>LR990644.1:292912-892912 GCA_905147715.2 Xestia xanthographa | reverse complement strand
CTTTTAAAATCAAAATATTGTTACAAAATCTTGGTTACATCATTAATTTTGAGATTATACATAAATGTGAGAACGATGTAGAAAGACGTGCACACTAAGAGCATCCAGAGTGAAAGATTAGATTAAAAATGTATGAATAAAGTAATTAAAATGAACCTTGGCAGCTAAGAGATGACCAGTCCCAACTGACAGCGCCCGTTCACAGACATGACGCATGTACCGGCGCCATTCAACTCAACCATATTGAAGGGAACTAAATGACCCGACACACCCGCCACCATCAGCGAGACATTTAAGTGAGCATGACATTCTCTCAGTCACCAAGGCATATTCAAGTCAATGAAAGATAAATAAATGTAAATGGTGGCTGAACAGTACAAAGTACTCACACATGTGCTATGCAATTATATAATACTAAGAACTGGAATCTATACAATGCAAGTATATTTTTACAATCTTCTGCCGCTTCCACAATACATTAACATGGGAATCAATTCTTCATCTTCTTCTTTACGTGTCGATGGACTCAAATAATGCCCGTCCAGTACAAACAATTAGTTTGCCCCCCTCCCCCCCACCTATGGTTGTGGAGCAGGACCAGCATTTAGCCAAGCATTTTTATCATCAATGTAATCCCCCAACTTATAATATGCTTGCCTACATAGTGTGCGTTTTATACAAGATTTAAATTTCGTCTCATTCAGTTGAAGAATGTGGGGAGGTATTTTATTGTAACATTTCAAACAGTACCCCATGAAAGATGAATCCACTTTAGCAAGCCTGAAACCTGGCTGAACTAGTTGGTCCCTATTTCTAGTGTTATAGTGGTGTCTGTCCCCTCTCTTACTGAATAAATGCCGATTTTTTCTAACGTACATGATGTTTTCATAGATGTATTGACAAGGTACTGTCATGATATTAATTTCCTTAAACAGTTCTCTTAGAGAATCGCGTCTACGTAATTCATAAATGGCTCTGATGGCTCTTTTCTGCAGAATAAATATAGACTCGATGTCTGCAGCCCGTCCCCATAGTAAAATACCGTATGACATAATACTATGAAAATAACTAAAATAGACCAGCCTCGCGGTATCAACATCAGTAAATTGACGGATTTTTCTAACAGCATATGCTGCTGAGCTTAGCCGTCCTGCAAGAGATGTTAGATGAGGACCCCATTGTAACCTTGAGTCGAGCGTGATTCCCAAGAAAACCGTTTTATCGACAAATTCTAGTTTCTCTTGATTCAATATTATGTCACAATCACTACTTTTGACATTTGGTAGAGCAAATCTAATGCATTTAGTTTTTTTCCCATTTAGTACTAAATTATTAGCGGTAAACCAATCGTGGACCTGCAGTAGGGCGTTATTTACGTCATCAAGATTAGTGGCACGTCTGTTTATTTTAAATATTAAAGAAGTATCGTCAGCAAACAACACCATATGCGGATGGTTGTTAAATAGATGGGGTAGGTCATTAATATATACTAAAAAGAGGAAGGGACCCAATATCGAACCTTGTGGTACACCCATTTTTACTTTTAAACCCATTGAGTTTACTCCATTTATTTGTACCTGCTGCTGTCTATCATTCAAATACGATTTTATTAAACTGAGCGCAAGTTTACCTAAACCGTAATGCTGAAGTTTCAAGATCAGGGTTTCGTGATTTACGCAATCAAATGCCTTCGAAAGGTCACAAAAGATTCCTATGGCATCTTGTGCCTCTTCCCACGCAGTAAATATGTGTTTTAATAAAGTGACACCGGCGTCAGTTGTACGTCCTTTGGTGAAACCATACTGTTGCTCATGTAATATTTTATTAGTGTTAAAATGGTTAAGCATTTGATTGAGCATTATCTTTTCAAACACCTTGCTGAAAACCGGCAACACGGATACGGGCCTATAGTTATTGGTGTCTTTACTGTCCCCGGATTTAAAAAGCGGTATTACCTTACTGAATTTCATTAGATCCGGGAAGACCCCTTGATCCACGCACAAATTAAATATTGAGGCTAAATACGGCGCTACAGTCTCAATAATTGAGGTACAAGCTTTGATAGACATACCCCATAGATCTTCCGTTAATTTGATCTTGATTTGCTTAAAACCTTTTATGACTGTTATGGGGTTTATATGCTGAAATTTAAATTCATTCGGACAGGCTGAAACGTTCGCTTTCAATAAATCAATAGAGAGCAAGGGAGAGGAATTTAAGGTTTCTGTAGTTTTAAGTGGGATACTGGTAAAGAAATTTACAAATTCTTGAGCAACTTCATTGTTGGAGCTCACAAGGCCACGCGATGTCTCTAGTGTGAAGTCATTGCCTTGTTTTTTATTTCTATTTGTTTCACTGTTGATGATTTTCCAAACCGTTTTTATTTTGTTGTCGGCTGATTTAATCTTGTTGCTAATGAATAAGGATTTGGCTACCTTGCAAGTGTTTTTAAAAATTTTCGAGTAAGTAGCAACATATTTATTAAAAGCTTCAGTGTTGATGTAAGGCTTAAGGCCGTACAGCTCAAACAATCGTTCCCTACTTTTCCGAATACCCTGTGTTGCCCAGTCACTGAAAATAAACTTTGGGCCAATAGTTTTAGATTTCTTTTTTAAAGTATTATTAAATTCGGTGTGCACTACCGAAAAGAATTCTTCATAAAATACATTTGCATTGTTTCTAATATGACCCGGTATACCTAACTTGCTAATTAAATTATTATTAAATTTGTCTAGATTGCTGGGTGTTATTTGTCTAGTTTGTATCTGAATTCTTTGTAATTGTCTATTGTACGCGAAAGTAACCGTCTGACCACTATGATCTGAAGGCAGGTAATTTACGATGGATTTATTTATGTAATCGCAGCAACAAAAAACATTATCGATACATGTAGCAGTATTTGTCGTAATTCGAGTTGGTTCTGAAAACACATTTGACAAGTTAAATGATTTAAAGAGACTTAAGAATCTACTGCTATTCACATTATTCTCTATGATATTGACATTAAAGTCACCACAGATAATTATTGGTTTATTACCAGTTACAAGTTTTGCCAAAGCATCTTCCATTACTGACTCAAAGATAGAATAGTTCAGGTAATTAGGGGGTCTGTAAACGCACACTATTATATGCTTATCTAGCTCAACACAAGACAATTCAATGCTATGTTCAACCGATAGATCGACTATATCATTACGAGACTTAGATTTAATACAATTTTTTACTAGGATTAATGAACCCCCACGCATCTTAGATTTTCGGTTAAAGCAACTGCTCACATTGTAATTCTCATAATTTATTTGCATTACTTCATAATCTTTCATCCAATGTTCAGTAAAACAGATAATATCAAACTTAGTTTTTTCTAAAAATAGTTCTATTTCTAGTTCTTTGGAAGAAAGTCCCTGAATATTCTGGTGAAACAATTTTAAGGAATTCTGCTCAGCCCCTTTTTTACAGTTATTTGATTGAGAGCTAGAAGATACCTCGAAGTTGACGAGATTAACTAAATTGTCACTCGTACCTTCTATTGTCTTAGTGACTAGTTTAAATCTAAGCTAATACTATTTGTATAATTACAATTAGTATAATTACTAATTTCCGTAGACCTATTTACAAAAAACTGCGACATACCACATATGTCTGAGTTTATATTAAAAGCTAATAGCCGAGCTATTTGACGTCTAAAACTAATAGGCAAGTACGCATGGTTTCTGGTTGACTTCAATTTCTGAACGAAACTGTTAGTGTCGAAAAATGTCAACCTGTCACTATAGTGACTAACTAGAAAATGCAAATGATTATTTAAGGCATGGATATTATGGTTTTGCTTGCTAGACAATTTCGTAAAGTACGGGAACGAGCACAGAATTACTCTCTTACAATTTAGTTTTAATAGTTGAGTGACATTGTCCGTGATATCATCAAGTTTAACGTTAGAACTGTTACCTACAAGTACAGTTATAATGGTATTAGGATCAAATTCCTTCCGAGTTATTGATGTTATTATCTGGTTGTAAGAAGCCTGAGGAGTACAATAATTTAGAGAAGAATGACTCAGATTGTTACTAATTAACTTGCCTAACCCTTTTCCTATACTATCTGAGAACAAAATGGAGCAACAACTGTGTGTATTACAAGAAGGGGGAGAACTACTATCTATTTGACCTACCTGTGATGAACCTTGTACAATATCTGGTGAATTTTGAATGGAGATACAGTCCGGAACACTGCTCAGCCGGGTCGGGTTCTCCGTTACCTCGGGTAGGAGAGTGTCCGGGCTGGATTCACTTTGTGATGTACATTGAGTGTTGTTGAAGGTTATCGTGTCTACACAGTATGCATTACTATTACCGCTATCAACTAATTCGTTTGCAGCAAGGATATGTTCCTTAATTTGTTTTTGAGAATTTACATACATAGAATAACATGACTTTAGTTGACGCTCTAAAACTTGAATTTCAGACTGTAAGTTTTGAGTGTCTATTTCATAAAACTTCTTACTATCCTCTAATTTAATTTGATAATTATTCAACTTTTTTATGAGGAAAACACGTTCTTTTATTAGTTGAATATTTTTGGAACTGTGTTTTTGTTGTTTTTTAAATTTCTTGCATTTTTTTATAATTCTATTTAGTTTTGCATATTTCTTTATTTTATTTTGGCTTACTTTATAACTACTACAATTATATTTCAGAATAGAATCTTCAGTAAGATCTATTGTTGTTAAGAAATGTGGGTTGCAATTTGAATTCAATAATTGATTATATAGGTGATCTGTTTCCCTAACCTGAGTACATTCTCTTTCTTTCTGAAACTCAATAATTTGTTTGTTGGCATGAAGCAGTTCAACTTCTAAGTCCCTAACCTTACATAAAGCCATTTCATAATGGTTACTGCAGTCGTTGAAACCATCTGTGACCACCCGCAGATTGTCCCGTTCCTGAACAACATCCATGTATTGTTGGTGCAGGTCCACTAGCTCCCGTTTCAGGCTTGTGTTTTTGTGAACGACCTTCTCGATTTCAACCTCATGTTCCTCTCTATCCAATAACAGCTGTTGACATTTGCTGTTTGCTTCCTTAAGTTCATCAAGGGCCGTTCTCAACTTAGCCTGTAACTCCTGGGTAGTTGCCTTACGGGTCATCACAGGCATGGTTTCAGGGAATAGAACTGAAAGTAGAAGTACAAAGAATGGTGAGAACTAATTGAATGGACAAAATTAGGAAAGCTAGAAATGAAAGAAGAAAATGAGAATAGACTGGAATATGTGATTAATAAATTGGTAACTGTGGTAGGCTTATGAGTCTTACACAAAATACTTTAATAAGATTATTAAATTAAATTAAACTTTAAATTGATTTCATGTCTATAACTTTTTTATGAAGTGGGTAGGACTCTTGGTTTAAAATTATTGGACTTATTTGAATAATAATGCCAAAAATTATTAAAGAATAACCAACGTACTTTTTTGTTGTGTATTTAGTTAATTAAATATATAGATAGCAAGTACATTTACTTATTACAAACTACACAACTAGATAACTAACAAGTGCTAACTGACACAGAACCTAACTTCAACTACAAAAGAGTGCCAGATTAGTCAGAATAATGAACTTAGTGCTACAGAGCTTTTAATTGGTTAATATGAGCTACTTATTAGACATTAAAAGGAAACAATTATACTCCCCAGATAGATCCGCAGGTACATCAGCTGTTCGTGTAATAGGTTACCGGTCGAGTTAGGAAACCAATATCTACGTGTTACAGTGTATTTTTCCGTGAAAACAATAATCTTGGGTATTAATACACTTAATAGACATTTAATTATAATAATACAAGTTTTTTACACTAAAATATTAATTAAAACTAATTTAAAATTACGGAGCTAAATTTTGACATGTCACTCAACCAGTGTTGCCCTACCAATCCACCAATCATAATATTATAATTTGACTTTATATATAATATCTTCATGACTCGTTTACTATTTAACGCATCCATCACCACAATTTTTTAAGTGCTTTACATTGAGTCCTACCATAAAACGAGAGTTTTCACCCAAATAAAAAGTTAATTTACCAGTAATCATTTTTGCGTACATTTACTTAGTTTGATGCTTGGTTGATGGCTTCGTCATAGGTCCGTTTACACCCTTTATTATAATAACAATGGGACGTTTTTACTTCTTTCACAGGTTTTATATTACGCAATGGATTCATTTTATCGAACTTTGGTATACTGGGAGTGTAGTCTACAGTTGCTTGGTTTAGGAATGGATGCGCGAGAAACGGTAACATACATATGGTATTGATAATTATTTTAGTGTTCCGTCCCCAAAGGATGCTTATTACTATGACTTCGTCTGCTGTCTGTCTGTCCGTCTGTCTTTTACAGGGCTGTATTCTTCGAACTGTAATAGGTAGATACTGATTTTGTCACAGAATATGCCATACTGTAGTTGTTTTAATAACATATAATTTTTGTTTTGGCATTTTTTTAATATTATGTAGTGTTAATATTGTACAGTGGTTCAGAACCCTTCTGATAGAATACTCTGTGTGCGAGTCTGACTTGCGCTAACTCATTATTTAAGGTTTATTTATTTACTATCTTACTAGTTGAATTATCAAGTGCGGATTTTCAAAACCATACATGTTTTCGACTGCATAGAATAAAAAAAAACTTAAAAGTCAACGTAAAAAACTGCTAAATGATCAAACGAAGTATATAAGCAACAGATAATTGTTTCATCATCACCAGCCTATTAATGTTCCCACTGCTAGGACACAGGCCTCTCTATGAGAGGGAGATAATTGTTTAATTTATCTTAATTTTTCTAGTTTACTTTAACCATGATGGCCTTTTTATTCCTCACAAAGAACATGACTCTGTTTATACTACTTAATATACAGTGCGAAAAATTTTACATGAAAATGGAAGAAGCTGAGACGGCGTGCATTCAGCTTGTGAGAAACCCGAATTGTCCCAGTAAGTAATGTTGCTACAGTCCTCAGGAGAGGTCCACCTATGTTGGTCGACCCCATTTCATAAGCTTCAAGAACTGCACAGATTCATTCTAATTCACGTACTGTTCTACCGCAGGCGGACTTGCACAGGAAGACCTCTCTAGAAGCTAGTTACTGCTATCCGTGGTGCTAGGTAACTGGGCTTATCCCAATAGATAACGTTCTTTTGCGCCTATTGGCCGTGTTTTGTTCTGTCTCCTGCTGATATAAAGGGAAGTCGAAATTATGGCTTTCCTACTCCCCTATTCTTTTCTGATTAATTTCGTTGCGGGATCCAAGACAGTTAAATTGTTTCTCTGGGACTTCGTCGAACTTCAAAGTCTCGGCGTTTTTCTGGTGGTCGCCACTGTTGATTCTGGCTTTCATGAGATGCAGTGGTTGAATAGAGTGGCGGGCTTGTCCCAAAAAAAAAGACCTCACTGGAAAGAGTAACAGATACTTACTAACCAGAGGGTCTAGAAAAAGTATAAGCAATATCATTATGCTATTGAAATGTTGTTGTGTATTTAAGGCCCAAATCCTTCTGCATTGCTCCTTACTAGACATTATAAATTATTTGTGTTAGGCATAGAGTCTACTTTCATATACTGGGCATCCAAAGGCCTGAGAGACATTTCTCAACGGCATGTAAAGACAAGTCAGAGGCCCACGGGATAAAACTTTGACACCAGATTAGGCACTATGCACACACGATAAGGGAATATCCACATGAAACATGAATTTTATGTTCGTTCGCTTTTATTTGTTACCAGTGGACCTTAAAAACAGTAACATCAAAATAACATGCAAAAAAAAATAAAACATTGTATCTTTACAGAAAGTCAAGAGAATCTGTGCAAGAAAGTGTTACAAACAAATCGTATAATCAGTAAGATGAGTGCGTGTGGCCTGTTCTATATAGACTCTACGTTACCAATGTGTTTTATTGGACTTATTAGTAATTATCTTATAGTACTACTGCAATTCGCTGTTTTGTGAAATATCTGTTTGTATATGCTTTGCTTTAAAAAAATATTAAACACAGCTTCTACGTATTTGAGAGTTTTTTTCACGTCAAGCTTAGATTTGGGACTTTTACGGACGGGACTTTTACTGGCAGATAGTTGATGTTATAAAGTCTAACTAAGGTTACTTTTATTTTAGAAAAAGGATAAGAGTTCCGTGCAAAAAAAATAAAAACCTTGAAATTGTTAACATAATCTGATTTAAATCGAGACGTAATATTTTTATAATAATTACACGCGGATGAAAGTTGCGGAGCATAAATAGTTTAACATTATTATTTTATGTCTGTTTATGTTGTTTTCTTAATCCACGCTAACACAGCAAACTGTAGTATCACAACAGTATACTCCAATACAAGACTAATAAACTTCAGAGGCAGGCGTCCATCGATCGTGAAGACCCGACAAGCAGTCATCTTTTGGCAGGCTGCATTGTTCACTCGCAACACGTTCTTGCAAAGTCTCTTAGCTTCCACTGTAACAGAGATGAAAAAAATGAAATCTATCTATATAATATAATGAATGAAATCTACAAATCCATGAGAAATCATAGGAATAATACAGTATTCAAGAAAAACTAAAGTAAGTAAGCTTTAGGAGTTGGATCTAGTTCTGTACTTAATGCCACAATTACAAATACATATTTTAAAGACATCAAATTAAACGATAATACATGTAGCGATATAAATGAAAGATTGGAGAGCAGCAGCGGCCCAGTGCTGGCGGCCCCGACTTACAAACAGTAAGTCGTGGGTTCGAATCCAGGCGGGGACATTGCTTTGTGTAATTTATTTCATCGGTGGTCTCAAAACGATGAAGAAAATCATCGTGAAGAAACCGGCATGACCTAGAACCGAAAAATACAAAGGCATGTGACATCTTCTAATCGGCACTGGGCCCGCGTGGTGAATTATAGTTGATTCCCGCTCATAGAGAGAAGACCGTGTGTCCCAGCAGTGGGAACATTATAGGTTGATAATGCTTTAAAGGAAAGTGTATAGATAAGTATGTTCTTCGGGTCATTGAGTTCTGAGTTGAAAGATCCACTCAAATCTGTGTGATTCTTTAGAGGTATGAAGAACTGGGTGTAAATATCTTCATCGCCATCTCAGTTACGAATATGAATGGTTATAACATGATCAGCTAACCAAGACATTACTGGACTATAAACAAGACCGTGAAGTTTGTTTCAGTGTGTCCTCTTATGATAATCAGATAGATAACACGGACCTGAACCAAATGTTCAAAAAAGCACATTTTTTGTGTCGGAAACCAACTAAGTTAGTAGTCTAGCCTTACCAGTACTTTGCAGACTTCTTAGCAATCTACAGCAAGCAGCGTCTACTTCGGACACACACATGTAGAATCTTTCACAATACAAACCAAATATTGTGAGAAACGCTATATTTTTCATTACCCAAAGGATGAAGACCTGTTCAAATGTTTTGATTTCATACTGCAAGTTAAATTTATAAAATAAGAAAGTTTAGTGATGAATATAAAGGTATTGCCGATGTTGACAATAAGTCTGGGAGGTTAAAATGGGGCTGGGTGGGTCACATTTTCAGAATGGATCAGGACTGATGGGCCAAAATCGTCACACAGTGGGCTGAAGACGTTCGTCGTCACTGAGGCAGGCCCAAAAAACGCTGGCGTGACGATATGGTTTTGTACCTGTCTGATTGGCCAGAGGAGGAAAAACGCAGGGAGAGATGGAAGGAAATAAGGAAGGCCTTTGCCCAGCAGTGGGACAAAACAGGCTAATAAAAAAAAGAATATAAATTAATGTTGATGGATTTAGAGAAAGAGGAAGACCAAAGAAAATATAGATAGATTGTGTGAGAAATGATGTGAAAGAAAAAGTATAAAATGATAGCGAGACGTTTGACCAATCTTAAATAAAATAGGATGAGGGCATAAGATGAAAATGATTAAAAAAGTGGAAAATTAAAGGAAGAAGAAAATTTATGGGGAACAGGTACAGTAAACTATGGAAAAATGTGTCTAATGCTTGAAATAGGGTCTGGAAATGTAATGCATTTGAAATTAGGTAAACAATTTCAGAACCATTTGAAAAACACACTTAAAAAAAAATATCTTACCGAAAACTTAAATATGTACTTGAACATATCAAATGATTCCAATAAACTGATGTATGATTCGAAAAGCTTTTTCAATCTATCATTATATTTTTCTTCTCCAAACTCCGAGCACAGTTTACAATAGTACTCGACCTCAGAGATCCATGAATACATTCCATCTCTTATCAAAGCAATTATGGAAACACCATAAGTTAAGTTTACATCGAAGTAAAGAAGAGTGTAAAAATACATTGCTGTTACTAATTTACCAGTGACAGCAGCACTGATAATAAAGTCAAGACTATGACGCACAATTCCCGTCCAGTTCCTAATGATGGGCCTTTTGTATGACTTAAAATTGCTTAACCTGAAAGCTTTTTGGATCTTTAAAATCAACTGGACGTGGTTCTCCCTTAGAATGATATTGAGCATGTAAAAAGACACGAAATGAATCAAAAACAAGAGGAAATTTATCTTTAAAAAGACAGTGATGAATTTATTGACTGTTCCATCAAAGTCTGTTGTCAAGAAAACTGTAAACATATGAAAGCTTATGAACATAAGGGTACCAATAAGAGAAACCATATAGTAAGAGACTCGATGAGGTCTTATACAATTGTATTCAATGGAGAAAGTTGATAAAAACACTATGTGCTGAAAGCAACGGAAAGGAAACAGCAACTTTTGAAAATTTCTGTCCAAGAAATTGATTGTAATAGGGTCAATACTAATATGTGTCTTCATGTTTTATTTTCGATACAGCCATGTAACTGTGTAAAAGAGTTTTGATGAATGAAGTCTTTGTAACAATCAAGAAATAACTTTGTTTCTTTATAAACTGTTTGCTTATATTTTAATCAAGTAAAAGGGTTTGGTTTGGTTTGTCGAAACCATGAGTTATATGTTTGTATTGTCTGGACAAATACAAATATTTATCTATTTTATGTGTTAGTTTTTACTAAATTTGGTTCATATTGTTTATTTTAAAGAAATACACGACCGATCATTGGCTTTATCATACAAATCTTTAAAGACAAAAAATATCAACAGTTTTTTCTATAGTTTCACCGCCTAGCATATTCTGCGTTAACCACTACATCCATGGAAAG
This sequence comes from Xestia xanthographa, assembly GCA_905147715.2. NCBI lineage: Eukaryota > Metazoa > Arthropoda > Insecta > Lepidoptera > Noctuidae > Xestia > Xestia xanthographa. Next base: position 881,690 of record LR990644.1, on the reverse strand, counting down.
AATATGTTAATTTAAATAAAAGCACTATCTACAAAATGTGTAATTACCATCACAAAATGTAGAATGTCCAAGTAATCAAGCATAGTAGACTGAGCCAACCACATTAAGTAAATATTATTACATCAGGTTGGGTTAGTATACGGTTCTTTGCATTTGTTACATGATTATTATACAAGGGGTAGTTTTACATCCTAGTCAAAATTCAGAAGCTAGTCACAAAAGACATAAATAATTTATTTAAATTACGATATCCGGTCAAATAATTATTAAAGCTGCTATTTTGAATTGTTTAAATTTGACAGTATTTTAGAATAACGCGAAAGTAATAGAAGAATCACCCATCGCACAACATGTCTCTGTGTGCGTTTATTTGTGTGTGTAAAGGCGCGATTATAGGGCCAGTTACAGATTGGCTGCATTTTACTAAGGGTGGTTTACACTTACCGATTTCTGTAAATAGGAAAAAAACCTATCCATTTGATTTTATTGATTCGGGTTGAGAATCATTAGCATAGATATCTCCTTGAATTTGACCATGATGCAAAGCGACGCCTTATAAAATATAAACAGGGTGTAAACAGACTCTTCACGAAGCCGTCAACCAAGCATTATGTACACCCTGTTTACATGATAACAACCATTTCAATACAATAAAGGCCAGCGACATTGGAGATGACAGAGCACGGTATTTTATCTAAACCCAACGTAAATTCATAGGGAACTAGTGGTAACAAGATACAGATTCGATTGTCGAATGCCACGAAGAGAAATCCCCTTTGATGCCTTGAGGTCGGTCTTTAAACATTGGAATCTTTATCAGCTAAAGATAAAATGCTCGGCCCTGCCATCCTCGTTGTGCGCTGGCGTTAATGCGTTCTGGATGTTGATAGGGCTGTGCTGCTTCTGTAACGCATTAGTGATCTCATCGCGATTGCTTCTTTACTACAACTGCGTCTCAGTCTGACTTAAATCGTGGTTACGAATCCTCTCTTAAAAGTGAATTTGCTTTCAGCTTTTTAATGCCAAAGGATATTATAGCGCGTTCCAGAGCTTTATCGTTGAGATAGCGTAAGAATTTGACATAAAACCGGTGCGCGGTTTTATGTCAAATTCTTACTGTATCCTGATGGTATCCCGTGTCAAGGAATTTGAAGAAGTATCATTTTGGAAGCTCGAAGGTAACGACGAACTGCCCATCACTTTGAAATAAGTTTCTTGATAATCGGGAGCACATGGATCGTTCACAATCGTATCGATTGCATTTCTCAATGGTCATCCGTGTTCCAATCTTATCAACAGCTACATGTATTTTGAAATCTTAAAAAAAAAACATTTTTTATTTCTGTTGCTATGCTAATAAGGGTTTACAGTGAAGTAGGCTTGTTTGTTTTAGCATATCTTTATTATTTTTTAATTTCGTTAATTATTATTTGTACCGTCACGCTTCTGTTACGCATATGAAAGCAAAAACACAATTTATTTAAGTGTGATCAAGTAAATTAATATTCCAGTACTGTAAAATTATTTTTACTGTTAGCATTTGCATTCGAAAAATTACCTACTATAAAATGGGCTCCATGGAAAGAAACATCGGGTGCCAATCTGCATGAAATGATCCCTTTGAGACCGTTTTTTGTGAAAAAGTTGATAAAGATGTGCAGTCTATGTTGTTTCCTCTGAATTTGATGCAAACGCTAGTCTTAAATCCAAAATATTGCATCAAGAACAATTTCATAAGTCCGAATAATCTTTTCAATAAGTTAACGATATTGTGCGCGACGATAGCATTCCTGGCAGGTTACGTATATCGTCTATTGGAAATATCGCTAGATTCAAATTTGAGACGATATGGCACGATTACTTTCTTTTATTCCGCATTGTACTTTGATTTCATCTTCTACTGTACCGGATTCGTTATGAACTGTATCATTAACATCAGATTGACAAAGAAGATGGTCAAATTTGTTTTGACATTTCAAGAAGTACATAGATTTATTAAAAATGATGATTGTATTAAGTGGTCTGTTATAAGGATGTGGATACATGTCTCATTAATGTGGGGATACTATATTTTAGTTTTTATTTTCATGTGTACTTCTTGGCATATTGTATTCAACCTATTGGTGATTTCAAGTCTTGATACTAATCTAGTTTATGCTATTGTCTTGATTGAATTATTGAGAGACAAAGTTAAACTTTGGAATTTGGAAATAAAGAATTTGACGGAGCATCAAAACAATGATGTGCATAGCAGAAGAATGTTTGAAGTTTATGTCGACATGTTAAAATGCTACAATATCGTCAAAAAAGTTTTCGAGCTACCGGTAAGTAGCGAATACAACAGATTTTTTATGCCAAACCTTAGGCCCTGCTCCTTAACGGTTCGTCCGTATTTTCGGATCTATCCGTCTCTCTCACTCACGCTCATCTGCAGACGTGCGCAAGAGAGACGGATAGATCCGAATAACGAACGAAACGTTAGGGAGTAGGGTCTCTGGTACGGTTTTGTGGTGAAGAAACTTTCGGGTCGAGAAATCGTAAATTGCCTACGGCAATACCACCCCTGTACTATTTGATTAAAATCTAGATACATACTCGTATAGGCAAATAAATTGAATTTAAGTAACCTTTTGTAATTTCAAAACAACAGCTTTTTACTGAATGCATATTATTATTGTAAAAGTATACGGTACTTGCAACATTTTTTTTTTTAATTTATCTCTTTGTCTGTTTGTTTGATTCGGCTAATCTCCGAAATGGCTAGACTGAACGAAGATCACGGGCAAAAGCTAGTATTAAATAAATACAAGCTACGTTTGCTTCTTAAATACAATACATTCCTACTGTAAGTCAACCATAAGTTCCAAATAAGACATAACTTTTGTGTTGTCAAGTTGAAATAGTTAGTTTTTTTAAAAAAACTAACTATTTCAACTGATGACTATTTGACTGATTGGTTAATCAACTCGATAACAAGAAAAATAATAATAATATCTATCTACCCATTTTAGCCGACCTGTCAGAATTTAAGTTTGTTCACCTGATGGCTCATCTTGCTTTGTTTCAATAATGAGATTGATTTATTTCAGGTTCTATATCAAATTATCGAGACTTTCTTCCGTTGCCTGATCAACGCTGAAGTCATGATTGAATTCCGTAATATGTTTTTGGTAAGTATTATGACAATTTCAATATAACCGCTTCATGTAAAAACAATAAATACTGACTGACTTTAATTTAGCTATACGTATTTTCGTACCAGTTTTTTTCGGACGATGTCTTTATGGAATAAGTACCCACTCACTGCTACACATTGGTCATTATCTCTTTCCAATTATGTTGGGGTCGGCTTTCAGACTAAAAAATCTAGCTGAATATCAGTATTTAAAAAGAAGCGACCGCCTATCGAAGGAGCTCATGGCTAAATAATAACAGCCACATAGGTTGAGTTTCAAGGTTAAGTCGTAAGCACGGATAGAGACCGACGTAGGCAGGCGTTTAGATCGGTCTGTGGGTGGGTGACCATCGTACCGGGTTTCCTCCGTGCCTCGGAAAACACGATAAGCCGTTTGTCCCAGCTGTCATTTATAGATGCTTGACAGTCGTTACCGATAGTCAGTGGCCCGAAACCAGTCATTTCAAGGGGTACCGTATTACCCATTATTAAATGGATTGTGGAGGTCAGATAGGCAGTCGCTTTATGTAAAAAATACTAGTATTCAGTTGCATCCGGTTAGACTGGAAGCCGACCTCGACATACATAGTTGGGAAAAGGCAGATGATGACTGCTTATCTGACCTCCACAAGCCAGTGACCTCTAACTACAAAGTCAATAATTTCAGGCTGGAATCAACCACTACAGAACAAAGACCTTTATTCTTTTCAGCCATTCCCAGTTCTAAAGATTTCGAGATGACACAACTCATTGCATTTCTTCAACTTTGAGGCCGGTTTTAGTGTTCGACCGACCTGCGTCGGTGCGTTCCTGATGATACGCTTAACCAATAGTCAGTTTGTGACATTCAGTGCTCTCCTGACCAACCAAACTGGCCGGACTGGTACAGTCCACGAAAAACGTACATGATATGGACACGTTTACAAATTGCGGTATAAAATACGGTCGGTCCACGGATCGGTGTAGCACTGAACGCGTTAATATGTTTCCATAACGCGTCGGTCGTCCGATGGCACGCATGCGGACGGGCTTGACCGACGGTCCTCGTAAGCAGTGCGTGGCAACATACGCGTGCGTAAAGTCGTTCGAGCACTGTCATGACTTGTGAAATTTCATACAAATGACAAGCACGACCAACGTACGCACCGACGCAACTGTCGGTCAAGCACTAAAACCGGCCTGATGTTCCAAACTAATATTACAGAATTTCATAATGATTATACAAAATTCCTATTTGTTTTTTAGCCAAGAACTCCTTACATATCGTTGTTCCTGTACTCTGGCATGATAAAAACCATGATAATACAAGTCACACTGAGTTTGCAAATGGAAGCGTTCTATGATGCTCTCAAAGATGGAAAATAAATATGCGAACGCGTGTTGGTATCAGAATGTACAGGTGAAAAAATAATTTCAATAAAAGTAAACTGTAGTAGTCCCTCTCATAGAGAGGAGGCCTGTGTCCCAGCAGTGGGTACATTAATAGGCTTATGATGATGATGATGATGAAACTGTAGCAGGCTCCTTGCCCAGCTGCTGTGACATCACGCCGTAATCCCTGTAATCCTAATAATACACCCAAAAACTAATCCAGACTCCGTGGCTGCCTCTGAACCGGGTATCGACCTAAAGAATCTTTTGTGTAATTTAGTCCTTTATATGCAAGTACATTGTATTGTATAACGGGCTGGTACCCGCCTCGAACGCCACGTCCAAAACCCGTATTTAGCGTATGGTAAATACATATTTTGTTTAAATTATTCAATCAATGTTTAGTACCAATGTATAATTTAATTCCAGATGATCAAAAGCAATTATGCAAAAATATTCTGCGGGAGTATCGTGCGTCATTCAGCAAGATGAGTACATGTGGTTTTTTCTACGTCGATATTGATATACTATTACGACTAATGGCCCTTCTTACTCACTACACTGTTGTGCTATTACAGTTTGCATTTCTGTAACTAATCCTAATACTAATCCTAATCCTGGTACTATTAAAGAGTTCCCTTGCCGTTGAAGTTTTATTTTATTATTTTCCAAAATATTAAAACTGCTTGGTTTTTGTTTGCATAAGTACACACAGCGGGCGTCAGTAATTATGTGCTAATAACCCCTCAACATGTTTATTGAAAAAAAAAAACAATATATTAACAACAGACTTTTAAAAAATAAACACTTACTTAAACTTATTATTTTATTATTCACTAAAACAGTACATTGATTATAATAAAATGTTATGGCAAAAATACAAAAACCAGTTTGGGTCTGTAACGGATTTGAACACACATGTCTTTTGGGGAAAGTAACCAAGCACATATCCAATTGATGCACAAACACTGTCTTGTCCGGTCGTAGAATTCTCCCTTTTTAGTGTAGGATGAAAACTTTCCATCCTGTTCCTCATGCAGAGCAGAAGAGCAGTACTGGCCCAATGATATCGGTACAAGTTGTAGCGGGTTCGAATCACGGCAGGCATATTACTTAGTGTAATTTAGTTCACCTCCACTACTTATTTCTTATTTTATCCATTCGCGTAACACCACAAATCCCCCATAGCATTCTCATCTCAGTCTCATGCAAATGTCTACCATTTAATAACACGATCTTCAATACTAAAGTAATAGAATGCCCGTTTGATTCTGACATTTTATAATTTGAATGTACTTACCTAAAAGCTTTTTTATCTTACTTCTTATCTCATTATGTCATATCTTACTTCTTATATATATATCGTGTTGAAAATATAATTACTACTATAAATGCGCATGTTTGTGAATACGGATGGATGTTTGTAACTGTCACACAAAAACTTCTGATCGGACTTGGACGATATTTGGCACACAGATAGTTCAAAACTTGGATTAACACATAAAATACTCTTTTTTATTGCAAATAGGCTTTCGTTTGCAACTCGCCTGACGTGAAGCGATGACGCGGCCTAAGGTGGAGCACGCTCTCCTAGAAGAAACCGATTCACTCGAACTTTGAAGAGATCTAGATTATAAAGATCACGAAATAGAGAAGCCAGCTGTGAATTCCACAGAATGGCGGTAAATGTGTGTGTGTTTTCCGGTGGAGTAAATGTGAAAGTACATATTATTATCGAGTTTCCTCCATGCCTTGGAGAGCCCGTAAAGTTGTTAATCCCTGCTGTCATTTGCAGATCTTTGACAGTCGTTATAGGTAGGCAGTGGCCCAAAAAAAAGTCTGACATCCAATCTTATCAAGGGGTATCGTATTACCCATTACTTACTGGGTTGTGGAGGTCAGATGGGCAGTCGCTCCATGTAAAATACTGGTATTCAGTTGCATCCGGTTAGACTGGAAGCCGACCCCAATATAGTTGGGAAAAGGCTAGGCAGATGATGATGATAAAATTTGAAAGTGCAGCGCTTTCTTCGGATTAATGGAATTTTAACCATATTTTGTATAGTACGATCTCGTGGGACAATCACCGGACTCTATGCGGACGAAGCCTCGGTCATACACAGGTTAATACAACTAAGGTTGTTATTTGACAATGTCAACTTAAACGGTGATACGATCAGAATATTAGATATGACAACTGTTGTTGAACTTCATTTTATTACTTTTCGGATCAGTAAAAGTTAAAAGTTCCTAACATAGTTTCATAGAACAAGCTGTGTCGATTTTTAACAGTATCTTAAGCTGCTGTGGTAACACGATGGCGTCGAACAGACAAAAAATATTTCTGAACAACTATCTGCAAAACGATATCCAACAAATAATTTATCCTCTAAATTTCTTTCTACGTCTACTCTGTTCCTCAAAATATGACATAAAAAATAATACAATTGCTCCAAATGATAGGAAATCAACACTATTTTCAGTTTCGGGTGTGTGTTTAATTATAGTGATCTTCATATTCCGTGTGTTTATTACCAATGATATAGATTCTTGGCACATCACACATCATTTTATGTCTTTTCTGACTGCCACGCTGTTTGCCATTTTTTACTATTGGGGGATAGTAATGATTTTTTTTCTTAATTTCGTAGATAAGTATGATAACATCTTGCTTATTCTCATGATTCAGAAGATCCACAGGAGCATCGACTTCAGTAAACGTATTCGTAGTTTTATTATTTGTAATTGGATCTCTGTTATATCCGTTTTGTGTGTTAATATCGTAATTATAGCTTATGCTACAACCTTTGATTGCTCTAAATGGTTTGATGTTATTAGTGATATCATATTCGTGACACTTGATTTGAATATAGTTTATGGTATTAGTGTTTTAATATTATTAGCAAAATATCTTAACAAATGGATCAAAAGAATTTCAAAGCTGAATGATGAGCAGGAACGCAATGAATATTGTGTGAAATTATTGGAAACGTTCGAAAATATTTTGAGTGCTTACAAATTGTACACAACGGTTTTTCAAGTACTGGTGAGTTTAAATTGAGGTTATTTGAGCGCCAAAATAATAAGCCTAGTAAGAGTTATCCCAGTCTGCTGGACAAAGGCCTCTCCCAAGATGCAAAAAATGTCTGTTGCTTACCGGAATACCACTTAAGGTAAGCATCGGACGCATCGATCAAACGGAACGATGTCAATATTGATGTCTTCACAAATGATTGTATCACTCTATCTATTAATAATACCCGCATCAAAATCCACTGCGTAGTTCTAAGCATACATAGGGACAGATCTAAGCATACATAGGGACAGACAGACGCGGCGGGGGGGTTTGTTTTTTTATTATGTAGTGATGAATGTATGTATGGTGTTTTTTTCCAGATTTTGTATTACATGGTTGACACGTTTCTCCGCTCCATATTTAATTGTGAGTTGATATTGGATTTGTTCAAAGCTTTGGCAGTGTTCGAATGGACTGGGGTAAATATTGCATTGTTAATTTATTTGACTAACATCGGTTATTTTGCGGTTTTTTAACAGTACTCCAAGAAATATGAGTCTGCTTTAGCTAGCCTGAATCCTGGCTGAACTAATTGGTCCATATTTCCAGTATTATACTTCTCTCTGTTACCTTTTTTTAATAAATAGATGCAACTTTTCTGACGTACTAAGAGTTCCTTGATCGTGTCGAGTCGAGTCGATCACTTTTCACTACGATGTTATGTTATCGTTTGTGCATCCCTTGCACAAACGATTACCGCAATGTTCAGTACATCATGTATCTTATTCCATGTTTTTTTCTTTTCAGTTTGGTCTCAGTGTTCTGACACTTGTAACGCTCTTCAAAAATATGATGCTCTTGATAGTACATTGTATCCAATGTGCAAAATTCTATGTAGCGGTAGAGAAAGCAAAGATTGCGTGTATACTGCTGATGACACAACGGAACTGTCCAAGTGAGTTAAAAATCATGAATCTAGCTTCAGGGATTTCGAAATTTTATCTTCATCTGCCTAGCTTTTTCACTACTATGTTGGTGTTGGCTTTCAGTTTAACCGGATGCAGTTGAATACCAGTATTTTACATGGAGCGACTGTCTGATCTGACCTTCACAACCCAGTTTTAGAATTATTTTAGAAAAAAATAATTCACTAGCTAATGTCCGTCGGATATCGCGACCAATAGTAAAGGTTCCAGACGGCTTCTTTTTTTCAGACACCTCCAACAAATATCATTATATTTTAGTAAATGCATTCAAAAACTTGACAAATTAAATTATACTCAAACCTTTATCGAGAACCATTCTATCAATTGGTGAAAACAGAATGAAAATCGGTGCAGTAGTTTTTGAGTTTATCGTGAACAGACAGACCGACAGACATATAATATAATATTTTCAATTGCATGATTCTTTTACAGAGACTCAGAAGCATTTCTGTAAGAAAGTACTGCGTACAAGTCGAACGTTCAGTAAGATGACCGCGTGTGGCCTGTTCTATGTAGACGCTACGCTACCAATGTATCTGATGGGACTTATTACTAATTACGTCATTGTTCTGTTGCAGTTTGCTTTTTTGTAATCTAATCATCATTCTCCTGTGCTTATCGCAATTGTATGTCTGCTTCTCCAATACTTCCTTATTACTTGTCGCCGCCCACTGGAGCAGGCTCTATGAGCGCAATACCCTCAACTCAATTTTTAAAATGAAAGTTATATAAAAATCAACTTAGATTACTAAGTTGTTTTTTTATTATACAGGGTGTGAGCGCTTCCTTCTCGAAGCCGTTATTCAAGTACATCAAACTGTGTGAGATGTGATTGTAAATACACTAGCCTGCAAGAATAAGTATCACACTTTTAAAATTGCAATAAGTTTTTAAGTACACAAGATATACTTTCGAATCAAGAAGACTCAAAAAAGAGTTTAATTTTGTACATAAAAACTGATAAAGCTGCTAAAAATTTCTATAAAACGTTTTTTATTTTTAATCTGTAACTTCTTTAGGGTTTAGAAAAAATTGAAATTTTAAAAGTGTAGTAGGTACTTAGTTCTGCAGACCAGTGTAGATTAATAATTAATAATGCAACACATAAACTTGTGATTTTGGTTTGTAAAATAATAAAAAAATACTATATAAACATTTGAGGATGAACTGAATGATTTATTTATTAACAAATCCCTACTTCCACTTGACGCAGGTTACTCATTCGTAATGAAATAGTATTTAAATTTAGTATTCTTTAAGATTCGGCATAATTTTTCCTACATTCTATCATTTTATTCGACTGCCTCGTTGGTCGTGTGATCGCAAGCGCCGATCATGAGGTCTTGGGTTCAATTCCCGGTTCGGGCAAAGTGCTATTGAATATTACCTTCAGGAATTTCTCAGTAGCAGCAACGAAGCCTGGATTCGTGTCCTGTTGATGGCAACAGTCTCGTCCCTTATAATAATTATAATAATACCAGCCTGTTACTGTCCTACTGCTGGGCTAAGGCCTCTTCTCAACAGAGAAGGCACGAGCATTAATCACCATGCTTGCTCAGGACGGGTTGGCGATTTCAGACTTATATTAATTACTAGCTGTTGCCCGCGGCTTCACCCGCGTGAAGTTCGGTAACTGTCCCACTGGATCATACTAAAGGGATAATAGTGTCCTCCATGTTAATCCAGGTTATAAACTATCTATGTGCCACATTTCATAATCATCACAATTATTATTATCACAATCACCATCACTATCACAAACGCCATCATTATCACAATCACTATCACTATCACAATCACCATCACAATCCCCATCACTATCGCTATCACAATCACTATCACAATCACCATCACCATCACAATCACCATCAAAATAAGTACCACAATCACCATCATCGTTATCACAATAATTATCATCGTAATCACAGTCATTATCACACTCACCATCACTATCTCAATCACCATCACAATCACCATCACAATCACCATCACAATCACTATCACAATCACCATCACAATCACCATCACAATCACCATCACAATCACCATCACAATCACCATCACAATCACCATCACAATCACTGCCACTTTTACAATCACCATCAAAATCACCATCACAATCACCATCACAATCACCATCACCATCACAATCACCATCACCATCACCATCACAATCACAATCACCATCACCATCACAATCACCATCACAATCACCATCACAATCACCATCACAATCACCATCACAATCACAATCACAATCACCATCACAATCACCATCACAATCAACATCACAATCACCATCACAATGACCATTACAATCACCATCACAATTACCATCACAATCACCATCACAATTACCATCACAATCACCATCACAATTACCATCACAATCACCATCACAATAACCATCGCTATCACCATCACAATTACCATCACAATCACCATCACAATAACCATCGCTATCACCATCACAATCACCACCACTCTTAATAACTATCACAATCATCATCACCATCACAATCACCATCAAAATCAGTATCACAATCACCATCATCGTTATCACAATCACCATCATCATTATCACAATCATCATCATCGTAATCACAATCATTATCATTGTAATCAAAATCATCATCATCACAATCATCGTCATCATTATAACAATCATCATCATCGTAATCACAATCATTATCATCTGGATCTCAAAATAAATGCCGTTTTCGTAATCAGCACCCCTGATAATCTCGGTATCGACACCCATATTGATTTTTAGACATTTCAACCCCATCGCACCCCAACAGGGAATGGTAGTATTTCAGGTTTGCCACATTAAATCTTAAAATCGTTGTTTTTGTAATACACCCGACCCAATTTACCATAAAAACAATACCTATGTTGAATTTTAGGCTTTGTTACCCCATTTCCCCCTTTAGGGGTTGAATTCTGAAAAAAAAACTGAAACACAAACGTTAACTCATTTATCGATAGGAGTACTCCTGTTAAGTTTCGAATAAAGTAGTCTAACTAATCTTATTTCCCCACGTAATCTTTGGACTCCCGTTCCAACCCCTAAGGGGGTGAATTTTGAAAAATTATTTCTTAATGCACCCCTAAACCTCATAAAGAACCTTTGTGCCAAATTTGGAATCTCTAGACTAAGCGGTTTGGGCTGTGCATTGATTTTTAAACTTTGCCACCCCATTTCCCCCTCTTAGGGGTTGAATTCTGAAACAACCTGAAACCCGTTTCTACTCATTTATCAATAGGAGCACTCCTGTGAAGTTTCGAATAAAATAGTCTTACTAATCTTGTTTTACCCATACAAACTTTGGATTCCCGTTTAACCCCCTTAGGGGTTGAATTTTGAAAAATCCTTTCTTAGTGCACCCCTAGACTACATAAGGAACTTACTTGCCAAATTTGGAATCTCTAGACTCAGCAGTTTGGGCTGTGCATTGATTTTTATACTTTGCCACCCCATTTCCCCCTCTTAGGGGTTGAATTCTGAAAAAACCTGAAACCTGTTTCTACTCATTTATCAATAGAAGCACTCCTGTGAAGTTTCGAATAAAATAGTCAAACTAATCTTGTTTCCCCATACAAACTTTGGAGCCCCGTTTAACCCTCTTAGGGGGTGAGTTTTGAAAAATCCTTTCTTAGTGCACCCCTAGACCACATAAGGAACCTACTTGCCAAATTTGGAATCTGTAGACCCAGCGGTTTGGGCTGTGCGTTGATAGATGAGTCAGTCAGTCAGTCAGTCAGTCAGTCAGTCAGTCAGTCAGTCAGTCAGTCAGTCAGTCAGTCAGTCAATCAGTCAGTCAGTCAGTCAGTCAGTTTCTTCTTTTATATATTTAGACTAGCTGACCCGTGCAACTTCGTCTGCGTCACATGAGAGAGAGAGAGAGAGGTTTAGAGAGAGTGTGAATTAACCTTAAAAGATAGACATATCGCTATCGCGGATTTTATGTTGAACTTTTTAAGAGGAACAATTCCCTAATACATGATTTTTGCGTAACTTAACCGTTTATGCAGCGCTCGCAACGGAAGTTCTCAAAAGAAATAAATTTTCCCCGTTTTTGAAACATTTATCATTGATGCTTCGCTCCTATTAGTTACTAAATTTAAATCATCACGCTACTGCGTGAGTTGTCGCTAAAGCTCGGTAGTAAAACTACCTCGTATATAATGGGTCATTTTAGGTCCCCACTTACGAACAGTAAGTCGTGGGTTCGAACCCAGGCAGGCTACATGGAGACATGGAGAGAGCGACTGTCGCAACTCCGTGCAGGGCACGCCACAGTAGTGGCGATAAGTCCCCTCTTAGAGGAGTGGCTGAGAAGGAGGTGGCGGAACGGGAGAGGGAGAGAACCTCTCAGCGTCCCGGCCGCCGCGGGAGATGTCCCGGGCGTCGGGGGCAACCACGTGGCCCCCGACCACCGTAGGCGTGGGCCTGTGGACGGTGGACTATGGGCTAGCCCGCCGTCCGTCCGTCTCATGACGACAAGCCGTTTCTACGGCGTGTTCGTGTTCCACGCGCCTCAAAGAGAGTCAGCAATAGAAAGGCGGACCTTGCGGACCCGCAAGGGCCGATGCCTGCCGGAGTTGCGGGACTGTTCGAATGAGATACCGTGGCCCCGGAACACAAAGGGCGATGAAGGAACATGGATGGGTTTTAGTCAGTAAAAGTCTGACACTCCCTCCGAGCGGGAGGAGTCATTTGATGATTTCCCATCCAAAACAGGAGGCCTGTGTCCCAGCAGTGGGAACCTTAATAGGCTGATTATGATAATGATGACTATAAAGCTGGTCAGTCAATTTAAAAGTTATCTGGTGAGCACATTTTTAGGCATTAGTACCATTTTAGTGCAATAGATGTCGTTGCATCTTACATTTGATGATTACTTCTTCTTGAACACTTTAAATTCATATATTTTTTGATAGAATTAACCGATTACGATGAAACAAAAACTAAATAATACCTCAAGATACGCACAATTTTTATGCATAAAAGTTATCTGTATGGGTTTCCTATATTTTGCGTGAGGCTTGATCATCGAAACAGACAAACAGACAAAAATTCCAAAAATGCTGGAAATGAGTTCTGTTGGTTATCCTTAACACCCTGGCAATTTTTTTTTCAAAATATTTTCGATGTACAAAAACGATTTTTCTGCAGATTTATTATATGTAGGTATAGATAAGTCCAAGTTTCTTCAAGATGTTTTCCTTCACCGATGTCTGTATGTCCAATATAAACTTAGAAAGTACATATGAATTGCAAAAGTCACATTGGTCCCCTATTGCATGGGACTTTAACATGACTGGGGAAATGAAAGTGTTCTATTATGTACACCTCTGACCAATGTATTAGAGTGATGTAGGCAAAATAAAAGAGAACTGTTCAGTTCAACGATTCGTGTAATAATGTCGATAATTAGTGTGTGCAGTTACAAATATAAGGTTAGGCGAGCAGCACAATACACCAACCTTACGTCGATTACAGGCTTATTTATTTATTTGTTTATTTATTTAGAATCGTTCAGAATCATTTAGAATCGGTAGCAATCCCTAAGAATACAGTTCCTGCTATAATGTCAAGTTTTATGCCGTCAAGATTTTAATTTAGATCCCGTTGCTGTACATTTTGATAAAGAGAACTTTCGACATTTTATTTTATTCGCATTCAGTAAAAGATTGTTAGCTGTGATCCATTTCGAGAGAACAGTTAGAGTTTCGTTGACATGTAAGACATCCGTATCTTTTCTATGTAATAAATCAGGTCTATTGAAAAATAAGAAAGAAGTGCCAAGAAAAGATGGATGGATTGTGTGAGAAATGATTGAAAGAATAAGGAGTTACCGTCTTCTTTTTATTTTGTATCGATGATGAACGACGATGATAATGAGTCGTTCATTATCCTAGAGGCTCGATAGTCATATGGGGAGACATCACTTGTGAGGCTGTTAGTCATCATAAATTCAAATAATACAAATACAACTAATTTATTTTCTTTTACAAATTATGTACTACATCTAGCGGTTGAAGTGACCTTTTAGACAGAAATTGCCTGTGTTAGGTCACTTCGCTCCTCCAAAGTTTAAAGTTACGAGGTGTACCAACAATTTTGATTCTTATTATCCTAAGAAAACTTTTCAAAGTAATTTTACAAAAAGAAAAAGATATGCCAAATTATGAATTTGCATAATTAAGAATAATAATTTACTCATCTTCCTGCCTACGTCCCATGTTACTTGAGGTCGTCGTAACACGTTTTCTTCTTCCATTCTCCTCTGTCAACCGTCACGCTATCATTTACTCCTTTCTCTTTCATATCATTCCTCACACAATCCATCTATGTTTTATTTGCCCTTCTTCGCCCTCTTCATCCATCAACATTCATGTCCATCACTGTTTTAGTCACCAGCGTTTCAACATCAACGTCAGTCACAGGGAAAAAATATGACAAACTAGCTGACGTCCCGCGGTTTCACCCGCGTAGTTCCCGTTTCCGTGGGAGTACGGGAACAAAGTATCCTGCCTATAGCACTCACGAATAATGTAGCTTTCTACCAGTGAAACAATTTTTAAAATTGGTTCATTACTTCCGGAGATTACCCCCTACAAACAAACTTACAAACATACAAACTTACAAACAAATGTTACCTCTTTATAATATTAGTATAGATAATCAAAATAATTTTATCGAGGGTACAGAGAACGTAGATTAGGTTATATAACACTGAATATAAAACCAAACAGTAACTTTAATAAAAACAGGTTTTTAAAACACAATCACAAAAATGCACACTGCAATAGTACAATGGCGTACGTAATGATAAAACCAGATAACTCTAGAGGAAGCTTCGCATCTATGAGAAACAAGCCACAACCAGACATCTTCGTAAACGATGTTTCTTGTAAACGCAAGATATTCTTACATACTCTTCTTTGAGCACCTGTAAAAGGCGAAATTAGTTATACATTTATCAAAGCCTTTTGGGTTGTGTTCAGAAATATATCTATTACCTGCACAGTTTTCCGACTTCAGGAGCAGAAAACAAGTACCGTAAACATCTATTATTGCTGTATCAAATTTTTCACATTGCAGGCTCAAACATAAAAGTAAAAATATGTTCTTTATTATCCAAGATTGAGACATTACTGATTGCACGATCATCTGAAAAAGCAGATATCATATTTAAAATTGTTTCGGAAAAGCTACGTATAAAATATTTATCTTAGCTATAATAATCTAGCTTTTGCCGGCGGTTTCGCTCTCGCGTTAGTTTAGAATTTGACAGTCAAAATGAATGGATTGTCAAATTCTAAACTTGTGACTTGTGTAATAATATAATTCAATCATGATTCGAGGCACCATCTATTTTATCGTTAGAACGTTATTGTTATTTTCCTCAGGAACAGTATAAAGCCCTTGTTCGCTGTACCCTATGTCCGTTTCTGTATTTCAGGTTGATTGGTTCAATGGTTTAGGCGTGAAAAGGTAACAAACAAATTACTGTCGCATTTATAATATTAGTTAGGATAGTTAGGATTAGGAAGTTAGGATAGGATATTATGGTGTATTGACTGCCTCGTGGGTCTAGGTGGTCGCAATCGCAACTGCTGGTCCTGGTTTCGATTCCCGGATCGGGCAAACTATTGTTGGGTTTTTCCATCAGGAATTTCTCAGTAGCAGCCACGGAGTCTGAATTTGTGCCCGGTTGATAGCAAAAGGCTCGCCGCTAATACACGGGACTGACATAAAACTGGTAAAATGTGGGTGTACTATTAGGTACACCTCAGCCTAAGTCTTCAGGGATTACAGGGATGATGGTTATGTATTTCCAAAATATTTTTATACTTTATTCTGGGTTATTTACATAGCAACTGTTTCTGATTCCTAGGACACACAAAATGGGTCCCAAGCAGCAGCAAACGGCAACGCTGCAGGCCCAGAAGGGGATGGCTGGACGAACTCGACTCCTTTCACGAGGATTGGCGTATAACAGCACTGGATAGGGTGGAAGAAGGGAAGGGAGGCCTTTGCCCTGCAGTAGAACACAAATGGCTGATTATAATAATAACCATGTATTGGGATCGACCTATTACCACCGACAGGACTGTTATGATAGATCGATTGGAGCGTCGCATAATGATTGTTGATATAACGTTCCCGTATGACGATAACCTTG
This sequence comes from Xestia xanthographa, assembly GCA_905147715.2. Classification (NCBI taxonomy): domain Eukaryota; kingdom Metazoa; phylum Arthropoda; class Insecta; order Lepidoptera; family Noctuidae; genus Xestia; species Xestia xanthographa. Next base: position 864,947 of record LR990644.1, on the reverse strand, counting down.
TGAAAGCAGAGAAAGATAAACAATTCAAATATCTAGCTCGCGAGGTTGTCGACATTTGGAATGTGAGTACATCTTTCGAAGCTCTCCTTAGGCGGTTGGACCATGGGCCTGATTCAGAAGGCAGTACTCCTCGATACGGCTAGCATTGTGAGGAGGTTCCTGTCTCTGGAGCCCTAACCACCGGTAGCTTGGACCCTGCTCCCGACACCGGCGGAACACTTTTTTATATTTTTAAATGTTTTTATATACCTATGTGTTTTTTTTAAATAAATATTTAAATAGGAATAAAGGAGATAATAATATGAACTTACTCTTGTTCCACCTTTTGCTACTATATGCTGGATTGTCAATATTCCTTTTATGTTTAATAAACTATGAAAAACCACATTGATCACGTAGAACACAATCTGTAATTAATGGTTCTCTATTGTATTACCTAACTTTTTTACACATAATTTAAAGTGCCATAACTTTTTTTGTCCTAATCATCATTTGTCCGAATGATAACTTACCCGAACTTAATATCACATAATATCACATGCCATAAAATTGAAATCCCTAAATACAATATGCTCTAAACCCGTTTGTCATAAATATTACAATCAATAACATACAAAACACTTAAAATCGTTTTCAATAATAGTTATAAATCCTAAATAAAAAAAAAATGTTTAGATCTTAATAATATTTTTAAAACAAACCGGTATGATCCCAGACGTTCCCAAAAGGGAACAGAAAACTGTTATTTTAATTGTGTCTGTTATTACGGGTACCTACAGTAAAGTAATTATTACAGCAAGCATGCAGCAAGCATTCAGCAAGCATGCAGCAAGCATGCAACAAGCTTGCAGCAACCATGCAAGCACGCATACAGTATGCAAGCAACCATGCAAGCGAGCAAGCAGCATTCAGCAAGCATGCAACAAGCTTGCAGCAACCATGCAAGCACGCATACAGTATGCAAGCAAGCATGCAGCATGCAAGCAAGCATGCAACATGCAGCAGGCATGGTTTCTGTCACGGCTCCGGCGCTGCGGGGCTCCGGCGGTGCCACGCGAGCTTATCGTCGCAGATGTGTTTAACGCTCACCACCGCAGCTTCGGCTTGCTGGCCGGCTTCGCCGGCCAGCCTCAGCAGCGGCGGCGAGTGTTACAACAACCTGCTCCTCAACTCGCGGGCCGCCTCGCCCCTCCGCGCCTACGCGATTTTAAATTACACTCTCGGGGTAGGGCAGACAAGACTACGTGGGGTCGGATTTACAGCGATTCGTTTCTGTCACTAAAACCTAATTTTTAGCAAATGTTTTAGGACCAAAAAATTTATTACACTTATATGGACATTAGGAATAATACACATTATATAATATAATACTTAGGATATTTGACTTTATGGCATATACAATTAGAAGATTCAATTATTATAGTATTTGATATTATGACAGAACAGTTTTAGAAATAAAGATAATTATGTAAAACAAAATTTCGGGATTTTGAACATTATGGTAACTGAAGTTTATAGCAAACGTTTTATGGATAATGATTTTCGGACAAAAAATTTTAGGAGATATAAGGGAGTACCGTAATTAATAGGAAAAGTTTGCTTTAGACTTAAAGGTCTTAGCCCACATAAACGTCTCCGCTCCCACCCGGCAAAAAGAATATAATTCAAATGTGGGCTATAAGTTTACATACGAGCTCAGAGCAATCTGAGAAGGTATGCATTTTGCTCGCTTTTACGTAAAGCAAGATAAGGTTTCGTGAACTCGCGCCTCCTTCGTCGGCCTACGGCCCGATGCCCATGCCGCCCATAACGATGTCATATTACATACCTACTACACCAGACGCTGGAATGTATGGACGTCTGGAATCGTATGTAGTATTTTAAAGCAAAATGTATTTTGATTCAGACACTCTCTGAATAGGTATATAGTTTGCTCTTCAACTACAAAGGCAAACTGCGATCGAACTCAGAGCAACTCCGGTCTGGTGTGCGTACAGTTTGGCAATACGCTACCGGGTGAGAATACTTGTTGTGGCTGTCTCGTTCGTCTAGTGGTTGCAAGCGTGACTGCTGAGCAAGAGATCCTGAGTTCGATTCTCGGGTCGGGCAAAGAGTTATTGGATTTCTCATCAGGAATCTCTCAGTAGTAACCATGGAGTCTGGTTCTGTGCCCGATTGATGGCAATAATAAGCTCGCCGGGCCCTTATTTCGTGGAACTTTAAGAAAACTGACGAAATGAAGTTGTAGTATTACGTACACCAGCTTGATGTTATGTAATACGTATTCTTTCGCATTTCTTTGTTGTTTTTTTATAAATTTGGCTTTACTGTCCCACTGCTGCCATTTTTTTCTGCATTGGGGAAAGCCCGGAGTCTTTTATCAAAAAGTCTTACACATTTTTCCTTTTTTCCCTTTTTATTTACAAACTACAATTAATTTTCTCATCATCATCATCATCATCATTTCAGCCGAAAGACGTCCACTGCTGGACATAGGCCTCCCCCAAGTGTCGCCACATTGACCGGTCCCGTGCGACTCGCATCCAGCGGATTCCTGCAACCTTCACCAGGTCATCGGTCCACCTGGTGGGAGGCCTTCCAACGCAACGTCTTCCGGTTCGCGGTCGCCACTCCAGAACTTTTCGGCCCCATCGGCCATCCGTTCTGCGAGCAATGTGCCCTGCCCACTGCCACTTAAGTTTGGCAATTCTTCGGGCTACGTCGGTAACGTTTGTTCTCTTGCGGATGTCTTCATTTCTGATTCGATCGCGCAAGGAAACTCCGAGCATAGCCCTCTCCATTGCCCTTTGGGTGACTTTAAGCTTTCTGATGAGGCCCATTGTGAGCGACCACGTTTCGGTCCCGTATGTAATCACTGGCAACACACACTGGTCATAGACTTTCGTCTTGAGACACTGCGGTAGGTTGGACGAGAAGATACCGCGCAATTTCCCCAATTAATTTTCTCTTTGTTTTGATTTCTCCGGTCAATTAGTCAGGATTCAAGAACGAGTCGTCTCTTTGATACTCACCATTAATTTGAATAACTTCTCTATAATCTTATAGGCCTCCAAAATATTCTGGTACAAATCGAACATAACATCCCAAAAAGATTCATTGTCCAGATATGTTCCTACATTTCTTCGTACTTGGACTTCCGTAATCCACATCTGAAGCGTCTTTATCAGTAACCTCATAAGTTGCAAGGCGTAAATAATATTCATATCGAAAGATATAGTAGCAAATGTTGATATCACTCCGAAAGTATTGACGACAGTAAACTCAATACACACATAGGTAATGTAACATACAAAGAAACTGTATAAAAAAATGACGGAAAACCAGTTCCAAATGATCAAGTTTCTTAGTTTTGTATTATTAACACTGAGGACTTTCAGAACGTGCTGAATTTTTAAGATCAACAAAATGTTGTGATCACTCCTGATAATATTAATACAGTGGTTTAAGATGTAGCTAGCGGAGTAGAAGAAGCTGTCACAAAACATACTCATATAAAGAAAAGCTGTCAAATCGGACCAGACAAAAGACAAAGATTTTTTTATTAATATGTGCAAATTGATTATTCTCCACGTTAGCATGCAAACGACTCCTAACGAGTTGTACAGGCAACTATTGGGAAAGATACGGTTATTACGGATTGAATATTTTGCGCACAAAAAAGGAGCTTGCATTAAATTCAATGGCCATAGTACTGATTGTAAATCTTTTTCAATTACGTTGTTCAAAAATACTTCATTGGATAAAGCGACGACCGAATTTCTATTTAACAGTATGTTTTTGAACGATGAAAACATTTTGAAAACTCCAGACATTTAATTCTTAGATATCGTGTGACTACAGAAAAAGCAATCAATATAATTTGTGTCTAGGTTAAACTTCGATTATCAAAAAAGTAATCAATTAAATTGATAGGTTTGAATTCATAATTATTAATGTGTGGGGGCTTATGAATAAATTATAACAGCTGCTTGTAAAGATCTTCAAGATCAAGCAACTTTTGGCGCGGTCGGTTTGTGAATGAAAGACCATCCTTTACACATTGAGATCTCTCTGTGCTCGGAAAGTATCAGAAGAAGAATAGAAGGGAGAAATCTTATACAAAGCATTAGGTGGAACAAGGCTGACAATGATTATGATGATGATGACGACCAAGACGGTGATACAATAATAAGAGAACGTCATGTGTACACCAAACCATTTATTTCAAAGAAAATAGAACTGTAAGTGCATAATGACGTAATGAGCGATAACTTGCATCAGATTCAATGGTAGCGTCGCATCGACATAAAACAAACCACACGCGGTCATCTTTCTGAACGTTCGATTTGCCTGTAGCACGTTCTTCCAGAGACGACCATGACATTCTAAAAGATAAAATTAATTATAATCATTTTAATCTGATTAGTCTTATAAATCAACAAATTTAATATCATCATTCTCTTGCCCTTCTCATATTATTATTATTATTTCCTTATTCATTTGTGGTCGGCGCAGCATGTCTTTTTCTTCCATACTTTTCTATTACTCGTCATCTCATCAGACACTTGACATTTCATCCTTTACACAGTCCATCCATCGTTTCTTTGGTCTTCCTCTACTCTCTCATTCACATTCATAATCAAAAGTTTCTTCTCAAAATTTTCCTCATTTCTTCGTAATACATGCCCATACTCCGAAAACCGATTACCACACAACTTTTCAGTCACCGGCGTCACTTTCAGAATTCCTCTTATGTACTAATTTCTTATTTTATCTATTCCCGTAACACTACAGACATAGAAAGTAAGCCCCTTTAGCTTTTTAATCTCAGTCACATGTTAATGCCTTTCATTCATTCCTTTTGTGGCACAAAATTCTGATCCATACAAGACTGCAGTTCTATCCATTGTTTTATAAATCTACCCCTAAACTTTAAGGGGAATGCAGGAGTCACAGATTGTTCCCGTAACCTTCCGCCATTTCATCCATCCCGTGTTAATTATGTGCGATCTATTTCGCCATCGCTTTGTACGAGTGAACCGAGATACCGGAGGCGCAACAACAAATAGTGGTTTTGGAATTCTCACTTCTATAGTTTCTGTTCTTTATTAACAATATACACGCCGTCTTTGCTTCTTCAACAGTTGCATAGAACTTATCGCAGTAAATACAATGTGTAATGACTAATACTAGATCCTTCGTGAGATATAAAATAAGACCAAGACTCCGAATCAAAACCTGGAAAATAAAATAATAAGGCAAAACCAGTATAACTTCGCACATAACCAAGCAAAGGTCAATCAAAGGACATGAAACATTTTTGGCTTACATTATTCCCATATCAGTAAATTTGTTCATCTCATAGACCATAAAGTTGACATAGCATAAAGCGCGTTGAAATGCGACGAATGTACGATATAACACCTGAAAATACTAATAATGTATTTCTTCTTTCGAGATAATATGAAAATTTTCAGAGTGGTCACACAAGGTGTAAGCGGACCCTTCACATAGCCGTTAACCAAGCATTCTGTACATCAAACCAAGTAACTCTACGCAAAAAATATTGCTGGGAAATGACTGTCTTTTTTAGAGTGAATAATAATCACGTTTTACGGTGTCAATGTAACAAACTCAAGCATTGCGCTGATAAATGCATTGGATAGATTAGATTGAATGCTTTAATGAAACGTTAAAAAATTTAAAACTTCTAAAACCTGGTTGGAACTTTCACTCCCAATAACTCTGTGGGAAGTTCCCCAGGTATGGTCTAGAACAAAAAAATGATAAGACAGGAAATTTTCCTGTCATTGCGATCATTTTTTTTGTCGCAAAGGCCTGAGCCGCTAGCTGGCCTAATTTCCTGAGTAAATACGAGTGCCTTTCAGCTTCGTGAAGTACCCTTCACGAAGCTGAAAGGCACTCGTGGTTTATTTTTATAATGGGTGTAATAGTACCCTATTACACCCATTATAAAAATAAACCACCACTTAAGTCTATAAGCGACACATTATATAACACTAGCACCCGCGACTTCGTTCGCATGGAAATTTTGATGTGTATGTGTGAGATTAAAAAAACCGGCCAAGTGCGAGTCGGACTCGCGCACAAATCGTTCCGTACCATTATTATCAAAAATTCACGTTTGTTGTATGGGAGCCCCCCTTAAATATTAATTTTATTCTGTTTTTAGTATTTGCTGTTATAGCGGCAATAGAAATACATCATCTGTGAAAATTTCAACTGTCTAGCTGTCACGGCTCATGAGATACAGCCTGGTGATAGACAGACGGACAGACAACGAAGTCTTAGTAATAGGGTTCCGTTTTTACCCTTTGGGTACGGAACCCTATCCTACCTACCCTTTGATCCACTGATCTAGATATTTCCTCAGTATTACTATAATTCGGATAGCTATTACAATACTCAGATCAAATGGGATACACATTACGTCGCAAATATCAGCAATAATGAAACTGGTGTCAAAAAAATATGTAGGGTTATAATACATGTATTATAACCCTACATATTATAAAAATATGAATAAAGATGGTGCTCGTAGTTGAGACCCAGTTCCAAATAATGAACCTTCTGATGCTCTTACTAAAGTCTATGCTCCTATGTATAGTTTGGATCATCAATATAAGTAAAACATTGTTGTTCTTATGCACAAAATCTAAAAGAAACATCATATTGAACCCAATTACGTAGATGACAAAGTGGATGACAGTTGAAATTGAGAAAACATTGTATTTGAATTGTGTCTTGTTGACATTCGTTTCTTCTACAAAGAAAATCCTAAAGGAACACAACGCATTTAGGGACAGCATTAAACAAAAGGCGAATATGCGATATTTTTGTCCACTTGCATAAATATGACTATTTTTCACTTCATATTTTGATGTCAGAAAAAAATTCAACGGATAGTTGATGGAGTACGCTACTCTTTTTATATCTTCCTCCAGTCTGTTAAAGTGTAATAAGATATATGGAATATTTCTTCGTGATAGAGACATTTTGGTCAAACACTGTTTTAAGCTTTCACGGTTCGGGAGCTCAAAAATGAATCAATAATCACGGAAGATATCCCGTAAGTGACATTTTAAGTACATTTTGGTCAGTATTAACTTCTTACCACTACTTTACAAAACGTAATGAAAAAATTCTCTGCGACCGCAACGAGACAATTAGTAGGAAGAATATTAATAAAAAATTGTTTTCGTAATTTTTCCAAACGTTATAGTTAGATTAATACAAACGATAGAAGTCAATGACGTTCTCATATTAATCGATTATTTAAAGTATTGACATATTGAAAACCCCAATTACAATATTGCGCCTAATTAAACATAGTGCTTCCATTTAAGAAAACGCGCACACTCTTTTTTTGTGTAGGCATTTTTCACAGTTTGAACCGCACCGGCTTGGTTACGTGCGGCTTGCACCCACTAAAAGACACCGCAGCGAGAACTGCTACGCATGACGTTCGCGACCCATCCAGCGCAGCCAACCTCCGGGCACCAAACTCCTTTGGCGATCTCTGGGCTCAGCCGAGACATCGCCACGACTCATCAGAGGCCCTACTCCCGAACGTTTCATCCGTATATTCGGATCTATCCGTCTCTCTCACTAGCACTCATCTGCAGGCGTCCGCGCGTTATAGAGTAGGCCCCAGGGCCGTACAATGCGATGGCGATAGACTCTCCGATCTATCGCCCGCTAGTACCTACTAGAGCAGCATCAGGTCGACGGCGCTTCCTCTGCTCCCCTGTCCTCCTGCGACGAATCGCGTCAGCGAGGGAGTCCTCCTCCCTGACGTGCTCCGCCGCTTCCTTCTGCGAAAGGAAGTCCTCGCAGAACCCAACTCATTTAGACGAGGTGCTCTATGATCGCCCCTTTGTGATTCGTTTTTAACCGGTAACATAGATACATGAGACATGATGATCAGACTCGCTATATCGAGTAGGTTTGTTATAAATCCACTCATATATTGATAATTAATCGGAGTAATCAAATACAGTTTTTTAACCTGATCGATTCGATGACAGGCCATTTAGTATTATAAATGGTTGAGGTTGGAATACATTAAAAAAATTAAAACATTTCAGAAGAAGACATTTAAACACATTTCACATATTGTATGAAGTGAGTCCCGCTATCGTGACTCACTTTATGTTTTGTTATTGGGTATTACAGTTGCTGGCAATAGGTGTTTCACACCGTTATGGAGATGCGCTGGTGAGGTGTAGAAAACATAGAAAAACCGCTGCTTTATAATAACAAACGTTTTTATTACATTTTTAACAAAAGAAACAAAATGCACACGTAGCCCTCTTATTCGTGACTATATTTCCATAGACTACAAATTTTTACTTTTTAAAACTATTTTTATGTTATGGACCATTGGTCTTGAACATGCTGGGGCCTCGGCCAAAAGCTAATTTAAGATAATTAATAAAAACAAAAACTATGTGATACAATTAACACAAAATTAGAAATTAAACTAGCAAACTTTGCAAGTAACTAAAAGATTTTAATTAACTTAAGACTTATTTCTTAAAACACCTTAGTAGATATGAAACTTACCTAAAATAAGACAAAAATACTAACTTAAAAATAGACAACAGACACTAATCATAATCTATAGGTAGCGGACAAACTTTCATTACACTTGTTCTAATAATTGAACCCTTAACAGTTTTTACATCAACTGCACGAACTAAATTATCTTTTCCTGGAATGACCTCTACAATTCTACCTACAGGTCAGTTCAATGGGGATACATTGTCAGACCTAAGCAATACTAAAGTACCCTTTTCCATGTTAGGCTGTTGGGTTTTCCATTTAGGATGATTTTGCAGCATAACTAAGTATTGCTTATGCCATTGTTGCCAAAAATGCTGTTGTATTTGAATACATTGCTTCCAGAAACTAAGTCTTCCTACATTTACATCAATTAAATTTAACTCTGGATCTGGTTAGCTTCTGCCCTGCATGCTTAAGTCTTATGTGTTCATTATAAATGATCAGTTTAGTCAAAGTCGACTTTTTCGGTAGGATAATGGGGTGCCTTTGCTGAAATGTAAGATTTGCATTTTGTAAACGACCACCCACTCTTAACAGACCTAGACCATCAATAAAAGGATTTAAACTACTCAAATAAGAATTTAAGTTAGCTTTTGACTTTAACAATTTTAACTCATTTTCAGTGTTTACTTTGTGCAATTTTTATCAATTCATGCAATGCAAGAGCCATCTCCGAAGGAGCTAAATGTCCTTGCCTTTTGTTAATAATTTGTTGTTTACAATTAAATATAAAACGATTGATATAAGCCATTATTCTAGTCATTTTATCCAAATTTGAATATTTTTCTATGAAACTATGAAAATAAATATTTTCTTTATTACAAGTATTACATGTAGCTGAAGGCATTTTAATTTCAGGAATATCAGATACATAATTACAAGTATTACATGTTGTTGAACGCAATTTAAGTTCAGGAATATCAGATACATTCATATTCAGCTGTGAATTACAATGAACATAATCATGGTTTTGTAAATACTGAGGACCATGAAACCACAACGAGTGTTCTTTCAATTGTTCTGGTTTAAGACCACGAGACAAGCAATCTGCAGGATTCTCATTAGTGTTCACATAGTCCCAGCGTACATCTTTTGACAACTGTCTGATTTTTTCTACTCTATTAGCAACATAAACAGTAAGTTTTACAGGTTCCATTTTTAGCCATGATAAAACAATATTTGAATCTAAATATAAATAGGTATGGATATTATTATACTTTAATGCTAAAGTGGCATGTACTTTGTTTGATAATATAGATAATAATAAAGCACTGTTAATCTCAAGTCTAGGTATAGATAAGGTTTGATGTCTAGGATTTACACGAGATTTTGAACATAAAAGATTGACATTCACTGTGTTGTCCTCGCCAACTACTCTCAAATAGAGGCAACAACCATGCGCAATATTTGAGGCATCAGCATAACCGACTAACTCTAATTTTTGATGTGGGTGTACATTGATATTTCTGGGAACAGAAATACAGGACATATGCATCAAACTTTCAGTAAATTCAAGAAATCTCTTATTTAAGTAATCTGGTAAGACATCATCCCACTTTAACTTTTCAAACCAGACCTGTTGCATTAAATATTTTGCTTGCACCAGAATAGGACCTATCAAACCCAGAGGGTCAAAAAATTTACTGATAAAACTTAACATTTGTCTCTTAGTATATGTTTTCTGCGTTTCAGTGACTGGACATTTCATTTTCAAGGTATCAGAACTTACATTATAGGACAAACCTAACGTTTTTACATAAATACTTGCTTTGTCAAAATCCTCTTTATTTTATTGATGATTCAATAGGAATATTATTTAATATTTTGCTATGATTAGAGCACCATTTATGTAATGAAAAACAAGCTAAGTTTAAAAGCTCAATAAGTTGTCTTTTTATTTTAACAAGTTCTGAAATCTCATTAGAACCACATAATACATCGTCGACGTAACTTGAATATCTCAACACAAAACAAGCCAATGGATATTGCTCTTTGTACCTTTCAGCAAGCTCAATCAAACACCTTGTTGCCAAAAATGCAGAACTTTTCAAGCCATAGGTTACCGTTTGCAACTGGAGACATTGTACACTTTGTTCAGGTGAATCTCGCCAAAAAATATTTTGGAGGCAGCAATGGTAATTGTTTACAAATATACCTCTATACATGGCCTTAATATCACAAAGTAAAATAAATTTATAAGTCCTAAATAGTGTCAAAATGTCAAATAAATCATTTTGCACAACTGGCCCGTTAAGCATAACATCATTTAAACAAATGCCTTTATTAGTTTTCATGCTCGCGTCAAAGACAGCTCGAACCGGAGTAGTTTTACTATTTAAATTAAAGACAGGGTGATGAGGTAAATAATACACATTACCTGCCTTGGGATCATAATTAGAGATATCAAAGTGTATGGCATGGCCCTGTTCAAGATAAACCTGAATGAAGTTTTTGTATTGCTGATGCAACACCTTATCTTTAGCAAAACGTTTTTCTAAATTATAAAACCTATGAAGTGCCCGATTGAATGAGTCACCCAACTGAATGTCATTTAAATTAAGTTTTAAGGGCAAGTCTACAAAAAACTTTTTATCAACAAGTTTCACAGAATTTTGGAAACATTCCGCAGCTAGTTGGTGCTCAGTAGTACCTTCTTTATAAATTTCAGGTACTTTTTCACATTTCCAAAAATTTGAAATGGTGTCACCAATACTATCTAACTGCTCATTATAAGAATTATTAAAGGGGGTACCTTGAACTGTCACACACAAATTTGATGAACATACTTTGCCAGCAGAGACTGGTAGACTGCCTGCCACAATATATCCAAAGCTGGTGTTAACCAGGTAGGGCCCATTCGGTGTTAAAGGCAGCGACTCCCTCTGGAGTACCTGAAAAAATACGTCACATCCTAATAGTAACAATATTTCACCAGATTTATTAAAATGTTCATCTGCTAATTTGACATGAGATGGTATATTGAACCCAACATTATAAAAACTTTGTTGTGGCAGTTCACAGGTTATGTTTTTTGCTACATAGCAATTTAAGCATAATTTAAAATTGGTATTTGATGCATAAATATCAAAATCTGCCTTAAGATGCACATTGCTAGTGCCCTGCATGATACCTGTAATAAGTTGATTAGCCTGTGTTATTTTGCAGTCAATTTGACTAGCCAGTTTCTCAGAAATAAAAGACACTTGGCTGCCTGTGTCTAGCAAAGCTCGTGCACTAATAAATGTACCATTTTTAGCGATAATACGCACCACAGCAGTAGGAAGTAACACATCTTTAACAGGTGAGGTACTCGACATAACCACAACACTGTCAGGCTTGCCAGCACCAGCGGTAAGCTCTGGAGTAGTAGGGCTAACAGCAGCTGCATTGCTTACTTCCTTTTTAGTCATTTCCACACCATGCAGAAGCGTATTGTGTCGTTGCTGACAGGTAGAACATTTTAAACGCAGCTTACATTTACCACTGTGCGCATTCAAACAGATTATGCACAGCTTATGCTTTTTAACAAACAGACCTTTATCATTATCAGTAGCAAGCTTGAATTTTGCACACTCATATAATTTATGGTTAGTATTACAATACTTACATGATGCCGGAGCTGCTACATTACAGGTAGACTTGCTTGACTTCACACTCTTGGAGTTGTTCGAAGGTGCTGTTTCAATAACAGAATTTTCGCTGGCCAAGGCTCGTTTCTCTAGAAAGTCGAGGAACTCATTCAACTTAGGCACAACTTTTTCATTTCTCTCTAAGTGAAAACCCCTATTAGTATAGGCATCAATCTTTCTAAGTAAAACATTAACCACCATTGGATCCCATGTTTCCACAGACACTTGTAAACCCTTTAAAGCAGTTATGTGCAAGTTGACACTTGAAACGAGTGACCTGAGATTTGAAGCTGTGCATTTTGTGAAGGAAGGCAAATCAAGCAATGCATTAATGTGATGATTTATGATCATTGGCTCATTGTTATATCTATTGTCAAGCAATTTTAATGCTGCTATATAATTTTGTTCAGTTAATGGCAAGTTTTGAATTAAATTCAATGCTTCCCCTGCTAAAAATGAACGTAGATAATATAATTTTTGACACAAACCCAAATTGTCATCAGCATCAATTATAGCTTTAAACATATTGATGAAGGGAATGTATTCTATCACATTTTTACCATCAAACTCTTTGATATTAATTTGTGGTAACTTTTTAAAATTAGTGTTTGCCTTAGGCGGCTCCGCCACAGGCAGAGTGGATCGTCGACCATGGATTTCCCTGTCAATTATAGCAATGCAATTGTAATACTTACTCTCATAAATTCCAGGGTCCTCCTCGTCTTTGGAATTTGCGTATAATATATGTTTGTTTAACTCCTCGTAAGCTTTAAAATTCTCCGCTAACCGGCTTCGACGTTCGTTTAGAAGTTCAATAGATGCACTTAATATATCGGCACTGTTACAATATACTTCCACCCTACTGATGGCGCCTTTGACATAGCCCCTACGGAGCTTAAGTTGCGCCAAATCTTCGCCTTGGGTTTGAGACATCCTGATTTCTGGTGCAATATGCAAATGGTGCAAAATAAATGGTAACGTGGTAACGCCCTGCTCTTGACTTTAACTAAAATATCACTATTAACACCAAAGTAACACCCATAAACTTGTATTGCAGTAAGTAATTATTATGATTATTACTCTGTACTCTAAAGCTACCTGTACTAAAACACAGACTTTACAAATTAAACAAAGGTATTAGGAGCAAACAAACAAAATGGCGAAATGTTGTATTACGTGAACGGCGAACGGCGTCGTCGATGGTCGAAGAACGCTCGGCGCTCGGTCGGTACAACCTCGGGAATCTTCGTAAGGCTTCGGGACGAAATCGCTTCCTGATTGGTCGACTCACGATGTTGGGAGGTTGGCAGCACGTAACTCTGTAGACTATGATGCGTTGGACGTTTGTAGTCATGCAGTCGCGGGTTTTTTGAAATTATGGCTTGCAAAATGGCTGACTGCAATTTTTTCGATTTGATGACGACATTCACTTCCATACACACTTTTATGAGAAGCTCGTACTACGATGAATTTTTGCCCTCGTAGTTTTTTCTTAGAATTTTCAGCAATCTTCGTAATTGTCGCCTGGCAAAAGGTTGAGAATGCCCACAATTTTTCCTGAAGTACCACGCCACGCACTTGGCCGCTACGCAGTAATATTTCTTCAGGTGCAGGAAATCTCGTATGTTACCACCAAAATATTGAGGCACACAATTCCACAGGCTTACGCGGGGGCCGGAGGCTCTTCTGTAGCAGGGTTTTCGCTCCCGCCACGAGAGTTCAACTCCAAACTCGACACGTTTATATTTTTGAAAACGAAGACGGATTCTCGAAGGACCAATTCTATGTTTCACACCGTTATGGAGATGCGCTGGTGAGGTGTAGAAAACATAGAAAAACCGCTGTTTTATAATAACAAACGTTTTTATTACATTTTTAACAAAAGACACAAAATGCACACGTAGCCATCTTATTCGTGACTATATTTCCATAGACTACAATTTTTTACTTTTTAAAACTATTTTTATGTTATGGACCATTGGTCTTGAACAACTGACCAGACCCCAGAGGGACATTTGAATAAGTTGAATATAGTTCTGCAAAGACTCCAGGATGCAGGGTTAACTGTGCAGAAAGAAAAATGCGATTTCTTTAAAAATGAAATTAAATATTTAGGTTATATAATGACCAAAGATGGATTACAGAAAGATCCAACAAAGGTCAAGGCTATAGCCGATGCGCCCGTTCCATCAGACGTTAATACATTGCAATCGTTTTTAGGACTTGTAAACTACTACAGAAATTTTGTGGCGGGAGCATCCAGTATCCTGAATCCTTTGTATGACCTATTAAAAAAGGGGGTTAAGTGGAACTGGTGTACGTCACATCAACAAGCGTTTGATAAAATTAAGAAATGTTTGACGTCTGATCAGGTCTTAACACACTTTAATTCAAACGCCAAAACAGTTTTAACTGTGGATGCTTCCCCGTGTGGCTTAGGTGCCATTTTGTCCCAAATAGATAATGACGAGTTAGAGCGCCTGGTAGCATTCGCTTCTCGCACGTTGAACTCAGCTGAGAAAAATTACTCACAAATACAAAAAGAGGCGACTGCAATAATATTCGGAATACGTCGGTTCCATCAGTATTTATATGGCAGATCAGATCCATTCATATTACGCACGGATCACAAGCCGTTAATTTCTATTTTTGGCCCACATAAAGGTATACCGGAAGTGTCGGCTAATAGATTGCAGAGATATGCGATGTTTTTAAGTGCATACAATTATATAATTGAGTATGTCCGTAGTGCTGACAACAACGCGGATTACCTGTCTCGTGCGAGTCTACAGGGTGAGTCAGTGCGGGCTCGCGCCGAGAGCGGGGGAGACAACATCGGCGCGCACGCCGCCGCTGCCGCCGCTCCCATTGATCGCGCATCTTATGTTAACTTTGTTGTCGAAGGCGACATGCCGTTGACCTTGAATGAGTTACGCAAAGCTACTAAGGGGGATACTGTATTACAGTTAGTAGTAAAATATGTCCAAAATGGTTGGCCTAAAAAAATTGTGGACTCGCAGTTGAAACCCTATCATTTATGTAAGACACAGTTATCATATTATTAGAAGACGGTTGTCTAATGAGGGGCCATAAAGTAATACTTCCTGAATCTTTGCGGTCGAAGGTTTTATTAGAGTTACATAGCTCACATTTAGGGATCGTAAAAACAAAATCAGAAGCTAGGTCACGGTTTTGGTTCCCAGGCATTGATGCAACGCTAGAAAAAATGATACACTCGTGTAAAATATGCAAACAGCTACGGCCTTCGCCGCCCAGAGCGCCGTTAGCACCGTGGGAATTTCCCCATACACCATTTCATAGGTTAAACGTCGACTTTCTTGGCCCGCTGAATAATCAAATGTTCTTGGTAGTGGAAGATGCGCACACCAAATGGTTAGAAGTATACGACGTGAGCACTTCTACCACCTCAGCGACCGTTATTGAAAAACTTTACGATTTCATGTCAAAATACGGATTACCTCACACAATTGTCAGCGATAACGGAACGGCGTTTACATCCGCCGAGTTTACAACATTCTGTTTATTAAATGGTATCGCTCATCTTACATCACCGGCATACAATCCTGCTAGTAATGGACAAGCAGAAAGTTTTGTAAAAATTGTCAAGAAAGGCATACAGTCAAGTGTTTTAGGGTCACGCAATAGGAATGAGTGTAGGCTAAAAATTATGAAATATCTGTTTGACTATAGAAATTCAGTACATTCTGTCACGGGTTTCTCACCGGCTGAGTTGGTGTTTGGACGAAAGCTCAGAACACGTCTAGATTTACTACACCCAAAGTTAATGTCGACCCCACTCACATCACTAATTGACAATGTTAAACAAAAACAGTGCTCGCAAATTAAATGCCATGGCGGTAATAACAAACAAGTGTATAAGCCAGGCGATGAAATAATGTTTAAAAAATTTCTGAACAACAGCAAATTTATGTGGTGCAAAGGAACTATTATAAAAAGACTCGGAAAAGTGTTATATTTGATTAAAGACCATGGTTCATCTTCTGACGTCAAAAAACATAAAAACCAAATTGTATTAAATAAAGGTATGTCTCCACCCGGGGATTTGGGCGATATTATGTTGGATAGCGACCCAATACAAAGCGAACATAGCGGTTCCCAGTTGCCAAACAATGGGGAGGGAGAAATAAATGAGGTAGAATATTGTCATCCTCACCTTCTCCTCCGAATTCGAGATGTTCCAGCAAACTGTTGCGAGACATACCCAGGGTTGATTATAAGCAGTTCAGCAAATAGGGCGAGGGACTGTTGTGTATGTGTGCTAATGATGTATGTGTGCGTGGCTGCGCCCACGCCATGTGTTGAAGACTTAATAAATCAGTGTGTCAATAGCTGTCGTGTGTTTCACTTGTCTCCCGTACCAAGAACTTAACAATATTATAGGTAAAATTCGCGATAATACCCGTTTACTTGTGTTTTATAATAATAATTCAATCATGATTTGACAGACACAGTGGCGCCATCTATTATCATAAGAACGTTATTGTTGTTTTCCTCGGGAACAGTACTTCTTTTAGGGGGTATAAAAGTTATGTCCGTTTATGTACACTTGACGACGTTTAAGAAACATTTCACAGAATGAGCGGTTCAGTGGTTTAAGTGTGTAAAGGTAACAAACAAACTTACTTTCGTATTTATAACAGTTTATTAATAATGATGATACTAGTCATTAAAAATGTATTTTACCTGTTGGCGACTGGCTGGGATGCCACCTTTTCTTTAAGAACTATATTTTTATAATGACTTGTTTTGTTTAGTTAGTTGTCAATTATCCCTATTGCCTTGTACATAGTTTTGTCCCGCTTTTGTGTTATTAAATAGCAATTACACATACTTACAGTGTTTGCATCATCCTCGAATTCATTCAAAATACCTACATTCCATTTGCTCACAACATTACCTTTATTTGCCGACGATTACAAAGACTTACCAGTGTTCGGCTCGGTCATTTGTTTAGTACAGGAACTGATAGACGCTACAGAAGAGGCATAAAACTCGTAGACCATTTGTGGACCGACTTAATTTAAAATACACACATCAAAAGTATCTAGGGATCAACATATATTTTTGCAATAACTTTTCTCCTGATTGATATTAATTAAAATTTTCTTTAAGGATTCATCAAATAAAGAGTTTTCGTTTGTCACAGTAACGATAAACCAAGTCACCTTTGCATTAATAAAGAAATTTGCCATTTTCCTAATAAAGGGATTTTTGACATTTGAACCACTAACATTAAAGTTCGAAAAAATGACTGAAAACACAGTTTTCTTTAAAATTTTATTGGGTCACTTAAACAATTAATAATCCGTGTTTCTACCGCGAACACTAACAACACAAGAACATCGGTTTGCCATACTCAAAATGAGTTCATCCAAATCACGCTGTGGAATGGCCGCCCATGTTCGTTGCAACAACAAAAAAAGGTCTTCTTGCGACTGGATACCCTCCATATTCGGCAGAGCTCTTCTCTGTATCATATCCCATGCATGCTCAATCGGGTTCAAGTCTGGCGAGTGAGCAGGCCAGGGCAGGACATTGATGTTAGCTGCGGCGAGAGTCTGTCTTACAACTCTTGCGGTGTGCGGTCGTGCATTATCATGCATTAACTGAAATAAGGGACCGATTTGCACTTGTAGAGGAACGATGACGTCTGATACAATCGTCTCAGCATAAATTTGAGCGTTGAGGTTGCCTCTGATCCAAATCAACTCAGTTCTTCCGCCGATCCAAATACCCGCCCATACCATGATGGTTCCACCACTATAAGGATGGACTTCCTGGCAGGATTTTAATCGCTGTTGGCGTCCAGGGGTTCTCCAGTGTCGTATACGTCTTGTATCCGGTCTCATACCAAAACGAGACTCATCAGAAAAGCACACGAAACGCCATTGTTCTTCTGCCCAATTTCTGTGTTCAAGAGCCCATTGATATCGAATCCTACGATTGTGCATTGCTATAGGTGGTACCCGTAGCGGTCTTCGGGAATGAAGGTTCACTTCATGCAAGCGGTTTCTGACTGTTTGGTCGCTAATTAAGTTCCCTGAAGAGTGATGAAGCCTCACGGCTAACATCATGGCGGTTATTGTTGGAGCTCTTCGAGTTAAGATTTGAATGTATCGGTCTTGTCTCCGTGTGGTGCAGCGATACCGTCCTCCATGGCGCTCAGCCACGGTACCAGTGCTTCGGTAACGTGTCCAAAGTCGACTGATAACACTCTGACTTGTATTCAGAGCTAAAGCTACAGTACGTTGCCGGGAACCAGCTTCTATCATTCCCACGGCTCTGAGCATTTCTTTCCTGCTTAAATGACGTCGCCGCTCCATAATAACGTTGGTTTTAATCAGTAGTAGGGAAACAGTAGCACTAATAATGTCTTCAATGCGTTGTATGTTTTTATAGGGAAAATATTGACAGCTTATTTTCATCTTTTACTCGAATTTGATTGAGAGTTCCTGATTCAAATTATGAAATGCACCAAAAAGGATCCATATAAATTTATAAAATCATAAATTTATTACAAAGCCACATCTCAACCTCAAGAAATCCGCATAAAAATGCTTGATCCCTAGACACTTTTGATGTGTGTAAATAAAAAATAAATAAATAAAATTCATTTAATTCAGATAACATGATCCATACAGTGACATTAACCCTTTGGGGACTAAAGGTGTTATGTTATGTCATCATCATCAGCTGGGACACGGCCTCCTCTCAATGATAGCGAATAGGCTATAATCAACCACGTGGAGATAGTGCGGATTGGTAGATGTATAGTATTATGCTGTACTTACGCTTCATATTCACCATCATAATACTATTTATCATCCTTTTTATTTGTTTATATATCTACACTCAGCAAATCGATCTAAATACGATTCATTTACTTAAAAATAGCTGAAATAAAATATTAACTTATAATTTTCATGTTGTGATATTTACGTCAAGCGTCAAATTGTCAAACTCTCAGTTTCTGCTTAGTATAATAATATGATAGTTACTTTTTGGTTTGTAAAATTTAAATTGTTTTTATCAATATGTGTTTAGCCATTATATTTTGTAGATTATTACGATTGTGTACTAAATAACTTAATATTAAATTATATTATAAAATTCTTTACGCACTCTTGGATCTGATTAGATGAGCATCAGATAACCGCTTGGTTTTCGCTGAGATACTTGAAACTACCCAGGGAATCCAGCTAAAGATCCACCTGGGACTATTACTCCCGATCTTCGGAAACTAACTACGTGCCTGACTTTCCACTTGTCTCGCGAAGTTATCCTGACGCTGAGCTATTCTGGCCTTGAAATCTATGCTGCCCTACTACAGAGCTGACCTGTTGGACTCTATCTGCACGACGCCCTTCCAGCTGAGGTTTCCTAAAGGTGATCCTCGACGTCTCACTGGTATTGACCTGCTACCCTGACGCCTGTTCCCGTTCCTTCAGAGGTGAACTCATTCTTATCCATCTAAGTGCGTGAACTTTAAAACTATAGAGAGTGCGTGCTAGGTAGGTTTTATATAACTAGCTGTATTTTTTATCTTTTGCCTATTAAATCCTAATTGAACAAGTCTGCTTATTCCTTTATATTTTAATAGGATCAAGTAGATTTGTTACAGATACAAAAAAAAAAAAATACTATTTATTTCCACATACATTCCTAAATTTAATACAAAAACAATAACGCTCAATCTTTTTACTGCAAAATTATGTGCGCTATCGACCAGTTCAGTTACTCGTTCACATTAGTCTGGTAGTGGTAGTGGGCCCACACGCATGCCCCTCCCCCGTTTTATACATTTCAACGGTGAAGTAGAATTTCAATATTTTTTTAACCTGTCGAGACTTTTTGTTTTCCAATTTTTTGGCTAATTCCTTAGGCAACTTCTTTAGTATGCTTGGAAGCGCATATGTCCAGACCCTTCTACCGTATTCATTATTTACTCTCGGCAGTTTATACAGAGGCAAGTACGACAGGCTACGAACAAAATTAGGTCTACTTATTTTCTGTAACTTACTCATATTCTGATCACAGTAATCAGAGGCAACAGCGAATTTCACTTTATCGAATACATTTATGACTTTACAATATTAGAATAACTTATCTTAATCGGGTTTGTATTTGAGTTTAATTTTAAAAGGTACCACTATCTTTAATAATCGTATTTGTATATTATATATTTTTTGAAGGTAGGTTTTATAAGTTCTTCCATAACTTGTTATGCCATAATTGATAACAGCGTCGGCCAATGCCATATACAACAATCTTAAGGTCCTATATGGCAATTTGTGCTTCAATATGCGCAATTTTGACATGATTGCTCTAAGCTTATTGCATACAGCGTCCACATGTGGACCCTAGTTAAATTTATGGTCAATCTTAATATTGTGATAAAATGATGATGATTGTGTTAAAATGATGATGATTGTGTTAAAATGATGATGATTATGTTAAAATGATGATGATTGTGTTAAAATGATGATGATTATGTTAAAATGATGATGATTGTGTTAAAATGATGATGATTGTGTTAAAATGATGATGATTATGTTAAAATGATGATGATTATGTTAAAATGATGATGATTGTGTTAAAATGATGATGATTATGTTAAAATGATGATGATTGTGTTAAAATGATGATGATTGTGTTAAAATGATGATGATTGTGTTAAAATGATGATGATTATGTTAAAATGATGATGATTGTGTTAAAATGATGATGATTATGTTAAAATGATGATGATTGTGTTAAAATGATGATGATTGTGTTAAAATGATGATGATTATGTTAAAATGATGATGATTGTGTTAAAATGATGATGATTATGTTAAAATGATGATGATTGTGTTAAAATGATGATGATTATGTTAAAATGATGATGATTGTGTTAAAATGATGATGATTGTGTTAAAATGATGATGATTGTGTTAAAATGATGATGATTGTGTTAAAATGATGATGATTGTGTTAAAATGATGATGATTATGTTAAAATGATGATGATTGTGTTAAAATGATGATGATTGTGTTAAAATGATGATGATTATGTTAAAATGATGATGATTGTGTTAAAATGATGATGATTGTGTTAAAATGATGATGATTATGTTAAAATGATGATGATTGTGTTAAAATGATGATGATTATGTTAAAATGATGATGATTATGTTAAAATGATGATGATTGTGTTAAAATGATGATGATTATGTTAAAATGATGATGATTGTGTTAAAATGATGATGATTATGTTAAAATGATGATGATTGTGTTAAAATGATGATGATTGTGTTAAAATGATGATGATTATGTTAAAATGATGATGATTGTGATAAAATGATGATGATTGTGATAAAATAATGATGATTCTGATAGAATGATGATGATTGTGATAAAATGATAATGATTGTGATAAAATGATAATGATTGTGATAAAATGATAACGATTGTGATAAAATGATGATGATGTGATAAATTGATGATTGTGATAAAACGACGATTGTGATAAAATGATGATGATGTGATAAAACGACGATTGTGATAAAATGATGATTGTAATAATAAAGGTGAATCACAATCATCTTCATTATAACAAGATAATGAAGATGATTGTGGTTATTATGATGTGGTTATTATGTTATTATTATATGTGTTGTTTATTAGGTATGGTCGATATATTGCTACGTAACGTTGTGTTATATACAACGGTTAATTGTTATATACTATGAGGTAAATATAATGTTATTATGAAGTGAATCCCATTGTTTATATTTTATACCTAATAAGTTACGAACATTAAATATTTAACACTTCAATACCCGCAATTACAGACACAATTAAAATAACAATGCACCGTGCCTCTGGAGGCACGGCCGGGAGCATACGGGTTAATCTAACCTAAACTAATACAATCACCATCGTCGTTATTCACAATCACTAACACAATCACCATCGTCGCACTATCACAATCACCATCGTCGCACTATCACAATCGCCATCGTCGTTATCACAATCACCATCGTCGTTATCACAATCACCATCGTCGTTATCACAATCACCATTGTCGTTATCACAATCACCATCGTCGTTATCACAATCACCATCATCGTTGTCACAATCACCATCATCGTTGTCACAATCACCATCATCGTTGTCACAATCACTATCATCGTTATCACGACAAATCAACAACAATATAATCAGAATAGTATTATCAACCATAATCAAAATAATGTCATACCTTAGATGTTAACGCCTTAAAAGTCGTAGAGCGACTGAACCAGCTCCATTTTTTTTTTTTTTTTCGAAATGGCATCTCGCAGTTCAACCTAGAGAGGTTGTCGTCTGCTTAACCGGACAATCCTGTGGGTACCTTAAGTGTAAGGCCTCCAGCCAGGGCATAAAACTTACAAACTAAACGACTACACGCTAAGGGCACCCCCTGCGGGGTGCGGGCCTCGGCTTAGGGCGTCGCTGGGAGAGGACAGCAAGGGGACAGGCTGGATCTGAGTGGTGTCATTAATTAGGGACTGATTTTGAACTACAGGTGCAGCAACGCGGGCTGGCACGAGCAAGGGACGGGGAGGGTTCGTATCGGGACGTCGCGACGGGCCTCGATGGCGAGGGAATGACGGCTGTTTGCGTCTGTGCTTTCTAAGCGTGCTAGTTTCCTTCCTGCTCTCCTGGAGGAGGGTAATAGCGTCATCGGGATCGACTAAAGTATGCCTTGGGCGGCGGATCTGACTAATTCGCGAGGGTTCGTAACGGGCGGCCGCTGCGATCAGGGGGTTACGGTGTTTAATAGCAGAATCGAAGAAGCGCTTGGATAGGCGCTTCATGAACTGAGCTAACGTGGGGATTTTAAGATCTAAATGTAAACGGTCATTACGGACGTAATAGGGGGCTCCCGTGACTTTACGTAAGAATCGGTTCTGAAGGACCTGCATCCTATAGAGATATCTAGGCTTGGCGTGGGCGTACACGACGCAAGCGTAGGTCATGATGGGACGGATTACGGCGGTATAGAGACGCAATTTGCACCTGAGAGACAATTTGCTCTTTTCCGTAAGTAAGTAATGGAGTCTACCCATCGCGAAAGCAGCTCGGTCGCGAGCTGCTTTGATATGTGGCCCGAAGGTCAGATGGTTGTCTAGAATGAGTCCTAAGTATTTGGCTTGCTTCTCCCAGGGGATAGGCTTGCCGTACAAAGTGATCGGATTGGGGGAAGTGACATTAGTACGCGATCTCGAAAAAAGAACGGCCTGACTCTTATCGGGGTTAACTTCGATTCTCCATTTCCTAAACCAAGCGCCTAAGACGTTGGCTGAGGTTTGGAGGGTTTTGGCGATTGCATTTTTACAGCGACCGGTGTAGTAGATGGCCGTGTCGTCCGCGAACAGGGCTAACTGAGCTTTTTTGTTCTTGGGAATGTCACTAGTGAACAACGTGAATGCGAGCGGAGAGATGACGGAGCCCTGGGGGACTCCGGCGCGTATAGGGTGAGGTACAGAGAGCGATTTTCCTATGCGGTATCGGAACGTGCGATTCGACAAAAAATCTCGCAAGATGAGTACGAGACGGTCCGGCACTCCCAGTTGATACAGCTTATATAATAAGCCGTTGTGCCAGACTTTGTCGAAAGCTTTCGCTATGTCGAAGAACAACGCACCCGTCATCGACGAACGCTGGAAACCAGCGCTCAGGTGTTCGACGATGCGATGGGTTTGTTGAATACAAGAGTGTTCGGTCCTGAAGCCGAACTGTTCGTTGGGAATGAGGCTCTTAGCTTCGGCGAAATCTTTGAGGCGCTTGTAAATAAGTCTCTCATAGATTTTTCCGAGTGCTTTCAGGAGACTGATAGGACGGTAGCTCGCGGGGTCCGTCTTGGGTTTACCGGGTTTGGGAATTCCGATAACAGTGGCCTCTTTTCATACTTGGGGGAAGAAGTTGTTACTTAGGGCGCCATTGAAGATGGCTGCCAATAAGACTATTAACTGACCGGGTAGAAGTTTGAGCACCTTGTCAGTGATTCCGTCGGAGCCGGGTGCTTTACGCGGTTTAAGCCCTTTAATGATGTCGTACACTTCGTCTGGGGTGACTACAGGTATAGGATCATCGGGGTCTTCAAAGGGGGGAAGGGAGGCCCTACGTTCGACTTCCGCGTTTACCATGTCGAGGTGTTTGCTATCTACCGGTTGCGTGCTGGGAGTGCACTGAGATTCTAAACTATCGGCAAGGCATTCGGCCTTTTCAGAGTCTTCGAACGCGAGGCTCTTGTCCGGACGAGTGAGAGGAGGCATCGAAGCCTCTTCGGTGGCACGTAACTTCCGTTGACGTTGCCAGAAAGCTAGATGAGTGGGCTCGAGTTCGCTGAGCAACTTGTCCCATTGATTCGAGCGAAGCTCACTGGTGCGCTTCTTTACAGCACGCTGTAAGTAGCGCATGTGAACTTTGTTCGAGTCACAGGGAAAAGAGCTGTAGGCACGGATAGCCGCGTTCTTCTCGTTTATCAGATCACGTACGTCATCGGGTAGTTTCCAGCGCTGATCGCTCAGGGCTGGGACTTCCCGTGAACAATCCGTCAGTACGTATTGAATGTGCTCTGTAAAGGAGTTGATGGCGGCTGTCGTGTCTGCGACTGTGACAATATGGTCGGGGATGGCATCCAGGTGTGGCGACGAGAAAGAATTCAGCTTATCGCTGACTTTCCTCCAGTCGGTAATCACTTGGGAAGGCGGGGGCTGATCGGGGTCGGAAGGACCAGAGCGGGGGAGCAAGTGCATAAACACAGGACGATGGTCTGAGTTGAGCTCGTGAAGAGTCTCGATCAAATGCAATTTAAGGTTGACATTTTTGAGAAGCGCGATATCTAGTACGTCAGAGCTTTTGCTCGGGTCGTGGGGATAGTGAGTATGCTCCATAGGAGCGATAGGGTCGAAGTTAAGGGAGACTCCTAGGTCATACACGAATTTTCCTCTGGGAGAGGTCAGCGTGCTGTTCCAGGCGGGGTGCTTGGCATTGAGGTCGCCCGCTATAATAACGGAGTCGCTCAAACCGAAGAGGATTGTAAGGTCCTTAGTGAGTAACGAGTGCTCCTCGGACGTGCCGCCGGGAGGGATATAAGCCGATATGATGGTGATCGGCGGATGACCGGTCATGCCGAGCCGACAGATGGATACCTCGAGTTTAGACTCTAACGGAGGGGGGGCTATGGGGATGCAATGCAGGTCCTTTTTGTAATAAATTAGAGTGCCGCCACCGTGACAACGCGACCGATCGTTGCGAACTATGCAATAGTTGGCAATTTTCGGGTCACGGTGACTGGGCGAAAGGAAGGTCTCCTGTAAGAGGAATACGTCAATTTGATGGTCGCGGAGGAAAGAGGCGATCTCATCACGTTGGCTTCTGAGGCCATTTGCGTTGAAAAAACCTAATTTAAGGGATCGCGGTTTGAATTTACCTAAGTTCGTATTATCCATACTCAAGGGGATTTAAGGTTTCTTAGGGCTTGCTCTATCTCGGGATAGCGGCTGAAGATTTCGCTGTAGATTCCAATGTCAATGGGGGCACTCCTAAGTTCAGCAGCTAAGCTATCTGCTTCAGTACCAACAAAGACCGAGAATCTTGCGATCGTTTGGAAAGAGGTTTCCTTTGAGATGGCCGCGGGGCCTGGAGGTCCGGGGCGAGAGGGCGCGGGAGAAGCGACGGGAGCAATCTTCGGGGAAGCTGCGTGAGCGGCCACTCGGGGCGCTGGGGGCGCAGGGGGCGGGACGGGGGTGTCAAGTAACCCTGGGATGGTGGTGGTCTCTGCCTTACCAAGTGCTGGAAAGGCTCTCTGGTGATTCAGAGAGTTCCAGGGTGAGGGTCTCTGAGGACTAAGACGTTCGGGCAATTGGGAGGAGGGGATCTTAACGGAGGGGCTTTCCCTCTGCTGCCGTTCGCTGGCTCGCTTCGCTAGCTTTGAGGAGGATGACTTAGGGGCCTTGGGACAGCCTCGATAGTTGGCCGGGTGGCCCGACTGGCCACAAAGAACGCAACTGGGTGGCTCTGCAGCCTGGGAGGTGTCCTTAGGACGAGGACAATCGGCCGTGCCATGGTCGCCTAGGCACTTTACGCACCTGAGAGGCGCGTAGCAATGCTTCTGGCTATGGCCATACATTTGGCAACGGTGACATTGCCCTATTTGATGTGATTTAAAAGGCCTCTCGATTGAGATGCCTGAAAGGGAACAAACTGATTTTATATTAAATATCGGGTGGTGCCCTTCCACCGGGTCACAAATGACCAGCACTATGTCGTACAGGTCGCCTCCACGCGCCTTACGCAGGCGGTGTACAGCTGTGACGGGGATCTTTTGATTTAAGAGGTCGTTTAGGACGTCCTCGGAGGGGATTTCCTTAGGAATGTTCCTAATGACTAAGCGAGTGGGCGTCTCCTCGGGGAGACCATAGGTATGGAAAGCATATTTCCTTTCCGCCATGAGACGTGTCATGGCCCTATAATCGTCGGACGTAGGGACCTTAATCTTGATCGTATTAGGGGTACTGTGGGCGCTAGTGTATTGGATTTTTAGATCCATACACGCTTTGGATAATTCAGTCCATTTCGCCTTGTCTTGAAGATAAAGCGCGGGAGTGGGCTTGGGTTTTTTGGCTTTCGCGGCGGGCTTCGCGGCGGGTTTAATGGCGGTTGGCTTGTTGGTATGAGCAGCAGCCAACGGAGCGGGGGATGGAGGGCGGGAAGTCACGGGAGTGGGAACGGGAACCGAGACGTTCGCGGCGGGTTTCTTGGCCTGAGTGGCCTTGGAACTTTTTCCCTTCCTCTTCTTCCCCTTTCCGACGACTTGGTAGTCGTCTTCGGAGGACGAGGCGGAGGAGAAATCCGGTCCGGAGAAATCGGAGACCGGGACTGACGTGTCCATATTCTCGGAAGGAGAATTGGACGCAGCTGCGGGACGGACTATTGTTTCTGAAACAATAGATTTCGGAACAATGGGCTCCGGCATTCTCGGAATGCCTTTGTCGGCGAGACGCGGCGAGGACGGGTAATTAGGCTCAATGGGCGCCGACTCGGGCGTTCCCAGAATGACGGTGTCGGCGTCCATTGAAGCTAATGGGCTACCGGGTGCGTCGCTGTATTCAGCGAACGCTGCGCGTTCGAGTTCGTCGAAAGTCGCGCCGTATTTCTGTTTGAAGTACGAGTCTTCAAACAGAACCTGTCTGACAAACTTGTAAAGAAGTCTGTCAGCCATAATTGAGAAACGGGCCTAAAAAGCTAAAAGTTAGCTGACATGAGTGAAGCTCAACCTATCACCCTAACAACCTAACTCCCCGGGTGGGTGGGCCCGGGGGTGTGTGGCCTCCCTGAGCTTGTGCGAACAGGGAGGTGAGTACCTAAGGTGTTCCCTAAGCTTGTAAACCTGTCGCCAGTCTTATTGTGCGACAGGGCCCTAGGCCCGCAAGGGGCTCTAGTGCGAAGGGGTAGACACTCCCAACCGACACTAGGTGAGTTGCTGTGCACGAAACCAGAGACTAGGTTTGACGAGGGAAGCCCCCAAGGCCAAGGTCCTAGCTCTCGACTCCAATGGAATGCCTCGCCCTGAAGGGGTTTGGCGGGTAGGATTGGGTCACCACCCTCTTGGCTTCGTTGGCAACGTAAGGTTTCCACCAAGAACCACGAAACAGTGGTTTTTACCTGAAGGGCAAAAAACACGTGGAGACGATGGAACCGTTATGGAAATAATTGTCTTGAAAAAGACAGTTTTGTTTGGCGTACCGAACCAACTACAATGTAGAAGATTCGTTACGGCGCAGCACCGCTAAGTTCGTGCGCGAGACGCAAACTGTAGCAATGCTATGACTGAGTGTAGTCTGGGACTACTGATGACGTCACGGAGTCGTGACGAACCGGTGACAGCTGGTAGCAGCGGGCGGGACACAACGCAGGTAGCGGCACGTCCGTACGCGGCGGCGGTCAGGCGGCGAGTGTGAGAACCCGCTCCAATGAGGCTCCGCTCTTTTATACCCGTTAACAAATAAGTACAAGTGACCGTTGAGTCAAATCAGTGTTTGACTTGTACACAAATAAGTTTGTTATTTAATTAATTCATTTTAACAATTGATTAGATAAAATAAAACATATTTGCATTTATAGGTATTTCAAGTATTTATGTATTTAATACTAGACACATAATAATTTAATTTATCTAACACGGCCATACTGATAAGTACTTCGCTCTCGAAGTACAAACACAATATTCTTATTATATATAGGTACATTTTATTAACATAATATCAGTAATCGTTTCATAGTAATCATGCTATAATCAATAATCAGACCTTACTGGGCAGACCAAACCCCCGCAGTCAGTGAAGCTTAATCACCCGCAGCCAGTGAATGTCATACCACAGCTAAGGTTTTAATCCATAATACAATCATACCTTAAATTAATATTATAATAAACCTTCTACTTCAGCGTTTTGCTCAGTCCACTCTCCGGGCCATAGGCGAATTTTTTTTTTTTTGCAACTATTATATTCCTTAAATTTCCAATACCCCTTAATGAGAATCTGTCATTATCTAATATGTTCATAATTTCGTAAGGTCCCTTAAATTTTGCTGTTAGTTTGTCATGTCGCCTATAGTCTTGATTTACATAAAAACGGTGTCACCTACGCTATAACTTATGTTATCTCTACGCGTTTGGTCAAAGCGGTCTTTGAATTTATTGGCAACTATTTTAAGACGTTGATGTGCTAACTGACGATCGGCCCGGCCGTTACGTCAATAATTATATTATCATCTAATCTAGCTTGTATACACGGGATGTTAGAGTTTCTGCCAATAAGCAGCCTAATAGGTGAAAAGCCAGTTGATTGTTGTACAGTAGTGTTTAAGGACAATTGGACCTTCCACAAAACGCTCGGCCAGTCTGACACATCAGTACAAGAAGTGCTGTTCTATATTTTAGTTCAAAGAAAATGATCTAATCGGACCACTGCTAAAATTGGTTCTTCTATCGGAAATTACTATAGGAGTTCCAAATAAGGTAGTGACATCTCATTAAAACTGGTACTAATTCTTGGGCATTAAGGTTTTGAAAAAATACTGTATATTATTAACATAATTAAAACCACTTTTTATATTTATCGAGATATAAATCTTTGCTTTTAGATTTTCTACTTTGTCAATTTGATCCTAAATAAGAGTGAGAGGATATGTGCCTCCATCAATAATTTATCAATGGATCTATAATCGGCGTAAAGTCACAGACTGTTATCTCTTACTAACACCACGTGACATCTATTAACCTCTTTCACACCATGGTGCCAAGCGACGGACTGTTTTTTTTTTTTTTTTTGTAACTGACAAAGCTTTATTATGCGAAAGTGAATTAATATTGATTTTAACTTGGCCGTTTGGATATTACAATTATCTAGCATGGAGCAAGCTGTTTACGTGTAAGTCTACATAGCTATGAGTTTTCCTCCAATTTCTACTTTCTTCACAATCTGTAAGAATTCCTACCAGATAAGATTATAATTAATTATAAACAACGAATACATCAAGTTCTATAAATAAACATCTTAATAAGGCTGAAGTCAATCCCACTTCTGATGTTAAGATTTAAGTATATTACTATGTAGATATGTAACTAGACGTATTTAAATATTTAATGTTCGTAACTTATTAGGTATAAAATATAAACAATGGGATTCACTTCATAATAACATTATATTTACCTCGTAGTATATAACAATTAACCGTTGTATATAACACAACGTTACGTAGCAATATATCGACCATACCTAATAAACAACACACATAATAATAACATAATAACCACATCATAATAACCACAATCATCTTCATTATCTTGTTATAATGAAGATGATTGTGATTCACCTTTATTATTACAATCATCATTTTATCACAATCGTCGTTTTATCACATCATCATCATTTTATCACAATCGTCGTTTTATCACAATCATCAATTTATCACATCATCATCATTTTATCACAATCGTTATCATTGTATCACAATCATTATCATTTTATCACAATCATTATCATTTTATCACAATCATCATCATTCTATCAGAATCATCATCATTCTATCAGAATCATCATTATTTTATCACAATCATCATCATTTTATCACAATCATCATCATTTTAACACAATCATCATCATTTTAACACAATCATCACCATTTTAACACAATCATCATCATTTTATCACAATATTAATCTAACCTAAACTAATACAATCACCATCGTCGTTATTCACAATCACTAACACAATCACCATCGTCGCACTATCACAATCGCCATCGTCGTTATCACAATCACCATCGTCGTTATCACAATCACCATCGTCGTTATCACAATCACCATCGTCGTTATCACAATCACCATCGTCGTTATCACAATCACCATCATCGTTGTCACAATCACCATCATCGTTGTCACAATCACCATCATCGTTGTCACAATCACTATCATCGTTATCACGACAAATCAACAACAATATAATTAGAATAGTATTATCAACCATAATCAAAATAATGTCATACCTTAGATGTTAACGCCTTAAAAGTCGTAGAGCGACTGAACCCGCTCCGGTTGAGTATTCACAGCGCCCCCGCAAGGGGGCGCGGTAGGCGGTATCGGGGCTATGCCCCCTGACCGCGGAGGCCATACCTCGGTCCGTAAAAACGGACCCGTCCTTCGGTTGGACACTGTCCATGGACTATTGGACGCATGTGAACATGCGCCCATATGTGTGGTTGCTGTGTTGTAGTAACTGTAGGCGCGCCACAGCGCTGTTGCACAGCGCTGCTTTCTTCACAGTGCCCCGGCGGTCCGTCTCCGCCGGGTGAGACCCCCGGTTACCCGAGGGAAGCCCAGCGGGAGACAACCAGCGACAGCGGCACCGACTTACGGCGCACCTACAGTGGATGTGTGGATCCCGCCCGCCCCACTAACCAGAGCTAGCCGGCAGTGATTCGGGCTGCAGAAACGACGTGTGTGTGTGGGCGGTATTGTATGTGTAACACCGCCCATGTATGCGTTTACCGCGCGCTCGAGAGCTGCGTCCACGCGTGTGTCTACGTGAGTGTAGAGAATGCATGTGTGGTTATAGCTGCGCGCCCTGCCTA
The DNA here is from genome assembly GCA_905147715.2 of Xestia xanthographa. Taxonomy (NCBI): domain Eukaryota; kingdom Metazoa; phylum Arthropoda; class Insecta; order Lepidoptera; family Noctuidae; genus Xestia; species Xestia xanthographa. Next base: position 833,527 of record LR990644.1, on the reverse strand, counting down.
TATTAACTTAGAACAAGTCGCGCAGCTGGGTGAGAGTGATGTGTGTGGAGTCATATTGTGCAGGTAAGCTGCGTGTAACGAGGTAACAGCTTACCTGGGTCAATCCGGTAGTGACGGGGCGGCGGAGGGGGGCGACCTTGCTTTGCCGGTCGCGGACGCTCCAACTGGGTCATCCTTGACGGTCTATCCGTGGTACAAGGAGAGTAACGCAGCTAGGCCGTCAAGGACGACCAGTTCCACGTCCCGACCCTGCCTGATGGCGCTGATCAGGTCCATCAGTAGGCGGATGGCGCGGGCTGTGAACTCCTTCTTGGCTTCTGGGCCGGCGCTGGTGGTGCCACTCGGGACGTGGCTTCTTGTTGGTTGTTGGGCCGAGGGCTGCGCCATGCTGGCGCCAGCTGTCGGCCTCTCGATCTTCCTCTTCTCTGGCTGCTGTGGGACTGCTTCCGGGGTCACAGCCCGCGCCAGGGTCGTTGGCAGGTCGCCCGGTTGGTCTCCCTCAGGAGCGGTGGGGGGCGCAGGTAACTTACCTTTACCCCCTCGCTTCTTCTTCTTGCCCCTCCGCCGCTTCGAGGAGGGGGGAGCTTCTCCCCTGATCCTCGATCTCCTGTGGAGTGGTGTCAACAGGCAGCCGCCTGATGGCCACCTTGCAGCTTCGCTCCGCTGGCAACGAGTAGGCGTACCAAGATGTTCCATCCTCCTTCTCCAGGCCAGTCAAATAGCGCTGGACCACCCTATATTCGAGTTCACTCTCTGGAGTGAACCGAATTCCAGTGCCAAATAGTTGGGCACTGGGGGGGTGGCCCAGTTTTTCTTTGAGGGCCCTGAAGTGAGAAGCCCATCCCGGCAGCTTTTCCACCGTCAGCGGAGGATACCTCAGCCGCTTCGGCGGCTTTGGTTTGGGCTGCGCAGCGGTCGTGTCCCGGGGGGCCGCAAGCTGTGAGGGAGAGACAGCGATGTCAACACTCACCCCACGCTGCGTCCCTGATGTCGTCGGCGTCGGTATTGGTGAGGGGGGGGGCGTGCGGCGGGTAGCCTCCGCAAAGGTAGGCGACCCGGCGGTGACGTGCCCGCCCCGCGGCGGCGCGCGGTTGCGCTGCAGCGGTGGGTCGAGGCAGTACCGCTTTGCCTCCTCCTCGGCCTCATCTGTACTGCGGCGACGTCGCTGGGGCCGTGACTCCGACCGAAAATCGGAGCCATAGTCCCGCGACGGCGATGGTGCCGGTCCTGGGGTGTGCCTCCCCCGCATACTCGGTCCCGAGTCCTCCGACCCCACAGACGCGAGCGACATGCTCGAGCCGGCTCGCGACGAGCATGCCGATCGCTCTGCCGGAGAGTCGCAGGCCGAGGCACGGGGGGGCGCTGGTGAGGCCGGGACCTGGGACGCCAGGAGAGCCTGGCGCGTTCCCGGTGCCAGCCTGGGGTCGCGGTTGCAGGCCCTCAGCGCGGACGCAGCCCCGAAGGGCGCAGTCGACGCGGTAGGGCGCGCGGATGGCGCTGGTGTCGGCGCTGTGGTGGGCGCTGAGGCGCGAATGGAGGCCGCTGGGTTGCGCGGCAGCGGCGTGGGCGCGCGCCACGAGATTGTGGCGGTTTGCCCCTGTGGCGCGGGATCGCGCGCAGCCACACGCGCGGGGGCGGCGGCGCGCGATCAGGTTTCATGGCGGCGGGGGGCCCCTGGGTCTGCGTCGGAACCGGGCGGGGCGCGGGCGGGCGCACAGAAACAGCGTGCGGTCGGCTCGGCGGAGGCACCGGCGCAGCACGCGCAGACGCCGGTGACGTCGACGGGCCGCGCGCAACAGCAGCTGCGCCTCGGCTCGCTCCGTCCTCTTCCCTCTTCACCCGGGCTTCGGGCGTCATTTTCTTTGTGGCGGCGGAGGTCCTTTTCTTGCCGGTCTTCTTCCTCTCCTCACTTTGAGGGGGGGGGGGGGACCGGGCGGCGCTGGATCGGGCAGCACGAAGCCAATATTCGGCATCGACACCGTCCGCTCCAGCGCCCAAAGACGAGCCTCGTAGTCAGCGACGTCTTGGTCTGTCATGTCGCTAGGCTTCACTGTGTGGATGTGATGTTGCGACCGCTGCTGTGTAAGGGGCGCCGGGCAGCAGAGATGGCTCCCCCTGTGCTCGCCCCAGTGCTAGGCACTTGCGCGAACACAGGGAAAGTAGTTGAAATTGCGGTCCGCGCAACAAAAGTTTTTAGCCGAGTACCCCCAATTGTTGGCACTTCGGCCGAGAAACTTTTCCGCTGCGACGATCTTCCGTAGGCACGTCCGATCGGCGCGGATCACTGGCGATCCTGAACCCGCTCCAATGAGGCTCCGCTCTTTTATACCCGTTAACAAATAAGTATGATTCACAAGTGACCGTTGAGTCAAATCAGTGTTTGACTTGTACACAAATAAGTTTGTTATTTAATTAATTCATTTTAACAATTGATTAGATAAAATAAAACAGATAATATTTGCATTTATAGGTATTTCAAGTATTTATGTATTTAATACTAGACACATAATAATTTAATTTAATAATAATAATTACAGCCGCTCGGGTCGATCATTAGGTTAAGCCGTGCTTGCCTAGGTTGGTCTGTGGATGGGTGACCACCCATTACATACCGGGTTTCCTCCGTGCCTCGGAAAGCACGTTAAGCCGTTGGTCCCGGCTGTCATTTGTAGATCTTTGACAGTCGTTACAGGTAGTCAGTGACCCAAAAAGCCTGACAACCAGTCTTACCAAGGGATATCGTATTACCCAGTACTAACTGGGTTGTGGAGGTCAGATAGGCAGTCGCTCCATGTAAAATACAGGTATTCAGCTGCATCCGGTTAGACTGGAAGCCGACCCCAACATGATTGGGAAAAGGCTAAGCAGATGATGATGACATAATAATTTAATTTATCTAACACACGTAATAAGGAGGTGAGATCAAATTGGAAGACAGTAGGTATTATGATATAGGTAGTTATTATTATTTGCTTTCCTCTACTTACATTGAACCTAATCTATAGGATGGTACTCAAGTGCTTGATCAATAATGAATGTAGCAACAACGCATGGCTTGACCTAATTATCAGTAAGGCAGTCGCTCCATGTAAAATACTGGTATTCAATTGCATCCAGTTAGACTGGAAGCCGACCCTAACATAGTTGGGGAAAAGCTAGGCAGATGACAAAACCTCATCCTCTACTTACATAAATAATGATCATCGCTCTTGGTAGAGACTGGTCAACAAATTGAACACATTTTTAATTATTGCCGACAAGTGACACATGACAAAATAGGAAAAACAGTCATCAACGCATAAACGGTTATCACGTATACAGAACGTCATATCGTACCCTCTCACATAATTTTTTTCATATACTTACCCACACGGTCAAAATGTATGAAACAACACTTTTTTTTTAAAATTAAATTACCGATATAATGAATAAGTATGTGGTAACCGATCGTGTCGGTTACTAACCCGGTTCTACCTTGTCAAGTGCTTCGTATTTTGCAATCCCTTAAAATTAATTTGTTGTTAGAGCAGTGACAAAAAGCCAGCAAAATGTAGCTGTAATACTATAAATGAATGAATATCCAGGACACTCCGTAATAAACAATTGTATGCCAGGATGTTCTTTATATCATATTATGAAAGAAATTATTAAATGTAAGTTTAACCAGGACACCATATTATTAATTTTGATAGGTAATAGAGGAAAAGTGAACAAAGGAGAATTGCTCCAGTATTATAGAACTTTGTCAAACTTAAATTTAAGAAAAATTGTGTTGTTTACATTTCCTTATAGTAAAAGTTTGCCACAGGAAGAAAATGACTATAGATATAATATTAATATGACATTGCATAATTTGACATTCAATAATAATTCATTTCATTTACTTGATATCAACAATTATATTGGCAATAATTTTTATTTGACACAACATAGATATCTTGTAGACAGGTGCTATCTGACAAACTATTGTAAAAGACAAGTAGCTGTGTCGCTATCTTATTATTTTTCTATTACAGCCAAGAACTTGGCTAATCAAGTTGCCTCTGTTGATCAATGCAATATTAGCCTAAATTACTCTACCAATAGTTTGTCAACAATGAATGAATCAGAGAATCATTTAAATTAGCAATTTCGACAACAGAGGCAACCTCTTGCAATATAAGGAAGCCAGATAGTAAATCAGGCGAATGTTTTGAGAATTTTAATAGTATCAACCTGGTTCATCAAAATATTCAAGGATTTTTGAACAAAGAATTAGAAGTAGAACTTTTCATGAATTGTAATTGCATAGATATTCTTTGTATAACGGAACATTGGCTCAAATGTCACCAATTAATTTTCAATTTTAGTAATCACCAGGTTGGTAGTTCATTCAGCAGGGTAAATGCTATACATGGCGGCGCATTAATCCTAGTAAATAATCAGCTTAAGTTTAAAGACCGCAAGGATATTGTAAGCCTATCTGTTGAGCGAACAGTTGAAATAGCCTGTATAGAGTTGGAGCAGTTTATCATATTAAGTGTGTATAGACCTCCTTCAGGATTGTATGATTGTTTTGAAAAGGTAATGGATGAAGTGTTGCATAAAATCTGTAATTCTAAGAAGTCTATAATTATTAGCGGTGATTTTAATATTAATTTGTTAGAAAGTTCTGGGTTAAGTACTAAAATTTTAAGCCTGTTTCATTCATACAATCTTGAAAACAAATTTCTGGAGCCCACTAGAATAACACCAACTAGTGCCACTTGCCTAGATAATATTTACACAGATGTTATACCTACCCACAAAGAAATTATTAACTTATTAGATTCTGATCATTGTGGGCAATTGATCACAATTCCTAATGTAAGCAAGAAAGTCACTAAAAAGGATATCATTGTTAATCCAAAAACTAAAACTCGCCTGGAAACCTTTAAAACTAAACTTTTGTCTAAATTACCACTACTGTCAACTAATGATGATCCCAATCAACATTATAACGATTTTTTCAGTATGTATTGCACACAATTTAATACCACATTTATTCCTAAGACAATCTCGGTTAATAGTAACGCTTCCTTCAACGACTGGGCCACTATTGGTATTCATAAGAGTCGAAAACGACTTTATGAGCTGTATGCAGAGCGGACCTATATAAACACTGGAGAATTTAAGTTGTATGTTAAAAATTATTCTAAAATATTTAAAAAAGTTTGTTTTATAGCAAAGTCACGTTACTTGAGTTCAAAAATTAAAAATAGTAGTAATGTAATTAGAATGACATGGAATATTATTAATAGCGAAACGGGAAAGTCTTGCAACCGAAACAGTGACTACAGCCTTGCTATTGGCGATAAAATTTTAAATTCAGACACTCAAGTTGCCACAGCCTTTGAAAATTTCTTTGCGGATATTCCCGTATCGACTACTAAATCGCTAAACTCGTCACCTGCTGCTGCCGAGTCTTTACTAAGGGAAAACGTTTCAGTCTGTGATTCCGAATTTAATTTTGAATATGTCACCTGTAAAGATATAATTAAAACTTTTCACACCTTAAATGTTAAAAAGACCGCCGATCTATGGGGTCATTCTGTGGAAGTTGCTAAATCCATTATAAACATTGTAGCTCCTTCATTAGCTGTAATATTTAACAATTGTATTGACCGTGGTGAGTTTCCTGATCTAATGAAATATAGTAAAATAATACCATTGTTTAAATCGGGTAGTACATCAGACCCCACTAATTATAGACCCATTTCAGTACTACCCACCTTTAGTAAAATTTTTGAAAAATTAATTTTGGCACAAATGCAAAGTTTTTTCAATAAATATAAGTTATTACATAAAAAACAGTTTGGTTTTACAAGGGGTCGTTCAACTACTGATGCCGGTGTTGAACTTTTAGGACACATTTATAATGCCTGGGAGGACAAATGCGATGCTTTGGGCATTTTTTGCGATTTATCTAAAGCTTTCGATTGCGTTCTTCATGAAACATTAATCAGGAAACTACACCACTACGGAATCCGTAATGCCTCCCTGGCTCTTCTTATTTCATATTTGAGTGACAGGATTCAGAGAGTTGATGTTAAAGGGAAAAGATCTCCCGGATCCGTAGTAAGAATGGGGGTACCCCAGGGCTCAATTCTTGGTCCATTTTTGTTTCTTATTTATATAAATGACTTGCCTTACCTCATAAAGGATAATCATGACATAGTATTGTTTGCAGACGACACTTCTCTTTTATTTAAACTCAAACGTCAGCAGTTAGTTACGGATGATGTTAATAGCGCCCTGGCGAAAGTCGTTAATTGGTTTAATGTTAATAATCTACTCCTAAATGAGAAAAAAACTAAGTGTATTAAGTTTACGATACCCCATGTAAGACAAGTGGAAACTACTGTACTAATTAAGGATGAAGAGCTAAAAGCGGAAGATAGCACAGTCTTCTTAGGCATAACTTTGGATGCCAAGCTTCAGTGGGGCCCGCATATAGACAAACTGTCGAAGAAACTTAGCTCTGCAGCATTCGCCGTTCGAAGAATTCGTGATTTAACTGACTTAGAGACAGCCCGTTTAGTTTACTTTAGTTATTTCCATAGCGTGATGTCGTACGGTATTCTCTTGTGGGGCAATGCCGCCGATATTCAGACAATATTTGTTTTGCAAAAAAGGGCAATTCGTTCAATTTATAAATTAAGTCCCAGATACTCCCTCAGAGAAAAATTTAAAGAGACTAATATTCTTACTGTGCCCTCTCAGTTTATTTATGAAAACCTTTTGTACGCCCACAAAAATATTAATTTATTTAAAAAATACAGTGATATCCACAACATAAACACGAGGAACAAACACAAATTTGTTGTTCCTGCAACGAGGCTCAAAAAAATAGGAGGTACGTTCAGATGCCAATGTATACGCTTTTACAATAAACTTCCGAGCCAAATTCAAGCACTAAGCCTAAATAAATTCAAATCGTTTATAAAACGGAAGCTGTGCCTGAAAGCCTACTATCATGTTAATCACTATCTTGAAGATAAAAAAGCTTGGGATTAAGCTGCTCCAATGAAATTTGCTCTGTGAATGTCGAAATTTCGGACTTCGCTTGTTTATTATTGATTCCTTTCTTTTATACACTCTGACATTGAATTTTTTTTGACATGTATTTTATTATTTTACTTTTATTTTTTTATTTTTTATTGTTTTATGTGACATTTACTGATTTGACATGAATACTTATTTTTTTTAAGTATTTTACTTTTTTATTTTATTATCATTGCGACATTTAATGATTTTTGAGTTTTTTTTTTTTTTTTTACTTACATTCATTTGAAAAGAATTTGTTATTAATTTTATTTGATTATTGTGAATGTGGGGACCATGTGGGTCACATTTTTATTTTTTGTTTGTTTTTTTCCCACAACTGTCTGGCAGTTTGAGTACTATAAGCGACCTTCCCAAATGTCCTTTCTTTGGTATTGTTCGTCGTTTCGTTGAGCTCCTTGAGTTATAAGTCGAGCTACACGTTAACTGACAAATGCTTGCACTGACTGGACAGGTCCACTCAAATCTGTATGGTTCTTTCTTCAAAAGACCATCTCAGACACTAATCTGCATAGTCCTCATGTGAATTGAGCAAGATTGTCTGGACTTTAAAAGAGACTATGACCTCTGAGTTTGTTTCGGCTGTTTCTTCTCAGAGTAGTCAGGTACGAAACACCGGCCCCATCTAGTTTAAAAAAATGACGTGTAAAAGTGTTTGTAAAAACCTACTTGCAAAATAAACATCATTTATCATTTATCATTTATCAAATGTTTGAGGAGATTAAAGTCTTGACTTTTCAGAAGCTTTTGACACTGGTAGATTACGTAAAATTACAAACATACGGCTCGCAGATTAGTTGTAATGTGGCACAGTCAGCTAAAGCCGACAATCAATGCCAAAATATCTCAAAGAATAAACTTAGAATCATTCCTGAATATTCAAAACAAAAAAAGTATCATAAACTTGGAGTCCCACAGGTTAGAGTCTTTAGCCCAACCCTGTTTACGATTTACACCAAAAATCTTTTTATTTTTTCCTGGTATATTTTACCTGCCAATATGCAAGCAAGCTGTTGTTAGGTGAACAAAAGTTTTTGTTTTTCATTATATTCAATTATGTTTAATCTTTTTATTAGATCTTCCCTTGAATAAAAAGACTCCGTATAAATTAACTCGTTGCTACATCAATTGTGTAAGAAATTCTATTCAGAATGACGTCAATGAAAATAAATCTAGGTTTAAATCATGAAAGTCAACGGATTAAAGTATTATTAAATAACTTCGTAGACAAAGATTTGCAGTCAATTCTTCAACCTTTGAATTTAATGCAAACTGTTAAGTTTTGTCCTAAATATCGCATCAAGAATAATTGTATTATACCAAACAGTCGTGTATCAAATTTTGTATCATTGTGTGGAACGATATTATTTATATCTGTATTACTTTATAACTTTTATTTCGGATCTATTGACCCGTATTTTTGGATTTGTTTTCCTTCGGCGCATATAGCCTGCTACATTAACGTTATTTTGTTTAGTATTGGATTTGTACTGAATTTTGTACTTAGTTTGACCCAAACAAATAATAATGTTTCATTCGTCTTAAAATTTCAAGTCGTTCACATATATCTGAATACGACCGGTTTTAAACACTTCATCATCGGTAGCTGGTTGGCTGTCATCTCTCCTATGATGGTTACTACCACTTATATTATAAGTTTGGGCTTGTTAACAAAACAATATCGAGTAATATTATTTTTTTTTTCAGTAATATTTACATTATTTACATACTAACTCTAATAGAAAAAAATATTTACAAGTATCAAAAAGGGTTACAGGGCGTCGAAAAATTCGTCCACATCGCTGTCAACAGGAAACGTGCCCAGAAGGCTGGCAGCATTGCCACGTTGGATGGCAATGCTGATTCTTTGGCCAAAAAATAGGCCCGCCCTCTGGTCACGTGAACAGTCGACCAACCGTTTGGCGATTTCTCGAAAAACTAGGTGGGCACTCGGACCCCATGGCCCTAGTGTTTCAACCCCAAACGGCTCAAACACATAATTACCAATTAAATTATTGTATTTGTGCCGTTTGAGGTTTTCAGCACCTGCAGCAGCCGCCTCAGCGCAGCACACTGTGCTAGGAAGATGGGATGGCGCAAGGGTGTTGACGCAAGTTGCGTCCCACACCAAAGGCCTACCCAACTTCCATGGCATTATGGTCATACCATCTGGTCTCTTGCCATCGACGCGTGCCAAGCCAGTGGGTTCTAATACAGCTGGCACCCCGGCGGTGGCAAGAGCACGACGGATGAGATCATTAATGCTAGCGTGCCGCGCTATCCGACCTGCAATATTTAAAAACTTTATATTAGTTGCTTTAGAAGTTTAGACATAAACATTGTTTACGCTACCAGACTAATTCAGTTGTTAAAAAATGAAGTTGACCGATGGAATATTCAAGTCTACTATTCTATCTAGTCTACTATTTCAAACTATGGAGGATATGGACAGAGAATATCATTGTAAAAGAATATTTCTGACTTTCGTTAATATATTGGACTGCTATGACATCTACTGGGGTTCTTTTCAACACATGGTGAGTTAAGATACTTTAATTTGGCTGCGTTGATGAGAACTGTACTCAAACTAATACGTATATTATTATTCAGATTGTTTTTCAAACTATCCAGTTCATGTATTATCATCTGATTGGCTGTCAGGTACTTATTGATGTTTTGATGTTTTCTGGAGCTCGTAACAACTATAATGTGAGTATTTTACCCAATTGTATTTACTGAGAAACATCAAGTGTGAATGCTACACGAGCAGAAGATAGATTTTTACCCTTATTATGTGAAGAATGTGAGAGTTAGTGTTCAGGAGAATGCACAATGAGTGGTACCAGGGGCGAAGCCGGATTTAATGACCCAAACTCAGATATAGATGAAGGGAATTCAATAGGAATCGTAGAGATTGTAATACTAAGAGGTATGAATTTTGAGAAATCTGCAAGGTATAGAAAGGTGCTGCTGTTGCTGCATTAATGGCGCTTTAGCCAACCTGTCGTGCTCGTCGGATCTTTAAAATGTGTTGGAGATATGGTCATATGCTGAATGATTGATGCATGGTTTTAATTATACCACTAAATACGGGAAGGATAAATGTATGTAGGTATTTACTTTTAATTAATGCGTAAAAAATAAAAAAAGCGTAAAGTATGGGCAGAGAAATCACTTGCGTGTATTTTAGTGTGAATTTACGCATCAACTTATACAGCCATTCAGTTGCAATACAATATTTTTTTTAACGCTTAAATGCTTGTATATCTTTTTTCGGGCAGGAAGTGGCATGGCAAACTGGACTGTGGGTAGTCTTTGGGGTGTCAAAATCTATGACGTTGCACATCGCATTTAATCTAAACTGTGAGAAGTTCTACATAGCTATGAATAATGTTCATGATTCTTGCGCACGGGTATTAAATTCAAGTTGTACAGGTATTCCTAAACCACACAATATGGAGTAACCTTTTTTAAAACTAAAATCAATGAAAAACTGATCTAAGAAAATATTACAGATACAGAAATGAGGTTTTGCAAGAATGTTAAACCTGTACACAGAGCGAGATTCAGCAAGATGAATGCCTGTCGACTGTTCAACGTTGATGCCAATTTACCGTTCAGAGCGATAACAATGCTTGCTAACTATACTTTTGTACTGTTGCAGTTTGCGTTTTTGTAATAATTTCAAGTGCTTATTTGTGAATTTCTTTGATAATATTGAAGAAAGTGTGTTAATTTTTTAAATTATTTTGAAATACAAATTATCTTTCACGGTGTTGGTTTTGGTTCAACCACAGGGTCAGTAGGAAACATCTTTCAGCTGATATGTTGATGAGGGTGGAATTCGGTATACAGGCATAAATGTTCATTTTTCGTAATAATATACTTATATGAAGAAGGAAGATGTCTGACAAAGGCATTTCGCTTGACTCTGCTGCTCCGCTGCCAAAGTAAGAAACATAGTGGCCATATAATAATAATTGATCATCATTACATATTTCTTCAAAATAAAACCTACGATGAAACAGAAAAATATTTAATATAATTAAGTATGACAAGTTTGTATATTGTACTCAGGACCGATAACTCGGAGCAAAAAAACGAGCCGAGCGAGATAGGTAGTATGGAGGCTGGCTGTCCCTTTTTAATAGGGTGACAATAATATTAGGCTATGTGAGATAAATTGGAATTTGCAATCTACATAAATTATAAACCCCAATTTTCCCGTCTGCAGGGCAAAGGCCTCTCTACTCGACTACCTACTCTCTTTCCACTTTTATCTGGATATGGCTGTTTGAACCCAATCTTTATCAACGGAGTCTAATTCATCCCGCCATCTCCGCCTGGGCCTTTTGCTTCGTCGCCTACCATTTTTATGATCTTACACATATTGAACAACTATAGGCGGTATCCCCACTTGGATGGAAATCCCAAGACCCAAGTGGCAAAAAAAATCTCTAGTTTCTCTGTGCTTCGGAAGGCAAGTTAAGACCGTTCCTGGTACCGAAGAAATTAAATAAGATATTCTAAAGGGATGGAATGGGTGGGATGGTGGATAATGGTTACGAAATAAATAATACAAATGTAGTACAAGGTATTTTTTTATTTATTGACTTTAATGCTATATTTGTTATAGTGGAACAATTGACAGGTAAATACTGTTCTATAACGCCAATATAATGAATTTAAACCCTAAGGTGGAAGCTTCAGTGTGGTCCGCGAAATTCAAATGTTCACACATTTTTTTGCAATTTGCAGCTCAGTAGTATGGTACTGAAAGTTTTAACTGCAGTAATGGCAAGTGTGTATTTATACATTATACTCATTAAAACCATCAAGTTAACTCTCTAACAGAACGAAAATGTAAAATGCCTAATTTTAATACATTTCGTTCTAGTAGAGTTAACTTGATGGTTTTAATAAGTATAAATACATAATTAATGTGGAACCCTAATAATATGTTTATAAAGAAGTTTTGCATTTGTAATGCTATATTTTCTTCAGTTTATAAGATTAAGAAAATATAGCAATGAGAATTCAAAAATTCTATATAGACATAAATGAGTAAATTTTAAACATGACTAAATAAAATTGTTTTAGTTTCTGTCGAAGTCCAACTTTACTGCCGAAATTTCGTAACGAATTTAATTTTGTTTGATGAAATATTTTTAAATTCAAATATGAGTTAGCCAAAGCTTTCACCAATTGTAATTCATGTGGCTCTTCATCATTTGCAGATTGTACAGGGTGGGCCGGAGAAAACAAATGTTTCAATTTGGTAACGAACAGTTGCTTTAACATGATCAAAATTACGTTTTTGCTGGTGTGTCGGAATGATTTCTTAGCCATTTCCGACATAAATAACTGTTCGCAACTCCTTATCACCTCGAAGGCAAATCTGGAAACGTACTTTAAGGCTCCCCTGTCAACAAATGTCGTAAAAGATGAGAAGTTGGTAATATCCACAAAATAAGAGTGATCTAAATTATCATTAGTAACAATCAATGCGTCGCGACAGAATTGACAAGTAAGTTTATTTAACATTTTGTTTACAAAATGACCAGCAATGTAATAAAGGATATTATTTTTGTAATCAGATATATTATATATACAAAGGGGATCACACTCCTCACCCTTGTCGATATTGTGCAGTACACACTTTCATATTGATTGATTGCATGTAATTGAATAAGACCTCTACTTTTTCATCTTGGGAGTCATCATCCGTTTGATTTTTCTCAACAATTCTTTTTTTGCTACGAAATTCTAAAATTGGCGATAGTTCAAAATCATTGTCTGTGCAATTTGCGTTTATGCTAGGTTTGACACTATTTCGATACAGAAGTTTGCGCATAGCATACCTGAATTGCAAAGCATTAGGGTTATTATTTCCACCACCCTGCAATCGAATACAGGAAAAAAACATTTCCAAACGGTCTTGGGAGAATTTATATGGAAGAAAATAATCTAACTTATGATCCATACCTTCCAAAAGATCTTTTGCTAAATTTGGGCAGCTGTAAGTTTCAACAATCAAACCAAATGCTGCCATCTTTCGACGACTTGATAGAATGTTTTGATTATCAATAGTGAGTGTTTTTAAATATTCTCTTGTGTCAGAAAAAGCTTTTGCCCAAAACATTTCATTACTAAGTCGCAACGGGGACTTAAAACCAGTGCCAATGGGGGATTTTGCGTTTAGTAAATCAAAAATTCTATCAATCATTCTGATGTATTCAGTACTTGCTTCACTGCCCTGAAAATTTTCATTGCCACTAGTTCTTAAAAAGTCGATGGCATCAGCGACTGAAGAACTTAATGTCTGCGCTGCAAGTTTAACATTCATTTTTTTCCCCATGAAATTAAAATGATTAGCATTTAACTTATTGGCGAGTTTTAAACCTTCTTCCTCTTGTAATATGTGTAATTCTTTCACAAATTTAAAATCAATATCACCGTTAGGAGAACTTAACTTTGTCTCTGCAAAAATATTCCTACAAAGTTTTACCATATGAGCTGGATCAAAAATGCAGTGTATCCTGCCATCTTGTTTGGGGTGCTTAAAGTTAGTAATCATATTTGTATCACTGAAATTACAGCCAAAATTTTCATATGTTGTAACATTAACATTCGTTCCATCAGATGTTAGGCTTCGAACTGTTATACCTATATCATGCAACATACATATAGCTGTAAATATTAATTGTGACTGTATGGAAGCTGAGATTTTACAAATATAGAAATATCCAATGGGGCATTTGAATTTTCGTTTATATGAGACTATTTGCAAAACCAATACCTCAGTAGCTAACCGGTCTGGTTCGTCAGTGATAATGCCTGCCAAATCGACATATCCCCATTTTTTGTCTTTATACTTTTCGTAGACCTCTTCAGATTTTATTGACATTGCATCATATATTAGGGCTACATTTTGAAGATCATATTCTTTAACCGATAATTTTAAATACTCAAAAACTTCCGATATGAAGCCAACGTTACACTCATGAGTGGCAAGCATTTTTCGCAAAGTTACCGGATGTGGTAAACTAATGTGATTTCTAAGAAATAGGTATGCTTTTGACGAATAAAAGTATAAAGATAAAGCAATTTTTTTTACTTCATCGGAATATTTTCGACCTTTTTTGCTTTTATTTGTATTCAATAGTGTATGGATGTTGTTAAAATTATTTTTTATATTTTGTTCTACCTCTTCAAAATTTTTACACTTTTTCTTAACTAACAATAAAAGCGATTGTAAGTTTTTCAATCTTTCGTCACGCCTATTTAGCCTTTGTGTTAATACTTTTACTTTTCTCTTTAAAACATCGTTTACGGGGCTCATACATTTGATTGGTGCTGTTTGAACACCGACTTCCTTTACGTTTGGACAGAGCTTCTTACTTGGAGGTTCTTCTATATTGCTTGAACTTGTCCCAGCAATTACAGGTGTTTCTAAAGGAATGGAAGGATGTAGAATTTCCTCTTCAGATGTGACTGATTGCGGCTGTTGTAGCAATACATTACTGAGAACTTCAATTTTTTTATTTATCGCCTGTAAAATAAACGTGAAGTGTTAAGCATGCTCAGTCTTAACAAATAAAAATAAAAACGATTAACTTAGTGTATGTAGTGGGATAGTCTATGGGGACGCCATATTGAAAAAATATCAAAATTACAACAGGGGGTCCCACCGGTACCACGTAGCTTCTCTAGTACTTGTACATACTTACATAGTATCACAATGGGTATAGTACTTAATTAATGTTTATAATAGTAAAATAATCTTACCAACGGAGAAATCGTAGGTATAGCGTTGACTTTTAATAATTGACGGGAATTAGCAGTATAAAAGCAGGAAGGTTCGAAGTGACGACTGCATACGACTGAATTTTTCGTAATATTTTGCTTCACAGGTATACTGCTGAGCCATTTTTGTCGCATTTCATCGTTTTTAGGGAAACTGTAATAATAGTACAACAATTAGGACCGTAATCCACCACTCAATGGACAGATTATAAGAACTCATGGTCACCATAGTTGTTCGATTTACAGTAATGTTATTTTTGGCTTACCTGTGGAACGATATTCTGCAACCACTGTATGATTCACTTTTACAAGTATAAACGCAACACTTTTTCACCATTTTACACCTTAGAATGGTTTCATAACAACCAAACTTAACGAAACATAAAATGCGTAAACACGCCGACGCCATTACATTATGATGCTTTACAGAGTTACCATAACAAAATAAATAATAGGCAAAATAATAATTTTTGTTTTCTTTTCTATTTGAATTTAAACAAAGATAAAAATGCAATTATTATTTGTTGATTTACAATTGTTAAAATGTTTAAAATACAAGTGTTTTAATCGAGTTTTTAAAAGTCCATGTTAACCAGCCAAAAATTTTAATTATAAACTTTTTTATGCTGGCAAGATGTAAGAACGAGACAAACGGCCTCCGTTATTACTATCCCTCTCGGCCCGGATTGCCTCTGTGTAAGGTGTAAAAGAATTAAAAACCTTATTGCGTTGGAATAGTGTTCATTTTCCTAACTATTATTTTTTAGAGTTATCGGTCCTGTTTGTATATTAAGTCCATGATTGTACTACTCACCCAAAACAAAGACCCACACTAACCAAATCCACTTACGCACGCTTACACAGCCACAAGCTCGCGGACCTACACTCACACACACAGACAAACCCACGCACACTCACACGCACACACATCACACACGCACACATGCACACTCATACACAAACGCGCTCGCGCACCAATATCTGTAGTATTGTAAAAGTCAAATTTAAACTGATTTTTTTTATGCTGTAAAAATAAATAAAATTGTAGTATGTGAAAGTACTGTAGTTGCCCATTCCCTAGCGTAGATCTCAATGGAGAAGAACGGGCAAGGAACTCCATGGACACTCTTATAAATCAGAATATTGTTACAAAATCTTGGTTACATCATTCACGTTGAGATGGTATATTATGTGAGAACAATGTAGCAAGATGTGCACGGTAAAAGTGCCCACAGCAAAAACACACAAACAAAAAAAAAAATACAATTCAAAATAATTCATTCAAATAAGCCATGGCAACCACTCTTGGTTGCCATGGCTTATTTGAATGAATTATTTTTATTTACGGGCGCTGTCAGTTGTGACTGGTCATCTCTGTGACCAGTCACAACTGACAGCGCCCGTTCACGGACATGACGCATGGATCAGCACCATTCAACTCAACCATTTTGAAGGGAACTAAATGATCCGACACATGCACCACCATCAGCGAGACAATTGAGTGAGCATGATATACTCCAAACCACCAGGGCACATTCAAGTCAAGAAAAGACGTAGGTTTCCAGTGAATGATAGCTTTCTAGTACATAGTACTCACACAATATGGGCTATGCGTTTATATAATACTAAAGAGATTGATTCTATACAATGCAAAGATAGTTGTACAATCTTCAGCAGCTCCAACAATACAATTTAATGCTATCAGTTTATGCGCCTCTGTCCATGTGGAGCAGGACCAGCATTGAGCCAAGCATTCATCAGCGATATAATCGCTCAACTTGTAATATGCTTGCTTACATAGTGTGCGTTTAATGCATGTTTTAAATTTCGTCTCATTCAGTTCAAGAATACTTTGTGGAATTTTATTATAGCATCTCAAACAGTACCCCATGAAAGATGAGTCTACTTTAGCGAGTCTGAAACCTGGCTGAACTAGTTGGTCCCTATTTCTAGTACTGTAATTATGTCTGTCACCCCTTTTACCAAAAAGGTGCAGATTTTTTATGACGTACATTATGTTTTCGTAGATGTATTGACAATGCACCGTCATGATGCCAATATCCTTAAACAGTTCCCTTAGAGAATCGCGCCTACGAAGATTATATACGGCTCTGATGGCTCTTTTCTGCAGAATAAATATAGACTCAATATCTGCAGCCCGTCCCCACAGCAAAATGCCATAAGACATTATACTATGAAAGTAACTAAAATAAACCAGTCTAGCGGTATCTACATCAGTATACTGACGGATTTTTCTAATGGCATAGGCTGCTGAACTTAGCCGCCCCGCAAGAGATGTCAAATGAGAACCCCATTGTAGCCTTGAATCAAGCGTAATCCCCAGGAAAACCGTTTTATCTACGAATTCAAGTTTCTCTTTATTCAATATTATATCACAATCACTACTTTTAACATTCGGTAAAGCAAATCTTATGCATTTGGTTTTTTTTTTCATTTAATACCAAATTGTTTGCTGTGAACCAATTTTGGACCTGAAGTAGGGCATTATTCACGTCATCTAGATTTTGGGCCCGCCTATTTATCTTAAAAATTAGGGAAGGGTCATCAGCAAATAACACCATATTTTGAGGTTGGTTTTTCAGTAAATAGGGTAGATCATTTATATATACTAGAAAGAGGAAAGGACCCAATATTGAGCCTTGTGGAACCCCCATTTTTACTTTTAACCCCTGTGAATAAACACCATTTATTTGAACATGTTGGTGTCTATCACTCAAATATGATTTTACCAAACTAAGTGCAAGTTTACCCAGTCCGTAATGCTCAAGTTTCAAAAGTAATGTGTCGTGATTTACGCAATCAAACGCTTTGGAGAGGTCACAAACAATACCTATGGCGTCTTGAGACTCTTCCCAAGCAGTAAATATGTGCTTTAATAAGGTTACACCGGCGTCAGTTGTACAACGTCCCTTGGTGAAGCCATACTGTTGATCATGTAAGATTCTGTTGGTGTTAAAATGATAGAGCATTTGATTAAGCATTACTTTTTCAAAAACCTTGCTAAAAACTGGTAACACGGATACAGGTCTATAATTATTAGTATCTTTACTGTCCCCGGATTTGAAAAGAGGTATGACTTTACTGTACTTCATTAAATCAGAGAAAACTCCTTGGTCTACACATAAATTAAAAATTAAAGCGAAGTAAGGGGCTATAGTCTCAAGTATGGATGTACAAACTTTGACAGACATTCCCCATAGATTTTCGGTTAGTTTGATTTTTATTTGCCGGAAAGCTTTAATAACAATCATAGGGTTAATGTGTTTAAATTTAAATTCAACCAGGTAGCCAGACACATTCGCCTTTAATAAACCAATTGAGAGTTCAGGTGAGGAAATAAGAGCCTCCGTTGTTTTTTGTGGTATATCGGTAAAGAAATTTACAAATTCTTGAGCTACTTCCTGATTAGAGCTTTTAGGACCACATGCTGTATCTAATGTGTAGCTAGTGTTACGTATTTTCTTCCTGTTAGTCTCGTTATTTATAACTTTCCAAACTGTCTTTATTTTATTTTCTGCTGTTTTGATCTTGTTGCTAATGTGCAGAGCTTTGGCAACCTTGCATGTATTTCTAAAAATGTTTGAATACTTAGCAACATACTTGTTAAAAGTTTCAGTGTTTATAAAAGGTTTAAGGCCATAAAGCTCAAATAGTCTTTCCCTACTTTTTCTGATACCTCTAGTTGCCCAATCACTAAATATGAATTTAGGGCAAATACGTGTGAACTATTGAAAAGAAACGATCATACAATTATTGATCTATATTAATATAATCACGGCTCATAACGCTTAACTTGTTCTGTAGCAAAATATTATACCTATTTAATCTGCTAGAAGTAAATTGGTCTAAATTAAATTTGAACTTTTTGCGATAGGGGTTTATTACACCTGAAGGTTACAGTTTGTCCACTATGGTCAGAGGGCAGACAATTTACTATTGCTTTATCTAAGTAATCACAATCGCAGAAAATATTATCTATACAAGTAGCAGAAGATGGAGTGACTCTAGTAGGTTCTTTAAAAGTGTTGGTCAAGTCAAATGACTTAAAAAGATTTAATAAGCGACTGCTATTTGAACATTCGTCTAAAATATTGATATTAAAATCACCACAAATAATTGTAGATTTATTACTGACTGCAAGTTTTGCCATCACATCTTCCATTATTGATTCAAATAAAGAAAAGTTTTGATAGTTTGGGGGTCTGTACACACACACAATTACATGCTTATCTAGCTCAACACAGGACAGTTTAACGCAATGTTCAACCGAGAGACCTACTATGCCATTACGTTGCTTATATTTAAAACAATTTTTTATTAATATTAGGGAACCTCCACGAAGCATAGTTTTGCGGTTAAAGCAGCTACCCACCATATATGTAGTTCTCATAATTGATAAGCATTTGGTTATCCTTAAGCCAATGTTCAGTAAAACAAATAATGTCAAACTTACTATTTTCTAAAAACAATTCAATTTCTAATAATTTGGAAGAAATGCCTTGGATATTTTGGTGGAATAATTTCAAAGTGTTCTGTTGAGGCCCTTTTTTACTAACTAATTGAGTGCGAGAAGATACGTTGGTAGGATTAACAATATTGTTAATCGTACCTCCTGTTGTCTCATTTCCTAGTTTAAATTAATTTTTGGAGTGAGGCCGGAGACACCCGTACCATCCATTTTTTTTTAATTTTTTTTTTTTTCGGATGGGAAATCATCAAATAACCCCTCTCGCTCTGGGCGGAGCACAAGGGAGTGTCAGACTTTTACTGACTAAAACCCATCCATGTTCCTTCATCGCCCTTTGTGTTCCGGGGCCACGGTATCTCTTTCGAATAGTCCCGCAACCCCGGCAGGCATCGGTCCTTACGGACCCCTTCCTTTTTGCTGACTCTCTTTGCGGCGCGCGTGGAACACGAACGCGCCGTCGACACGGCCTGTCGTCATGAGACGGACGGACGGCGAGCTAGCCCATAGCTCACCGTCCACAGGCCCGAGCCTACGGTGGCCGGGGGCCACGTGGTGGTGGCCCCCGACGCCCGGGGCGTCTCCCGCGGCGGCCGGGACGTTGAGAGGTTCTCTCCCTCTCACGTTCCGCCACCTCCTTCTGCATTACTGCTTCGCAGAAGGAGGTGACGGCGTCCCATTCCGTCTCGCTCCGGACCATGGCTTGCACCAGGGCCGGACGCGAGAGGTCGCCGCCGCCGATCGCCGCTTCGAGGACACGGCGGTGGTCCGCCCACGCGGGGCACACCTCCACCGTGTGTTCCACCGTGTCCTCCGGTCGATCCTCACAATGGAAGCACCCGGGCGTTTCCTCCCGCCCGATTCGGTGCAGGAACCTCCCGAACACTCCGTGTCCGGTGAGGACCTGCGTCAGGCGGAAGGTGAGGACGCCGTGGCGTCTCTCAAGCCACTCCTCAAAGAGGGGACTTATCGCCACTATTGTGTCGTGCCCTGCACGGGGTTGCGACAGTCGCTCTCTCCATGTCGCCATGAGATCCCGCTGGAAGTCTGTCCGCTGAGCGACAATTTGTCGCTGCAGCGGAGTTTCCCCCCGGCGTAGCGCCTCCGCGCGCCATTCATGCAGGCGCGCGAGGGCTATCGCCTCCAGATCCCATGGCGGCAATCCGGCAAGGAGGCTCGCCGCCTCGCGGGCAATCGTGCGGTAGCCCCGGGCCAGCCTTACGGCTACTACCTTTTGGGGCGCGTTCAGGTAGTGGGCGGCACGCCGCCTCAAAGAACGCGCCCACACCGGGGCCCCGTAAAGGGCCATGGACCGCATGACTCCCGCGTAGAGCCTCCGGCAGGAGGCGTTCGGCCCCCCCAGGTTGGGCAGGAGCCGCCTGAAGGCAGCCCCAGTCCGTTCCAGTTTGGGGGCCAAACGTCGGAAGTGCTCCATGAAGTTCCACCGGCTGTCGAGGACGAGTCCTAGGTACTTCAAAGTCGACTCGACACCGATGGATACCCCTCCTACCGTGAGTAAGGATCCCGGAGGTGGCGCATTCCGAGGCCCATGAAAGCACATGGCCTCGGACTTGTGCAATGCCACCTCGAGACCCAGTTGCCGGATCCTCTCAACGACTGTCGCAACCCCGCGTGTCATCGCTTCGGCCGCCGCCTCGTGCAACCTCCCCTGGGCCAGCACCAGCGTGTCGTCAGCGTAGCAAACTACGCTTACACCACTAGGGAGGTCGGCGCGCAGCACCCAGTCGTAACCGATGTTCCACAAGGACGGCCCTAGGACCGATCCCTGCGGAACACCGCACGACATCTCTCGCCGGTTCCATTCTCCGCTGCGACCGGGGTAGATGACGGCTCTGTCCGTCAGATAGTCCCCGACCACTCGACGGAGGTAGGTCGGCACCCGGTGATACCGGAGTGCCTCCCTAATGCAGCTCCAGGGCATGGAGTTGAAGGCGTTGGCGATGTCGAGAGACACCGCCAAGACAACCCCACCCCTGGACACCGCATCCCCCGTCGTGAGGGCTCTCACGCGCATGATGGCGTCCACCGTAGAGCGCCCCTTGCGGAAACCAAACTGGTGTTCCGCAAGGTCCGGCCCAGTCCCCGCAAGGTGCTCGACGAGGTGGTTTGCAATGACTCTTTCAAAGAGCTTGCCCACCTCGTCGAGCAGCACCACGGGCCGGTATGCGGACGGAGAGTCCGCAGGGCGCCCCGGCTTCCGGATGAGGACCAGCTTCCCCGTCTTCCAACGAAGCGGGAACTGGCCTCTCTCCAAGCATGCGTTTTGGAGCCCCTCCAGTCGGGGCCCGAGAGCCTCCAAGGCCAGGACCCAGGCTTTGCCAGGCAAGCCGCCGGGTCCCGGGGCGGTATTTTTGGCACTGAGCCTGCATACCGCCACTCTCAGGTCTACCCCAGTCACCTCCGGAGTGTCGTCGTCGTCGTCCTGATGATCCGCTTCCAGCACCGCAGGCGGCGGAGCCATAGGCGGGGGTGGGTGTTCCCCTCGCGAAGGGAACAGAGTGCTCACCACGTCCTCCACGAGCTCAGGCCGGAGACTGTGCCAGTGGGGGGGCCCAGGGGCGGAGTTTGTCCCGCACCAACTTGTAAGGGCGCCCCCACGGATCTCTGTCGAGAGTCCCCAGCAACTCCTCGCGGGCCTGATCCCTGGCCCACAGGACCGCTTCGCGGAGGGCGGTTTTCGCCGCTCTGTACCGCTCATAAAGCTCCGCCTCAATGGCTGCCGCATCCGGTGGGCGGATGCGGAGCCTGCAATGCCTGGCATACAGGTGTCGTGCAGCCACGCACGCCTCGCGCAGAGATGTCAGCTCACGCGACCACCAGTACACCTGACGCCGGGCACTTCTTGGCCGAACACGGGGCATTGCCACGTCGCAGATGTCAGACGTGGCCTCCACCCGTACCATCCTCAGACAACAAGACCCTATCACTAATACTAATATACCCTAATTGAGGATTCTCCACGGTGACACATGGATCCTCCTCACTACAATGTTTGTAAACATTTATAACACTAGTGCTTTATTCATTTAAAGTCACCTGTATATTAGTATTACTACTAATAGTCGCAGTGTTAATAATAGAACTAAACTTAGACATACTATTTATGTCTGTGTGAATATTATAAGCTAATAGCCGAGCTATTTTGTGTCTACATCTAATAGGTAGATACACCTTACCCCGTGTCGACTTCAGTTTACCAACAATAGTGTTGATATCCAGATATATAAGTCTGTCACTATAGTGACCTACTAAAAAATGTACATGGTTATTTAACATATGTATATTATAATTGTACAATTTGGGGGGATTGGCACTGTTACTTCTTAATACAGGCTATTTCATAGCCTAGCAAGGAGAACAGCACGTCACCCTCTTGATTGCGGTGGTTTTTTGTAACATCTTATAAATGAGTGAATTTCTCAGGCGAAAAATTTACGCGTCTAGGCTGAAATCGCAGTGCTGCTTTACAGATAATGCAACGATTTTTTTTCTCAGAATTAAAGTGACATGAATCTAAATGAAGCCACTCAAATTATATTTATAAGACTATTACCTTTTATGAAAAAAATCGGTAAATGATGAATTATCAATTTCTGTGTCTTGTCCACAATCACTTTCATACACAGCATTTACCTCTCAGGAAGATAATCTCCAACATATATAGGAAAAAGTATTTTGATTGCATTAAGTGATGATTGACCTTCAAGACGTTAATTAGTTTTGAATGTCTAGACTCATAGTTAATGAGTACATGTCAACGGTAGGTTTGTCCAAGCGAAATTACAAATTTCTATGGTCATTTTGTTTCACCGTCCTGAGCTTCCACCAATGAGTTTAAACGAACAATAAATCCCTGCTCGGCAAGAGACAGTCGTGCTCTTACGTGCAGTAACAATGGTAGTGCACCATATCGCCAGGTCTTTCTGCCAAAAATATAAGTACGTGATTTCAGTTTACTCGGAACTAAATTTTGCAATTTTGGTGATTAAGTTTTAAAAGGATTTTTGCAAGAAATAAAGGTATCACTTTTATGCATGCTAAGTAGCCTTTGGTACACATTTAATATCATAGAAAATAATAGTCATAGCCTTTATAGTTTCTTGTAAAAAAAATAAAATAGCCAAATTTCCAATTTCTATGGGGCAATTTCAGTGGTTTCCGTGGCATCTCGTGGCCTACGGAAATTACACGACTCCACAGAAATTGTACCAATCAATTATTGTATTAGTGTTAATGAAGATTTTTGAAAAGAATCAATACTTGTTATGCCGAAATTACTTTGACAGAACTAGGTCCTTAGCCCCGGACATTAAAATAAAATTGTATTACTATTTCTTGAAAAAGTCATTCAATTGGATTAACTGAACTTTGAGGGTTGCATCCTCCAGAAGCTCCTCCTGGAAGCCTCGATCGTGCAGGCCTGGGTGACATCACTGGCCAGACCTGCCAACGTTGACAATGAGGCAGGGTGGTTCCAGGAGGCCATGTCCGACATCTGCGACGTGCGCAGACGTCGAGTCCCCAGCATCTCCTCGTGGGCCAGGGATCTGGCTCGCGAGGAGATGCTGGGGACTCTCGACAGAGATCCGTGGGGGCGCCCTTACAAGATGGTGCGGGATAAACTCCGCACCTGGGCCCCCCCACTGACGCAGAGTCTCCGGCCTGAGCTCGTGGAGGACATGGTGAGTGCTCTGTTTTCTTCGTGAGGGGAACATCCCCCCCGTCTATGACTCCGCCGCCTACGATGCTGGAAGCGGACCAACAGGACGACGACGAAAACGCTCCGGAAGTGACTGGGGTAGACCTGAGAGTGGCGGTACGTAGGCTCAGTGTCAAAAATACCGCCCCGGGACCCAACGGCTTGCCTGGCAAAGCCTGGGTCCTGGCCTCGGAGGCTCTCGGGCACCGACTAGAGGGGCTCCTAAGCGCATGCTTGGAGAGAGGCCAGTTCCCGCTTCGTTGGAAGACGGGAAAGCTGGTCCTCATTCGGAAGCCGGGGCACCCTGAGGAATCTCCGTCCACATACCGGCCCGTGGTGCTGCTCCGCGAAGTAGGAAAGCTCTTTAAAAGAGTAATTGCAAACCGCCTCGCCGAGCGCCTTGCGGGGTCGGGGCTGGATCTTGCGGAACACCAGTTTGGTTTCCGCAAGGGGCGCTCTACGGTGGACGCCATCATGCGCGTGAGAGCCCTCACGACGGGATATGCGGTTTCCCGGGGTGGGGTTGTCTTGGTGGTGTCTCTCGACATAGCTAATGCCTTCAACACCATGCCCTGGAGCTGCATTAGGGAGGCACTCCGGTATCACCGGGTGCCGACCTACCTTCGTCGTGTGGTCGAGTCGACTTTGAAGTACCTAGGACTCGTCTTCGACAGCCAGTGGAACTTCGTGGAGCACTTCCGACGTTTGGCCCCC
Source organism: Xestia xanthographa (assembly GCA_905147715.2). Lineage (NCBI taxonomy): Eukaryota > Metazoa > Arthropoda > Insecta > Lepidoptera > Noctuidae > Xestia > Xestia xanthographa. The sequence goes on along the minus strand of LR990644.1, from coordinate 808,718 downwards.
AAACTGGAACGGACCGGCGCTGCCTTCAGGCGGCTCCTGCCCAACCCGAGGGGGGCAAACGCCCCCTGCCGGAGGCTCTACGCAGGAGTCGTGCAGTCCATGCACATACAGTCGTGGCCAGGGGCCACGTGGTGGGCTTGTGGACGGTTGGCTATGGGCTAGCTCGCCGTCTGTCCGTCTCATGACGACAGACCGTGTCGATGGCGCGTTCGTGTTCCACGCGCGCCTCAAAGAGAGTCAGCAATAGAAAGGTGTCCGCAAGGACCGATGCCTGCCGGGGTTGCGGGACTGTTCGAAAGAGATACCGTGGCCCCGGAACACAAAGGGCGATGAAGGAACATGAATAGGTTTTAGTCAGTAAAAGTCTGAAAGTCACTCCTGCTTCGCCCAGAGCGGGAGAAGTCATTTGATGATTTCCCATCCTCTTCATAGAAGTAAAAAACATAATCAGTTCCTTGATTGCTAATTTTATAAGACTGATTTTTCTAATTAATATTACACCACGTTGTATTTTTAGAAATGCTTAAAAATTATCAAATCGTTTATTTGTGATACATGGATTACATGCATGTGTTCATTACATAATTACAACGATAATATACCTACATATATTAACGACGATATTCGTATTATATCAGTTTTTTCATTAAACCTTATCTTTCTTTACATATTATTAAAAAACAATGTATTTATATAATAATTCACAATTTCGGTGCAAACGCAAAATTTCTATGTCACCAATACAATTTCGCTGGCAATAATAAAATTTCTGTGGCTCGCCAATTTCGGTGGCCCAAATAACTCTCTAAGTAATTTAATTATAATATCCCCTTTCAGAAAATGTATATATAATGTGGATATGTTGCGCTTTGTTATTAAAGTTTTTCAAAAAACCTGAAAATGAAAATGTCCATGGAAATTAGGTAAAAAATCGAGTTGTTGAAATTGACTCAAATGTACTACAATCTGTTTTTATATAAATAAAGTTTATTATTATTATTATAATTTAAGAAATGTTCCATCTTTGGACGAGGATCATTGTATCAAGGAATTTTCCAGGCTATAAAAATACTAGCATTGATAAACTAAAACACATATCAGTATCCCAGTATCTTAAAACCTGTCTTTTCGAACAGGACCAGTAAGGCATGATCACTTCTTAGTGATCATGCCTTACTGGTCGAAAAGGCAGGTGGACAGACACGTGGACAGACTTTTTAGTCTGTCCACGTGTCAAAGTGTGTGTGTAAGTGAGCTATCTATGCTCAATATAAATATACGAAGTTGTATCTCCAAAATCTGTTGTCGGACGAATCTCTACGATTTCGTTGAAAGGGCGATACATGTTTAGAAAAGTTGGGCAGAAAACCTGACAAGTTGGAATAAAGGTCGCTGGAGTGAGATTTCAACTGAATAGTGGAGAATAGCCGAAGAAACAAAGGACTGTCAAAATCGTGCCAGGCTGATAATCTACCACCTCTAAGTTTATTACACCGATACTCTTAGAACAAATACTACCTTGAATAGGAGATGCTCCCCTGTTTAGTCCGTCATCAGTTAGATTTTTTTTTTTTTATTTGGGACAAGCCCGCCACATTGTTCCCAAATCACTGTAACTCCTGAAAGCCAGAATCAACAGTGGCGACCACCAGAAAAGCGCCGAGACAATGAAGCTCGACGAAGTCCCAGAGAGTGAACTTAACTGTCTTGGATCCCGCAACGAAATTAATCAGAAAAGTAAAGCGGAGGAGTAGGAAAATCCGTAATTTCCACTTCCCTCCATATCAGCAGAAGACAGAAAGAAACAAGGCCAATAGGCGCAAAGGGACGTTTACAACTGGGATAGGCCCAGTTGCCTAGCACCACGGATAAAATATTAACATTAATGGGTCCTAAGTTGTGAGCTCTCACAGTCTCATTATCGTTATCCAAACACGTAAAAATAACCACTAAGGTGCTTACGTATCAAGTACTATACGGTCGTTTTATGCATAAACTGTTTACTAACTGTTAGACTGAAGAAAACGGAAAACCTACACAACCGTAACAGCACAGCACTACGTGAGGTTGCTATGTGGGACATCACTAATCTTGCGGGTTGACATTCGATGATTTTGGCGGTTAAAGGTGTCTCAAGTGTATTAAAGTGATTATTAAAGTTTAAACCTGGTATATATGATTCAAAATTATTTTAATTCTCAATAGAATCAGAAGCGGGACATTTCAAACTCCCACAAAGTGTTTTGTTATGTAAAATCAAAAGATTGAGGTTTCGTTCGAACATCTTTGGTAACATTTTGTTTGCGATACAGACGCTTGGTGTTGGACACTTACTAAAAGTGCAGTGCATGTCGCTACAAACCCGAATTAATTCCTCGTTGGACGCTTTTGTGACTTTTCTCAATGCTTTTGGTCAAGTTTCGCAAGTACGTTGACCTTGTGCACACAAACTTGAAGTGATTTTGGTGAACTTCTATGTGTAATCTCATCTTCCCTCTTGGCCAAAAGAAGGTGGTCAGTGCTCTAAGCATATTTCTGCATGTCTGCACGTTTGTTGCACATTATCTGAATATTTGGTGAGATTGTTTCATACTTAAACTTGACTTCAGTTTATTCAGGCTGACCTTTAGATTAAAGACTCATAATTCGACATCTATACTGTAAATAACTAAGTGATCAAAGACATTAATTTAAGTGAAAGTATTGGACTGAATAGACTGAAAGTGAATTGATTATTTGCTGATTTTGCTCATTATTGACAACTTAATTTCTATTATTTTACTGTGAACTGTACAAAGTGTAAATAAAAGTCAATTGTTTTATGATTTAGTGGTTGAGTGGTTACTGTTACATTTATTAATTTGAATCTAATTGTGTTCTAAACATGGGTCGGCATAAAAAGAGAAATAGGTCTCAGAGTTCTTCGTCTTCAAGTTCTGATGAGCCAGTAAGACATTCTAAAAGCAAGAAGTATAAAAAAGAACTAAAAAGGAAAGACAGCCGTATTGATGCCTTAGAAGGGTTAATAAAAGAACTTAGAAAGAAAAGTGATTACCATAGTGGAACTGTTTCAGAAGCTTCAACATCTAGGCCACCAGTCGTTCGATATGTGGGCCGAAATGATTTTATTCCACAATTTGACCCACAAACCTCTCCTGTTTCCATCGAACATTGGATTCGTAATTTAGAAGGTACAGCTAAAATGCATGGATGGGATGAACATACTTTAATCTGTAATTGTACTTCAAAATTAAGTGGTTATGCCAAAGGATGGTACGAGCAACAAGCTTCATACGAGATTTGTTGGGACGAGTGGAAGCAAAAATTGATAAAGGCATTTCCATTTACAAAAAATAAATTGTCTCAAATTAGAGAACTTGTAAACAGAGTCAGATTGCCAGATGAAGATCCAATTGAGTTTTATTACACCAAGTTAGGTATAGGCATGTCTTGTAAACTGAGTGATGATGTTATTACTGAAGCTGTGATTGGAACGCTTGGCAACAAACTGTGGGAAATTGGTGCTAAGTCTGCCGGTTGTCGTGATACTAGCTCTCTTTTACAGTATCTGGCTAGTATTACTTCTGCAGATTTAGGCAAAGAGAATAACCAACCAGGTACCTCCAAGCAAATCGACCAGAAGTCTGATAAATTAAGAAAATGTTTCTCGTGTGGAAGAATTGGTCATAAGGCTAGTAGGTGTTTTAGGAGTGGAACAAGTACCAAGAAGTCAGCCCCTATTCAAACCAAAAATAAGGTGGACAAAAAGTGTTCATTCTGTGATAGGGTTGGCCACACTGAAGCTGATTGTTATAAGAAAAGATATCAGAAACATTGTACATTCTGTGATATTAAAGGTCACACATTAGAAGAATGTAGGAAACGGTCAAGAGCGAGCCCACAAAACAAGTTGGTGCGTAAGGTACAGACTGTGTGTTGTGACCTCTCCAACAAGAAGTATTTTAAAATGGTACTTGTCAATGGGAGTCCAGCTGAGGCTTTTGTAGATTTCGGTAGTTCATGCAACACAATGAAACAGAGTTTTTGTAAACAGCACAACTTAGAGGTCTCTGCTAGTGACAATATTGTTATAAAAGGGTATGGGGATGCTCTCACCTTGCCACAAGATGTAACTAGAGCTGTGTTGACTGTAGATGGAATTGATATGGAGACGAAGTTTTATATAGTACCAGACCAATTACAAGATTTTGATGTTCTAGTAGGCCAGCCGTTTACTGAAGCTGAAGATATTGTCGTCCTTAAAACTGCTACGCAACTCAGTGTATTCAAAAAGGATATGTCTATGGAAATTGCAGAGCTGTGTGAAGACCTTGAGAAGGTGTGTCTGTATCCTCAGGTTAATGTTATGCTAGATCCTGGTTTGAATAAAATTGTTGCTAGAACTGAGCCTGTGGTCAGCGGAATAATGGCGGTGAAGCACAGTGAGCAGAGAGAGCCAATGAAAGAGAAGGATGTATTAAGCGAAGAAGTAGAGAGTAAAGATGGTTCAGTTATCATAAAACTTGTAAACAGGACGAATGGACAGATTGCACTTAAAAATGAGGCATGTATAGCTCGAGCAGAAGTAAAGAGTTTTAATGAAGGAACAGCTAACACACCTAAGATAGGTGATACTTTGACAAACTCTCAGCGAGATGCTTTAGACTCTCTTCTAGATGAACACAGTGGATGCTTCGCTAGCAATGGCATGGAGTTAGGAAATTGTAATATTGAAATGAATATTAAACTGACTGAAGACAAAGTAATTAATTATAAACCATATCGAATGTCTTTTCATGAAAGAGAAGTAGTGAGGAACATTGTAACGGATTTACTTAATGCTGGTATAGTAGAAAGATCAACATCGCCTTATGCGAGTCCGGTGTTACTGGTAAAGAAGAAGGACGGGGGTTATCGCATGTGTGTCGACTACCGGGCACTAAATAAAATCACAGAGAAAGAAAGATACCCATTACCAGTTATCCAAGATTTATTGGACAGACTCGTAGATCAGACCATGTTTTGTTGCTTGGATCTAGCCAATGGTTATCACCAGATTAAAATAGCAGTAGAGTCAAAGCCATATACGGGATTTGTCACACCTGATGGCCACTTCCAGTACCGGATGATGAGTTTTGGTCTGTGTAACGCTCCTGCTGTGTTCCAGCGTGCAATGAATGAAATACTTGCTCCTGTTATTCATGAATGCGCAGAAGTGTACATTGATGATGTGATCATATGGGGACATGATTTTTCAAGTTGTCTGAATAATCTTAGAAAAGTTTTGGTGCTGATTGATTCTGCTGGTGTGAAACTGAAGCGCAGTAAGTGTACATTCCTTACCAATACTGTTGAGTACCTGGGACATGAGATTCATAAAGGAGAAATACGTCCATCTTCGCACAAAGTGACAGCTGTTGCAAACTTTAAAACCCCGAGCAATGTTCACGAGCTTCGTCAATTCCTGGGATTGGCGAGTTATTTTCGTAAATTTATAAAAGGATTTGCGACTATCGCGAAACCACTTACCATGTTGACTAAGAAGACTTCTGAGTGGTGCTGGGGGCCTGAACAGGCTGAAGCTGTGGAAAGTTTAAAACAGGTACTTACCTCTGACCCTGTTCTAGCGATTTATAGTCCAACCCGTGAAACGCAAATCCACACAGATACTTCGAAATTAGGTCTAGGTGGAGTGCTGTTACAACAGGAAAACGGTGAATGGAAGGCTGTTGCTTATGCAAGCCGGCAAACCACAGCTACTGAAGTGAAATACCACAGCTTTGAGTTAGAGGCGTTAGCTGTCGTATTCAGTATCCAGAAGTTCAAAATTTACTTAACTGGAATCAAATTTCGAGTTGTGACGGATTGTTCTGCTTTACGACTAGCATGGTCAAAAAGGGACTTGTCGCCGCGTATAGCACGCTGGTGGCTCGATTTGCAAGAATACGACTTCGACGTAGAGCATCGACCTGGGACTTCGATGGTACACGTAGACGCCCTCAGTCGAAACCCAGTCTCCGTTCAACACATTTAAGAAAAAGATTTCATCAATACCCTCCAAGACGCTGATGAAGAAGTTCAGTCCACTATAACAAATTTACAGCTGGAATTAGACGCTAATAAGCACAAGAAAGATGGTTTATCTAAAGATTAAAAGGTGGCAAATGGATTATTATGCCGTGTAGTAAATGGTGCTAATAGACCTGCAGTGCAAGTACGAACTTAGCATCGATAAGACATCGACATCGATAAGGTTGTCATTTTTATCGATCTTGTTAACGAATTTGGAAGTACGTAACACGCGACGGTAAGATTTATCGAGGTACGAATCGAGTCGACAAGGATCGCTTGTCAAATGGCAACACTGAGGACGTCCAAAGACAATACATTTAAGGGTGGGATCTCTGTAGTACAAATATGGTCTGAGATTTTTAAAAAATCCTTTTTTTCATAGATTTTTGGCATTGTAAACAATGTTTAAGGGTTTATTTGAAAGAAACTACCAGTATTTACCAAAATTTCCAATTATTTTAGTAAAAATACAGAAAATATCCCATCTTCAGGACGTCGTCGTGTTTACCTTTGCCAAAAAAAAGTTTGTCGTTGACAATTTGACAGTTAACAATGACATTACTTTCTTGAGGTTTGAGAAAAAAACTTTGTATTGTGTTTCGAAAATTTAATTTTAATCTAAGATAAATACAGTAACACAGTCATTGGTTCGTCTTTTCAATAACAGGAATATTTCACTTTTTAACGTTCTCGGAGATGGCTGAATGAGCAAGGTACGTATTTTTATATTGAACCATTGAACAGTATAGAATAGAAGCTTCTAAAACTTCATCCATATCAAGTTTCTTTAGAACATTCAAATCTTGGGACTACTCTCTAGCTAATTAAGTAATAAACAGTCCTAAGTCGAACGAGCAAGCAACGATTCAAGTGCTATATTCAATTCAATCCAACCAACTTTTACAATATTTATCATCATGTTATAGCATTTCACATCACAGTGGCATGTTCACTACTGGTAATTGGTTTCTAACAACATAGTGATTACACTGTTAGCTTTTTCTCAATAAAAAGGCTGCAGGATGTCAATGGTTTGTGTCAATAATCCTATGTTTACTTTTAGGCGGTGCTGCATGCAACAAAAAGATGTTTTAGTCGATTATATGGTTCAACAGAATGAAAAGTGGGCCAAATTGGCAGAAGAGCTGGCAAACCTTGGCCCAAACAAGACTATGGATCAGTGGTCTACTGTGAGTGATTTGTAGATGTTTAATAACAAACGATTTTTAATTTTATATCATCATCAGCCTATAATGTTCCCACTGCTGGGACACGGCCTCCTCTCTATGAGAGGGAATGGGCTATAATCCACCACGCGGGCCCAGTGCGGATTGGTAGATGTCACATTGTCTTCGAAGTTTTGGTTCTAGGACATGCCGGTTTCCTCACGATGTTTTCCTTCACCGTTTTGTGAGCAGTGGTGATGAAATAAATTACACAAAGTAATGCCCCTATCTGGGTTCGAACCCACGACTAACTGTTCGTAAGTTGGGGCCGTTACTACTGGGCCACCGCTGCTCACTCTTTTATATCATTTGTTTATAATTTTTTCAACTTTTGTTTCACATGAATTTTTTTGTTTGATCATAATAATGAACACAACATTATAATTGTCACAACATGAATCCCCGAGTAGGTGTCAGAAGTGTTCCCATGTGTAAACTGTGAAGCAAGTCACAGTCGACACTTGGTACTCCTGCTTTTCACCGATGATTATTACATCCCAAGATTGATGGGTGGAGGGAGAGCCCTATCACAATATTTATTATGGGGATTGAACTCGCAACCTCTGAGTTAGCAGTCCACTACCTGACTGACTGATCACAGAGGCAGTTATAATAATTACTGTGCTTAAGATTTAAGGTTATAATGCTGTTATTGCTTTTCTTACAGACATGGAGGGATCTCAAATCAAGGGCCAAGAGTGCGAATGCAAAGAGGGCTCGAGCTCAATCCTGGAAATCATGCATTTACATTTAAAAGCCTGCAGTTAACATTGCACACCTTAAACTTTGATTAGCTTGTATGAGTAGCTATAAATTGATTGTGAACATTGTTGTGTACCTAGATAATGGGATGGAATAAATATATCCTCTGAATGAGTTATTAAAATGTTCTGAAACACTACTGCACCTAAATGTACACTTTTGCAATACTTTTTAAATAAATTATTCTAATTCTTATTTAACTTGAAAGAAATATTGGAAGATTTAATTATCGCTTTTATGTGACTAAAGATTGTTAAATAAATAAAAGTCAATATACTGTCAATTGGAAAATAAATAAGTACTCACAAACTGTGTGTTATTCTGTAGTACCCTATCACCTATCTATCATGGGAATCAGACAAGAGGACCATTGTGCGTGTGTTGACTGTAGTCCCTGTAGTACTGTAGACCCTTTTTATACCCATATGAGGATTCATCGGGATTGTTTGATTGTTTTCATTGTGACTATTGTAACATGGGTGCAATCAATACGACCAAGGCAATCTCGCTTTTCAGTGCTGGAATCCTTCCACGATGGCTCTCCTTTTCCTGGGAACTTCACATAGGTGGGTGTGGAAGAGGTGGCGAACTATTGTCCTCGACACTTCTCGCACAACCTTGCTCATAGTTTTGTGGCCAAGGGCAAGATTGTACTCCTACCCAATGCACCTTTGGTAGCTCCCAATTGCATAAAACCTTACGGCTGTCAAAACCTAAACCAGCAGGTGATTACCACGATATGGACAGGGAATCCAGTGGATCGTGTCCTCCGTAAATCTACCTCTATTCTTTGTATTAAAATGACTGCCACTTCTCGTTCTCGAGTCACTCGAAAAAGACGAACAAAATTGGGAAGTTCCAGAGGATTGTTCGTGTCTCTGAGACGTCGCCTCCGAATACGCATCACATTGTGATGGTGCTGCCGTTCTTCCTCATCATCAGCAATAACACCATAAGTCCTAAATCCATTAAATTAATGATCGATAAGCTTGTCATGCTTTTAAAAGGTGTCGATAAATTACCGAGCTCGACAACGTAAATTGTCGATCTCAACTGTCAAAATGTCGTTTCGTACTTGCATTTTCGATAAAATCGTTAAAATTTTAGAGTATAATACCGATCGTTAAAATAGTAGTTACGTACTTGCGACATCGATTCGATTCGACATGAACTCATTTTATCGAGATTAGCTGTCAGATTTATCGAATCGATTCCTACGTACTTGCACTGCTGTTCTACCTAAAAATGCGAGATGGCACATAATGAAGACCTATCACGACGGTAATGGTCATTTGGGTGTCGAAAAGTGTCTGGAGGCTATTCAAGCCAAATATTGGTTCCCAAAAATGAGGAAACACGTGGAACGATACATTTCTAGCTGCATTGGGTGTCAGTTCACTAAAAAGCCGACAGGCAAGTAGCCTGGGCTTTTGCATCCTATTCCAAGACCTGCTATGCCATTTGATACTTTGCATGTCGACCATTTGGGGCCATTTTGCAAAAGTAACGGCAAGACATATATTTTTGCTGTCATTGATGGGTTTACTAAGTTCGTTTGGCTGGAAGCTGTAGTAAGTACCAATTCAAAGGGGGCTATAGCTCCATTAAATAGGCTAGGTCAAGTGTTTGGGTATCCCTCACGAATAGTCAGTGACAGAGGTACGGCTTTCACTGGACGAGAATTCAAAGACTATTGCAGTGAGTTGGGGATAAAGCATGTCTTGAATGCCGTCGCTACTCCACGCGCAAATGGGCAGGTTGAGCGCCTAAACCGCACTATTTTGAGTTCGTTAACTGCTCATATGGGCGAGGAGCAAAAAGGCTGGGATAAATATTTGCCTACAGTACAGCTAGGCATTAATTCGACTGTGAGTCAAGGGACGGGCAAATCCCCTTTAGAGCTATTGTGTGGGTTGAGGCCACGTTTAGCTGGAGATATACGAGGAGCGTCATATGCGCCCGCAGACATTACTCAAAACAGAGAGGAAGCAACTCAGAGGATTGTTGAGAATGCATCACGAATGAAAGTGCGATATGATAAGAATTGCCGAGCCACTCTTCCCATTCCGGTCGGTAGCCTAGTAATGGTTGAGAGAAAGATTTTACGACCAGGTTTATCCAGTGGTAAGTTGGTTCCTAAATACGCGGGACCTTATAAAATCACTGCCGTTCTGCCTAATGATCGCTACGAAGTGACATCGGCCGCGAGGGGCAAGAGGGCCTATAAAAATATTGTAGCACGTGACAAGTTAAAGGTTTGGAATGCTCGATGTGACTCGTCATCTGACGAAGACCTATAATATTGCAATAATCTAAAACATGACGAAATGATTTCTTGCTTGCCTTCGGGGCCCTTTCATGTCGGTTAATAATGAACATTATACTACTTGCCTCCGGGACCTGGTGTATTTATAACGCTTGCCTTTGGGGTCTGAATGCGTTTATAAGACAAGCCTATGGGGCCTAATGAAATTTCTATTGCTGGCCTACGGGGCCAGATAGCATTTACTAGCGTTGCCTGTGGGGCTTGAAGTTATTTTCAGAGTCTACCTGTATGACCCTTATGGTGTTCGCTATGCTCTACATTAATGAAGCTTGCCTTATGGGCCTTGGCAATTGTCAAAATTTATGCTTGCCTTAGGGGCCTTAGTAATTGACAAAATGTATGCTTACCTTCGGGGTTTCAGCATAATATTCATCCAAGTCTGCTTGCCTTAGGGGCCTTGGCAATTGTAAAAATGTATGCTTGCCTTAGGGGCCTTAGCAATTGACAAAATTTATGCTTACCTTCGGGGTCTCAGCATAATATCCATCCAAGTCTATGCTTGCCTAAGAAGCCAAAGCAGTAATGACTGAAATTGTTCTTGCCTTAGGGGCCTCAGTAACATCCACTTATATTTATGTGCTGCCTCAGGGGCCTCAGCCACTATTTGTACCTGTCCTTGCCATAAGGGGCCTTAGCAGGGTTACCTACAATTAAGCTTGCTTTAAGGGCCTTAGCTATTACACTGCGACCTAGAGTGCTGTTCCTGATCAGCTGAAGTCTTCCTGGCAGGATGTTCGTCGTGCAGCTGAGCCTTACCTTCGGGGACCGAAGGATTGCAGGATGGCCGAGCTGTTAGACGGAAGAAAACGGAAAACCTACACAACCGTAACAGCACAGCACTACGTAAGGTTGCTATGTGGGACATCACTAATCTTGCGGGTTGACATTCGATGATTTTGGCGGTTAAAGGTGTCTCAAGTGTATTCAAGTGATTATTAAAGTTTAAACCTGGATTATATGATTCAAAATTATTTCTTATTTATTTAAATTCTTAATAAAACCTAACCTAACCTAACACAAGTTAAAGGTTTACGTTGATATTTTATATCTTTTGAGCCGATGATCCAAATGAGCCAAATGAAACATATCAGTGATCCGGATCATTTCTGTGATCGAGATGTAAATGTCAATCTCAAAAATGATACACTTTGCCCACCTCTACTTGAGAGTGGTTTGTTTTATTGAGTAAATTTTACATTAATTTGTGTCACTGTTCCTCAAAGATAAATAGTAATTCAATCAGTTTTATTAGGTAGAACTGGTTTATAACTGTCATAGGATAATCAATAAGGGATTTGATAAGATCAATACCGAACTTAATTAATACAATTCAGTTTGACTTATGGTAGATACTTTGCTTCTTCATTCGTATACCAGAATCTTGAATAAAATGACGACACTAACAAGAAAAACACGTCCTTACTACGAAAATCATCGTGTGGACATGATTTTAAATAATCTCGTTGACAAAGATGTGCAATCAATGCTCTATCCTTTGAATTTGATGCAAATTATTTCGTTCTGTCCTAAATATCGCATTAAAAATAACATGATTACTCCAAATAACCGTTTATCACAGTTTGTGTCATTGTGTGGTACATTATTATATTTGACTATATTTATTATCACTGTTTACTACAGGCACACCACGTCAGTCACTAAGATAATCAAGTTTTGTTTGTTTGCTTTGTGGTGTATTAATAACTATATTTTCAGTGTTTTTCAAACCAAAGACAACGTTTTATTTACGTTAAAATTTCAAAACATCCACAGATTTCTAAACAGTGGAAACAAATTCAAACTCTTTATCGTCGGTAACTGGGTTACCGTCGTCACGTTTCTAGCCGTGTATCTCGCTTCAACCATTTCACTTACTGCGCTGTTTAACTTACCTGCATCTGTAATGTGTATTTATTTAGCTTTCTTAAGCTGTGATGTAGATTTCGTTTATGCTATAAGACTTATTCATCTATTGAAAGACAAAGTTGATCTTTGGAATTATCAAGCTCTGCAGTATCAAAACATGGAGGATAGCGACAGAGAGAATAATTGTAAAAGAATGTTTCAGGCTTACGTCAATATATTGGACTGCTATGACATCTACAAGGTTTCTTTTCAGCAGCTGGTAATGAAACAAACACTACCTGCCGTTTATGCATTTTTTGAATGTATTTAAAAATATTTTAAATTTCAGGCCGTTTTTCAAACTATACGATTCTCTTATAACTATATCGTTAATGTTCAATTATTTGTCGATGAAATGAAATTAATTATGGCAGATGGCTGTTACAGTGTAAGTATTTAATTCGTTAACATTTTTTTGGGCTTTGCTTGAGTTGAAGCTGTGTTTGTTGTGTCCCTTCATCAGCTTAAAACAGTCCAGTGCTGCATCATCATCATCATTTCAGCCGAAAGACGTCCACTGCTGGACATAGGCCTCCCCCAAGTGTCGCCACATTGACCGGTCCCGTGCGACTCGCATCCAGCGGATTCCCGCAACCTTCACCAGGTCATCCGTCCACCTAGTGGGAGACAATCCAACGAAACGACTTCCGGTTTGCGGTCGCCACTCCAGAACTTTTCGGCCCCATTGGCCATCCGTTCTGCAAGTAATGTGCCCTGCCCACTGCCACTCAAGTTTGGCAATTCTGTGGCCTACGTTGGTAATCTTGGTTCTCTTGCGGATGTCTTCATTTTAGATTCGATCGCGCAAGGAAACTCCGAACATAGCCCTCTCCATTGACCTTTGGGTGACTTTAAGTCTTCTAATGAGGCCTATTGTGAGCAACCACGTTTCGGTCCGGTATATAATCACTGGCAACACACAATGGTCATAGACTTTCGTCTTGACACACTGGGGTTATTTGGACGAAAAGATACTGCGCAACCTCCCGAACGCTGCCCAGCCGAGTCGGATACGACGATCAACCTCTTGCTGGACATAGGCCTTTTCAATTGCACGCCACTTAACCCGATTCTCGGCAACTCTCATCCAGTTGCTGTTACCTACTCCCTGCAAAGGTCATCGCTTCAACGAACCTGAGGGCACCTTACGCTGGCTGATTTACGGTTTCCACTCAAGAATACTAGTCTACCTCAACGGTCATCGGCTCCCTAGCTAATATGGCGGGCCCATTGTCACTTCAGCTCGTATTTTATGAGCTATGTTGACAACTCTGGTTTCTTGTCGGATCACCTCGTTCCGGATAAGATCCCTCAGAGTGACTCCAAGAATAGTCCACTCAATAGCTTGCTAAGAGACCTTCAAATTATGAACCGTAGCGCAAGTGCCAACGTTTCGCCCCCTTTAGTCATAACAAGCAGGATGTACTGATTGAAGATGACAAGTCGTGCAGCGATTCAGCCAGTATGACGATGTCATCTGCAAATCTGTAGTGTGAGATGTACTCGCCACTGATGTCCCACTTCTTTCCCAGTTTAGCGTCTTAAACACATCCTCCAGTGTATTGGCGAACTATTCCGGGTAAATGATGGACCCTTGCCTCACCTCCCGGCGCAATGGGATATTCTCTATTTGCTGGTTCTGAGTTTGGACGGTAATTTTGGCGTTTTTAAAGAGACATTTCAGAACTTGGATATATCGCCAGTCTACTTGGCTTCTCTGCAGAGACTCCAAAACTGACTACTTTGATAGAGTCAAAAGCCTTCTTATAGTTCACACATGCAAGACGCCGAGGCCGATTATACTCTTTGGACTTCTGTATAATCTGCTGCACTGTGGTGCTCTATGGTGCTGGCTCGTCCTCGAATTCCGGCTTGCTTCGGAGGCTGAAAGTCATCGAATCTTACGCTAGATGATTTGCTACTTCTCTTGAAAACAATTTATACACGCTAAGGAGTGAAACGAGTCTGTAATTCTTTAATAGGGTCTTGTTGCTCATTTTAAAGAAAAGAACGACCACGCGCATTCTTCACGCTTCTGGAGTTCTGCCAGAGAACAGCTGGCCTACCATGACGTCTTAAAGCAGGATCGTTTTATTCTTGTTCGACTGAGGGTAAGCGACGGAGCTATAGAGGACGTATAGCGCCATCTCTTACCCTCAGTCGAACAAGAATAAAACGATCCTGCTTTAAGACGTCATGGTAGGCCACCTGGACCGAGTTGAAAAGTTACCGAAGCTCGCTTGATAGAGAACTTTTTCCCGCTTTCTTACGCTGTATCACTTACAGCAAAGATTGTTATTACACATAATCGTATATCAAGTTATCGCCTATTTGGGGAAAAGGCTAGGCAGATGATGATGATATCAAGTTATTAATTGCCTCCGTGCTTACAAGTTATATCTGGATAGGCTCATGATTGTTATTTTTTGCAGGATTTGGTCTTTTTAAGAATATTCTGGATATGTTTTTGGACATTTAAATCTTTGGTAATGCTAATTTCGTTCAGCATAAACTGTGAGAAGTTCTACAAAGCTATGAATAATGTTCATGATTCATGCACAATTATTTTGGATTCAAATTGTACAGGTACCAGTTTTTCAAATACTTCTATTGTATTCGTCTCAGTGACCGATGCGCAATACTTAATACACTACTAAACAGGAAAATGCCAATGTCTCCAATAAGTTTGCTAGACTGAGAAGGAATAGAGGCGAGCATATTTGGACTGGCCAGGTTTTGAAGTGCCAGACTCATGATACAGTAGGTTCCTAGGTGTAGGAAGTTTAAGCAGTGATAGCCTAGTGGTATGACCGTCGGGCTGTCAAGTCAAGTCTTAAGGTTGAACCCAAGGCACGCACTTCTGTATTTTCGGATTCATGTGCGTATTGTATAATTATCAATTGCTTCGGTGAAGGAAAACATCGTGAGGAAAGCAGCATGCCTGAGAGATATTTCTCGATGGCATGGCATGTAAAGGCAAGTCAGAGGCTCATGGGCGGCATAATAACTCTGACACTAGGTTATGCACTAAACATAATGATAAAGACAGGTGTCGGAAGAAAGCGTTGTCGCCGAGAAAAGCTTAGAAAAAGCTAGCGTGATGAATTAGAAGACTGAAAAATAGTAGGGCGACCTTTGCTTAGCAGTGGGATTATAAAAGATGACAAAAATATGTATGGTCGAACAAGCTATTTGGTTTACGGTTTAAAACCCACAAATTACATTGTAAAATGTAAACCAAATAGCTTGTTCGACCGTACGTTGCTGTTTCTTTTTAACCAATGACAAAATTGAGTGACCACGTCGTGCATTACCGTTTTTGTTGAAACAGACAACATTTTTGTTGTGAAATCAATCTCATTCTTTGCAATTATTACAGATTTCAAGAAGAAATTATGCTTGAATGTCAGACGTCTACATCGAGCGAGATTCGACAAACTGAACGCCTGTCGGATATTCTACATTCATGCTCCTTTACCGCTGCAATTGATTGCTATACTTGCAAACTATACCTTTGTACTGCTCCAGTTTGCGTTTCTGTAACTATGTATAATATTCTACTTATACAAGGTGTCGTTTTGCATCTTGGTCAAATTCAAGGAGTTATCTATGGCCTATGCTAATGATTCTCGACCCGAATCGATAATAAAATTGGTGGGTTTTTTTTCTTATTTACGGAAATCGGTAAGTGACCACCCGTATTAACTAGCAGCCTGTCTGTAACTGTCCCTGTAATCTTCTTTTTCTTCTTCTTCTGCGCCAAACTAGTGGCTCAGTTCTGGGCCGACTCAATTTAGATTGCTATCGACACGCTAAGAAGAAAAAAAAACTTTAATTTTTAAATAATATAAATTAACATTACAATTTGTGCACCTCTCAGGCGCCTGTTTATCTTTTGAGTACTATAAATTACGGTTATCTTTCTAGGGCTAGTATGCAAAACTACGCCTTGTATAAATGATATTGAAGAAATTGTTTATTTGTAATGTAAAACTTAAATTTTGATCTGGAGAAAATGTATCCCCAGAGAAATGTCTACGACGTCGGTGTTAGGGCCTTACGTCACAAAAAAAGGTCTGCATAATACCTAGCTAGACGCGGATACGGCCGCTGAAGTTTAAGCGAATGGTGGCCAAGATTTGGCCGTAGAAACCAGAGACGGATTAAGTGCGTCGGACCAAAAATCAGCACAGGCGGGGGGGCTTCACCTTGATGAGGAACACATTGAGCCATAGGCAACTTTCCTTGGATTTATTCACAAACATTTCGAAATAAACAGTAATTTAATTAGTTCCATGTAGGCGCGGATACAGGGGGGGAGGCAATGGGTGCAATTGCCCCCCCCCTGAACTAGACCCAATACATCGTTAGCCAAGCTTAACTAGTTTGACGGAATTTAAACAAAATATTCAAGTTGTATATTTTGTCATGGGCGTCGCCAGGAGGAGGCAGCTGCCCCTAGAGGCTCAGGATTTTTAAAAGTTTTAGCTTTTGCTGCCTGATGCCATAATTATATAGAATGATATTTTACGAAATAAATTGTAGCGTAAAATGGAATCACTCAAATTAAAATATTGTTTAAACCTGCGGAAAAACATTTGCCAAAAAGACTCCTTTTTTCTACCTCTACGCCATAAGTTAAGTAAAATCAATTTTTTTATGAATTTTCCGTAAGATAGGTAAAATCAAACAAAAATTGCCCCCCCCCTGAAGGAAATCCTGTATCCGTGCCTGGTCACTTCCATGAGGTGGAGCAATTTGTTACTGTCATTGTATCATTAATAAGAAGTTTAATCTGTCAGCCAGATCATTAGTTTGACTCAAGTCGAACTAGGTGAATCTTATTAACTAGGTCTAGGTAACTCTTTAGCTTCTTCATTTGGATACAAGCGCCTTAAATATAATGACGATTCTGGAAAGAAAAATACTTTCCTACTTTAAATGTCGTTGTGTGGAAATGGTTTTGAATAATCTCGTTGACAAAGATGTCCAATCAATGTAATGTTGTGTCCTTTGAATTTGATGAAAATTATTTCTTTCTGTCCTAAATATCGTATTATGAATGACACGATTACTCCAAATAATCTGTGTGAGACTGCACCAGCAGACTCACGATGTCCGCGATTACGCGGAGCCCTAATCAAAATAATACTTGTCCAATCGACAAGTGGAACAACTATTAGATACACTTACCATCACGTTGGAACTGATGTGTGGCGTAGTCCCAGGTCACGTCGTATCCGGGTGGGGTGTAAGTGTAAATGTGTTTTGTGTTGTGCCTGTGGAGTTAAGTCAGATTCGACGGTATTCCAAAGGACGCCCACAGCGCGTACCGTCGACTGCCTGGTCAAACCTTCCAAGATCACACACGTGGCACTTTTCAGTCAATGTCCAACTGAATCTTATCCCGGTTAGCCAACCAAGTGGGGATTTTCAATAGTTCAGCACTAAGTTTAGGAAGTCACCGGCGTCCAAACGACACAAAGCCGGCTACTTAACCAACAAATTATTCGCGGTCACGACCCAAGGTGGCAAAATGTCTCAATTTTCACTCAATTATCAACAAAATATCAAACACCGAACAAGATTGTATAGGATTAACATTAACTCAAAGTTTCAATCAATAATTACACGACAGCAGCGTGCATCAAAAAAAAACAAGACAACGGAAGCAAGTTTCTTCCCAACCAAGATGGCACTGACAACCAAACGTCATCGCACTGACAACTGAAACGTCATCTGTCAAACGTCAAAAAACTGCGTTCGGAAACTTGTGGAATGAAACATCTACCCCCCCCGGACGGGCCGTCCCGTTCGCTAATCAATTGGCAGTCTTGACAAGGTTGCGACCGCTCTCTTCATAACCGATCCATCCACCAAAACCTCAGCAAAACGAGGTACCCCGTCGGTGCCAGTCACCAAATTGAGAATGCGCCCCCTGCGCCAATACAGAGGCTTAAGGTTGGCATCCTTAATAAGGACGAGGTCTCCTATCTTGGGCGGATGAGTTTTATCAGTCCACTTGACGCGCTGCTGGAGGATGTGCAGATACTCTAAGCTCCAACGCTTCCAAAAGCTCTGAGCGAGCTGTTGCACCAACTGAAACCGCGATAGCCGATTTTGGCTCACATCAACAAAAGGGTACTCAGGCAGAGCGACAAGTGGCTGTCCAATCAAGAAATGGCCCGGGGTTAGAGCCTCCAAATCGTTCGGGTCCGAAGAGAGCGGGCACAATGGACGCGAATTTAGTACCGCTTCAATGCGACAAAATACCGTAGCTAATTCCTCAAAGGTGAGAACGGTGTCTCCCAACAATCTCCGCCAGAGTCCCTTTGCTGCTTTCACCGCGGCCTCAAAAATACCCCCCCAATGGGGGCAGGCTGGCGGGTCAAACAACCAAGTGACCCCTCGACGGGCCAATTTGTTACCAATGTCAACCTGGCTCTCATTAAGAAAGTCATACACTTCTTTCAAATAGTTACTTGTACCCTTGTAGTTGGTACCGCAATCAGACCTGATCAGAGAAGGTAACCCACGGCGAGACGTAAATCTATCCAAAGTTGCCACAAAGGCCTCCGTCGAGAGGGAGGATACCAGCTCCAAGTGCACTGCCTTAGTTGACAGGCAGACAAATACGCACAAATAAGCCTTGACAATTTTACTATTGCGAAGGGTAGACGTCTTTATCGAAAAGGGACTAGCAAAGTCCGTTCCTACGCCTGCAAAGGGCCTCGCCTCATTGACACGATCTGCCTGCTGATCGTGTCAAGTCTCCCATCTGGGGCTGCATCGTTGGGGCCTTAGTCCAATAGCACGGTATGCAACGGAAGACGATGCTACGAATGGTACGACGAGCCGACAAAATCTAAAACTCTCGCTGCAGAATGGCCAACAGCGCATTGCAACCGGAGTGCGAGTTCTTAATGTGACGATCAACAACAACAACAACAACAGCCCATAACGTCCACTGCTGGACATAAGCCTCTCCCATGATGGGAGGAATTTGCCGTAATCTCCACGCTTGGCAGGCAGATTGGAGATCGCAGTGATGAAAGACTAACAGAAAACGCTGCTGCCCATTCTCTGGTCTACGGAGGCGCAAGGTGTTCTGCCTCAGACATTAGTCGCCTTATACGACACCCGTGAGTGTAATGGGTTGGTTCTATTCTACTCTGCCGGATACCACACGGCTAACGTGATGTGACGATCAGTCACCAACAATTTAATCAAATGGCCCGCCTTGGGCAACAAGAGGGGGTGACGGACCTCATAAGGAAGGCTAGAGTGCCTCAACCGTCCTCCAACACGCAAAAGACCCGTTTCATCCAAAAAGGGGTTCAACTTACTAACGGCTCCCGACAACTTAACTCTACCGGACTTCAAGGTCTCGATCTCCTTCTCAAAGTGTACGGCCTGCACAGAGCGAACCCACAGGAGGAGTGACTCCTGTCGCTCTTGAGGAGAGAGAACCGGTGACAGGCGCTTGTCCCCTGGATTCCTAGCATTGTGACCAAAACGCCTGATCCACGAGGTAACGTTCAACAATTTGTCGAGGGAGCTGTATCGATTCAACAAAATATCAGGATCAAACGGAGGGTCCTTCGTCCCAACAGCGAGCACCTTAAGCCCGGGCAAAGGATCCGACATCAAAACTGGCGTTCGAGGCCAATCATCCTCGGGGCGAGTCAGCCAATCCGGTCCCCACCAAAGGGGGTGCACAATCAGGCGGGGGGCCATGCACCCACGTGAGGCTACGTCGCCGGGGTTCAAGTCTCCAGGCACGTGCCTCCAAATCAAAGGCGTTTCGGAATTTTGTATCTGTGACACTCGGTTCGCAACAAAGACCTCCAAGGAGTGGACGGACGTCTTCAACCAACACAAGACAATTTGGACGTAAGAATTCCGAATGTTCACAGATCCACCTAAAGTTTGAGCAACGTGATTCAAGAGACGCACAAGAAGCGCCGCCCCTGACAACTCTAGCTTAGGGATGGTCAATGCCGTCCGGAGGGGGGCCACCTTGCTCTTGGCCATGATCAGTGACAACTTCACCTGGCCTGTCGCGCTGACGGTGCGCAGATAAACAACAGCTGCATAACCGTGCGAAGATGCGTCACAAAACCCATGAAGAGTAGCAGTATAGTTCCCAGGGGGGAGGATAGCGCGTGGTAACGCGACCTCGTTGACCGCAGGAAGTGCGGATACAAATTGGAGCCAATCTTCCAAAAGGGTTTCTTGAAGTGGCTCATCCCAACCAAGTTCCGCGGTCCAAAGGCGCTGGAGAAAACATTTCGCCCAAAACAATACCGGGCATATCCAACCATTCGGGTCAAAGGTTCTCGCGACAGTAGACAATACCAGTCGTTTAGTCCAAGTGTGTGGTGAATCCAAATCGACATCATACGTAAAGGTGTCTTGGACTGGTCGGTACTGAACGCCGAGAACGGCCAACATAGCAGGGTTGTCAGCATTTTCAAACAAATGAGGATCCTGCTTATGATCCTCTTCCACATCTTCCAACAGTGCTGGCGAGTTGGACACCCACTTACGCAACTCATAGCCAGCGGAATCCAAAATTTGAACCAACTCGTCACGCAACAGGATAGCTTCCTCAACCGTGGAAGCCCCAGTGCAGACGTCATCAACATACAAGTCCGTTTTCAAGATGGCGGACGCCCGAGGGAACTTCAAGCGTTCTCGGTCCGCGAGCTCCCAAAGCGAACGAATAGCAACAAAAGGGCTCGATCGAAGGCCGTACGTATTCGTGTTGAGCTCATAAACAACCATGGGGTCCCGGGGATTCTCTCGCCACAGGATCAACTGATAACGTCTGTCATCCCGGTGAATAACCGTTTGCCGGAACATCATTTTGATGTCAGCCACAAAGACTACTTGATGACGACGAAAAGACGTGATGACATCACAAAGGTCCCTCAACAATTTGGGGCCGGAGTGCAAGCAATCATTCAAAGAGACACCAGAGGAAGTCCGCGCAGACCCATCAAACACTGTGCGCAGCTTACCGGTGGATGCCTTGAGGACCGCGTGATGCGGCAGAAAGTAATGCTCAACTGAGCGCCAATCAAAATTTGACACCGACATGTGTCCCAAGTCTGCGTACTCACGCATGAAATCTAAATATTTCTGCCGCAGCACCGGATCCCTGGCCATACGGCGCTCCATCGCCAACAATCTCTTCTCGGCCATAGGTCTGGACTCGCCGAGAGGTGGTCGAACTGCAACAAAAGGCAACCGTGTTACGAGCCGACCGGAACGGAGTCGATCTGTGTTGTTCTGATAGAACAACTCGCACTCCTCATGTTCCGGGTTCAAGCGGGCCACTTGCGGTGGCTCCTCAACCTCCCAAAACCTCTGAACAGCGTCAGAGAGAGCGAAGCCAACGCAAAATCAGGCTCAGGTGGAGGGGCAGCCTTCAACACTGGGCCCATCACCGCAAAGCCAAAGATGGTTGAGACAGCCACCAAACCGTTCGGCTGCAAGACTTTCATATTACCCAACAATATTCTCCCTAGTACATCGGAACCCAATATCAAATGAGTTGTATTAGGGGAATCAAACCGGCGGTCAGCCAAATCCAGGCCTGACGTCAACCGGACAATATCAGGCGACAGCTGACGTTGGGGATGACAGCCCAAAATACTCGTCAGAACAATAGCCGAAGGAAAAAACTTAGGGTCCAAACAACTCACAGGAGTGAGCCCAAATAAGGTTTGTCCCTCAACAGTCGGGATAGGTGTTTCGCCTATTCCATTAATCGTGCCTGAAAAGGCACGGACATCCAGGCTCACCCGACCCGCTAACCAAAACGACAAAAGGCAACCCTGGGCTCCCGTGTCCAAAATGGCACGGACCACAACAGAGTCCCCCGTGGGTCCCCAGACCCTGACCGATGCCGTTGGCAACAAAACCGTGTCGATCTGGGGAGGTACGTTAGCGGGACAGGCGCCAATTTCCTAGCAATGCCTGGGTGGCGACCGATCGCAGCATCCAGGCTGGGGTCTATCCCGGTGAGGATAGTAATCAAATTCCTCGTCCGCGCGATGTCCCGAGCCGCGCGCCATCGCTGGAGGGGCATATCCCACTTGACGCCTGAGTGGCGGGGGGCGCGTCTCCAAACGGGGACGTTCCGCCAACGGAGGGGAGGGAAGGCGGTGCTGGTCTGGCCAATGTCGCCTACCAGCAGCTGCATAATCGCCTTCACGAGGGGAGGTCAATCGGCGGTCGCGCGGCTCCCGATTAACTGGCGCGGGGGGTGGAGTACGGCGGTCAAAGTTGCAGGCCCCTCCTCGATTCTGAACCGGCGAGCGAGGAGCCCGGTGCTCATCTCCATTATACTCCCCCCTGCGCGAACCCCCATCAGAGGCTGGTCTGTCAGAGCGGTTCGCGTTGGCGCACAAAACTTCAAGATGTGAACCCCTACAAATTGAACAAGGGCGGGGGTTGGGGCAATCCCGATGAAAATGATTCCCCAAACATGAAAAGCACA
Source organism: Xestia xanthographa (assembly GCA_905147715.2). Lineage (NCBI taxonomy): Eukaryota > Metazoa > Arthropoda > Insecta > Lepidoptera > Noctuidae > Xestia > Xestia xanthographa. Next base: position 785,920 of record LR990644.1, on the reverse strand, counting down.
GGCGGCGTGCATTGGCAACTCGGCGGCGGGCACTCACGTGCAACTCCAAGAAGGCCGCGCAAGTGACTACACCATGTCCCGTGGCCTTACAATAGCCGCAAGCAGGATTACTCTGGGTGCCACCAAAACGGGGGGCAGGGCGGCTATCACCAGGCCCGACAGTCCTAGTCCGTCCCTGGGCCCTCGGCCGAGAGGGCGGTTGGCTTGACCCCGTGGCACCACGAGCGTTGTCGAGGAAACGACACTCATCCTCCAAAAATTTGACGAGGTCTTCAAAGGGGGGAAGATGGGTGGCACTATCCCCACCATACTTCTGCTCAAAACGCGACCTCCAGTCTGACGGAAGCCGCTGCAACACTATGTGCACCAAAAGATAGGACCAATAGTCCACCGGCAACTCCAATCGTTTTAAGGCGTTGTTTGCTGCCAGCAATGGATTCAACAGGTCAGCACGCAACGCTGACATTCTGGTGATGGCCGGCAACCCCAAGATCTGGTCAATATGGACATCAGCCAGGCAACGTTTGTTCTGGTATCGTCGGGATAGAAGTTCCAGAGCGGTGGGATAGGCCGAGTCGGTCACCGGCAAGTGCTGCACCAAGGCTCTAGCCTCACCTCCTAGGGCTGACAACAAATAAGCCAACTTCTGGGCCGGTCGGAGGTCAGAGCGCGAATCAACCAAACTGTCAAACAGGTTCCTGAAGCTTAACCAATGGTCCAAGTGACCGTCAAAATGTGGCAGCTCCAGGGTAGGCAGTCTACCCAAAAGTCCAGGGCCTGCAACAACAGAGGTCTCTGTTTTGACCTGGGCAGGGTCCCGACTCTTCAAAATTTCCCTGGCGCGCATACTTATTATGTCACCCAGGTTCAACATCTGGTCATAATCCGCAACAACCTTATCACGGGCTGCTTGACCCAATGTTTCCAGGTCCAAGTCCAAAATCAATTCATTGAAGCGAGCAAACAAAGTGTCAGCCGCACTCAATCTCGCATTCAACTGCTCATACCGGGCAAGCGTGGCCTCTTCCAGGTCTAGACGCTCAGCGGTTGCAGCAGCAGAGGCAAACCATCTTAGCTGTGAGGTCAATCCACGAATGGCTTGGTTTACAGCTTTCAATGAAGCCATTGGGACAAATATCAAATAAACAAATTAAATTCAATTAAATAATCACAATACAATTCAAACCAAATAATAAAACTTAGTTTGAATTATTACAAGTTCAAATCCGACCCTGTACAAGCAATACCTTGTTTATACAACAACAAATTTAAGTACAAGCCACAAGGGACACTACATATCATAACATATTATGTCAAACAATCAATGTTAACTATGTTTAATTTGAGTCAGGCTGACAGGCAACAAATCAGACTTCTCAATACTTTAACTCGACAATAAGTGGTGAATTTAACAATTAAACCACGGTCTGCTACCAGATGTGTGAGACTGCACCAGCAGACTCACGATGTCCGCGATTACGCGGAGCCCTAATCAAAATAATACTTGTCCAATCGACAAGTGGAACAACTATTAGATACACTTACCATCACGTTGGAACTGATGTGTGGCGTAGTCCCAGGTCACGTCGTATCCGGGTGGGGTGTAAGTGTAAATGTGTTTTGTGTTTTGCCTGTGGAGTTAAGTCAGTAGGATATTATTGGGCATTCTACTCCACCTTCCGTTCCTTCGGCTCACTCCGTTCGCCTCCGTCACTCTCGGTGGAGTAGAATGCCCAATAATATAAATGTGAGCCGATGGAACGGAAGGTAGATTAGAATGCCCATTAGCATAAATAAAATCCGCCGCACCTATTCCACTATTTTAGTTCTAACACTCAAAAATCCTAAATACTGGTTCAGCGGCTATTCCACCCGATGGAGTATGAACTCCTGCGTTATGCTGTAAATACTGGTTCGGTGTCTATTCCACTAAAATCTCATTTGGTTCCGTTTGGGTTGATTCCTGCAAACCGTTATGTAACTAAAGGTTAAACTCTTTTTAACAGGAAAGGTGAATAACATATAAATAATTCTTTGCAGTAATTTAACGCTACATTCAATTCTAGCTATTGTAGTAAGAAGGTTGTATTTCGTATCACGAAACTAAATATAACTAAGTTAACTACAATGCATGACTCAGAGACATCTGTTATAAAAGATATTTGTAAACTTATTATGAGGAATTCTAGCGGCGAGGTTATATTTATTCAAGATTTGCAAACTGATCAAAAAAATACAGATAACGGTTCATCAAAACATCAGGACAGGTATACAGCCCAAACAGAAGATTTGTTCTACCAACAGATGCTTGATTGGCTAAAATCAAACAATCGCTATCTTATATTGAAGGACAGCCATGGTGAGACTCGTACATTTGTTCGAGTTAACGACAATGAGTTATAAATGCCAATGTAAAAAATATAAAATAACATAAGATAACATATTTTGTGAGTAAGAGAGGAGAGCAGTGGTGGTTCAGTGGTAACGGATGCGACTTACAAGTTGAAAGTCGTGGGTTCGAACCTAGGCTAGCGCTTTACTTTGTGTAAATTATTTCATCACCACTGTTATCTGTGAGAGGAAACCTTTGTGTCAGTAGTGGGAAAAAAATTGACGAATTGAAATCTGTCACCAGGCTGTATCTCATGAACCGTGACAGCTAGACAGTTGAAATTTTCACAGATGATGTATTTCTGTTGCCGCTATAACAACAAATACTAAAAACAGAAAAAAAAATAATATTTAAGGGGGGCTCCTATACAACAAACGTGATTTTTTTGCCCTTTTTTTGATAATAATGGTACGGAACCCTTCGTGCGCGAGTCCGACTCGCACTTGGCCGGTTTTTTGATAATAATGGTACGGAACCCTTCGTGCGCGAGTCCGACTCGCACTTGGCCGGTTTTTTTACAAATTTAGTCTTTTTTTAAATTTTTGTAGCGACTTTTACCCTTTTACCGTAGCAATGGTCCTTGGTGGCAAAAATGTCAAAAACTAAAAGAGTAAGAATAATAAATGGTATTTTTTTTATTTAACAATGATCCGGAGGGTTTCGGAGGTCGAAAAATTGGATTTGACAAAACTACTTCATCACATACAAAAATCAGAACGGCCTTATTTGATACAAGGCAACCCCCCTTATATGACTATGTTTATGTTTTATTAATAGCTTGTTCTTGACACGTGTGGCTGTTTCCATTAGGTTGATCTAACTGAGTGGGTGCAGGTCTGGTAGTTACTAACATTGTTGTCAACCCGCTGCCGTGCTGAGTGTTGTGAATACTAACCGACTGTGGTGTGATGTGAACTAACACTATAACTGTGGCACATAATCAGTGTCTTTGTGTTATTTTGATGAGTGTTCTAAATAGCTGACTGAACGATGCCACTCCCGCTATCGAGGTGGCAGAGTTCTGGTCGAAGCTTATTCCACCATATAGGAATCAGCGATACGACAAACACGTCTTCTTTTTCAAAACCTTTTCTATCAAATATACATCAGGATAATTAGATCTTTGCAGTTCTTGTTCGTAGAAAGCTCCTAATATGTTTTGCTTCCGTTGATCTTCTATGTGATAAGTCACTGGTAAAGTTTTATTTACCTTTTCTACAATAAATAATTCAGTCGACCAATTAGGAGTGTAACCTTTCTCAAAATTATGTTTGTATTTACTTATACGAACACAATCACCAACTTTGAATTTAGGCTTTCGCTGAACTAATTCATGTTTGTTTATTTTTTTTTATATTTTCTTTGATTACTTGTTCATTGCTTTTGTTTACATTAACTGGTTTAAATTGAATAGTGCGATGTTTTGTGTTGTTATAATATCTCTCCAATATATCTTCCAATGGTAGACCTAACCACTTATAGCTTCCATTGAGACTAAAATATTTATATAATTTATTTTTTACAGTTCTAATCAGTCTCTCTACAATTTATGCTTTTTTAGTAGAAAACGATGAGTAATGGTTAATGTTGTGCTTTTTCATAAGCGTTTGAAAAGTGATGTTATAAAATTCTGTCCCCATGTCAGTTTGTAAGTTAACAGGATTACTGCGACTACTAAGCAGTATATGTTCGAATGCACGAGTAACCTCAAATTTATTTTTCGATTTTAACGGTTCAGCCCAGGCATACTTTGAGAAACAGTCAATCACTACTAAGATGAAATTGTAACCTTTGTTGTACTTTTTAAGGTTTTGCATGTCCATCAAGTCTGCTTGCCATAAGTCATGGATTCCTTTCAGAATAACAGAACGTCGCAGGAAATTTCTTCTTGCCGCTTTGTGTATTTCATTTACAATTTGCTGTTTTGTCATTACGGAGTTTTTTGCAGTAATTTATCTACCTCTGCTTTAGTGTAGAACTTATCTTGGAGTTAACATTCAATCGATCTACATAATCCTTGTTCACAGCATCGTCTGCCTCTTCTGGGGTTCTAATTCCTCTCAGTCTTGATGTTTTTAAATCAAAATCTCCGTTTTCTGATTTTAACAATGCATTCTCATTAAACTCAAATAACTCTGATAAACGCATTCTTTTGTGAATGTAGTGTCCGAATTTGTCTACGTTCATGTTAAAGGTGTATTGTTGCGAGAGGTTGATAGTAAAATAAACACAATATTAAAAGATTATTTATTTATAACTTTACTTTCACGTAATTCTTCAATGATGGATCTAATCCTGTGTTGCCAGCATCTCTAGATGCAATCAATAATTTTAACCTTTCCACTAATTCATTGGGATCATCCCAGTACACGAAATCTACGTTTTTTCTCCACTTTTTTAATAACGGTAGACTTTTTCCCTGAACTACATTCTTCAGTTTAAAAAGTGGTTTTATAACTTGCAAATATTTTTGTCCTTTGTTACTTTTTATTGGCTTACTTGGCTCATAGTCTCGACGATGAGCATTTGTATCAAGTAGCATCGACTTATAATTTTGCATATCACTATCTGTAACCAAGCATAGGTCTACATCTTTCTTAAGCAATAACTGTTTTAAGCCAGGAGTATTTCGGTATTTATGTCCAACTACGGTGATGTATTGATCGTTGATCGTTATGCAAGCAGAACCTAACATCAGTTTCTCGCTGTCTGCTCTAACCCCAAACGGAATATCTACCAACGCTTCTGAAGACACTGACCAGGATGACGTATCACCGTCTTGATTCCTTTCAACGACTGATTCATAAGAAGAGTCACTGTTGATATCGGATTCATATTTATCTTCATCGTCATTATTATTATTACTTCCTGCGGTACCAGTTTCGTTGATAAACGAGCCATCAGCAAAATCATCACTAGCATGCAGGAGAGGAGTTTGCTTACTAGCATTAGCAATTAGGTTGAGAGGTTCTGTTACAGGTTTGAAAACAGATTCCAGTGCTTGTTTATTATTAATCTCAGTATCTCTCATTTTTCGTACTTTTATCTTCACAGCTTCTGCTGCATCAACAATTTGTCGTTTCAATGATTTTTCCATATTAGTAAAATAGGTCGTAATTGATTTAGCGTTGTAAGGTGAATAATAATGTCAGGCAGGAAATATCCTTATATATGTATTCGTGATTTTAGTCAAAGACTACAAACGTATCAAATTTACTTCTATAACATCCTTTGTTTTTGGAACAATCTTTATTAATTACAACATAATTGAAAGGTTTATTCCATATTTTTGAACACATTTCACGAAATTCAATCCATGTCATGTCAGTGTTGACATGTTCTTCATAAACATGTCTCATATTTCTTTCATCTTGTTTAAAAAGTACGATTACGTTTGCGTTGACTCTTACTAATTGCTTAGGGATTTTACTATACGTCTGATTTAGATAAAAACAATCAATGAATTTGTGTCTCCCCATTGCAAAATAATCACGCATATTACTTTAATTTTCACAAGCAACATCATCAAATACAATTACAGAATTTGGTTTTGCGGTCTGAACACTCAGTACTTGCTCATTTTCATGATATTTCTGAAACGAAATGCCTGGTACTCGTTGCAAGACTTTTTCTAAAAAAACGTATTTGGGTTGTTGCAAGGTTTTCGAGTAAACATAAACATTTTGAAATCTTAATCCATTCTCATGTATAAGAAGTCCAACTAATAAATTAGTTTTTCCACAATTTGACGGTCCGCAAATGATGCATCGTATGGATTTAGGTAATAATTCTCCATGACGAAAACCAGTTTCCTGAGACTGAACGCAGAGTTTGTTTACATGTAACGATTGTGGTTGTTTTACAAATTTCATGGTGACTCATTTAAACGGTTATAATATCAATAATGGCTCAATTGAACAATTACATCGACATTTATACGTCGTTATGACTTTTGTGAACCCTCTGAACAACGCCAAACGCGAGTGATGTGATAATATTTACTCAAGGTAACACGGTAACAAGGTAGTTAATTCCATGAAACGAATCGCACTAAAAGAAGTACTACAGCACCATCTAAGACACATCGGATGAACTAACAACATCAAATTCTAAATCGCGCAAGCAAAGTTTTCCACGTCTTAAGACTATAAAAGAACCGTCTGGTCGTCATCAAAAATGTGATTAAGATCGAGACCAACACATGCTGACACACACATACATGATGTCTGGTCCTGAAGTGGAAGTAGTGACGCTCAACAACGAATAGAATAGTTAGATGGTAATGTGCTTACGAATTATTATTACCTATAAGATTTCAATTCGTCAATTTTTTTCCCACTACTGACACAAAGGTTTCCTCTCACAGAGAACAGTGGTGATGAAATAATTTACACAAAGTAAAGCGCTAGCCTAGGTTCGAACCCACGACTTACAACTTGTAAGTCGCATCCGTTACCACTGAACCACCACTGCTCTCCTCTCTTACTCACAAAATATGTTATCTTATGTTATTTTATATTTTTTACATTGGCATTTATACCTCATTGTCGTTAACTCGAACAAATGTACGAGTCTCACCATGGCTGTCCTTCAATATAAGATAGCGATTGTTTGATTTTAGCCAATCAAGCATCTGTTGGTAGAACAAATCTTCTGTTTGGGCTGTATACCTGTCCTGATGTTTTGATGAACCGTTATCTGTATTTTTTTGATCAGTTTGCAAATCTTGAATAAATATAACCTCGCCGCTAGAATTCCTCATAATAAGTTTACAAATATATTTTATATCAGATGTCTCTGAGTCATGCATTGTAGTTAACTTAGTTATATTTAGTTTCGTGATACGAAATACAACCTTCTTACTACAATAGCTAGAATCGAATGTAGCGTTAAATTACTGCAAAGAATTATTTATATGTTATTCACTTTTCCTGTTAAAAAGAGTTTAACCTTTAGTTACATAACGGTTTGCAGGAATCAACCCAAACGGAACCAAATGAGATTTTAGTGGAATAGACACCGAACCAGTATTTACAGCATAACGCAGGAGTTCATACTCCATCGGGTGGAATAGCCGCTGAACCAGTATTTAGGATTTTTGAGTGTTAGAACTAAAATAGTGGAATAGGTGCGGCGGATTTTATTTATGTTATTGGGCATTCTAATCTACCTTCCGTTCCATCGGCTCACATTTATATTATTGGGCATTCTACTCCACCGAGAGTGACGAAGGCGAACGGAGTGAGCCGAAGGAACGGAAGGTGGAGTAGAATTCCCAATAATATCCTACTTAAGTCAGATTCGACGGTATTCCAAAGGACGCCCACAGCGCGTACCGTCGACTGCCTGGTCAAACCTTCCAAGATCACACACGTGGCACTTTTCAGTCAATGTCCAACTGAATCTTATCCCGGTTAGCCAACCAAGTGGGGATTTTCAATAGTTCAGCACTAAGTTTAGGAAGTCACCGGCGTCCAAACGACACAAAGCCGGCTACTTAACCAACAAATTATTCGCGGTCACGACCCAAGATGGCGAAATGTCTCAATTTTCACTCAATTATCAACAAAATATCAAACACCGAACAAGATTGTATCGGATTAACATTAACTCAAAGTTTCAATCAATAATTACACGACAGCAGCGTGCATAAAAAAAAAACAAGACAACGGAAGCAAGTTTCTTCCCAACCAAGATGGCACTGACAACCAAACGTCATCGCACTGACAACTGAAACGTCATCTGTCAAACGTCAAAAAAACTGCGTTCGGAAACTTGTGGAATGACACATAATCGTTTGTAGAAGTTTGTGTCATTGTGTGGCACTATATTATTTATAACAATGCGTATTTGTTATTTTCACTACAGTAACAGCCATTCAATGTATTCTTCGATTAATTATGGTTTTTTCTTCGGCATTAAAATTATTTACTTTTGTTTGTCTTCTTTGTGGTTTTTAAATAACTGTCTTTGCAGTGTTTTTAAATCGAAAGAAAATGTTGTATTTACTTTAAAATTTCAAAACATCCACAGATTTCTAAACAGTGAAAAAATTCAAATTCTTTATCATCAGTAACTGGGTTAACGTCATCATGTTCCCAGCATTATATGTCGCTTCGACTATCTCTCTTACTGTGTTGCTAAACTTACCTGTATTTGTAATGTGTGTTTATTTAACTTTCTTAAGCTGTGATGTAGACTTTATTTATGCTATACTTATTCATATGTTGAAAGACAAAATAAATTGATCTTTGGAATTATCAAGCTCTATAGTATTGTTACACACATTAGAACAATCATATTAAATAAACAACGGTAACACAGTTTAAATGGACATGTATTTATTTTCCTTAAGCCTATACATACAAGCAGTGTAACAAGATGGCATTTGAAATTACGTGGAACGTTATAATCTTACCAGTAAACACAACAAACGGTACACAATTCAAAGCTCAAGTTAAAATAAAGCTACCACAAAGAAAACCACAAATAATTACTCATAGCTGCGAATGGCACATTTAAAAAGATTAAAGCAACAACATAAATATTCAATAATATTAACAATTCCCTAAAGGTATAAATACTTAGCTTTTAAATCAGAAATATCCTGCGCTGCACTACTACAAACTGAATAATTATGACTATAACTGCCACTATTCCCATATGATCCCTTGAGATTTCCAAAGAGCACTGACTAAGAATTCTCTGGCAGAAACTCCACACCTCGTAATCCAACATCAGGCCACATCGAGCTTCACCGATTGGTTCGCAGAGGTGGCGCGTTGTTTCCGCCTTCCTATTGGTCGATCGCACGACGTTAGTACAGCAACCGTCCACCAATGCTAGCGCCGGCGCCGCCGCTCGACGACACCGCACGATACCTGCTGCTGTTTCTAGGCGCTCAGTCGCGCCATCTAGCGCCTAAAGTGTGTTACTATTCACACTCGTCCATCCTGACGCCTTTGCGACTCTGCAAAGGAGAGAAAAAAAAAGTGCTATGTAATTGTTCAAAAATAGCATACTCAGTCCTAGAGCGGGGAAAATAAACATATTTCCATGTACAATAAAACAATAATTGACCATTTACACAGTAAAAATATCATAAGTGCCAATTTTCAAAGATGCCATAATTTTCCAAACCAATGAAAACAAAACATATGTAATTCTCCTTTTAAACCACTTTATTAACAAAAGTACCAATCAACATACAAATTGTGAAATCCCATAGCCATCAAAGACACAATTTCCCACATTGAAATTTATGTGAACCACTTTAATAACAAAAGTACCAATCACAATCCAAATTGTGAAATCCTATAGCCATCAAAGACATAATTTCCCACATTGAAATTTATGTCAACGACTTTAGTAACAAAAGTATCAATCACAATCCAAATTATGAAATCCCATATCCATCAAGGACATAATTTCCCACATTGAAATTATGTCAACCTGATAAATCCCTATTCAAGGTTCACCCTTCAAGTAAATCGATCAATTCCTCCGTGCTGTCCACTTCACTCTCATTTGAGCTGGCGCTCGAGTCCTCGCCCTGGAAAGGTTTTAAAGAGTCCGACGTCACCAGTGCTCTGAATCGCTTATACCCTTTTATACCTTTCAACGAAGAAATCATGTACCTATCATTTCCTACTACCTTCGTTACCTTATAGGGGCCGCTGTACTTTTCCTTCAGTTTTCTTCGAACTGTTATAGGGCCGGTCCCGTTGGTCTTTTTAAAAAAAAGACAGTTTACACAAACCACGTATATTTACAAAAAATCCACAATTACACTTTTAAGTTTAAAATTGCCAAAAATTATAAGTACAGAGACACACCAAAAATGATGACTATCTTATCTCTCGAGATAAATCCCCAAAATGGGTTTACGCGACGGCGTCCAGAATCTAACTGGCTAACTTAGTTATTAAAATTCCGCTGCTGTGCGGTAAATGCAATTCAGCATATAATATGCAGTGAAAAATAAGACGCGGGCGATAGAGTGCCGATGTCATCTTTACTGCCTTGTAATAAGGGTTATAACAGCTCCCCCTTTTTGACGGAGCTTTATCTTATAAGATGAGCGAAGTAGAATAGAAAAGATTGGAAATGCAGCGAGATTTAGATAGTCATTTTACAATTTACACTAGATATAAGTATACAAGTAGTACATATAGCTTATTAGTATTATAACATCATAGTTTCATAGTACCTATTTTAAAAGTTAAGATTCCTGTTCGATGGAAATTTGGCCTTATGGGCATTAGCAGTAGATTTATAATTAGTGTTTCGAATTGGTAGAGATTGTATTGACTTATTGTCTTCATCAGATGTTGAGGACATTTCAGTCATCTCGATAGAATTAGAGATTTTGGATTTGCGCTTAGAAGTTTTCTGGTTATAACATTGATTAAATATTTGCACGCAGCATCCAGAATTAGAAGTATTTTTGTTCTTAAAATATCTAAAGATCTTATAAGCTACATATAAAAATAAACACACAATTAGAATATAAGTAAAAGTAGAATAATAAGGGCCATATTTAATAAAATGAGATTCCTTTTCTAAATTATTTAGTTCTTGTTCTAAATTGTCCATTTGATGATTTGCGTTTTTGAGGGAATCTAGGTTAATTTTACTTAAAGAGATTGGTGACAAATGAGACAGGCTTTTATTAAATATGTCCTTCTTACAACAATCATCAGCTGTTATATCAAACTTAATATCTAAAGGAGACTTAGTAATAAACGAATAAGAACTAGCTGTTATTAACTGAATGGTTTTAGAGTAACCAATACAATTAGCTGTTAATTTTACAATTCCTGTACCTATAATTGAATAATCGTTAATGTTATCTTCACATTTAATTGTTAACTTATTTGTTTTTGATTGAACATAAATCCATTTATTGTTGTTTAACTTTTGCCAAATATCAATTTGACCATATAAAAGTTTGGCATTGCATTCTGTAGGTAACGACAGTGTTACTTCAGTTAATATTTTAGATTCACAGTTTGGATTACTTAAACATGAATATATAGTAGTTAACTCACAGATAGACAAGTTATTATTTATTATCTTACATTTATCGAGTGTGTCCAGCATAGCATAATGCATCCTGTCGTCACTTAAAGCTATATAGGAGTTAGTAGGTTGAATCAATGCGAATGTAGGTATTGTGTGAGTCATCATGCGGAGTAGGTAGAGGTATGTTTTTATAGGTCATGAACTTATCAGGTGTTATTAAAGGGATTTGTAATATAAAAACGATCTTATTATTATAATAATAAGAGCTAAATTCGGAAACATCTATTATGGAGTGAATATTCTGAATACTTAAAGGAACTGGGAAATCTAGTCTTTTGCTTACTTGACTACTATGTTTAGATAATTCTAAATAAAGATTAGAGGGGCTTATAACACTAGGATGTAATACATTAACCTTAGAAAATAAAATAGAATTTACTGTAGTGTCCAGTAAATTAGAAATAGTAAGTAAAGAACCTTCGATTATATTGAGAAGATTATTTAACCTTGAGGTATACAGCAGTAGGTTATCAGTTTTTATGATTTGAGAAAATATTTCGTTCATCTGATTAATTTGGGTATTCAATTTATTTTCATTTTGGTTAAGTTTGTAAATAGTAGTATTAAAATTATTTATGGTAGACTTAATTATGTGAATGTTATCTCTCATTAGGTGGTATATTTCTGTGTCACTCTTTTTACATGACTCAATCGCAGCATCGTATTTTCTGGCGTCGTCTGCATCTAATGTGCCAAAAAAGAACTTTAAGATTTCACCTCCAAATTCCAAAGAGCGTTTTACTTTACTTGTTGATTTATTAGAGATGATATGTGATAACGATTGTAATTTAATGTAATTGGACTGAATTAAAACTTCGATAGGATTAGACACATCCTTGCACATGTTAAAATCTTGTGAATCCTGTGATTGAATTTTGTTACAGAGATTCAGAGTTTCATGTAATAGAGTTTCTATTTTGTTAAGATAAGGTTCTAAAGAGATTAAGTCGACGTGAGTGATAACTTTCCAATAATCACTATAAAAATTAATATTATTAATAGGTTCAAAATAAATTCCGGGACTATGGTAGATGGGAATGATGCTCGATTCGGTGAGGCTGTGGCTTAAAATGCCATGGCAGCATAGCGTTCTGAAAAGAAACATAGTATGTTAAGATGTTGAAGGTTTTATTTCATTAGTGTGGTACTTTATATTTTTTCGACCTACTTGAAGGGTCACATTATGTTTGTTATGTACTTTTGTAATTTTATATGGGCCTTTCCATATAGGCGATAACGATTTACGAAGTCTATGGTGGTGTTTTAGGTACACCAGATCTCCTGATTTGTATGTGACTTCACGAGAGTTTGTATCATAATATTGTTTAGATTTCTCCTTACTATTTAGGATATTTTGGACAGCTTTTTCGCGACTAAATCGCATTCTATATTGTAAAGCTCTAATATATTCATTGTATGTGGTATTACCGGAGGTTTCATAGAGGGAATTAGGAATGCATGGTTTATAACCGTATAATAATTCATGAGGAGTGAAATTAGTTGTACAGTGAGGGGTAGTGTTATATGCTAGTATTGCAGTGAATAGATAACAATGCCAGTCATTTTGGTTCTCGTTAACAAAAGATTTAAGATATTCTTTTAAAGTAGCATGTGAGCGTTCAAGAGCTCCGTTAGTTTGTGGGTGATACGGAGTAGTGAAAAGGGCTTTGACCTTCAATATGACAGTTAGTTGTTTAAATAATTCTGATGTAAAACAAGTGCCTAGATCTGTTAAAATGGTTTTAGGAAAACCGAAAAGAGACATAAAATGTACGAGGTTTCTAGCTATTTCTTCACTAGTAGCTGTAACCATCGGATAGGCGCTAGTAAATTTGGTTAGATCATCTTGTAGTGTTAAGATGAATTTAAAATTTTGGAAACCCGCTTCGGGTAAGGGGCCTACGACGTCAAGAGCTAATCGTTCAAATGGCCTAGTGGATGTAGAAGTTATCTCCATAGGAGCTTTATTTGATTTCCTTAAGGGTTTATTGATTTGGCAAAGCTTACATTTTTTTACGTACTGTTCAATGTCAGAGCGCATGCCTTTCCAATAGTAGGCAGCTTTGATACGCGAGTACATTCGTTGTGAACCTGGGTGACCAGCGATAACAGAGTCATGATTTTCTTTTAATATTTTAGGAACTTCTGTAGGAGTAGGATAGATTAATTGATTTTTATATATATGAATTTTAATGTTGGTATCGTGAAAAATATACGATATCATATTATAAATTTTAGTATAAGCTAGTTTAGAGAATGGGTCACTAAAATCTGGTAACGCGAGATCAGTTATATTTGGGCAATCGATAAGTAGATTTCTGAGTTTGATTAATAAAGTATAGACGTCTCTAAAGTTAGTTTGTTCATAATGATGAACTTTTGTAAATAGAAAATAGTAAGATTTATTTTTATCATTGACGCGATGTATCGTAAGAGGTTCGCGTTCGGAATTTAATAAGTCAGCAGAATTATCGAGTTGTGAGAGTATTTCTTCGCAATAGGGCATAGAATTATCAAAGTCTAAAGAGACAGGGCAAGCTATTGTATTTAACTTGGATAAGTGTAGACCTTGAGTACATTCTTCTATAATGGTATTTGAAGTAGGAAGCTGGTTAGTGAATTGATTTTTAAAATATTGTTCATAGGTGAAATTATTTAAATTATTAACATCAATAGAATTAATAGGGCAACGAGATAGCGCATCGGCGTTAGAATTGAGGCGACCTTGTGTATAGACAATTTCGTAGTCATATTCCTCGAGTTTGAGGCGCCAGCGAATGAGTCTACTCCCAGGATCTTTAACATTAAATAACCATACAAGGGGCCTGTGATCTGTAATTATTTTAAATTTGTTTCCATATAAATATGGTCGAAAAGTTTTAACGGCAAATAGGATAGCTAAAAGCTCTTTTTCTGTAGTCGAGTAGTTGCCTTCAGGTTTATTTAGGGTGCGCGATGCGTATGCGATCGGCTTATCTTTGCCGACGGGACCCTGAGGTAGTATTGCTCCAACAGCATAATTACTAGCGTCAGTAGTAACGTTGAAAGGTTGTGAAAAATCAGGGTATTGTAGAAGAGGGGCAGTAATTAATTTTTCTTTCAGAAAATCGAATGCGTGTTGCTGTTCAGTACTCCAGTGGAAGACAGCATCTTTCTTCAATAAAGAGGTAAGTGGTTTAGTTAACTTAGAAAAGTTTTCAATGAATCGGCGATAATAGCCTATTAGGCCTAGAAATGACTTGATGTCTTTAGGATTTTTAGGAATTGGAAATTGTGATACGGCGTTAACCTTTTCAGGATTTGGAGACACACCTTTATCGGTGATAATATGCCCAAGGTAAGTCACTTCATGTCTAAGAAACTCACATTTGTCTGGTTGGAGTTTCAGATTATATTCACGAAATTGGTTAAATACTAGTTTTAATTTATGCATGTGATCTTGTAAATTTTGACTGTACACGATACAATCGTCTAAGTAGATATAGCAATGAAGGCCTTGTAAGCCTGATAACACAGTATTCATAAGACGCTGAAATGTGGCAGGGGCATTTTTCAGCCCAAAAGGCATCCTGGTAAACTCATAGTGTCCAGACATGCTTGAATTTGTGCTAACTGTGAAACCTGTTTTAGGCGCATCTTTAGGATTGGTCTTTAGTTGATGGAAGCCACTGGTAAGGTCCAGTGTGCTAAAATATTTAGAATGACCTAATTGGTCCAAGATGTCAGTAATAAGAGGCAGCGGATAAGTTTCGGAAACAGTGACGTCATTGAGACGGCGATAGTCAATGACTATTCTCCATTTTTGTTTGCCGGAAGCGTCCATCTTCTTCGGTACTACCCAAACTGGAGCACTCCAAGGCGAAATAGAAGGTCGAATAATATCTTGATCTAGCATTTTACGAATTTGGGAGTCTACTTCCTCCTTGTGGCATTCGGGGAAACGATATGATTTGACATTAATGGGCGGTGCATCACCTGTGTTAATAGTATGTTCTATAGCATTCGTGAAGGTTAAGGGCTCACCTTCGATATGGAAGATATCCGTGTATTGGGAACAGCATTCTAAGAGAGATTTTTTCTCTTCATCATTTAGATGGGAGCAGCGAATGAGACTTAGAACTTTATTTATGCGATCAGATTTATTACAGGAAATAGAATTAATGTTGTAACAAGATATAGAATCTGAACAATTACTTTCAAACGGTGTCACGTTTACGTGAAAATCTTTTACTTCAATGTCAGTCTCTGTAGTATTTAGGATAGTTATGTTTGTTTTCTTATTTGATTTGATTGAGACTATACAATTTGCAACATAGACGCCTTCACTTATGGTATGATCTAGTACGAGAGCTTCATTGTTATGATAAAGTTCAGGTGAGTAATTAGATACAGTGCATTCGATAACCACTTCGGAACGAGCTGGAATATTATACGATGGTTGAGTATAAGTAATAGGGACGGAATGATTCATTATAGACATTGATTTAGAAGAGTAATTGATATTAGATTTAAAGTAATCGCAAAAATCGCTACCGATAATTCCGTCATAATTATTAATATTGATGTCATCTTTTGTGACATGAAATTTGTATTTATAAGTATTATTCGATAGTTGAAACTCCATTAGAAAAGTACCTAGAGTTTCAACAGGGTTTTCCGAACTATTAATGCCTTTTAATTTTACAGTTTCGGGGAAGAGATTTGGAATTTCTAGTAAACAGGAACCTTTGATGATACTGATGGTTGATCCTGTGTCAATAAGGAAACATAGCTTTTCTAAGGCATGATTAGTGGATAAGTAAGTATGAGGTAAGGCTACCTTTTTACAAAAATCGTTAATTTCGTAGATAGGTTTATTAGATTTAAGTAAGTTATTTTTAGAATTAGTATGAGAATTTGGTAAAGCTTTATGGCATAAGTGACATTTTATTTTATCATTCGGAATGGTAGGACTCAGCTCGTTGGCTTGAGATGTGAATTTAGTATAAGATTTAGTAAGATTTATGGAAGTGGCAGGACTCAGCTGGCTTGACTGAGGTGTAGATTTAGTAAGATTAGTAGAGATAGCAGGACTCAGCACCTTCGACTGAGATGTAGAACTAGTAGGACTCAGCACCTTCGACTGAGATGTAGAACTAGTAGGACTCAGCATCTTTGACTGAGATGTAGATATAGTAGGATTGGTAGAGATAGCAGGACTCAGCATCTTTGACTGAGATGTAGATTTAGTAGGACTCAGCATCTTTGACTGAGATGTAGAATTAGTAGGACTCAGCATCTTTGACTGAGATGTAGATATAGTAGGATTGGTAGAGATAGCAGGACTCAGCATCTTTGACTGAGATGTAGAATTAGTAAGACTCAGCATCTTTGACTGAGATGTAGATTTAGTAAAAATAGTAGAACTAGTAGGACTCAGCATCTTTGACTGAGATGTAGATTTAGGAAGAGTCGTGCCATTATAATTTGGCATAGATTTTGACGGACACGGCATCAAAATCCGATTTAGTTTAAATTATCCTGAGATTCAGTGTAGTTATTATGATCATTGGCCTCATATTCACATGTATGCGTAAATGCATTCTTAGAGTTATCAGGTGAGTTATGATGGCGCTGCGCAGAGCCCATATTTTCGCGGTGTTGCATATTGAACTGCCTTTTACGACATTGCTCTATAGTGTGGCCGAAATTTTTGCAATATCTACAAGTTTGCGCGTTAGAATTAGCATTGGAATTAGCATTAGAATTATCATTTTTATTAGAGTCCCAATGGGAAATGAAGACCTTATGATATGGTTTTTGGGAATTAAAATTAGGCTTTTTGTTTCTGAAACATTCCGATGAACTATGGCCTACTTTATTACATGTCGAGCATTGTTTGGCCGTTTTAGGTTTGGCTAAATTATATAACTTTTCTTCATCTATAGCATATTGAATCGCTTCGTTGAGAGTCGAAGGATTTTTGCACCGAACAATGTTGGATATAGAAGAGCTTAGGCCTAGCATGAATGTGTTAAGGGCTAGGTCTTCCATGGCTGCTATACGGCCAGGCAATTCTTTTTCATCTTTACAACTGTGATGAGTGTCCGACTGAATTCGGGTCAGTATTGACTCGATTCGTAGAGAGTATTGCGTAACGTCTTCACTTGGCAATTGTTTGCAATGCTGTAAGTCCGATAAGAGATGTGTTGCGTGTTTTTTCTCTCCAAATGTGGACTTGAGGAAGATTTTAAGTTCCGACCATTTTTCAAATGATTTTAGGCTACATGCTACCTGTGCTTTCCCTTCCATCTGAGAAATAATGTACTTACAGAGCACATTTTGCTGATCGTGTGTGGCTAGAGACATGGCATTCTCACAATTTGTAAGAAATGCAGGTAATGTTTCCCTGTCCCCATTATATGATTTTATAAATTTAGTTAAGACGGACAAGGTGATTTTGTCGGGGCTTCTCTCGTTTTCTCCTTTAACGGACATAGTTATTATGATATGCTGGACAACTTTTATAATTTACGAACAATAGAATACGTGAAACAGTGTAAATACAATTAGTTATAAAATATAGCAATAAGTTGGAAATACGATTCGGAGGTGCGATTCACTTTGAAATTAGAGACACAAGAAACACTCACAGAAACACGAAGCTTGGCGTTTGCATATTGTTCCGATGACGCGTGGGAGCTGGAACTTTCACATGGTTCGTTGTGGAATTTCTTGGCCAATTGGATGTGGTGAGTTAGACCCTGGAGCTGATGATGGAGCTGGTGATGATGTCTGGAGCGGGCTCACGCTAAAGAGCGGAGGCTGACCGTCGTCGTCCAATGTGGTGTGTCTGGAGCGGGCTCACGCTGAAGAGCGGAGGCTGACCGTCGTCCAATGTGGTGTGGCTGGAGCGGGCTCACGCTGAAGAGCGGAGGCTGACCGTCGTCCAATGTAGTGTGGCTGGAGCGGGCTCACGCTGAAGAGCGGAGGCTGACCGTCGTCCAATGTGGTGTGGCTGGAGCGGGCTCACGCTGAAGAGCGGAGGCTGACCGTCGTCCAATGTGGTGACGCAGGCTTAGCCTTAGGCCAAGTCTTACTGTCGGTCAATGAACGGGAGGCTCGGGATTCGGGATACCAGTGTCTGTCTGACTCAACGTCGTAAGACTTCGTCTCTGGTATCCCACTTCTGACACCAATTTGTTATAGGGCCGGTCCCGTTGGTCTTTTTAAAAAAAAGACAGTTTACACAAACCACGTATATTTACAAAAAATCCACAATTACACTTTTAAGTTTAAAATTGCCAAAAATTATAAGTACAGAGACACACCAAAAATGATGACTATCTTATCTCTCGAGATAAATCCCCAAAATGGGTTTACGCGACGGCGTCCAGAATCTAACTGGCTAACTTAGTTATTAAAATTCCGCTGCTGTGCGGTAAATGCAATTCAGCATATAATATGCAGTGAAAAATAAGACGCGGGCGATAGAGTGCCGATGTCATCTTTACTGCCTTGTAATAAGGGTTATAACAGAACGTTCACATTACGGTCAGCAGCTCCTTTCCACAAGACTAAATCGAGGATATAGGAATAGAGGTTTTCGCTTTACATTAAAATATTTGCGCATTTTCTCCGCCGTCCGGTTAAGGTTTGCTGTAGCTTCGGCCCTAGTTCGTGCAGCTGTCTCTTCATTATCTACAATGTTATCTCCCATACCTTGATATCTGCTTCGACTCGCAGAAAACATGAGCCTATATGGTGTAAATCCGGTCGAACCGTTTTGTAAATTATTCATTCCCCACGTGATATTTGCGATTCGAGTGTCCCAATCCTTTTCATCTTCCACGCTTGTATTGAGTGAATCTAGTAATGTACGATTATACCTCTCCACTTGACCGTTTGCACGTGGACATGCTACAGCATTGATTATATGTTTTATTTGATTATCCAAACAAAATTTCTTAAAATGTTTACTCTTAAAACTCGTGCCACTGTCGGATATTATTCTTTTTGGGTAACCAAATAAACAAAAAATGTCACTTAAAGATTTTATTACCTCCAGAGTTTGTTTTTATGTGAACTTCGTGAAAGAATCGACCACCATCAGCACAAAACTGTTACCTGCTCGACTTTTGCAAAAAGGACCGAGATGGTCAATGTGCAGGGTGTGCATTGGCTCTGGAACTTTTTCAATGGGGTGTAACTCACCTTCAGGCCTTCCGTACTGTCCCCTCTTGTAAAGACAGTCTAAACATGAGTTGACATGTTTTCGTATGAAACGTGTCATTCCTGCAAACCAGAAGTTACCCTTGATGATGTCCTCACAACGCTTTAGGCCCGGGTGTCCCATGCAATCATGATACTTCCTCATGATATTCCACCTCCCATATTTAGGGACTACTAACCTTAGTTCTCCATCTTTAACAAGCTTATATACTCGACCATCCTTCAACTTGTAATTGTTTCGTATGTCTGGGTCGTCATTCCCAGATTCTAAGTTTGTCCGAATGATGCGAATCTTCTCATCTTGATTTTGAAGACATACTAACCAATCAAATACGTCAATCACGTTGATGTCTGCTACTAAGGGAGGATCTACTGGAAATCGGCTCAATGCATCAACGTGCCCATGAGACTTACCGGGCTTATGAACGACTTCCATGTCGTACTCCTGAATAGATAACCACCATCTTGCTACTCCCTGTAGATCCTTTTTTAAGAAGGTGTCTCGAACGGCTGCACAGTCGGTCACCACTTTGAAACGATTTCCTGCTAAATAAATTCTAAATCTCCTTAACGATTCTACTACAGCTAATGTTTCCAGTTCGTAGGAATGATACATAGATTCTTCTTTGCTGGTTTTTCGACTAAAATACGCAATGGGTTTCATACCTCCATCTTGATCCTGAAAGAAAATTCCAGCTACACCTTTACTGCTTGCGTCAGTGTGAACTTCTATATCACCTTTCCTGCAAAATAATGAGAGTGTTGGACGAGTCGTCAGAATTTGCTTTAGCTGATCAAAAGCTCTCTGCTGTGCTGGACCCCAAATCCACTTTGCATTCTTTTTTAGCAACCCGTACAGATCATGCGTGACAGACGCATAATCCTTAACAAATTTCCTGAAATAACTAGTCAAACCCAGAAACATCCTGAGCTCGTGTACGTTCTTAGGTTCTATATAGTTGACCACAGCATTAATTTTCTTGCTACCAGGTCTAATGCCGTTTCCGCTGATCTCGTAACCGAGGTAATCTATTTTGTCTTGCAAGAAAAAACACTTCTCTAAATTCAATGTCAATTTTGCGTCCCTGATTATTTTCAAAACTATCCGAAGTAGATCGAGACCTTCCTGCTCAGTTTTGGTGGGCAGCAACAGATCATCTATAAAAGGAAGCACCTTATCATGACGCAAGGAAGAAAATATTTTATCCATAAGTCGCTGGAAAATTGCTGGGGAATTAGCCAAACCAAATGGCATACGTAAAAATTCATAGTGGCCTTCAGGTGTGACAAATCCAGTTCGATGTATTGAAGCCTCCGCTACAGGAATCTGAAAGAAACTTTGCGATAAATCAAGACTCGTAAAAAGTTTCTTCCCACCTAGTTTCTCGATTTGTTCTTCTATGATCGGCAGAGGATATTTATCCTTTACTGTGTTACATTTGAGATTTTGAAGTTTATTTATATAAACTTAAATAAAAAAAAGATAATGCCAGCCAGCGTTAAATTCAGTCGGTTTTGAGCTATGGTTGTGGGGGATTGGAGATAAACCCAGTACTGTTCCTTTTTCAAAAGTTTAAATCAATTTAAAGTAAATGAAGTATAATTAAATTAAATTAGTTCTTACTAAAATATCAAGATACAACCTTCCAGTTTAGTGAATACTAATAGATATTATATGGCCGGGACTTGAACAGTCCCGGATCCCGGAGCCGACGAAGATGTCCAATATACTTCCAGTTAAACGTAGGTGTCGAACCCGGGGTCCTTTAATTTAATTAAGTTGAAGACCGGCTTCTAATTTGGAAAACCAGGCAGGTGATACACGGGTTCGTATATGAACCAGTAGAAAATAAATTTAAAAGGTGTCAATTTATATTAAAAAAAAAAACCGTCCCGCCTGCGCAAAATCGCTAGGCGAACTCTGCTACTGCACGACCGTCTCCACTGGAGGCCTTGAGTGGACTCGAGGAACGGGTCTCGCGTCCAGGTCCCAGAGGCTCGTCTAGATCCTGGCGGCGAGACGAATCACCCGATTTGCCTCACCTGGAATTGACAATACGGGGACCCTATTAGATAAGGGTAAACTAGGGTACTTTCCTTGAGAATGAATAGAGGGGAGGAGCTAGGAAATCTAAAGGCTAAACCATTAGCAGGTCAACGTGGCCTACGTGGCCTTTAGAAAACACAATTGAATGAGCTACGACTTCTGCTTGCCTAACCCTGCGTGGTTGGATAACAATAGTAATACTCACAGTTCTGTAATGATGAAAATACTTGGCTGCTTGATTCGACCGGCTGTAGAACGGGGTCCGCCTATTTCATCTGCGAATCCTTTCAACGCATGGAATCCTGTAATAAATATCCAGGGATCACGTCAATATCCTTTTAACGACCTGGGAAGGACTCAGAGATCACTTCCAAACACTAATTCACCAAAATCCTTACCTTGTAAAACATGAGATAAAGTTTGTAACTTGCCTCAAGCTTGATCAATAGCAAATTGACGCCCGTGACCTTCCATTGTCCTGTCATGCCTCCCAACCGGAATTAGGCGGAGCACATAGAAAATCTCCCCTGTTTCAGGTAAAACTTATAAGAGCACTGATGACCGAATCACTACCTCAAGATATTTAATTCTTGAAAATCCCTAACAACTGTCCAACATGACGTTTATACTCTGAAACAATAATAATTTTCAGGATCCAAGCTGACAAACTAATTATTTCTTAGTTCTAACACTAAAGTTTGTCCTAAGTGGGGTAACTTTTCCTTCGGCGAATTGAGAATGAATCACCTGGCCACACTAAGCCATTGATTGACATACCACAGATTAAATATGAATTGTGAGGTCCACGATGCTTCTAGAAAAATCTCTATAATAAAAAAATAATTTCACTTCCATTTACGGTTAAAAAAAACAATTAAGTATTTCAACCAAAAGCTGGAAATTATTAAGGATTGGTCTATACGATATTAGTTCGATGATTTCCAATGAAAATGTTAAAATGTATCGATTAAAACTACAACTGCATATCGCAGCCGCTAGATGTCGCCTCTAACTGTCAGAAACTGACGTTTAACTGAATGACCTTTGGAATGTAAACAATTGCAGCTTAGCTAAGATATGATGGACCTAATTTATTATAAAAACCTGTTTATTATGCTTTTGAAAAGTGATTTATCGTCAGGAAGTGTTACTAAATAGTCCAGTGACGAAGTACGGATGCAGAGATGACTCCTTCTTCAAATCGCAACCCAAAGTCATTTGCATAAACCACAATGAACATTTCACTTGGAAATCATGGAGCTGCAGTATTGGAAACCTCTCAATTTACAACGTATGCTCACACTGTTAGGTACAAAAAAAAACAACGTAACAACTGTGATACTATTTAATTTTCTGAAATCCACACAAAACCGGTAATCTCCGTTCTTTTTCCGAACTAATACAATCGGACTGGCATAATTAGACGACGATTCCCTAATAATACCATTGGACATCATATCTTCAACTTTTTCTCGTACTATTGCTTTTTCTGAAAAACAAAGCCTGTAAGGACGATAAAAAACTGGCTTGTCAGAGTTAAGTTCAATATTTACTTCTATTTTGTCAGTTCTACCCAATTCTCCTGTATCTACCGAAAAACAATCCGAATATTCCTTTAAAATTGCTGCCAGTTCCTTAACAACCTGAGGATCTCCGGATCCACACTTAATTTTTGCTGTATCTATGCTCATAATCGAAGCAAGTCTACCTGCAGAATTTTGAGAACAATCTACTTCCTGCGTAACTAATCCACGAGCTACAACCTGGCCTTTCTGGAAACAAACCGGCTTTTCTCCATGATTAATTATGAAAACGGCCTGTACTGGAAAACAATGTATAGAAGCAGGAACGCTATAGTTATAACTATTATAAACAATTGTACGATTATCTACGAACAGTTCAGTTGACTCACCAATTTCCACGTCATTATAGGTGCCAACATACATAGATGAATAAGCTGGAACTATACAACACAAAATATTAACCTTATCCATACATGTACCTATTTGCAAATAATTTATTTCAATAGATTCAGTTTTCTTTTCAGCTCTCCCTGCATATTCTAAAAAGACGATAGGACCACAAACTGTTAGCTTAAATTTTTCATTGTTCAAAATAGGTTGACCAATGAAAACGTCTGCGCGATTCACGGAAGTGTCGACGACAACTGCATCTGAACATACCTTGACTTCATCTATTATGAATTCTAACGATACCTGTCCGTGAGCTTTAATTGGAGGTCCACCAAACCCGTTAACGAAAACAACACAAGGCTGCATTGCTACACCAAGTTTCAGAACGCAATCACGAGTAATAAGGTTGACTTGAGCCCCCGTATCTAAATAAGCGGTACCTTTTAAACCATTAATCAAGACTTGTTTAAAATAACATTCATTTACCTGTATTTGTACAACGCTGACAGCCTTTAGATAACACTGCTCCTTCTTATGGTTAGTTTTCCCGCAGATTTCGCATTTTATAGCGTAAGGATTATTAGTACATGCTCGGACAACATGCCCCGGTTCGTTGCAAAGAAAGCAAGTTACTCCTGTTTTTCGTTCCTTTTGATCCCGGGTTGCTTCTTTTAAAAACCCTGATGTGGAATCTCTACCTCGAGGAGTGTTCCTCTGACTCTGAGGTTGATTCATTCTTCTGTCGTCATTCATACATAGAAAATGAGAATAAACAGAGACTCTCGGGACTCTCTCTCTCTCGGGCCTGTTTGTGTGAGACTGCACAAACAGACTCACGATGTCCGCGATTACGCGGAGCCCTAATCAAAATAATATTTGTCCAATCGACAAAGGGAAAACACCTATTAGATACACTTACCATCCCGTTGGTACTGGTGATGTGACGTAGTCCCTGGTCACGTCGTATCTGGGTGGGGTGTAAGTGTAAATGTGCTTGTGTTGTGTATGTAAAGTCATGTAGATTCGACGGTAACCAAAGGACGCCCCACAGCGCGTACCGTCGACTCCCTGGTCAAACCTTCTGATCACACACGTGGCACTTTTCATCAATGTCCAACTGAATTTTATCCCGGTTTGCTAACCCAATCGGGTATGTACAATAGTCCAGCACTGAATTTAGGAAGTTACCGGCGTCCAAATTGCAACGTAATGAAACTATGGTTGGAGTCTAACTAACTTTATTCAGATCTACCGACACCTCACAATATCACTTATTTATCTATCTACCTTACACATCCCCCCAATAAACCAAAGTATACAGTTAAAAATAATTATATACTTAACAATAACTAAATCTACACCAAATAAAAGATAAGCATGTATTATAATAACACGTTGACAAAGTTTAATATTTATTCTTAGACCTATTGTACGCTCTCTGGGCTCGGGCGGAGGCGTCTGGCGGCGGCGGTGGAGGAGTTTGAGGTTTCGACTGAACCCGACCGAAATCATTACCATCAAACGCGTCCCTAAACTCATCTCCGGAATCTACTACTTCCGACACTGCCTGCGCAGCACACATACCCGTCGCGCCAGACGCCTTTGCTTCTGCTTGTGTCTCTTGACCGTCAGACCCCTCGGTTTCTTCCACTATCGGCTGCGTGCTTGTACGCGATAGTGAATAGCGACTTGGTCCACGAAGTGGGACAAGTTGGTCGTGGTGTCTACGCCATTCCACCCCTTCCCCTATGTTTATTTTACAAGAAACTGGGCCAGTTACCTCTGATACGTAACCCTTCGCACACTTGTCCCCTTTCTTGGAATAATCTCTCGCCAGTACATGGTCGCCCACCGCGAGTGGTTTGTGACAACCGCCGGCGGCCGCCACCTGCCTGTCCTGCGCGGCGCTTACTACGGTCGCCCCGTCCGGACGTAGCACATCGAGGCGCCCGCGCAAGCGACGTCCGAAAAGTGCGACAGCCGCTGTAGTGGCGTGCTCACAATTTCTATATTGGAATAAAAAGCGATATAAAGCTGCTAACATATCCTCTTTTTGAAAAATAGCTCGTTTAATCGCTTTCTTTACTGTTTTTACGGCATTCTCTGCCTCGCCATTACCTTGGGGTCTGTACGGAGCCGATGTTGAATGTCTTATTCTATTTTTATGACAATATTGTTTGAATTCTTCCGAGAAGAATGGCGGACCATTATCGGTCACTAGTTGTGATGGAAGACCGAACCGTGCAAAAATGGACCGTAAAGTGGTAATAGTGGCACTAGCTGTTGTACTTCCCATGACCACTGTCTCTATCCACTTTGAGTGGGCATCTATTATAATTATAAATCGTTTACCCGCGCAATCAAAAAAATCAGAATGAACGCGCTGCCACGGGTGTAACGGGTACTCCCATGGGTGTAGCGGAGCGCGCTTAGGCGCGTCTCGCACCGACCTACACGTGTCACAAGCCCGACAAGCGTCCTCTATGTCCCTATCAATATTGGGCCAGTAAACGTAATTACGAGCAATGTTTTTCATTTTATTCATGCCTAAATGGCCACTATGGATCTCTTTTAAAATATCTGGTCGTAACTTTTGTGGAATTACCACTCTATATTGATAAATAATACAACCACGATCTGTGAATAAATGTTCTTTACGAGCAAAAAAAACCTTTTCTTCATCACAACTAGGCGATGCTGGCCACCCAAACAACTGGTAACCTAACACTTTACAAAGCAGCGGGTCCCGCTGAGTCTCTTTAGCTACATCATTAAAATCTAAAGGTAACGATTCTTCAACATAATGTAAATAATCTATGTGAGAAGTGGGTTGCCGCTCATGTGCCAAGGGCAAACGTGATAAACTGTCAGCCGGACCATTATCCGCCGACTTCACAAATTCTATAGAAAAATCGTAACCCGCCAGTCGTGCGGCCCAGCGCTGCAGGCGACTGGCTGCCGTCTGCGGAATACCCTTCTTTTCATGGAAAATATATGTCAGGGGCTTGTGATCAGAACGCAAAGTGAACCGCCTACCATAGAGATATTGATGGTGTTTTGTAATGCCAAAATAAATTGCTAAAGCCTCTTTGTCTAGCTGACTATAGTTGCGCTCCGCACCATTTAGCGTGCGCGAGGCGCAACTGACTGGCCGCTCGCTACCATCTTCATACCGATGTGCTAGGACCGCCCCCACACCGTACGCGCTGCTGTCCACCGACAACACGAGCGGCCGCCCCTCCTCATAATGAGCCAACACCTTATCGCTTAACAAAATCTTCTTTGCTTTCTCCATTGCTTGTGCACAACGCGAATCCCAATTCCACTTCACACCTTTACCTAAAAGATAGTGCAACGGGTGAAGCAATGAACTTAAGTTAGGGATAAATTTCCCGTAGTAGTTTAAAAGCCCGAGAAAGCTTTTTAACTGTGTCACATCAGTAGGTGTGGGTATTTTGGCAATCGCGTCGAGCTTAGCGGGGTCGGGATGCAACCCGCTCCTATCGATAATAAACCCTAAATAAGTTACACTTTTTTGTAAAAAAGTACATTTTTCCAACTTGACAGTGAGGCCCATCTGACGTAATCGTTCGAGGACAGCCCGTAGACTGCGCATGTGTGAGTGTCTATCTTTGCCCGTTATGCAGATATCATCGAGAAACACTACCGTGCCCGGAATGCCGCGTAGTGTCTCCTCCATCATTTTCTGAAATTGCTCTGGTACACAAGATAAACCATACGGCGTTCTCCTATAAGCAAACGTCCCTACGTGTGTTGTAATCGCCGTAAATTTTTGTGATTCCGGATCTAAAAGCACCTGTTCGTAAGCATGTCGTAAATCAACTTTAGTAAATTCCTCCCCGTTACTTAAGTTCGCAAATAACTCTTCTATACGGGGAAGTGGATAAAAATCTCGTTTTAACTTGGGATTAATGGTGATTTTATAGTCACCACAAATCCTGAGTTCCCCATTACTTTTAACTACAGGCACTATAGGGGTCCCAAAATCTGAGTGCTCGACGCGGTATATGGAGCCGTCCTGCTGGAGACGCTCCAGCTCGCGCTCAACCCGCGCCCGCAGCGCTAGCGGCACGGGCCGCGCGCGCACGTATACACCGCTGCTGTCTACGAGCTGTAACCGTAACGATTTCTTACAAGTGCCTAGCTGCTTTGTAAACACTTCAGGAAATTCTTTAACTAATTGACTGATTAATTTATCCTCTTCAATTAATTTATTAATGTTTATTTGTGTTACATTTAAAGCAGCGAGCCAGTCTCGACCTAGTAACGGCCTACTGCCGCCTTTTATTACATACAATCGAACATTAGTAGCCATTACATTATTAAATTTAATATTAACTACAATATATCCGAGTGGTTCGATCTTCGAGCCTGAATAACTGCGCAAAATCAAATTATCGGTTTGCAAGGATCTGTCACTAAATAACAACTCATAACAACTGTCATTAATTGCAGAAATACGGCTACCGGTATCAATCTCACACTCTAACATTTCAGAATCCACCTGCACATTTATAAAATAAGGTTGGTTACCTTGAGTTGAGGATACCACCATGTTGAAAAAGTCATCGTCTTCGGAATCTTCATCAACAAAATTTTGACGTTGAGAATCAACACTTTTACGATTACGCACTTTCTCACACATCACTCGTAAATGGCCGCGTTGATTACAATTATCGCAATTGTAATTCGTGAAACGGCACCTGTTAGCCGGATGACCTTTACCGCACCGCCAACATGCCGTGCCTCCGCGGGCTCCGCTGCCGCCTGCGCCTGTGGGCGTCGCGGGTCCCCCCGCGCGCTGTTGGCGCGCGCCGCTCGCGCTCGGCCGGGCGCGCACCGCGTGCAGGCCCTCGCCCGCCTCGCTGCCGCCCGCGCTCGCGCCCGCGCCGCTGCCAGCGCCCGCGCTCCCCGTCGCAGCCGGTCCGCCGCCGCCGCTCATCTCGGCGTGTCGGTCCGCCGCCTCCAGAGCCAGAGCTAGCTCCACCGCTTTCTTGTAGTCGATCGACCTCTCAGCGAAAATTCTAGATCTCATCACTTCACTCGCAAGCCCCGATACAAATTGATCTCTGAGATCCTCCTCTAGTCGGTTGCCAAAGTTACAAGTGACCGCGAGATGCTTTAAACTCTGCAAGTATGCGGTCAACGATTCGCCTGGTCGTTGTCTCCTTTGACGAAAAATATGGCGTTCGGCAATATCCGAGCGTTGTGGCTCGAGGTGAGCTCGCACTAATTCAATTAGTTGTTCAAATGTTTTATCCTCCGGATTAGCTGGTGCGCATAAGTCACACATCAAACTATAAGTTGCATCGCCGACCACTGTTATTAACATCGACACTTTCAATTCCGGTTTGATCTCATTAAGTTTTATGAACTGATTGACACGTCGTACGTACGCCGGCCATTGCTTGGAAGTTAAATCAAATGGTTCGATTTTTCCGATTGGCATTGCGAAAATATTTTATTATCGCAACAACACCACACAACGATCGATATTAAACAATATTTGGGGCACAGTACGCGTAGATTCTACGTAAAACTATATTTTACGCCGGACTCGTCGCCAGTGCAACGTAATGAAACTATGGTTGGAGTCTAACTAACTTTATTCAGATCTACCGACAAGCCCGCCACACTGTTCCCAACCACTGTAACTCCTGAAAGCCAGAATCAACAGTGGCGACCACCAGAAAAGCGCCGAGACAATGAAGCTCGACGAAGTCCCAGAGAATGAATTTAACTGTCTTGGATCCCGCAACGAAATTAATCAGAAAAGTATAGCGGAGGAGTAGGAAAATCTGTAATTTCCACTTCCCTCCATATCAGCAGGAGACACAAAGAAACAAGGCCAATAGGCACAAAGGGACGTTCACAACTGGGATAGGCCCAGTTGCCTAGCACCACGGATAAAATATTAACATTAATGGGTCCTAAGTTGTGAGCAGTTATATTTGATTCCAATAATAGGTATGGCAAAAACGCTTGAACGCACGGAAATTTGTTCTAGTTTCTACAAGGTCTGTGTAGTAAATAACTCCGGATGTAACCTGTACACTATCCAACATAATATTGCGTTCATTCTGCCAAAGACTGCACTCCCATAAAATATGATGTGCTGATTGTTCATATTCGCAGTCAGATGTGGAACATTGACAAAAAGGCGAGTCAACAAGCTTGAAGGAAAATAATTTACTCTTAAAGTTACCATGACCGGTGAGAAATTGAGCAACACAGTGATCAACCTCCAGCCATGTCCTGGCCAGCCGTTCACGAACGGATGGAAAGAACTGGTGGAGGTGTCGGCCCTTGATGGAATTATCCCACCTACATTGCCATTCAGACAAAAGTTCCTCCCAGACGTCGGTCTGTGGTTTGAATAATCTAGAAATCTTATCACGGTCACGTAGGGTTAAAAAGTCTGCGTCCGTGGTCTCACGCGCGTTATAGTACATTGCAGCCCGTCGCTGCACTTCAAGATCGACTGGAAGTACACCTGCAAGTACCGGTAAGGCTTCAGTACTAACCGTCCTATACGCTTTGCATAAGAATATCAAAGCCAAACGCTGGCTTTGAAGCAATTTACGTCGTACCGCTCCTATGGTGGCCCTATCGGCCCAAACAGGTGCCCCGTAGCACATACACCCCAAATAGGTAGCCCCATAAATGGTCTTTAAAGTTAGAAATGACAGACCCCACGTAGATTTGGATATTCTAGTTAAGACATAAAAGTTCTTTTTAGCTTTTTCACCGACAGTTTTTATATGATCTATGAATGAAAAATTCTTCTCTAAGACCAAACCAAGGTAGAACACGGACTGCTTTCTTTTCACGGGAACGTTATTAAATTTAATACTAGGCCACGATTTAAGATTACCTTTTAAAATTAGTTGATACGTTTTTTGCGGTGCAAAGGTCAGACGGTTTCGATCGCCCCACTGAGATATTAATCGTAGGCAAGTGTCAGCTAAATTCTCGAGTCCAGCCCGAGTACTCGACTGAATGAGCAGCAGGCCGTCGTCCGCGTAACCGGTTAATGAACAGCCGGGTGGGAGAGGAATCGCGAGAAAATCATCGAAACCTAAATTCCACAGATACGGAGCGATTACCGAGCCCTGAGGACATCCCATGTTAAGGGACTTTGACATAGAATGATGTCCGAGTTTGAGTTTCGCGGAACCATTTAAAAAATATGAATAAACAAGATTATATATGTTTTTATAGCAGCCGCGATTCTTCATTTTAAGTAGTAGCATCGGCCACCATGCGTTATCAAAAGCCCCGGAAATATCTAAAAAGATTCCAACCACGTACTTGTGTTCCGAGTTATTAACAATTTTTCTAACAGAAAGTGCCGCGTCTACGGTAGATTTTCCCACGGTGAAACCGAATTGGTTGTTATGAAACTTTGGCCCGTCTGGCAGCAAACGTGGAACGATAAGGCGCTCCAGGAGTTTTCCCAAAGATGGCAGTAGGGTTAAGGGCCTGTACGACTTAGGGTCGTCTGGTGGCTTATCACCACTTTTTGGAATTATTCGTATAAAGCCACGTCGCCATACACGAGGAAAAACGCCATCCGCAATACATCGGTTGAAAACAGATAAAATGGCGTCACCCGCTGTTTTACAAGCTTCTATTATCATCCGATTAGATATTTTATCTTCACCTGATGATTTGTTAAGAGGCAGTTTCCTGACAAGATTAATGAATTCGTCAATGGATGGAAGGTCTGACGTTGGTGATTCAGGTGGCACAGATGCCCACGCTCTGATCTGCTGATGGTAGTCATTGTCATTTACTGGCGAATCATCAGGTATCAGACTATTTAATAGAACTTCGGTTGTTTCCTCAATACCGGTCGTGTGTCTATTATTTACTTTAATGTTCTGGACAAACGCCAGGTCGACTGATCGATTAGCTTTGAACTCGTGATACAAAGGAGACCACGGACCTTCTTTATCTAGTTTTTCTACTATTTTTCGCAGTAAATTACCCTTAGACTTTTCCACTGATGCTCTGTAGCGGGACTTGGCAACTCTAAATGCATTTAAAGATCTACCGACACCTCACAATATCACTTATTTATCTATCTACCTTACACAAATGACAAAGGCCGGCTACATAACCAACAAATTACTCGCGGTCACGACCCAAAGTGGCGAGATCTCTCAATTTTCACTCAATTATCAACAAAATATCAAACACCGATCAAGATGGTATCGGATTAACATTAACTGAAAGATTCAATCAATAATTACACGAAAACAGCGTGCATCAAAAAAACAAGGCAGCGGAACCAAAATTTCTTCCCAATCAAAATGGCACTGACAAGCAAAACGTCATCGCACTGACAACTGAAACGTCATCTGTCAAACGTCAAAAAGGTGCGTTCAGAAACTTGGTGGATGAAACAGTTCGCCTGGGGTTTTATAGTTACCAGCTCTTGCAGAAGTCCTCATGTGGAACGGCAGACCTTCTATAATACAAGACACTGCTTTTTCTCCAATGATGTCACATTTAGTTAGCATGGTACATTTCGAATAAAAATAATGAGTCATCGTTTCACTAACTACCTTTTTCCTATTTAACATTTCCCTCAATGCATCTGCGTAATCTATGCTTTGAGGGAACGCTTCCAGAATTTTCTGTTTCCATTCCGCCCACGTAAATTCGTAGTTTCGTAGCGCACCATGCCACAATTTTGCCAATCCTACAAGACGTGCCTGCATATAATAACTTTTAACGTTGTCGTTCCATCCATGTATAGCACCTAGTTGCTCTACTTTGTTAAGCCACAGAGATGCAGGTAGCTCTGGTCTTTCAGGATCAAATTCCGGTATTATATCCGGCTTAACCATCATGCCCGAATAATATGGAAAGGACCTACCAGGTTCATTTGAGAAACCAGGCGGGGAACGGCCTCTTCGGACCCGGACAGGCGAACGCCCCGGTCGCCAAGTGTCGCGGGAACAGCTGCGACGCTCCTGCTGTGGGCGCTCCATCCGCCGGCGACTCCATCTGATAGGGCTGCGGGACCGGCTGCGAGACCGGCTGCGACCATCGGAACTCATCCCACTTCTGAAAATGTTACACACATTAGAACAATCATATTAAATAAACAACGGTAACACAGTTTAAATGGACATGTATTTATTTTCCTTAAGCCTATACATACAAGCAGTGTAACAAGATAGCATTTGAAATTACATGGAACGTTATAATCTTACCAGTAAACACAACAAACGGTACACAATTCAAAGCTCAAGTTAAAATAAAGCTACCACAAAGAAAAACACAAATAATTACTCATAGCTGCGAATGGCACATTTAAAAAGATTAAAGCAACAACATAAATATTCAATAATATTAACAATTCCCTAAAGGTATAAATACTTAGCTTTTAAATCAGAAATATCCTGCGCTGCACTACTACAAACTGAATAATTATGACTATAACTGCCACTATTCCCATATGATCCCTTGAGATTTCCAAAGAGCACTGACTAAAAATTCTCTGGCAGAAACTCCACACCTCGTAATCCAACATCAGGCCACATCGAGCTTCACCGATTGGTTCGCAGAGGTGGCGCGTTGTTTCCGCCTTCCTATTGGTCGATCGCACGACGTTAGTACAGCAACCGTCCACCAATGCTAGCGCCGGCGCCGCCGCTCGACGACACCGCACGATACCTGCTGCTGTTTCTAGGCGCTCAGTCGCGCCATCTAGCGCCTAAAGTGTGTTACTATTCACAGTATCAAAGCATGAAGGATAGTGACAGAGAGGATCATTGTAAAAGAATGTTTCAGGCTTACGTTAATATATTGGACTGCTATCACATCTACAAGGTTTCTTTTCAGCACCTGGTAATGAAACAAACACCACCTGCCGTTTATGCATTTGTTGAATGTATTTAAAAATATTTTCGATTTCAGGCCATTTTTCAAACTATACGATTCCCTTATAACCATATCGTTAACGTTCAGTTATTTGTCAATGATATGAAATTAATCATGACTGATGGACATTGCTGGGTAAGTATTTTATTCGTTTACAATTTGTTTGCCGTGTGGTATCCTAGCCGTGTGGTATCTCAGCCGTTTGATATCCGGCAGAGTAGAATAAAACCAACCCATTACACTCACGGGTGTCGTATAAGGCGACTATAATGTCTGAGGCAGAACACCTTGCGCCTCCGTAGTCCAGAGAATGGTCAGCAGCGTTTTTTGTTAGTCTTTCATCAATGTGATCTCCAATCCGCCTGCCAAGCGTGGAGATTACGGAAAATTCTTCCCATCATGGGAGAGGCTTACGTCCAGCAGTGGACGTTATGGGCTGTTGTTGTTGTTGTTACAATTTGTTTGATATTTAGTAGTTGTTGTGGAGTATTTTTTTTGTTGGGTCCCTTATTAATTATTGTTTCTTACACTCATTATTATGATAAGCTATATAATATATCCTATCGGGCGTACGTGTACGAACAGGATCGGCTTATGATTGTATGGTATTGAACGTACTGGTTGTAAATATCGTTATTTTTACAGGAAATAGTCTTTATCAAAACAATCTGGGTTTGCTTTTGGACACTGAAATCCTTGGGATTGCTAATTGCATTCAGCGTGTACTGTGAGAAGTTCTACATAGCTATGAACAATGTTCAAGATTCATGGGCAATTATTTTGAATTTTTTTTTTTTTTTGAAAATTGTTCAGGTACTTTTTTATATTTGATACACTCTTAAACAGGAAAGTAGGTGTCGGCAGTGAGTCTGCTTACCTGAAATTTTATTGAGCGAGGCGTATTTATTGACGGACCAGGGGGTCTAAAATGCCCGCTTTAGCAGAATCTTTTTGTGAATCACGTTAAAAATTTAAAAGTCTTAAAATGGACTTTAGGTTATTGACATAAAGTCCATTTAAAGAATTTAATTTTTTAACGTGATTCATGCTAAGATTCTGCGTAGATACTGCTATAGCGGCCATTTAAGACCCGCAGACGTGTTACGTAGAGGGTGTCGGAAAACAATGGGTATCGTCGAGAGAAGCCTAAAAAATGCTGGCACATTCTAACATTTTTGATGGATAGTTCGGAAAAGGCTACAATATTATAGTGACCTGTTCGCAGCAGTGGAGCATTAATTGTTAACAATAAAAAAAATATAAAACCCAACTGCGTAAACAATAACAAATAACTTTAAATAAAAATTGAACTGAATAAAACAAGTTTAGGAAACAGGACTATTTACTGCAACAGTCGGGACCCATTTTGGATGTAATGATTTTAGTTTAGATTATTTAATGGGTCCCGACTGTTGCATTCAATATGTCCTGTTTCCTGAACGTGTTTTTTCTTTTCAGTTTTTATTTAAATTTATTAATTATTTTTCACGCAGGCGGGTTTTTTAATTTTTTTTTTCATGTTTTAGTAACCGATGAAAAATTTATATCTAGGGCGGCTCAGAATGATGTAGGTACTGATTAGGTGGTAATTATTTTCGCGTCGATGTCATTCCTCCCCTTATACGTTGCTCTTTCTAGGTTTTTCTAAACGCACTCTTGACATTTCAAATAATTCATTACCGGCTTTGTTCAAGTGTTATTGCGAATTTTGAAATTAATGTCGGTGTCACCCCTTGTTCGCTTTAGGACAGATTCGTCTTAGGACAGATACTGACTTTTTGTTCTCAATTTTCACAGATATCACGAACAAGTTATGCATGAATGTCAGACGTTTACATCGAGCGAGATTTCACAAACTAAATCCCTGTCGGATGTTCTACGTTGATGCTACTTTACCGTTAAATCTGACAGCTTTATTTGCTAACTATACCTTTGTTTTACTACAGTTTGCGTTTTTGTAAGCAATGTAGTGTATAAGTAAATCATGTTATATATAAGTGTGACATACTGAATAAAGGCAGTCAATGTTGAGCAACCTGTCGTTTCACTTGTTCCGCCATTGCATGGCGACCGTGACAAGGGTGTCGTATTCGCACATGGCGCTTTCGAGAAGCGCAGCGGACAGTCCGTGGGAAAGTGAATAAACGTGCCGATGTGACAATAACGATTGCCTGTATAACATTATATATTTTTTTTAATACAAAAATATTTTGGAGTACTTTGCGATGGGAAAAACGCAGTCAAAAGAAGAGCTAGTGATAGCACAGAATGCATCAGGAGGAAACAACAATGCACATGCAGAACAGCTAAATTACCATCTCACCACTGTGAACATCCTGCTGATTATCATCGTAGTATTTATAGCACTGGTGGTATTTTATTACATTTATCGCCAATATAAGAAATGCCACGTCCAATGGATAGGAAGAGAATTTGAAGAGAGAGCGACGCGACGATCATTCTTACGAGGACGTTACCTGAAACCCGATGGAGAGCAGCAGCAGGCAGCGTAAGGTGGAAGGTATAAGGCGCTGGGCGCAAGAAGAATGTGCGTACGTTTAAAAGTGTTGTGTTGGTGAAATCCAAACAAAATCAGTGCGTGTCGGTATATCATGTGCAGAAAGGCAGGTACTCATACATCGTGCGTGCCAGGTATTTTAATAGGATTTTTGGGTTGAGGAGAATTGTAAGGAATAACACTATGTTTAGAATTAACTAGAGGATAATATAGGTACGTATGGAAATGTATTTTAACACTATGTTTAGAATTAAATAGAGAATATAGGTAGATATAGAAATGTATTTTAATGGCAGATTTTCTAAAAGAATTGTGCGATGAATTATTGAAAATTAGAACGTACTTAATTAAACTCGGACCAACGAGGAGGCGAGAAAATATTTCATTAGGTAATAAAAAAATTACTGAGGCTAATGAATTGCGTACTCAGTATAATAAGTACATAGAGGATATCAGCCGGGTTAAGGCATTTAAAGAGCCAGCCGAAAATAAATTAATCGACGACCTATGTGAAAGGTTCAGCAAAGTATACCTCGAAATTGTTGTTTTATGTCAGACTAGTAAAGAGCCAAGCAGTACCGAAATGGAGAAGTTCAGCTTAAAAGCAGCACTTAGTTTGCTACCAGTAATGAATGACCAAGAGCAGGTCACAAAGCAATTAATCGATGGCATTGAGTATTATAGCTCTATTTTAGAAGAAGGGTCTCAACGTAACTTAATTGAATTTGTTATGAAAAGTCGGTTCTCACAGTCAGCTAAATTGCGGCTTGAATCTAGCTATAATAATGTCACTGACTTAGTCAAAGCGATGAGGTTACATTTATTGCAAAAAAAGTCGTATACTGCTATGCATAGTAAATTACAACATGTTAAGCAACAGGAGAAAACAATCTCAGATTTTGGTCAGGAAATTGCTAATTTATTTGTTGACCTAACGATTTCGCAATCAGAAGGACATGCTGAAAATTACAATATACTGAAAAAAGTCAACGAGAAACTTGCTATTAAATGCTTTGCCGACGGATTGCGAAACCGAAGGTTAAGTACAATAATTACGGCTAGACAGTTTGAGTCTTTAAATGAGGCTATCCAATCTGCAGTCGATGAGGAAATAACCTCACCGTCTACTTCTACAAATGTGTTCATGAGACAACGACATTTTCATCACTATAATAGGAATAACAGAGGAAACAATAGGTTTCAGCACCAGGAATATAGGCGTGGAAGCTTCAATAGAGGAAACGTAAGTAGGAACAGCTATCAAGGTCAAAATGAGCCTTATCGTGGAAATGCAAGTGGGTGGTGGAGACGTGGTGCTACTGGACAACGTAGGTCTGCACCACCACAGAACAAGAGAGGTAGGTTTTATAATAGCAGAGGAAATAGACAGTATAAAAGAGAGGAGAATGTAAGTGTGAT
The DNA here is from genome assembly GCA_905147715.2 of Xestia xanthographa. Lineage (NCBI taxonomy): Eukaryota > Metazoa > Arthropoda > Insecta > Lepidoptera > Noctuidae > Xestia > Xestia xanthographa. Next base: position 748,421 of record LR990644.1, on the reverse strand, counting down.
GGATAAAAAGCCTGAGGAAAATTTAGAGTTAAATACGTTTTTTCGAGACTAATCTAGAACATTCAATATTTTCTTATAATGAAGCACTACGCGTGCAATTTACTGTAAACGGACAAGAATGTTCATGGCTACTTGATACCGGAGCTTCAATTTCTGTAGTAAGATACAATAAAATATTGCACAAACACAATCGTATTTATAATTGCAACGTAGTAATAAACGGTATAGGTGGGAAAATATGTGCAACAGGATACTTATATTTACAGTTGGTTTGTGGTAATGTTACATTTACACAGAAATGTTATGTGTTTGATTCCTTGCCGTGTAAAGCAAACGGTATTATTGGATGCGATTTCTTAAAACGGTATCAAGCAACCATAAACTTATCAAATAATATGTTATTGCTAAAAACGTCCTCAGGTGATGAAATTAACGTACCAATAATAACGGATACGAACAAAGATTCTTTATATATACCAGCGAGATCAGAGTCGGTACATTTTGTAGAAACATCTATTGACAGTGATGCTGTAGTGTGTGCGTCACAGATAGACGAGGGTGTTTTTATGGCTAGTAGTTTAGTTACACCCAACAACGGGAAGATTCCTATTAGAATATTAAACACTATCGAGAAAGATTTAATGTTAGATAACATACAGCCTCTCATATACAGCGCGAAAGATTATGATATTTGTAGTTTTGATAGGTGTGATAAGGATGCGCAGAGGGTTAAGCAGTTATTATCATTGATACAATTAAAACATTTGAATTTAGAAGAGAGAATGACTATAGAAAATTTATGCGCCAAGTACTCAGATATTTTTTATTTAGAAGGGGACAAACTAACAACAACTAACATATATAAACACAAAATTATTCTAAAATCAAACGCGGAACCGGTATATGTAAAACCATATAGGTTACCACATTCGCAAAAACACGAAATTACGAAACAAATAAATGACTTATTACAGCAAGGTATAATCGAGCCGGCTAATAGCGACTGGTCCAGCCCTTTGTTACTAGTACCGAAGAAACCCGACAGTGCAGGTAATAAAAAAATTCGATTGGTGATAGATTATAGAAAATTAAATAATACAATTATTGATGATAAGTTCCCCCTCCCCAATATAACCGAAATACTAGATTCACTATCAGGTTGCATTTATTTTACACATTTAGACCTTCATCAAGGCTACTATAATGTTAATTTGGAGCCAAGTAGTCGTAAATACACAGCTTTTTGTTCAGGACAATATCAGTTAACTAGAATGCCTATGGGTCTGAAAACAAGCCCCAGTTCATTCTCACGAATGATGACGATGGCAATGTCAGGACTAACTTATGAAAAATGCTTTGTTTACCAGGACGATTTGGTAGTGTTTGGAAAAAATTTAAATGACCATTGTAAGAATTTACAGGATGTATTTACGAGGCTTAGGAAAGTAAATCTAAAACTAAACCCGGGAAAACGTGATTTTCTCAAAAAGGAAATTTTATATTTGGGACACGTAGTGTCAAAAGATGGCGTCTTACCAGATCCGGAAAAAATAACCGCTATTAAAAACTATCCAGAACCTAAAAACACGGATGATGTACGTAGATTTGTAGCCTTTGCAAACTACTATAGGAAATTTATTAAAAATTTTGCAGCATTAGCATACCCTTTAAACAAATTAAGTAGAAAGAATGTTATTTTTAACTGGGATACAGAGTGTGCGATTGCCTTTAAATTTCTAAAAGAAAAACTAATTTCTTCTCCTGTCCTTCAATATCCAGACTTAACAGACAGCAATACTTTCATTGTACAAACTGATGCTTCAGGTTTTGCCTTAGGAGCAGTTTTGGCAAATCAAAATGGAAAACCAGTAGCGTACGCAAGCAGGGGTCTTAATAAATCGGAAATAATATACCCAACAATTGAAAAGGAACTGCTTGCCATTGTATGGGCTATAAAGCATTTTAGACCATACTTATACGGACGAAGGTTTATAATTAGAACGGATCATAAACCACTTATGTATTTATTTAACATGCGAGATCCGTCGAGTCGATTGTTAAAATTTCGATTGGCATTAGAAGAATACGACTTTGCAGTGGAATATGTAAGAGGGAAAGAGAATGCGGTGGCAGACGCATTATCTCGGATATGTGTAACAAGTAAAGATTTAAAAGAAATGAATGAAAAGGTGACGTCATTATGTGTAATGACGCGAGCTCAATATAGGGAGATGCAGTCGAATACCTCGGATATTATTGTTTCTAAAGACAATCGGCCTGATCAACCGAAAGTTGTGGAGACATATAATAAACCTAGAAATTCGGTAGAGCTCAGACTTGCAAGTCACAGCGAAATAGATAAGTTACGAACACAGTCGGAAATTAGTAAAGAAAATAAAATATTTATTTACGTGCTTTCAAGGTTAACCATTTATATTAATCCAGCTGCCCAATCACAATTGACGCCAAGCGACTTTGCGAGGGAGCTGTGTGATTTTTGTCAAGTAATAAAGGTAGAAGAAATATATATGTTGAAACAAGAGGATAATAAGATGTTTATAAAAAAATTAAGCAATGAGATAGATAAATGTAGAGACTGGTCCGGATCGCGGCTATGTATAGTACAAGATGTCAAGCGTATAAATAATAAAGACGATAGGCGAGTAATTCTAAACGACTTCCATCTGTTACCTACTAGTGGCCACGCAGGTATCAGACGAATGGTCAGGAATATCAAAAAATATTACTTTTGGCCAGGGATCGATAGAGATGTTACGGAGTTTGTGAAGCGCTGTCATCAGTGCCAGAAACAAAAGTATACATTAAACATTAAAGAACTCATGACAATCACAACAACGGCACATTCAGCATTAGAGAAAATATATTTAGATTTAGTAGGGCCGTTAGATAAGGATGCCAATAATTATTGTTACATTTTAACTCTACAGTGTGAGTTGTCAAAGTATGTGGAAGCATATCCGTTAGTTACTAAGAGCAGCACAGAAGTAGCCAGAGCATTAGTAAATAATTATATACTCCGTTATGGAATTCCAACAACAATTGCAACCGATCGGCACATACGGGTATTTTGCATTCCTAGCCGGGCGAAATTGGTAAAAACAAATTCCAACATAAAAGCAAAAAATGAATATAGTCAGCTAGTCAGGTAGCTACTGAACAAATAAACGACCCTTTTCGGGCTGGAGCGCCCGCGCCGTAGCTAGTAAGCCAGTCGGAACTTAATCGTTGTCGCATGCGCTCGCGTCAGTTACTGGCTACATTAAAAACGTACTGCGTTTGAGACCTCAGTGCTTTTTTATAGTGAGTTATTTAACCAAAACTACTATGGATCATCATAATACAGGTAAGAACAGTTTTATTTATTAAGATTTACTAATGTTTACATGTATTTGTAAGATTCAAAATCAATTTACAACTATCTTGATTTTTTAAGCAGTTTTTACCTGAATGTTAAATTTCAAAGTGATTTTAGTTATCTTTCCGAGTACTTCCGATTAACGATTTTTATTGTTACGCATTACAAAAACTGTCATATTATAGATATTTTACGAATAGAGTGCTACTTTACGCTACTTTCGACGAAACTTATGCGTTTGTGTTGGTGTTACCTAAAAAGTATTAACCGTTATTCTCAAGCAAATTATGAAGTGTTTTCATTTTATTGTTTTAGGGTTACCAGGGGTCTCTAACTACAAAGGCTGCAGAAATTACCGGTATCGATTACAACTTGATATTCAAATTAAAAATAATTTTGGAGGTAATTTCAAGCGGCTATAAAGTAGACTTGAAAAAATTTGATGACTACTGTTGGGAGACAGCAAACGTCTACATCTCGCTCTACGACGGGCTTCCGATGAGTCAAACTATGCACAAAATTTTGATGCATGGTGCTACAGTCATGAAAAGGCGTTATTGCCTATCGGACTACTATCGGAAGAGGCTGCTGAAGCTAGGAATAAACATTTCAGAATGTATAGATATAATTTTGCGAGGAAGTTTTCGAGAATAGATTGCAATACCTACAGATGTAATGAATCGCCTTCTACTGTCTTCGGATCCACTGCTCACAAGTATGAGGCCAAAACCAAAAAGCAGAATGGAACCTTTTTCTAAAGAAGCGATAGCTGTGTTGTTGCCACCATTCAGATTTTGATTCAGATTCTGAATATGAAACAGAAAAGGTCGGAGAAAGTGACGATGAACTCTGGCATTCTTCCTCATCAAATTAGATTATTTTATATTTTTTTATGTAACTATTTAAAAAATTAAACTTTTTCTAAATCATGAATACACTTTTTTTTTAATTATCAACATAAAACCCATAAAGCTCATTGTTGGACCCTCCCCATTAGTCGTCTGTACATTTTAGTAAGTCTTACGTACTTTACAGCAGAAAAAACCGCACAAATAATTTCGCCCGGCTAGGAATGCAAAATACCCGTATGTGCGGCGTACTGAGTTTATGTCAGCAGTAATGAATGAAACTTGCAAATTGTTAAAAATTAATAACATTAACTCAACAGCTTACCACCACGAAAGTATAGGCGCATTGGAAAATAGTCATAAACATTTAGGTGCATATTTGCGTATACAAACAGAGAACCATCCAGAAACCTGGAGTTCTTGGTTGCCTTTCTGGTGCTTTTCGAATAATACGTCCGTACATAGCTCAACAAATTATACCCCATACGAGTTGGTATTTGGGAAAAAGTGTAGTCTTCCACATAATTTGACACAAAATATTATTGATCCACTTTACAACAGTGATCACTATCCTTTAGAGTTAAAATATAGGCTCCAAGTTTCCCAGAAGGAAGCTCGTGACCATTTAATTCAGTCGAAAATAATACGTAAAAATAAATATGATCAGAAGGTAAAAACAGTAGTTTACAAGAAAGATGATTTGGTTCTTGTAAAGAATGAAACTGGTAACAAATTAAGTGAACTGTATTCAGGTCCGTACAGAGTAATTCGAGAGAAATCGCCAAATATAGAATTATTAATGAATGGAAAACCTAACATTGTTATGTCTGAACTTATGTCCAAAAATATTCCAATTATTTACGATTCGGCACGCCTGATTAAAACGACAATATCTCCAAAATTCCGTTAGTTAGCTCGCTACCAGTTATATCATTGGAATCGTCATTAAATTAACTAACAGGTTATGTATGGTTTAGTATAGTTTTGCCTTGTGATGTATTAGTAATTGTAATGTGTGTTCAGTGTTAGGGATTTTTACCAGTTTCTTGTGTAAAGGTCATTTTAATAAAAAAAGTAAACCGTTGTTTCAAAAAGTTATTGTTTTTTTTCTACTAGTACACATGAAGTCACATAAATCAATCAAAAGAATACAGCCCGTAGTATATTTTTTTCATCTCACAAGCCTAACAAAACATGACGTCATTTACGAGTGCCGGATTCTAAACAAAAGAATGGGTTTGTTTACGCATCAATTCTCAGAAAGCTCGAAGCTAACTGGCTTGAGTTACACTTTTATAATAATGTTTGGTTCACATACTTGACACCGAAAGAGTGTCAGCTGTTACAAGTTATTAGTTAATTAGTATAAAATAAACAAAGCAGACACTTAAAAACAGGCGTAAAAACACCCACTCAAACATTGCATCACAGTTTATATTCTGTTGCCTCAGTTTGAAATATAATATAACATTCCACATGTTGAAGACATTTACAAAACATTAGGCGTATAAAAAATGCATGCTGTCTAACAAAAACATTAATTAAAATCAATAATCAAAACGAACAATTTCACTAAAAAATCTTGTAAACAACGGCGCTGATTGGTCAAACGCGTCGACGGCATTGAAATCCGGCTCTATGATTGGGCCAGCGGCAAGCCGCGGCAATTCTCATTGGTCAGGGCTCACGAAAGTTTTAAGTTTTTTGTTTGTGTGTTTTTGCTGTGGACACTTTTACCGTGCACATCTTGCTACATTGTTCTCACATAATATACCATCTCAACGTGAATGACGTAACCAAGATTTTGTAACAATATTCTGATTTAAAAGAGTGTCCATGGAGTTTCTTGCCCATTCTTCTCCATAGAGATCTACGCTAGGGAATGGGCAACTACAGTACTTTCACAGTTTTTATGTCTTGTGACTGGGACTGTAGCTACATTTAATTTTCCTCTTTGTTTCGACAATTCAAAAGTGCCTGTAACTGGCTTACTTGAAATAAATGCTTTGATTTTGATTTTGATTTTTACGTAATTAGAATATACTACTATATAATAAAAATATACTACGGGCTGTATTCTTTTGATTGATTTCTGTGACTTCATGTGTACTAGTAGAAAAAAAACAATAACTTTTTGAAACAACGGTTTACTTTTTTTATTAAAATGACCTTTACACAAGAAACTGGTAAAAATCCCTAACACTGAACACACATTACAATTACTAATACATCACAAGGCAAAACTATACTAAACCATACATAACCTGTTAGCTAATTTAATGACGATTCCAATGATATAACTGGTAGCGAGCTAACTAACGGAATTTCGGAGATATTGTCGTTTTAATCAGGCGTGCCGAATCGTAAATAATTGGAATATTTTTGGACATAAGTTCAGACATAACAATGTTAGGTTTTCCATTCATTAATAATTCTACATTTGGCGATTTCTCTCGAATTACTCTGTACGGACCTGAATACAGTTCACTTAATTTGTTACCAGTTTCATTCTTTACAAGAATGCGCAATCGCGGGTGAACAAGCGGACGAGTCAGCTGACTCGCTCACAACAAACGCTTTTGTCTGTGTACGTGACTCGCGAGGCGCGGAAGCGGGGATTCTACTATAATTTCTCGCGTTCGATTGAGACTCATTCGAGCGTGCCAATATCTTTGCCTGATCTTGAACGAAGCTTATCAATAATTTCGTTGTGGGAATTTCAATATATCGAATGGAAAGTTCAAACGATTGAATAGTCTGTGAATTGATTTTTCTCATTGCACAGTGCAAAAGAATAAAATCAGCAAGATCCGTAATCCCAAGTTGTTTCAAGGCAGAAATAGATGCACTAAATGTTTCTATGAAAGAATCGAGACTGTTAGCGTTAAATGAACAACTTTTTAAATCCAATATATTATTTAAATAATGCGTACCTAGTGAGCGCTTCTCTTGATATTTTTTAACCAAACTGTCCCATAAGAACTTGTAAGTATCACCCGTAGGCACAATTCCAGCGGTAACCTTCAATGTGTTGTGCGTAAGTCTACCTACCAAGTACTGCACACGCTGCGAGTCAGTCAGCTGATCATTATCATGAATATTCGACTTGAACAACTCGTAGAAAACAGGCCAATTCTCAGTTTTCCCGTCGAAAGACGGCAGCGCGATAGGAGGCAACTTTATTTTAAGCGGTTCAAAAAAAGTCTTTGAGTTACTACTGGGTGTAGGTGGCGATTGATTACTGTTAATTTTATTCCTAACACGTTTAATATGAATGTACAAATCTTCCAAGGACTCTAAACAAGCATAATCGACACTTGCACCAGGTTTTATACTAATGTTTATTTGATTAATTTGATCAACAAAAGATTCAAATTTATCTCGAATGTCATCAATTGTCTCTGACTCGGTCATAAAACTTTCATTTTTTCTTGAATCGAACGACGATATATTTTTTGATAAATCATACAATCGATTAATGCGTTTAAATAACAATCCTTTCTTTTCATGAAGAATAGTTAGAAAATCTTCCGGCTTCAGTTGTTTATCCGTCATTTCGATAAATAACAAACGAAGACAATAACAGAAAAATACCTAGTAAGATTTTGGTGGCACGCGAGGATTAAAAAAATACAATAAAATTAATACATTTATTGTACCGTTTACAATTGAATCTTAGAATCGACTGGTTATAATTAATTCATACTTTAAGACGGACACTCGCAGGCGCCGTCTTATCATAGAGACAAGTCATAACATCCCTTTGCTGTGTCAGCGTCTAGAGACGCACGGAGACAACATCGCGTGGGCGAACAGCGGGAATAGGGTGTATAACTCCTCCCTCCATAAGTTCGAAGTTATCAGAGGGTGCATTTTCCGTCTGATGACTTCGATTGATACGAAATCTATATAATAAAAAGGTAAATATGCTTATTACTATGATTACATATAGGAGTATAGTTCCTAAGCCAATGTTTCTCGTATTCACTATTCCTTCATTTCCACTAACACTGCTCACTATCTCACTATCACTTTTCTTCAGGACGTACGAAAGTAAACGAAGATTGTTCAGCTCAGTTCCATCCAGGTTGACGGGTTTTCTCTCTTGTAGTAGCGGTGCTAACATTGGTATTTCAGGAAATTGAATTATCGGTAGTTTAGGAAATGTTATCTTTTTACCCATTAGCTGGTGTTTCTTTAAGCATATCTCCTTAATTCGCACCTCACAGTCATCATCCATAGTAATTATGTATGGTCCTGTAATACTATGACGAGTTATTTCATTTTCACAGTATTTCGTGAGTAATTCGGTGGTTTTAGTGAAGAGAAGCCATCGGTTTGGTTGTATGGGCTCTATTAATATCTCATTAATTTCGACTGGAATTAGGTGACAAGAGGTGGTATTAGCCTTGAATTTCATCAGGTCGGCGACGCAACTATCTTCCACAGGTAGGTGTCTATCTCCTTCATAGCACAAAAAGCGAGCTTCATCGATTTCAGCACATGGCTGGGAGAGCGATTTGGTTTTCAACCCTTTCACTAACAGGTAGGGGTATTTAGGCAGTATAAGGTGCGTTTGGTTTAGGGAATTAATAACAGGTAAGGGAAGGACTTTATAGTAAGTATATGTTTCATCTCGTACCAATGGAACGTTCATAATAAATGTTATCTGATTTTCTTTTAAATATGTTTTCAACTCTATGCTTTGTTCAATCTTAACTAGGTTTTCAGGGTTTACTGGATATACAAGTTTATCAGACTTTTCTATAATCATTAGCAATTTTAACAATTCATCGCTATCTAAAATTGACTGATGTAATATTTTTAATTTACTAAAAGCTACCGCAGTTTCAATCTCATCCAGTTTTATGTAGAGCATTTGGAAATTGTGTAAAAGTGAATTATATACATTAATTAAGTCGTTGTCAATTCGTTGCATTCTCGTTTCATTTAAAGATTGCTTTATTTCCCAAATGGCTTCATCAAACTGTATGAAATTATTATCGGTAGTGTTTGTAAGGTTCACGAGGGCATCCACCATTTCGGCAACCAGAGTAACTTTCTTTAAAACAACATTATGACTACTTTTTATTTCCGTAATCAGCTTATCATACTTAATCGCGTCTTCATTATCCAAATTCCCGGTAACAAATTTAATCAATGAACCAATAGGATTTAGCAAGCCTCTTTTCATTCTTTCTGAAGGAACGAGCTGGTGGAATTTTTCGGTAGTTAAATTCTTAATGTTTTCTACTTGTGTTTTTGCATTCATGAAGTCTGATCTCAAATCCCTTTCGTTAACACTATTCTGAACCCGCATTTCCAACTCAGTATATCGATTTGAATTAAACTCTAAATCATCATATAGTAAACTTAAATCTAAAACCTTAATTATAGTCCACTTATCGTAGGTAACAATCGCCTGTCCCTCCTTGATAGGTAGTACTCCAGGGTTGTTAAGAATCTGCTGCAGCTGAAGGCCCTGGGTCCTGAGAACTTGGACCAGCAGAAGGACGAACCTGTGAAGGGCGTTTGATGTCTTTAACATGTACTTTCGATTTACGGTTTCGGACTATTACTGGTGCTACATTTCTAACAACATCTCCGGAGATGCGCGCTTTCTCATAACGCGGTTTATCTTTGCTCCTCCTAGTATTCACGCCTTTTATAAATACTACGTCCTCGTCTTGTATATTAAAGTCTTGTTCTCCTCCGCGTTTCTCTCTACTAGCTTCCTTTTTAGCTACGATTTTATCTGTTAGGTACTTATAAAGATACTTCGTTCGCTTAACATGCTCGCTCACTAATTGTTGTGTGTAGTGTTTATCGAAATTAACGTTAAATGTACTGGAAGCCTCCGTATGACCGAAGAGTACCTCAAATGGCGTGAGGCCTGTGGTGGAATGTATAGTGTTATTATATGACATCACCGCGTATGTCATGACGGACGCCGCGTCTGTCATTTTGTGTTCATATTCCGCCAAACGGTAGATTTCTAGAATAGTGGAGTGGAACCTTTCTATGAGTCCCATTGAGTTTGGGTTATGTGGCGTACCTATGTGTAGGTCGATCTTATAAAAGGTCATCGTATCTCTCATTAAAGCGTTATTAAATTCCGTACCAGGGTCTGAACTAATTTTTCCGGGAACACCATAGAATGAAAAATATCTAATAAGGGCTCTAATAACTTCAGGTGTCGAACGGTTTGCAATCTCTATTGCTTGCCCTACTTTGCTAAACGCATCTATGATAGTGAGGTAGTATGTGCCCTTTATAGTAAATAAATCGATAAAAAGTTCTTGTAAGGGTTTCGTTTGAGTCTGTGTTAACTGTAATACTGGTTTTAGTGGGTTTCGGTCGTATTTCATTTGTTTACACGCCTCACATGCGTTAATCAGTGTCGCTACGGTTAGATCCATATTAGTCCAAAAATAGGTGCGTCTTAAGTGTACCAAAGTTTCCTTAATACCCCGATGGCAAGTTTTGCCATGGTGGTATTTTAGGACTATGTCCCGTTGTTCGTTTTCGTCCTCTACATAAATTACTCTCATAGTGCATTCAAAAAACTTCACAGTACCCTTCTTAAAAAGCGTTATAATAGCTTCCGTAAAATCTTTACGATGGATTTCGTCCTCAAAATAAATGAAATGTTTTACTTTTGGTCTGGTATATTCTATTAAAAATTGTTTTATTAGGTCCGGTCTCCCAACAGGTAAATGGACTTCCAAAACTCTCTGTTTGTGCCTCGAAAGGTCCTTAACAGCGGTTTCGTTTCGGTTCCATGTGTGGATAAGAATTTGGTTAGGCTTAGAATCTATTGCCTCGCTCAGAATGGGAATGCCGTCTGTTTCCGTGTCTAGCGCTGAGTGAGCAGTTTCAGTACTACTGCTCGTTGGTCTTTCCGAAGCTGTGATGGTACTCCTAGTTGGGCTTTGTACTGAAAATGGGGATCGAGGTCTATTTTTGCCTATTGAGGGGATGCTCAAGGTTGCTTCTGAATCCGAAGAAATCAGGATCGGACTAGCGCTACGTCCCCGTGAGGCTTCCCTGTTATGTTGCCTACCTAATCTTTCAATGTCACCGGTCAACTCTTGAATATAGTCTTGTAACCGCTCATTGTTATCTACATTAGCTTTCATGGATTCGTTCCCATCGTTATCGAGGGCGTTAAGTTTAATACGCGACAGCGCATCGGCGTTGCTATTTTGCGACCCCTTTCGATACAATATATCATAGTCAAACTCTCCCAAACGTAGTTTCCACCTGGTGAGTTTACTATTTGGCTCCTTGATAGAATTGAGCCAGGCTAGTGGTCGATGGTCGGTGTAAATGGTAAACTTCCTACCATACAGGTATGGGCGGAAGTGTTTGGTTGCCCATACGATTGCCAATAACTCTTTTTCGATAGTACTGTACCGAGTTTCAGGATCGTTTAAAGTCCTGCTAGCATATGCAATCGGCTTGTCACTACCAATGGGTCCCTGGGAAAGGACAGCGCCTAATGCGTAGTTTGACGCATCTGTAGTTAGCACGAAAGGCTTTGTGAAATCAGGGAACTGTAATAGGGGGGCGTTGACTAATAGTTCTTTACATTTTTGAAAGGCCGCTACATATTGGTCTGTTATTTCCACTTTATTTCGTTTCTTTAAACAAAATGTCAAGGGCTGCGTAATCTTAGAAAAATCCCGTATAAACTTCCTATAATACCCTATCAAACCAAGAAAGCTCTTAATTTCAGTTGGTGTTTTCGGTAGAGGGAACTCTAGTACCGCTCGAATTTTATCGTCGTTTGGCTTAAGGCCATTTTTTGTTATTCCGTGTCCTAAGTAAAGAACTTCTCGTCTAAAAAATTCGCATTTGTCTAAGGTGACCTTAAAATTGGTTTCCCTTAGTCGATCGAATATTTTTCGTAATTTTTCCACGTGTTCTTGAAGGCTAGAAGAGTACACGATGATATCATCAAGATATACTAAGCAATGTATACCTTGAAGACCTCTGAGCACATTGTCCATAGCCCTCTGAAAGGTAGCCGGGGCTGTCTTAAGGCCAAATGGCATCCTAGTGAATTCATAATGCCCTGACTGGGTGGTAAAAGCGGTTTTGTGTTGGTCAGCTTTATTTACCTCTACCTGGTGATATCCGCTTGCCAAATCAAGCGTAGTGAAGTAGACTGACTTTCCTAGCTTATCAAACAGATCCGTTATGTTGGGCAAAGGGTATTTGTCATCTATTGTTATTTCGTTGAGCCGTCGATAATCAATCACCATCCTAAACTTATTTTCGCCAGAGGCATCTGCCTTTTTGGGCACTAAATGTACTGGGGCACTCCATGGGGAGTGTGATTCTTGGATGACGTTGTCTTTGAGAAGTTTATCTACTTGTCGCTGTATTTCTTCGTTTTGAGTAGGAGGGTGTCGGTAAGGCCTAACATAGATCGGGTCTTCGTGTTTCGTTCTGATGCTGTGTTTTACATGGTTTGTAAAGGAGAGTGGTATATCTTCGCAGTAAAATATATCCCTGTACTCGTAACAAAGTTGTTCTATACATTCTCGTTCCTCTCGATTCGTGTGGTCTAGACGTAATTTCGATAAATTTTGTTTAAGTAAATTATCTATGTCAAAATTGTCAGAGGTGTTGTTAACCTCACATTCATCGCAATTGTATTCCTGAACTTGTAATGGTTTTGAAAAAGTCAAAGTTACCTTTTCTTGAGAAGCATTTTGTATGATTGTATGCGCAAATGAATTGGCGCACCTAACTATTGCTGTAGGCATTCGCACGTCCTTTCCAAACTCGATAAAATCTATTATTCCGTCACCATTTTGCAAATCTGTCGGTACTTTCACACGAGTTTCGGATCGGGGTTCTAGACTTATTTCATATGGGGGATTGTAGATTATGGGTATATCTGTGTCACACGTTCGCAACACTTGATTTTTCATATCTATTGTCGCATCAAGTTGTTTTAATAGATCTGATCCTATTAGGCCGTCGTATCGGCTATCTACATTATAGACGTAGAACTTATGTTTGGATGTACTTTTGAATGTTTTCAAAAGGGGAATGTGTATGACTTCGTCATGTCTACTCCGCGCGTGAGTGCTTATGACCTCAAATGGTTCATAGTATTTATAATCAGAAAAAAATTGAGAAGCCTTTGCTGGACTTATAAAAGACCTAGTACTGCCAGTATCAATCATAAAACGTGATCCTATTTCTGGGATTTCTATGTGTGGTAGCTTCAATATACCATCACAATTTAATTGAACTACTTCGGGTGGTCTGTCTTCGAGGCTGGTTCGGGAAAATTTTTATTTTCCAAATTTTCCGGGTAAGCGATAGCTAATTCAGGTGACTTTACGAAATAATTATCAACGTTCTCAGTATTCTCTACATATTCAATGTATGGGTAATTTTCATCGTAACAGGCTTGGTCGTTATAGCCGTCGAAAGCATCTAACTCATTACTATAGAACACGTTATCCATATCCCGTGGATTAGATAACATGTTTTGTCTCACGGGGGCTGCTGTACGCATAGATACATCAGTATTATTTTGTGGTTTCTGGACTTGTGGTTGTGGCGGAATGCCAAACCCGGACTGATTTGGTTGGTTCATTGTGAACCCAGGTAATGGTCTATTAAAGTTATGAGGGGGCCGAAATCCTTGCTGCTGGTAAGGGTTACCACCGAATCTGAAACCTTGTTGATAAGGGTTACCTAACCTGAACCCTCCTTGTGGATTTTGTGGTACCCCAAATTTAAGGCCTTGCTGTGGCGTTTGGTTCTGGTTACCAAACCTAAAGCCAGAGACAGGGTATGGCTGAGTGAATTTATTTTGAGGATAAAAATTAGGTTTGAACCCTACATTCTGTGGAACCCCAAATTTAAAATTGTGTGCAGGGTTCGTGTTCTGGACAAAAACAGGCTTAAAACCTTGAGGCCCTTGAAAGGGTGACAGCTGTTTAATATTTTGTTGCTGCTGTGGTGGGTTTGATTTCTTATTTTTGGCATTATATTGAAATAAGAAATTCACTTCTTCTGTTACAATAGTCAGAGCCTGCTCCAAGTTTGTGCAGCCTTTGAGACGTGCAATACGTATCATGTCCTCAGGTAGGTTATACAAGAAAACATTAAGAGACGCTTCATCATAGATAATCATCTTGGCTCGTTTTAAGTTAACATCGGCAAGTCTATTAACCTTTGACATAAGGGTGCTTCGAACTTGTTGCACCCTGTTACAAAAATCTGAGTATGATTCTCCTTGTTTAATTTTTAAAGTGTCTAACTCAATCGCAACGCACTCTTCCGAGCGCGGGTCACCGAAATGTTGGATGAACAACTCTTTTACACTTAGCCAGGTATCTACGTCTTCTCTTTCACTGAGTAGAGCCGCAGCTCTCCCAGCGATCCTACTCGTAATCGCATGAAACACATATAAATCTTGGGCCGGGTTTTCCTGGCCTCTAAAACGCGCAATGACATATTCACACTTACTTATAAATAGGTTAAGCAATTTTTCCTCCCCTTCAAACTTGGGGATGATACACAAAATATCTCTTGGAATGATTTGGATTTCCGCCATATTGTTTTCACAAAATTAGAGCAATAAAATTATTAATAAACGAAAATCAGTTAACACTACTGCTATTCTAGCGATTTGGTCCAGAATAACGTTATATACTTAATACAGCCCAAAGGAATAGATTGGGAAGAGACGGAAAGTGAAAAAGTTTACTCACACGCCGCTCTGCTCCATATCCTCCAAGGTTAGCTGCTATGAAGATCCTCGACGAGCCGCCGTGTCCACTCACTTATTTATTTGGTCCGAGGATACCCGTGTCCTGAATCCGAAACCGCACCACGACCGATTTCGTGCCGAAAGCAACAGCCTGCGAATAGGATCTGTACGAGTATCCTACCGGCTGCGCCAGTAAGATTTTGGTGGCACGCGAGGATTAAAAAAATACAATAAAATTAATACATTTATTGTACCGTTTACAATTGAATCTTAGAATCGACTGGTTATAATTAATTCATACTTTAAGACGGACACTCGCAGGCGCCGTCTTATCATAGAGACAAGTCATAACATCCCTTTGCTGTGTCAGCGTCTAGAGACGCACGGAGACAACATCGCGTGGGCGAACAGCGGGAATAGGGTGTATAACTACCTACTTGACGGTTCGCAATATTATCGCACCTACCAACTATGAGTGGGTATCTATCTAATTATTATTACGCACAAAGCCGAGATGCGTTGGTACTACTACCTACTTATTTTATTAATATCAAAGCGAATTTTTAAATGCGGTTACCTACATAGAATGAACTTTACCAATAAATACGTAATGACTAACAAATAATTGAACAGATTTACCAACAACTACGTAAAATCTATTGTCAATGCTGCGTTATTTAAGGCAATAATTTACCAATGGTTTACGTAAACTAAATACCTACCTATTGTGCGTTATTGAACCTATACGATTTTCACCAAACAATTACGCAAAAATCTAGGTAACGGGTATTAATCCGTCTCGAAAGGACCAAAAATTGTGGTGAGGCGTGTAAATAGCCTGCACCTTTGTGAAGGTTTTATGAAACTTTAAAATAAGAACCTATGTTTTATGTGTAATGGCGGACCTCAAAATAATTCAATTTCCCTATTGATGAATCCTCGACATACCAATACCAGAGAATTATTAGCAGCAAAACATGCCCACGTACCTTGGCAATCCAGAGATCCCACTCAGACCCAGGGAGATGGGGAGATACCTCGTTCGTGCGCGCGTGATCACTTGCAGGTATGGGCTGCCGGCCGGCGAGCCAAATCTTCGTAAATCCACCGGTGGGATGGTTGAAACTCCAAAAATCGATACTGCACTATAAGTTCCCAATGAAGCACAGATGCAGGTCCATTTATTTTACGAGTATCGTCAAGATTTCACTAAAAAAAGGAATTTTAAAAGCGGAGCGCTGAGGCGCACACACCGACTTCTTCGAACGGTCACAGGAAGCTGCCCGCACTCACTCACGCCATCTATTGGCCCTTGCGAGAAAACTCCAGAAAGTTTAGAAACATGGGCGCTGCGTCAATAAAGATAGTGCGAGGATTCATCAATTGAGAAGTTTAACTATTTAATTTGAAATACTAGCATATTCTATTATATGGAGAAATCCTAAAGTATTGTTATTTTATTTTTATATTGAAAAAAGGCATTGACGCTTCACCAGATGGTTATGTTGAGAAAATATAGGAAAACAAATAAAAGTATAATAGATGTTTATTGCTACTGACATTATGAAGTTGAATGCTTCGGAATTATGAACATTAGAGACAGAGTAGTTACGAATTGTGATTGTTAGGATGAAAAATTTTAGGAAGAACATTTTCGGATTTCTAATTATCGGAGTTGAAAATTTAGGTGAACTTTGGCGCACCCATCAGAATACAGATCTAATCTCTTCGCCTTGAGTTCGATCCCAGCTGAGGAATTTTATTTTGTTTTTTACTTTTAGTTTTTTATTAAATTTATTTTCACTAAAATCACTCTAGCAAAAAAGTAGAAAGGTAAATAAATAAAACCAATAAAATATGTATATATTTTTTTATTTTTTTTATTAGATAAACGAGATAAACATTGGTATTGGTTGGAATGAGCGATCTTATTTATCACTTGGGTCATTTGCAAATGATCCGTCTCATTTCTTCCAATATGTTCCTTCTTTACATTGATTGTTTTAAGGTTCAATTTAGCAAAAAAAACATCTGTGGCCGATACAATGATTTAATGCAAACTGGTTTTAAACATAGCATAAGCATAATTATAGGCTATAACTATCCATACTAGACGTTCGAATGAGTAAAACACTGTTGTTTACCAGTTTTTTTGACAAAGACTGAGTTTTTAGTTGGTAAGGATGGGCGTAAATAATTTGTCAAAGTGGGTAGGTATATAAATTGATCAAAGTAAAATTAGAGGTGAAGTGAATTAACATGTTAGATAGTTAGAAATTATGACAAATTCTAAACGCATAACAATAACATCACTTCACCAGACTTTAAAAAATACGAGCTGTGGTTTAAAAAATAGTATTACGGCAATATGAATACCTAATTATTGCTAAAGTTGGTATTTGTTCACAATAGCTTAACAAATATGAACATTATGTGCATAAACGTAAGATTTATAATCGTCTACTAATAAAAATAAATTCGACTAATAATGAGTCGGCCCACCTACGTTTTCTATAACTTCTTGTAACCTTCTGCGCATGCTGTTCACCATATTCTCGCATATATTACTTCCCCGTAGCGACTCCCAGGTGGAAGTAACAAGGTTATCTAAATTAAGCTTAGACCTTACTTGTGATGAGTCCCAGTTTAGCACCATATGACCCCACAGATTTTATATGGGCTTTAAATCAGGACTCTTAGCAGGCCAATCGATAACAGTCATGTTTACTTGGTTTCGAAGCCAGTTTTGCACGATATGTGCACGATGCACTGCGCAATTGTCTTGCACAAAGTAAATGTGCACGTGCGGGTAGGGAACCCGCACAGAAGGCAGCATTAAATTTGACAAAATATCCAAGAAATCATGACTGTTACTTCGACCTGCTATTTCTACAAGCTCACCAGGACCCATCGAAGACACCCAGCCCCAATACCCGACAGAAATTCGGCCACACCTTTTCTCCACAATACTTTACGCCCATCCTTATCCGACTTAAATGTTTTTTCATCGCTGAAAATCACCACATTGTTCTCCCAATCAAAATCGACGTAAGACCTAGCAAACTCTGGTCGTTTTTGCCGGTGCGCAGTGGACAGCAAGATTTTGTGCGCTGGCTTGCTGCAACGTAACCCAGCAGAACGAAGGTGGTTTCTCACAGTTTGTAAGCACACATTGTGTGCTGTTGCTGTAACGCGGGTAGACAAGAAAGGATCAGCCTTGTGCCTTGCCACGATATCGTGGTGTCGAGCCGATGAACTAGCTTTTGGTTTTGGACCTCGTCGAAGATGTTCCACCTCTCCAGAATCCGCATATCAGCGGACCCATAACTGCACAGTTCACCTCTGTGGATAAAAAAAAAAAAACATTATTTAAAATACTCACAATAACAGCCATTATATTTATATACATTATATTTCGGTTTCTTTTTGTTCTTGTCATACTTTGCCTTCGCCTGTTCCTGATCCTTATCGATTTTCTGTTTAGCATCGGACCTCAGTAAGTTGCATTAGGTCGTCGCCACTAACTAATTGAGTTGTCTTAGAAATCGCGTCCTCCAATATATTTTCCGATGTCAAAGTTAATTTGAACCCGAATAATAATTCTGAGGGACTTTTGCCTGTCGCTTTGCTCACAGTCGTATTTATACCTAATTGAATATCTCCTACATAATCGTCCCATGTATTTTCATTGTTGCCATGACATTTTGTACTCAATGCATCAGATATAGTTCGATTGAACCTCTCGAACTGCCCGTTCGCTCTAGGAGTAGCTACCGCGTTCAGTATGTGTTTTATGTTCAGTTTTTCTGTAAAATCTCTGAACTTTCCACTAGTAAAACACGTACCTCGGTCTGTAATAAGCCTGGACGGAGCACCAAAGTAACTAAAGTACTCATGAAATATTTTGATTGCAGTTGACGTTTTCGTATCCTTCACGGCACGTATATTGACAAATTTTGTGAATGCGTCTACAATGACCAAAATATACATATTGCCCCTCCTAGAACGAACAAACGGACCGAGATGATCCGCATGCAATGTATGGAATGGGATTTCTATTTTTGGGATAGGGTGTAATAACCCTTCCTTTTGGCCTGATGGTGCCTTATGATGTGCACATTGTAAGCATGATGATACATATTTTTTTGTGAATCGACGCATCTTCGGGAACCAAAATATGGCTTTTAACCTACTCAGCGTTTTATCGAAGCCAAAATGCCCTACATGGTCATGGTTCATGCGCAAAACTTGCCACCTAACACCCCTCGGTACCACCCAACGAATTCCATCATCTAAGATACGGTATACGTAGTCACCCTTTTTTTTTTTTTTTTTTTAAATAACTCCTCCCGCTCTGGGCGGAGCAGGAGGGAGTGTCAGACTTTTACTGACTAAAACCCATCCATGTTCCTTCATCGCCCTTTGTGTTCCGGGGCCACGGTATCTCTTTCGAACAGTCCCGCAACCCCGGCAGGCATCGGTCCCTACGGACAAGATTGATTGATTGTGACCTCCCATTGTGAAAAATAGGACTGGAGAATGATATTTCTGATCAGGGTAACTATCGTCCCATTTCTCTTGCGACTATAATAGCAAAGGTGTTGGACAGTGTGCTTGATACTTGCCTTAATGACGCGCAGTTCGGGTTTCGTTCCGGACTTTCAACTGAAAGCGCTATTTTGAGTCTCAAGCATACAGTTCAATACTATGTAGATCGCGGGACGCCGGTGTACGCCTGTTTCCTTGATCTCTCCAGAGCCTTCGATCTTGTCTCGTATGATGTGCTCTGGGGGAAAATGGCAAGCAGGGGTATACCCGCGGAAATATGTGGGCTATTCCAGTATTGGTATGGCAATCAGACCAATCACGTGAGATGGGATGGTACGCTCTCTTAGCCTTATAGGTTGGAGTGTGGGGTGAGACAAGGAGGTCGGACGTCCCCCAGGCTTTTTAACCTCTACGTAGATGACCTCATAGAGGGACTCAGCAGCATGCGTGTCGGATGCAGTGTTGGTGGTGTTAGCATTAACAACATCAGCTATGCGGACGATATGGTGCTGTTGGGTCCGTCTGCGGGGGCGGTAGGGAAATTACTTAGGACTTGTGAAGCCTAAGCTGCCGCACATGGTTTGACTTATAATGTTAAAAAATGTGAGTACATGGTCTTTAAGGTCGGCGGCAAATACCGGGAAAAGGGACTCGAGCTGTTTATAAATGGGTCAGTGATTCGTAAAGTATCTTCTTTTAAATACTTGGGCCATTTTCTGTCCGACGACCTTAAAGACGATGTAGATATAGAAAGGGAGCGCAGGGCACTTGCCATCCGGTGCAATATGTTGATCCGTAGATTTGCTCGGCGTACGGACCTAGTTAAAATCACTCTTTTCAAGGCCTACTGCCAGAGACTGTACACGGGTAATCTATGGATCAATTACACAAAAAGGTCGCTAGATGCCTTGCGCGTCCAGTATAATAATGCCTTCAGGATGTTGTTGAGACTACCTCGCTTCTGCAGTGCGTCGGGGATGTTCGCGCAAGCTCGTACCGACGGGTTTCACGCGATGGTTCGAAAAAAAAGTGCCTCGCTACTCAGGAGAGTGAGAGATAGTCGCAACAGCATCCTGAGAACTGTAGCGGTGATTGTAATTTTTCTTGTGCAGAGGGTAATTGGTACTAACACTAGATAATAAGTTATTTAATATTTATGTTACTAACACTCTATGGATCTATTTGTGTCCGAAATAAAATAAATAATAATAATAATTTAAATACCGGTATCCAAGTGCACACAAAACGGTCAAGCAAGGGAAATTTAGAAAAACTTTTAAGATTATAAAATTTTCCTTTCCAGAATCTTTCCATCGGTGTTCTTACTGTTGCGTATAATATAACAATAAAATATAATATACGTACATACATACGTTTATACGTACGTACGTTTATACATAGTAGTAATTAGCTACGCTAGTTGTGGTCAGTGGCAGACGTGTTTCTTGTTATTTTATTTTGCTCAATTTTTTTAAGAGCATTAATTTGTGCAATATTGACTCATAATGTGTCTTGAAAATAAGAACAACAAGTGCTAAAGTGGTGTGAACTGTTTTGGTGAAAATAATACGCGAGCGCGACATCGCGCCGTCCGAGAACGCCGAGGTAGGCTCCTCCTCACCTGGAGTGAAAGAGACGGGCTGCGAAAAATAAATAATTCGTCTCTGTCGTGCCGCTGTGAACCGCGAAGTGCTCGGTTTGATCATCAAGATTTGAAATTATGTCTGCGATACCAATAAAATTGCCTAATAATTGCGGCGCTTGTGGTTCGCCCATAATTGATGATTACATGGAATGTGCCAATGATAAATGCATGAAAAGGTATGATATAGCCTGTCTCGAAATAAACAAAGATGCGTTTAAGACATACACCCAGACATATATAAAGAAATGGTTATGTCCGGAATGTATCTGTGCTAAGCCAAAAAGAGGCAACAGTGAAACCCCGGTGCGCATTAACATTCCTAACCCTAATGCCACCACTCCGGTAAACAATGTAAGCAGTCAGCGGGGAAGTCAGACTCAGTATTCACCTATAACTATGGATTCTGATTCCCTACTACTCGAAGAATTGAGAGAATTCAAAGCTGACATCATAACTCGCATGGACAGCCAGGCAAATGCGATATCGCTTCTACTAAATCAATTTTCTCAAACAAAAACCGAGTTGGGCAACATAGTTAAAATGATGGGGGTGCTTGAAGAAAAAGTAATAGCTAAGTTAACTCAGAACAACCAAACACACGAAGTAACAGCTGATATTCCCCAAAATCCTCCTTCTCCATCTTCTTTTGCCGAGGTCGTAAGTCAACAGAATAATTCCATCGTTTCCAAGAAAACGCTTCATACCCACAACAAAACACAAAATGAAAACAAATGTGGGGCCACGAAGTCAACCGAAATTGTACCGGAAAAAACTTTGTGTAGAACTAGCTCACTGGCGACTAGTGAACCACCTAATGATGAAGCGGAGAAGATCGAATCAGGATGGACGACTGTTCGAAATAAAAAAAATAACAGGCAGCCTAAAGAGGTCAGAGTGGGAACAAATACGGAGTTGAAGACAATTCAAGTTAGTGATCGCAAAAAATATCTACATGTTTGGCGACTGCATCCGGATACAACTCTTGAAGCCATAGCCGATCACGTGAAAAATGTATGTGGCCCAGATGTTCAAATTAAAATTGACAAAATCAAACACAAAATCGAGAGAGATTATTCGTCGTTTGTTGTTGGAGTACCGGAAAAGAGTTTTGATAAGTTGAACCAGCCCGAAATCTGGCCAATTAATGCTGAGTTCAGTGAGTGGATATGGTTTCGGAACTCAAACAGAACAAAACCAAACATATTATAGCCATAACATCGATATATTCTATCAAAATGTACGAGGTCTGCGAACTAAACTGGATGCGTTCCGAAACAACATTGAGGCATTCAATTTTGATTTATATGCAGTAACGGAATCTGGTTGCAATAACTCCATAGAAGATCCTGAAATAATTCCTCCGGGATATCAAATACTACGTTGCGATCGAGCGGATGGTCGGAAGCAGGGAGGAGCGTTTTTAGTGGCCACACACCGATATGAGCTGCGACAAGTACAAATCGCGGACGCGTCGATAGACACCTGCGTTTTTGAAATGGTTAGTGCAACGGTTTATTTCAAAAATAGATTTTTGTTTTTATGTTGTGTTGTTTACATACCACCAGGGAGTTCTGAGAACGACTACTTGACTTTATTTAGATTAATAGAAACATTATGTGATAGATATGGAGAAATAATTGTTATTGATGATTTTAATTTGTATTCGTGTCCTATAAATGTTAAAAATTATTATGAATATTTTGTGTCCTATTGCGAATTCACTCAAAGTAACACAGTACCAAACTGTCTAGGTCGTCAGTTGGATTTGGTTCTGAGCACAGGTTTTAGCGGGGAGGTGTCAGTAGTGGCGGCCGACGACGCGCTCGTGCCCGTCGACACGCATCACCCGCCACTCGCGGTCAGCGTGCACTGCACGCGCGCGCTTCCCGCACCCGCCGCGCCCGCCCCGCCCGCGCCCTCTGCCGACGGCAGTCCCGCAGCGCGTAGTGTGAGGCCGCAGTGGAACTTCTATCGAGCCGACTACGAGTTGTTATACTCTATGCTGACTACCACTGATTGGAGTATGATTTACGACATGCATGATTTGGAAGATATGTTGAACATTTTTTATGATAAACTGAGTGATATTTTAGATAGATGTGTACCCCGGAAAAAGCTTCAACGTGAAAACTCTCGATACGTTTATCCCGAATGGTACACCGCAGATATTATAAGAGATATAAAGAATAAAGCTAGATTTCATAAAACTTTCAAAAAAACAAAGCTGGATAGCGATTATTCTGAATTTTCAAAGTGCAGAGCTAGTATTAAAAAATCCATAGAAATTGCACACAAAGAACACAAGTTTAAAATACAAAATCAATTTTTAAAAGATCCAAAATCATTCTGGCAGTACATTAGGTCCAAACGAAGTAGGTTTAAGGCGAGGCATCGTTCTAAAACCGGGCACGCGCGCATCGGGACTGAGCGGGGGACTGGGCGTCTGAGCGGGGCGAGGATTGCTAGCTTATAACTTAAAGGACGTAAACGACAAAATGGTTTTTGTTATTTAATTCAGTTGGGAACGATAATTTCAGAAATTCCTTCTATAATTTTAAAGAGTATGTATAGGCTCATCTACGGAGAAAGTTAAGAGGCTTAAATTGGTCCCGTTTGCCCATAAAATGTGAATCTCTTTTTAAAAAGAGGTATGTTTGATATTTTTTTCTCTGTTACAAAAGTTACTTAATCATGTATTGAAAACTAACAAAATAAGGGTTTTATCATGAATTATCAGGTCACCAACTTATATTTTCATTTGTTTTGTAATTACTGACAAAAATTGAGATCATTGACTACATGATTTCCAATGCGTCCTCTTAACAGGCAAATTATCATAAAGAATGGTCAACATCTTTCGGATGAGGAGTCTGCTCGACATTTTGCGGCTTTTTTTGAGTCGGTGTATAATAAAGAGCGGCCGCGGCTGGAGGCGCGGGAGGCGGGGGCGGACGCGGGAGCGAACAGTGCACGAGTGCACATCGAGACCCTCAGTCTTCAAGACGTAAGGGAAGCGCTCATAAAGCTGAAGCCAAAGCGCTCATCTGGCCCCGATGGCATTCCATCTTTTTTGTTCCGAGACTGTGGCAGGGTGCTGGCTGAGCCCCTGCATCATATCTTTAATACTTGTTTAAAACAAGCAACATTTCCGCCTAGGTGGAAAATCACGCGAGTGATTCCGGTTCCCAAAGGTAAGTCAGGTCCGGATGTCAGTGGCTACAGACCGGTGGCAGTGTTGTCGACACCTGCAAAAGTGTTCGAGTCTGCCATCCAACGCTCTGTGCAGGCTCAAGTGAGCGCACAGCTATCGGACGCGCAGCACGGGTTCCGACCGGCGCGCAGCACTGCCACTAATCTGCTAAACTTCATGGCGAGAGTGGTGCCGGCCGTCGATGCTGGTGTACAGGTAGACGCGGCATATTTTGATTTTAAGAAGGCGTTTGATACCGTCGACAATGATGTACTGCTAATGAAGCTGGCAAAAATTGGCTGTACTCAGCACCTCTTACAGTTCTTCGCCAGCTACTTAAAAGACCGACAGCAGTACGTCGACTACAACGGGTTCGAATCCGAGCCATACTACACCAGGTCAGGCGTGAGCCAGGGTAGCAATTTTGGTCCTCTCGAATTTATTTTAATGATAAATGACTTACCAGACGTAGTCAAACATAGTTTATGTTTATTGTTTGCAGATGACCTCAAATTGCTGCTCGAGGTCAGAGGTGGGTCAGATTGTGAGAAATTGCAAGAAGACATAGATAGAGTGGTAGAATGGAGCCATAAAAATAAACTCTATTTTAACACAGCGAAATGCTCAGTAATGACATTTACGCGCGCGAAGACTGCCTTGGACTACGAATACAAAGTAGAGAAAGCGCCGATGCAGCGAGTGTCTCAGGTACGAGACCTAGGAGTACTGCTTACACCGGATCTAACTTTCCGAGATCATATAGTTAAGATTTGCAAGAAGGCGTACAGAAACCTGGGTTTCGTGCTGAGGCAGTCGCAGGGATTCACAAACGTTACCACGCTTAGGGTGCTGTATGACGCTTTGGTAAGGAGTCACTTGGAACACAGTGCTGTGATTTGGGCTCCTCATGAAGCGAAATACAATGTCATGCTGGAGCGAGTGCAGAATAAATTTACAAGACATTTGTACTTCAAACTTTATGGGGTTTACCCATTTTACCCGCTGATGTATCCTACACTGTTTGTACTGGGTATGGTGGGGTACAACGAACTCAGAGTGCGCAGGGAATTTACACTCGCGGCGTATGCGCTACAGGTCCTGCGTGGAGTAGCACATAACCCGGGTGTGCTGCGTCACCTGAAGCTGTGCGGACCGGTATGTGTGGAGGCGGCGACGGCCGCCACTGTTGGCCGTGCCTGCTGCCAGAACCAACCTGCTGTCAAAAACACCCCTCACCCGTACAATATGTGTACTAAACGAAGTGCATGAACGGATTGACATATTTTCGTGCAATCTGAGTGAATTCGCAAGAGTTTTGTTGAATTTTGTGAGTAATATCTAAATATTATGCTGTGTTGTCTGATTTTATAAATATATATATGTATAGGTTAAGATTTTAAAGCAGTATAAAAGAAAAAAAATGGTATAGGTAATTTGTAATAATTTTAATTGTATAGTAATAATTTTATTATTTTAGTTTGTTTTTAGTGTTACTTTCTAAATATGTTTAAAGTTTAGTTTTTTAAGTAGCCGTAAGTTGTTTACTATTTATCTGGTGTGTGCTCGCTAACCACTATTGCATTGGGGTAACCTGTAAAGATAGTGTGTAAGTTTAATAATAATAAATAATAAATAAATAAATAAATAAATAGTATGAACTGTGAGAAGTTCTATATAACTGTTGAGGAAGCTGAAACGGCGTGTATACAGCGTATGAAGTACAGGGACTGTCCAGGTAAGGATTTAGTGAAAACAAATATACTAGTTCGGGAGATAACACTGCAAATCATTTCTTCATTTTATTTTCGAAAGAACTTAATTCTAATAACATGGAATGCAATGAAATCTGAATGATATGATAATAATAATAATATCTTTCCTTACAGAGAGCCAACAATATCTATGCACGAATGTGATATTGACAAATCGATCGTTCAGTAAGATGAGCGTGTGTGGCCAGTTCTACGTAGACGCGAAGCTAACACGGAGTTTGATAGGAGTCATCATTAATTATGTAGTGTACTCTTGCAGTTCTTCTTTCTTTAAACTCTTCAATGTTTGTATAAAAAATCAAAAAAAGGAAATAAAAATATTTGAACTTTAACTGAAATCTTTAATTACAATCAAACAGCAAGTTCTTGCCCATCTTGGACAACTACCTCCAAAATTTAAACAAAGTGAACTATAGCGCTGTGCAGATAGATACTTACTCGTCCGATAAATTTTGAGACCATCGAAAGCTAAGTAGAAAAAAAACTAGTTGGTGACAAAAAAACTAAATCAATCACAAAGGTCACCGAGTTCTGAAGCTAAAGTTATTTTTCAGTTTTTTGTTTTTTTTTTTTTTTAATTGGGTTTATTTTTTGCAAAAAAGTTTTTTATTTTTCCATTTTCAGTTGTAATGTATCCTATACAATTATTTGATATGTAAACTACAATTTGAAATAAGCCCAACAAAAGGTAACTGCTGTAAATCGTTGAGGAATTCCGTCGACTGTCTATGGTCTCCATCATCAGACCTGTAATGGCATTTATACTCCATATGGGTGCAGGGTTCTCATCAATAGAAATGAATTAAGTCCAAACACAAGGTAACTACTTCAAAACATTGAGGAGTTCCCTTGACTGTCCTTCGTCTTCATAATCAGACCCCTAATGACAGTTATAACCCATTTAGGTGTATAGTTCTTATCAATACATATAAGTCAAGCCCAAACACCAGGTAATTGCTGTAAATTGTTGAGGAGTTCCCTCGATTGTCTTTTGGCTCCATCATCAGATCGACTCCAGACCTGCATTAAATAGTAGTGCTTTAAAATACTTAGTGAAAAAATTAGCAAACGCACCTAGTTTTCTTATTATGGTACCACCCTTGAGATGTCTCCTTTCCAACAAAAAAAGAATCTTCTAAATCGGTTCATAAACGACGGACTTATCCGCGAACACTCATAAAAAAAAACATATATACGGTCGAATTGAGAAACCTCATTTTTTAAAAGTCGGTTAAAAATAAGTTACAACTTAAGATGCTCCTATATAGAATGTTGTGTGTCTATTTGGCGCTAATGCATATACATTCTGGGCATTGGACACACGCAAACATGCTACATATAGCTGGCCATGGGAAAAGCATGGCTTTTCCAAATGCACCCCTGCTACCTGCAATGTTCAAGTTCAAGTTCGTCACATGGACGGTATATTATAATATACCGTCCATGTGAATCATCGGACGCTCTTGGTCGTATACGACCATGATTTTACCCCAAGCCAATTTTCAACAGGCGTACCTTGAACGGGTTCTTTTTACTCCCTTCTTGAGGTGTTCCATGTATTACAACGGGGGCCTTGAAAAAGGTGGTTGAAGTGGTTTTAGGAGGTGATGAAAATCCTTTCTCGGAATTTACGTTCATTAAAGAAAACAGGCTGTCCATTTCCTTAGTGTACGGCAACGGTACGTAATACATGTAGCATTGGACGTTTCCAAATACTTTTCCCTTTGAAATAACATTTACTAATTTGTGGACCTTTAAACGAAACACGCGGGCAACTAAATCATGTCAGTCAGTTATTCTTTGCCCAGGCATAAGCTCTTCTGTTATTTTCTTCCATAAGGGATTGCAGGTGAAAGTCACGAATAGGTCAGGCCTGCTGTAAGTGCGTACATAGGCGAAAGCGTGTTGTGTATATTCATGCAGATAGCGAGGGCTGTTAATAAAAGTAGAGGGAAGAATAACGATTCGGCCTAAATCGTTGGGGCTTATATTACCATCTGTGCTAATCGCATCTTGCAGATGAATATAATTTTCGGCTCGTAGTTTTTTTTTGCTTTAAAGAAATGTAACGAAGACGTTCGCTCTCAACTTTGACGTACATATCTACTAAAAATTGGTGGAACAGCTGCCTTGACCTTGCCTTGAGAAGAAGGATAAAATCATTTTCTCGGTTCATCATGTGGTAGGCGTAAAAATCCATACAGGAAACTTTCTTATTGGGAACTGGCTATTTTGTAGTGGGATTAATGAGGGGTATATCAAAATAGTATCCCAACTGTCCCTTGCTAAAAATTAATGGGTACTGCAAAGCATCATAGAACTTATGAGTATCAGCTACGCGTGTCAATGTGACAATGTGACAATTATCATGTGTTCGTAACACAGTCTCGTGAAGAGAACTGGTTGCCACTCACTACGACAACAACTTCATTAATTGTCGGTGCATTAAAACGCCTCTCATGTTCGCCACGCGGAGTTCAATCAGCATGGATAACGACCTTATAATCTTCTTGAGGCCAGTTTTCTATTGTGGTTTTAAAGGTATTTATCAATATATTTTGGTTATGTAACATTCTTTGAATTTTTAATACCGTATCTCTGTCAAGTCCTTGAATGTATTGGCAGCGACGGTTTACCACCCACCCATAAAGTAAATTTGCAAAAATGTATGCTGTTCGTTCTCTGTTGGAAAAAGTGAACCAATCCGATGATATATCTGACCTTGTACGGTAAAAGTTGGCGAAAACTCGGGCATTCTTACTTCTCTATCTACTCCAAAAGATGTCATTTGAAAGCATGAGTTGTACTTTCTTTTTAAAAAGCGCCGTGATTCATCAGCATCATATGAGTATGTATAGAGTATTCAGAGGTTCATCTGGTTCACCAAGTAAAGGAAGGGAAACTTTGCCATTGGAACAACACATCCCCGCAGTCTCGTCTTTCCATTTTAAAGCTGAAACTGAACTGAAAGCTGCCACAAAACTGGCATTTTTTGTTCATCAAACCAACAACAACTAAACTATGATTTTAAGGGTTCCGTACCCAAAGGGTAAAAACGGAACCCTATTACTAAGACTTCGCTGTCTGTCCGTCTGTCCGTCTGTCTGTCTGTCTGTCACCAGGCTGTATCTCATGAACCGTGACAGCTAGACAGTTGAAATTTTCACAGATGATGTATTTCTGTTGCCGCTATAACAACAAATACTAAAAACAGAATAAAATTAATATTTAAGGGGAGCTCCCATACAACAAACGTGATTTTTTTGCCGTTTTGTCTAATGTACTAGCTGTTGCCCGCGGCTTCGCCCGCGTGGAGTTCGGTAACTGTCCCACTGAATTATACTAAAGGGATAAATAGTGTCCTACATGTAAATCCAGGTTATAAACTATCTATGTGCCAAATTTCATAATCATCACAATTTATTATTACTATCACAATCACCATCACTATCACAACCACCATCACTATCACAACCACCATCATTATCACAATCACCATCACTATCGCAATCACCATCATTATCACTATCACCATCACAATCACCATCACCATCACCATCACAATCAACATAACAATCCCCATCACCACCGCTATGACCATCACAATCACCGTCACAATCACAATTACAATCACCATCACCATCACAATTACCATCAAAATCACTATCACATCACAATCACCGTCATCGTTTTCACAATCATTATCATCGTTATCACAGTCACAATCACCATCACAATCGCCATCACAATCACAATCACCATCACAAACACAATCACAATCATTATCATCTTAATCACAATCACCATGATCACAATCGCCATCACTATCACAACCACAATCATATCACAATCACCATTACAATCACCATCACCATCACAATCACCATTACAATCACTATCACAATCATTATCCTCGTTATCACAATTATTTTCATCATAATCACAATCACCATGATCACAATCGCCATCACTATCACAACCACAATCATTATCACAATCAACATCACAATCACCATCACAATCACCATCACAATCACCATCACAATCACCATCACAATCACCATCACAATCACCATTACAATCACCATCACAATCACCATCACAATCACCATCACAATCACTATCACAATCACTATCCTCGTTATCACAATCATTTTCATCGTAATCACAATCATCTTCATCATTATCACAATCACCATCACTGTCACAATCACAATCATCATTACCATCGCTATCACCATCACAATCACAGTCACTATCACAATTACTATCACCATCAAAATCACTATCACTTTCACCATAATCGTAATCACAATCATTATCATCGTCATCACAATCATTATCATTTTAATAACAATCATCATCATAACAATCGCCATCCTCGTTATCATAACCATTGCTATCACAATCACAATCACAATCACCGGCACAATCACCATCACTGTGGCAATCAGAATCACAATCACTATAATCGTTATCATACTCATTATCATTGTAATCACAATCATTATCATCATAATCACAATCATTATCATCGTAATCAAAATCATCATCATCACAATCTTCATCGTCATTATAACAATCATCATCATCGTAATCACAATCATCATCATCACAATCATCATGATCATTATCACAATCACCATCACTGTCACAATCATAATCAAAATCACCATCACCATCGCTATCACCACCACAATCACCTTCACTATCACAATCACTATCACAATCACCATCACAATCACCATCAAAATCACTATCACAATCTCAATCATAGTTATCACAATCATTATCAACTTAATCGCAATCATCATCATCACAATCACTATCACAAACACAATCACTATCACAATCACCATCACAATCACCATCATCATCACCATCACCATCACAATCACCATCACTATCATCATTATCACAATCATTATCATCGTAATCACAACCATTATCATCGTAATCATAATCATCATCATCACAATCTCCATCCATGTTATCACAACCATCGCTAGAACCATCATAATCACGGTCACTATCACAATCACCATCACTGTCACAATCACCATCACAATCAAAATCACAATCATCATTATCACAATCATCATCATCGTTATCGCAATCATCACAATAAATCAACAATAACCCTGTACAGAAGTCGAATCCGCCATCTTCTGGATCTCAAAATAAATGCCATTTTCGTAATCAGCACCCCTGATAATCTTGGTATGTCGATACCAATCAATATGGGTGTCGACCCATATTGATTTTTAGACATTTCAACCCAATCGCACCCCAAGACCCCAACAGGGAATGATGGTATTTTAAGTCCGCCACATTAAATCTTAAAATCGTTGTTTTTGTAATACACCTGACCTAATTCACCATACAAACAAAACCTATGTTGAATTTCAGGCTTTGTTACCCCATTTCCCTGTTTAGGGGTTGAATTCTGAAAAAACTTGAAACACAAATGTTAACTCATTTAGCGATAGGAGTACTCCTGTTAAGTTTCGAATAGTCTAACCAATCTTATTTTCCCATGTAACCACCCCCCCCGTTTGGACCCCCGTTTCAACCCCTTTGGGGGTAAAAATTTATAAAGTCCTTTCTCAAATACACCCCTAAACCTCATAAAGAACCTATGTGCCGAATTTGGAATCTCTAGAGCTAGACTCAGCGGTTTGGGCTGTGCATTGATTTTCAGACTTTGTCACCCCATTTTCCCCTCTTAGGGGATAAATTCTGTAAAAACCTGAAACTCGTTTTTACTCATTTCTCAATAAGAGTACCTCTGTGAAGTTTCGAATAAAATAGTCTAACTAATCTTGTTTCTCCATTCAAATTTTAGAACCCCGTTTCACCCCTTTAGGGGGTGAGTTTTGAAAAATACATTCTTAGTGCACCCCTAGACCACATAAGGAACCTACTTGCAAAATTTGGAATCTGTAGACCCAGCGGTTTGGGCTGTGCATTGATTTTTATACTTTGACACCCCATTTTCCCCTCTTAGGGGTTGAATTCTGAAAAAACCTGAAACCCGTTTCTACTCACTTATCAATAGGAGCACTCCTGTGAAGTTTCGAATAAAATAGTCTAACTAATTTTGTTTTCCCATACAAACTTTGGAGCCCCTTTTAACCCCCTTAGGGGGTGAATTTTGAAAAATTATTTCTTTGTACACCCCTAAACCACCTATGGAACCAATGTGCCAAATTTGGAATTTCTAGACTCAGCGGTTTGGGCTGTTCATTGATTTTTATACTTTGCCACCCCATTTCCCCCTCTTGGGGGTTGAATTCTGAAAAACTCAGAAACCCGTTTCTACTCATTTATCAATAGGAGCACTCCTGTGAAGTTTCGAATAAAATAGTCTAACTAATCTTGTTTCCCCATACAAACTTTGGAGCCCCGTTTGACCCCCTTAAGGGGTGAATTTTGAAAAATCCTTTCTTAATGCACCCTTCAACCACATAAGGAATCTACTTGCCAAATTTGGAATCTGTAGACCCAGCGGTTTAGGCTGTGCGTTGATAGATGAGTCAGTCAGTCAGTCAGTCAGTCAGTTTCTTCTTTTATATATTTAGATAGATAATGGTACGGAACCCTTCGTGCGCGAGTCCGACTCGCACTTGGCCGGTTTTTTGTAATCTATTAAAGGACCGTATTCAAATCCAGAATTATTAAATACGGACCACCTGTGACGCATAAAAATCGTCGGCGTTCGGTTTGCATTTCTGCAAGAGCGGTCCTTCTCGCCTGCGACTGTGCTGGAGTTTCTATCGCTCTAATGACTGCTTGCCGCTGGGCTTGTTCTCTGAGATGGAACTGTGTTTGAACAGGCGTCTCAGTTACTCTTAGAGCTCTCTGACTTTCGGCTTGTTCCTCCAAACGCAATTGCGTTTGCATGGGCGTCTCAGACGCTCTCAGAGAAGCTGGACGGGCGGCTTGGCTAGAGAGCCAAGCCGCCCGTCCAGCTTCTCTGAGAGCCTCTCAAACCCAGGAAAGACTAGAGAGTCTTTCCTGGGTTTGAGAGGATGTCTCATCAGCTCTCAAAGCTGCTTGTCGCTATGTTAATTCGGCATGAACGGAGGATTCTTGGGATCGAGCAATTTTCGCTGCTCGGGCTTACGATGAGTTCCTTCCTACTTAGGTTGGAACTACGTTTGCGAGTCATTTTAATATAAAAAAATACAAAGAAACTTAACCTAATAAAACAAAAAGGAACCTAACCTAATGAAAACTGTTAAACTATCTACACTAACCGAAAAATAATAAAAGGGAATTAAAACAGACAATTTTTTTATTAACAACAAACTATTAAGGATCGAGTCCAGATTTAGACAATCAATCCTAGCCTAGCGAATAATATTTTAAGAAACAGGAAAAACAATTCTAACAACCTAACTGACGACAATAAATTGTAACACCAAAGCTAACGACGATTTCCAACAAAAAATCTTCGAAGGTCATTCTTCCACAGATAATCTTAACACCGCGATTTAGAAAACGGCGTCATCAGTACAACGCCATCTATTAAGCTAATTGTGAAACTGTGAAACTCACAAAATGTATTAACCAGTATTATAAATTGTAAAGTGAGTCTGTTTAATTATTTTATCCCTCGGGAACAGTACTTTTGTTACCCGCAGCAGCACCTCCAGCGGCATCAGCCATCTTCCCAGGCGATCATTTTATCATCAGCTTCCAAGTAAGTCCTTGTTTCCCTATGTGACTGTCTGTCTCATGCCTTTAATTATTAAGCAAATATCTTAGTCTTGAATCTTGTTTAAAAAACAACACACATCTGCCACTTACAAATCCATTAAATTTCTATTTTATGGTTTGACGACGGGACCGTAATTAACGCAACTTTCCGTCCTCTTGTAAACACACGATAAGAACCGGCCAAAAGAAATATTTCAAAGAATTCTTTAGAAACGTTAAAATATCCTATTTTTACAAGCGGCTCTGAATGGCAAAACAACACGTGTTTGCAATATACTAATATCAGCATAAATTAGGAAAAACGAAAATTTTATCAGCCTAGGGTAATTTAGGAACAGTCACACCTACATAAAAACTGCGTGCCGGCAACATTATATCCCGCATACATTAATTTCCCGCCAAAATTTATAACCCCGCGAGGTCCTTCGAACCGCTATCCCAACTTATCAACAATAGTTAACAGGATAAAAAACGGGTCTATCGACTCTCTTAGTCTGGACTCACGAAATGGGGTACAAAAGGTACTTCAATTTAAAAAAATAACTCATATCGCACCACTAAAGCTTCGATGATTCCTAAGACACGTGGCGCCACCTATTACGTAAAGCACGTTATTGCTGTTTTCCTCGGGAACAGTACCTTTTTTTGGGATGAAAGGTACCCTATGTCCGTTACAGTACACCTGAAACTGTATATGAAAAATTTCAGGATGATCGGTTCAGTGGGTTAGGCGTGAAGAGGTAACAAACAAACATTTAACAAACAAACTTAAGGTACAGTATGGATACACGAGACACCTCGAACAAATTCGTTATCTACTTGCAAGAGTCACTTAATCTCTAAGGATCTACTGGATGCTGTCGGCACGAGCGTATCGTGTCAAATTTGCTAGTTTTATGGTATTTTTCTTTAAAATTCATCTGATACATCATTTCTAAGACACTTATTCTTGTGGCTTCTTTATAGTATTTTCAAATCTCCTCGAGTAGAACTAACCTATTTTAATTTTTGTAAATATTTGGTAATGACTACTTGTTCAATAAATTAATAAAGCGAGGTGTGAGCAGGTAATGCTATAACTAAACAAGGTTTTTAAGGACAACTTGTCCATATTAGTTACTTAAAAAGGCTATAATGATATAAGTCTTAATTCTTTACTACTAGGACAACAAATAAAACGATAATACAATCAAACGGCCTAGAAAAGTGACAGACAGCCCGTCAGCTGCGATAAGGATGATAAGCCATGTATTGAACTGACATTAGCTACCGAAAAACTGACAATCTTGTTGAAATTAAAACGTAGCAGTTAGTAATGCAAAGTGATGTACACTTGTCTTGACCCTCAAGATATAACACAAACCAGTTTATTGTATTGATCTCTAGGAACGGGCTTAATACGACTTTTTTAGAAACATTTGTGTTTAAAATATTCACAAATATTGTAACAATGTTTAGAAAATGTGAAATAATTCCGAAAACCTCATTTCAAGTGCTACCAAATAATCGATTAGACAGTGAAGTTAAAGAAATTGCGTATACTTTTAATTTTGCATACAATCTATTTTTTTCGTCAAAATACTGTATTCGGGATAATCATATTTATCCAAATGGAAGAAAATATTATTGGCTATCGTTCTGCTATTTGATTGTTGTAAATTTGTTGGCTATATACATAATGTTGTTTAATGTATTTACACGTTTAGAATATGATACATCTAATAATATGGGAAAAAGTTTTGCTGTTCTCTTTACTATAGTGTATCTTATTAGTGATGGGATCGGTTTCACAATGTTATTTATTTTGGACATCGTGCATAAGTACAAGTACGTCTCTCTTATGTTGAGGATTCAAACTATCCATCGGAGCATCAATTTCAGTAAAAGTGTCCGTAGTTATATCACTTGGAACTGGGTCTCTCTATCAACTGTCATTTGTTTTGATATTTTGGTACTCTTGGTTCAGTATACAATGTCGACTAGTAGATCTGAGTTCATCAGATTTATCCCCAATTTGATTGTTGATTTGGCGTTTACCACATTTCATGTCAATTCAATGGTTGCCACCCGGCTTATAATATTGCTTAAGAAATATCTTGAGGCATGGATTACTGATGTCTCGTTGATGAAAGATGAAGCCAATGATGAGCAATGTCAGAAACTGTTTGAGACATATCAATATATTTTGAAAACTTACGATCTGTACAAATCTATTTTTCAAGCATTGGTAAGTCAGTGAAGCTTTAACTTGAAAATTGCTCAAAAGTTATAAAATAAAAACATTCTTACTTGCAGGTATTATATGAAATATATCAAGCATTCTTCCGCACTATCGCCTATTTGGATTTAATGTTCTATGGTTTACTGAGTTTATTTTCAAAATCAGAAAAGCACCCGATACCGAAATCTCTGGTCAGTATTAAACTATTTGTCTCTAAATCCTAGGTGTCGGCTCAAGTGTAAGCAGGTGACGTATAAATGCCCGAAAACCAACCCTGCAGAAATCTCACGAAGGGTAGTATATAAATAGTGAAATCATAAAAAAAAAAAAAATATTTCTCAAGGCCAGGAGTGTCCGACAATACCTTATGTATGTTCCGGGATTCTTTATAAATTTCGAGTAATAGCTTCTTGAAAATTTTATGAGAACCACTTTTAAAAAACGTCTTTATTTTTGGAGGGCTTTTTGTTACTCTTGATGGTAATGAGATTAAAAAACTCACCCACCACATCTCAATATATTATATTTTTCTTTATTAGTCGCCTTATCAGTTGGATATGTATTCAAGTCTTTCACCTTTCATACAGTCCATTGATCACCTCTTAAGTCTTTTCCTTTTCTTATACTCAGTATACAATACATTTATTGTTAAAAAAACTTTTTTGAAAAAAATAAAACCGACTTCAAAAAACACAAAAAAGTGAAAAATAACTTTAGCTTCAGAAGTCGGTGACTTGTTGTTTGATTTCGTTTTTTTTTGTTAGTTATTTTTCTCTTTTTTGTGTTTTTTGAAGTCGGTTTTATTTTTTGCATTTTTTTTTTTTTTCCATTTTTAGTTGTTCCCAAACAAATATTTGCTATGAATTTATTTTACATTGTTAACAATACATGTCATGATGATAGTCTTACCCCTAATAAACGGAACTAAACATAACTGCCGAAATCTGGATGTATTATACACATCTGCGTACCCCCTCAGAGCATACAGGCGTGATGTTACGCCATGATTTTGTATAAACAATTAACATCGACGCGATTACAGCTATCACAGGCAGGTTTTCCGTCTATTTTTGAAGAGTTCCATTGTATATCTCCGAAGATCAGCATCAGATGTTCACAAAATTTAAATAGGACTACACGGAAAGCACCAGCTTTCAAATAAAAAAAGAATTATCAAAATCGGTTCACCCAGTCAAAAAGTCTGAGGAAACAAACACAAAAAAAAACCAGTCGAATTGAGAACCTCCTCTTTTTGGAAGTCGGTTGAAAATGATTAGAGAATGTGAAAAAGCCGTGTAAAAATAAAGATAGAATCAGATCTACAAACGATAGCTGGGACCAAGGGCTTAACGTGCTTTCCGAGGCACGGAGGAAGCTTGATACATAGTCACCTATCCACAGACCAGCCTAGGCAAGCGTGGCTTAACCTAAAGATCGATCTGAGTAGCTATTATTATTTAGCGACTGGCTAAAATGCGCGAGCACGAGTGAAAGTAAGAAAAACTATTAATTTTATCATTTTTTTCCTTTTCAGTTCTATGGTGTCGGTGGTCTTATTGTTGCGTATATAACAAAAAATATAATATACGTCATTATACATAGTATGTACTGTGAAAAGTTCTATATAACTGTTGAGGAAGCTGAGACGGCGTGTATACAGCTTATGAAGAACGGGGACTGTCCAAGTAAGAATTAAGAATTTTGTGCAAAGAAATATACCGATTCGTAGATAACACTGGAAATAATTTATGGTTTAATCTTTTCGATAAAGGCGGTTTAAAACTACTTAGATTATCCAGATTACATAAAATCTAATAACATGGTATAAAAAATCTGAATGATATGATGTCTTTCCTTACAGAGAGCCAAGAATATCTTTGCACGAACGTGATACTGACTAATCGATCGTTCAGTAAGATGAGCGCGTGTGGCCTGTTCTACGTGGACGCGACGTTCATACGAAGTTTGATAGGAGTTATCATTAATTATGTAGTTGTACTCTTGCAGTTCTTCTTTCTTTGAACCATTATTCATCATATTTCATCATTCATTATCATAATTGTGTGATTAATTTTTGTGTGAATTAATCGTAAAGACATAAAAAATTGTTTAAACCAAAATTAACATATTTTCTTTGTATATTTGATGAAGGCACTTTATGCATAAAACTGCATTCCTTGCCCTATGTTAGTATAATCGACTAAGGCTAAAATTATTATAATAGCTAGTTAGTTTATCAGAATATATAATAGCAGCATGCTTTGCAGTCTGGTGATCTGTTTTCTGACAATTACTATTTATGTTTGTGAATCAAATTATGGCTGATAACGCAAAAAGTACAGGAGTGGTAACAGCTTTTTGGTTCTCCCACGGGGTGAACTGGTTCCCGATGAAGGTCATAGAAATACACTGGATGCAGGCCAGAATCGTTAATTGGCGTACCTACGCTAAGGAGATGGCTAGGGATCTGCAGAAGGACATTGGCGACTTTTATTCTGAATATTGTGGTAAAATATCATGAATAATAAAATACATGCAGTTGCCAGTAAAATTTAAGCTAGTATCCTGGCCGTGAGAAACGCCTAGCCACGATGCATTTCCACTTTACATCACTAGGCTCATCAAAAAACGAACAACCTAGCC
The DNA here is from genome assembly GCA_905147715.2 of Xestia xanthographa. Lineage (NCBI taxonomy): Eukaryota > Metazoa > Arthropoda > Insecta > Lepidoptera > Noctuidae > Xestia > Xestia xanthographa. Next base: position 709,715 of record LR990644.1, on the reverse strand, counting down.
TAATAAGGCGTATAGGGCAGGATGCTTGTGCCTTGTCCTTAACTTTGATTATGATCAGTACTTAAATACTTAAAGCAATTGGGTTTTTATTGTCCACATCGTTAAGTCAACAAACGAAGAGAGTGGGAGAAAGAGAGAAAGTGCTATACAGGACATCTATCTCCATCTCTTTCCCACTCTGTAATAAGTACTCTGTTATACGTTTAGACTTTCGTTGAAAACCTTTTATTTTTTCCTAAGCCTTATAACTAAATGGTTTTGGTTTTATTGCTTTAAAATATTGATTTTAAAGCATTAGAACCAAAAGCTTTTATAACCGATAAAAATAAAACGAAAACCTTAAAAAAAAAACAAAAATGGGCCCAGAATTGAACCCTGTGGTACTCTTTTTTTAATTAACCTTGGAGACATAAATATGGTGCAGCAGCGGTGAAGGCTTTTGTGGCAAGCAAGCTGATTGATGAGATGCAAAGACTTTCTCGAAGAATTGTTAGGTAAAATAAAAGATGCGTATAGTCCAAAAGCAAAATTGAATGTATTCAAAAATATGTCGTGTACAAGAGTCAAGGAGAGGGGTCATCGGGAACAATATTAACCAATAGCGCGAGTGAAAGGCGTGTGACGTAGGTCGATAGGTCTGTTCTTGACACTGAGGTGACGCCCTCAGTCTTGAATTTAGAAAAATAATAGGATTTGGAACATGCCCCCGGCCTTGGAAGCAATGGGTTTCAATGATCTTCAGTAGCAGCATCCTGGTCCACATCTTGTAGTAAGGGACAAATCTTGGCGAATGTGCGTCTCACCACACCCGATGACGTCTGTATGTCGGCCACACGGGATATGCCATCCGTTCCTGGGATAGTACGAAGGACACGTCCCAAATGCCACTTCAACGGCGGGAGGTTGTTATCCTTAATAACCACTAAGGAGTCTGGTTGAAGCTCGCCCTTATTCGCCGTCCATTTTGTCCGCACCTGCAGCTCAGAAATGTATTCTTTCGCCCACCGATTCCAAAAGTGTTGGTGAAGTTGTTCCACCTTCTGGTACCGCTGGAGACGACTGGCAGGCACATCACGTAGGTCATCACAGGCTGGTGCAGTCAGTGGTCGGCCAATTAAGAAATGGCCGGGAGTGAGCGGAGAAAAATCCTGTGGATCGGGAGAGAGAGGAGACAGAGGTCGGGAGTTCAGTACGGCTTCTATTTGTGCTAGTACTGTGCTATACTCTTCGAAGGTAAGGTGCGCGTTACCTATTACACGTCGAAGATGGTATTTACTCGACTTTACTCCTGCCTCCCACAGACCACCAAAATGCGGGGAATAAGGGGGAATGAAATGAAATTTAATATTTTGACTTATGGCAAACTCTAAAATATCTGAACTACATTTATTTAAAAATTTGGAAAAATCGTTCATTACACCTACGAAGTTGCGACCGTTATCAAAATAAATTTCTGCAGGTTTACCACGGCGTGAAATAAATCGCTTTAAGGTTAGTAAATATGCTTCACTGGAGAGGTCACTGACTAGCTCAAGGTGGATCGCGCGTGTCGCGAAGCAAATAAACAAACAGATGTAACCCTTGATAAGCCTAGCGCCCCTACCTTTGCGGTTCAGAATGAGCACCGGCCCAGCGTAGTCCACCCCACACCGAACGAATGGAAGACTAGGTGTAACTCGCTCCATAGGTAAGTTACCCATCATAGGGGTAAGCGTCTTACCGCGAATACGCGTACAAGTGACACAGCTATGTACTACCTGACGAGCTAAATTCCTGCCTCCTACAGGCCACCACGATTCACGTAGGTGAAACAGTAATGCCTGTGGAGCAGCGTGGAGAAGCTGGATGTGCTCATGACGAAACAACAAAGTTGCGAAGTAATGTTTACTAGAAATTACAATGGGATGTTTTTTGCTGTAAATAAATTCATCTGAATTAACTAGACGACCACCCACACGCAATATTTTATAGTCGTCTATAAATAAGTTCAATTTAGACAAACAACTTTTATTTTTAATAGACCCATGATTAAACAGTGCTTTATATTCTATTGGATAAGATTCAATTTGGCATAATCGTGCTAATGTTTTATCGGCAAAATCTAACTCGTCAACACTAAGACTGCCTACATGTCTTTCTTTTTTATATCTGATATTATGAATGAAACGCAACATAAAGGCCGCTGCACGCCTCATACGTTTGAATTGGGAAAACCGATGGAACGGAAACAAAGACGATTCACAAGAATCTTGGGCTACAAACGCGGTGACAGATGATTTAACCTCAGGTAACTCGACATGTTTGAATGAATCTGAACTTTTGTGATCATCTATTGAAAAGTTAGGATCTCGAAGAAATTCAGGACCCTCCCACCATAGGGTAGAAGATGGAAGTTCTTCCAACCGGATGCCGCGCGACGCCAGATCAGCAGGATTGTTTTCACTCCTCACGTGACGCCACGGGACCACCAGTGTAAGGTCATGAATTTCCGCTACCCTGTTTTGGACGAACGTTTTAAGTTGGTTCGGCCTCATGTGTAGCCAGCCTAAGACAATCGTGGAATCGGTCCAAAACACGATTTTATTGAACTTACAACGTAATGAGTCGCGTACCTTGTCATACAGACGGGCGCCTAATAAAGCCCCACAAAGTTCGAGACGAGGGACACTAATAGGTTTTAACGGCGCGACCTTAGATTTAGAAAATAATAATGTAACCGTTACCGTTAGATCAGAATTAACTGTGCGAACATAAATGCACGCGCCGTAAGCCGTTTGAGACGCGTCGCTAAAAACATGAAGCTCGATATACATAGGCTGCGTACCTATAACATGACAGTAGGATGTTATTGGGCATTCTACCCCACCTGATGCGACTTCACTCGCTTCGCTCGCTTGTCGCGGTGTGGTAGAATGCCCAATAACATTTTTATGCCCAATAACATTTTTGTGAATGATATGTTAAAAACACTGGTTCAGCGGCTATTCCACCCGTTGGAGTAGGTATGAATTCCTGCATTTTGCTGTAAAATACTGGTTTGGTGTCTATTCCACTAAAATCTCATTTGCTTCCGTTTGGGTTGATTCCTGCAAACCTAACGTTACCGTTATGTAACTAAACTAAACTCTTTTAACAGGAAAGGTGAATAGCTTATAAATAATTCTTCGCAGTGATTTAACGCTACATTCGATTCTAGCCATTGCAGTAAGAAGGTTGCATTTCGTATCACTAAACTAAATACATATAACTAAGTTAACTACAATGCATGACTCAGAGAAGTCTGTTATAAAAGATATTTGTAAACTTATCATGAGGAATTCGAGCGGCGAGGTTATATTTATACAAGATTTGCAAACTGATAAAAAAAATACAGATAACGGTTCATCAAAACATCAGGACAGGTATACAGCCCAATCAGAAGATTTGTTCTACCAACAGATGCTTGATTGGCTAAAATCAAACAATCGCTATCTTATATTGAAGGACAGCCATGGTGATGTTCGTACATTTGTTCGAGTCAGCGACAATGAGTTATAAAATGTCAAATGTCAATGTAAAAAATTACAAAATAACATTAGTTATATTTGAGAGTAAGTGGGGACAAAAGTCATAACGACGTATAAATGTCTATGTAATTGCTTAATTGACCCATTATTGATATTATAACCGTTTCAATGAGTCACCATGAAATTTGTCAAACAACCACAATCGTTACATGTAAACAAACTCTGCGTTCAGTCTCAGGAAACTGGTTTTCGTCATGGAGAATTATTACCTAAATCCATACGATGCATCATTTGCGGGCCGTCAAATTATGGAAAAACCAATTTATTAGTTGGACTTCTTATACATGAGAATGGATTAAGATTTCAAAATGTTTATGTTTACTCGAAAACCTTGCAACAACCCAAATACGTTTTTTTAGAAAAAGTCTTGCAACGAGTACCAGGCATTTCGTTTCAGAAATATCATGAAAATGAGCAAGTACTGAGTGTTCAGACCGCAAAACCAAATTCTGTAATTGTATTTGATGATGTTGCTTGTGAAAATCAAAGTAATATGCGTGATTATTTTGCAATGGGGAGACACAAATTCATTGATTGTTTTTATCTAAATCAGACGTATAGTAAAATCCCTAAGCAATTAGTAAGAGACAACGCAAACCTAATCGTACTTTTTAAACAAGATGAAAGAAATATGAGACATGTTTATGAAGAGCATGTCAACACTGACATGACATGGATTGAGTTTCGTGAAATGTGTTCAAAAATATGGAATAAACCTTTCAATTATGTTGTAATTAATAAAGATTGTTCCAAAAACAAAGGATGTTATAGAAGTAAATTTGATACGTTTGTAGTCTTTGACTAAAATCACGAATACATATATAAGGATATTTCCTGCCTGACATTATTATTCACCTTACAACGCTAAATCAATTACGACCTATTTTACTAATATGGAAAAATCATTGAAACGACAAATTGTTGATGCAGCAGAAGCTGTGAAGATAAAAGTACGAAAAATGAGAGATGCTGAGATTAATAATAAACAAGCACTGGAATCTGTTTTCAAACCTGTAACAGAACCTCTCAACCTAATTGCTAATGCTAGTAAGCAAACTCCTCTCCTGCATGCTAGTGATGATTTTGCTGATGGTTTGTTTATCAACGAAACTGGTACCGCAGGAAGTAATAATAATAATGACGATGAAGATAAATATGAATCCGATATCAACAGTGACTCTTCTTATGAATCAGTCGTTGAAAGGAATCAAGACGGTGATACGTCATCCTGGTCAGTGTCTTCAGAAGCGTTGGTAGATATTCCGTTTGGGGTTAGAGCAGACAGCGGGAAACTGATGTTAGGTTCTGCTTGCATAACGATCAACGATCAATACATCACCGTAGTTGGACATAAATACCGAAACACTCCTGGCTTAAAAAAGTTTTTGCTTAAGAAAGATGTAGACCTAAGCTTGGTTACAAATAGTGATATGCAAAATTATAAGTCGATGCTACTTGATACAAATGCCCATCGTCGAGACTATGAGCCAAGTAAGCCAATAAAAAGTAACAAAGGACAAAAATATTTGCAAGTTATAAAACCACTTTTTAAACTGAAGAATGCAGTTCAGGGAAAAGGTCTACCGTTATTAAAAAAGTGGAGAAAAAACGTAGATTTCGTGTACTGGGATGATCCCAATGAATTAGTGGAAAGGTTAAAATTATTGATTGCATCTAGGGATGCTGGCAACACAGGATTAGATAATGAAATTATATCCATCATTGAAGAATTACGTGAAAGTAAAGTTATAAATAAATAATTATTTAATAATGTGTTTATTTTACTATCAACCTCTCGCAACAATACACCTTTAACATGAACGTAGACAAATTCGGACACTACATTCACAAAAGAATGCGTTTATCAGAGTTATTTGAGTTTAATGAGAATGCATTGTTAAAATCAGAAAACGGAGATTTTGATTTAAAAACATCAAGACTGAGAGGAATTAGAACCCCAGAAGAGGCAGACGATGCTGTTAACAAGGATTATGTAGATCGATTGAATGCTAACACGTTAAAAGAATTAAATAATCTGGCTGTAAACAAGGATTATGTAGATCGATTGAATGCAAATATGTTGAAAGACTTTAATACTCTGATTGGTAAATTGCGTTCTCAAATAATAAAAGATGCAAAGGATACAGTTCAAACTACTTTAAAAGCAAGGATACCTGAGGTTTCAACTCATTTCCAAGATAAGTTCTACACTAAAGCAGAGGTAGATAAATTACTGCAAAAAACTTCGTAATGACAAAACAGCAAATTGTAAATGAAATACACAAAGCGGCAAGAAGAAATTTCCTGCGACGTTCTGTTATTCTGAAAGGAATCCATGACTTATGGCAAGCAGACTTGATGGACATGCAAAACCTTAAAAAGTACAACAAAGGTTACAATTTCATCTTAGTAGTGATTGACTGTTTCTCAAAGTATGCCTGGGCTGAACCGTTAAAATCGAAAAATAAATTTGAGGTTACTCGTGCATTCGAACATATACTGCTTAGTAGTCGCAGTAATCCTGTTAACTTACAAACTGACATGGGGACAGAATTTTATAACATCACTTTTCAAACGCTTATGAAAAAGCACAACATTAACCGTTACTCATCGTTTTCTACTAAAAAAGCATCAATTGTAGAGAGACTGATTAGAACTGTAAAAAATAAATTATATAAATATTTTAGTCTCAATGGAAGCTATAAGTGGTTAGTGGTTACGCTCGTTTCTGAACAATATAAATATTTGTAACATACGCTGTTTTTTGGTTGGTATTTCACATATCCAAGAATGTCTTATTGCAATTGCCTATTGAAATGACCGACGAGAAAAAGGTTCGCATACCCCACGCTAGGGGGTTATCTTGTGTGGACCGGCAGTCTACGATACACGCAAATCAGAGACAGACGCGTGACGCTTCCGCACAAATCTTTGAATCTTGCAAAAACCCGCGTGCCGCGATTGCTCCCGCCCTTGTGATCATTACGGACTTCTGACTGGCTTCCTGTGACGTCTTGGGTCCCATCCAGGACTTCTGCCTTGTGCCGCCACGCGACCGAGACGAGTTGGGATTTGAGGTAGGTCTTTGCTTTAAGACCTTTATTTATGTGACTTGCTTTCCATCAAACAGCGTACAATTTTGGGTTTCTTTATCTCCGCATCCCTCGGGATCTAACTCAGACTTTGAACCAGTAATATTTCATCTTAGATGTTACCAAATCTAATTGGCCTAAGCAACCGCATTGAATTTAGAATTTAAACTTTATTCACCATTTTGGTCCTTCGAGCCGGATTTAGGTCTGAATTTGGGTCCTAAAAGCCTAAATTGTAGGAATTTAAACTAATAATTAACTTCATTGTTGCATATTGTCACACAATTCTTACCTCTATTGCATAGTAGTTAAGGTCTATTTTCGTGTGTATCCATCCGTACCTACCGGCAGAGGAAAAAAGAAAAAATAACTTTCTATCATCGCTAATTCGCATTTTTTCGTAACAAGTTGTTTATTTCCAAGGAAGGAATAGTTAATATATATCGCAAAATAAGTTATTGTTTTAAAATCATTTGTATTTCGCTAAATTACATTATCATTTCTGCACAAGTGCAGTACGGAGGGTAGTACGAACTGTCGGAAGTCCACACACCTCACGCTAACCTTGAAAGGTTATTCGAATAAGTTAACTACCTAGGAACTTATTGTAACTGGGTGTGACTTAGTAGTTAGGCATAATCTATATTTTGTCGTCTCGTCAGAGTAGCCTATTGTTATACGAGGCATTTAATTAAAATCGTAGACTCCAACCGCATTTTGATTAAATATATAAAATTTAATCATTAAACGTATTAATTAACACGTTCGCATTGCATTGTATTTGAATGAGTTATAGTAGGTAGATATCTTTAATCCATTCATCTGACGTTGTTTACTTCGTTACCTGCCCGTATCGTTAATTATAGGGCTTCCTCGATTTTTTGACGGGAATCTATATATAGATACGGTAATAAGGCAGGTAGGCGCTCGCATCGCATTGTAATCTTATCTCGCATTTGAGTGAATTGATAATATTATAATTCACTCATCTTACGCCGCATATTAGTTTATGTTATTTTCTAGTACGTTGAAACTACCTTGATTTTTTGACAGGAATTTAATGATAGGAAACTTAGCATAAACTTATTTTCGTATTGGATGTTCACTTAATCTTAATACGTGATTTAACCGTAATTTTAATTGGTATAAAATAAATACTTGCCTACCGCTTTTTATCGCTAGGTGGTAGCGGTAGTGAGTGGGTACTTATCTGGAGGCTAATTTGTTTCTAAGGTTAGGTACCTTGCCTACAGTTTTAAGTTATTACGAACGAAAGGTTCGACTATCGCTCATTATTTATCCGCATTTTTTATGTAGGTACCTCCTTAACTGCCTTTGGTATAGGTAGGTATTTATTTACTCGCTTGTTACGGATCGCATGAACTTTGTTCACTCTTACACTTCGTGATATTTTTCTCGCATCGCACATATTTTATGTTATTGTGATAAATAGGTTGGTAACAATATACCTAGGTGGGTGCCTCGCTCGGTGATAGTACCTGTCCGACCTGTCTACACAAAGTTATTTACTCTTTTCTTTTATATTTGTTTCGCAACTTTTTTGAGATTTATAATTTATTTGCTGTTAATTTATCGGAAAAATAACGCGCCTTCTTTACCCGTCAAATTAGAGTTCCGCTTGAATTTTGGGGTTTGTTTTTTTTTGTAATTCCATAAAACATGGGAGATGAAATTCAATTAAAGCTTCATCTCGGAAAACGCGACGCATGTTTCGCTCGCGTTCAGGCCATTTATGAGTCATCGAAGGTGCTGACAACCGAGCGCGCCCGTAAATCATTTATTGCGCAGGCCAAGCAAATGGATGTGTTGCGCGGCGAGTTCCAAGAAATCCTAGATGGGGTCAATATTTTATCTATGAAACTGGACGCCAACTACGAAGTCAGCTACAATAGCTTGAACTCATTTGATGACTTGGTCTGCGAAATCAAGGACGCATTAAGCGCGTTATTAGAACCACTGCCTGTATCAGCGCCCTCTGCAACCATGAACTCGGGTGGCAAGAGTGCCTACCATATTAAGGTACCAAAAATCGAACTTCCCACGTTTGACGGTGACATACAAAGTTTTCCGTTCTTTTATGAAACCTTTAAAAGGGTGATCCACACAAACTCCGACCTATCGGATTCGGATCGCATACATTATTTGTTAAACTGCCTCAAAGGCAAGGCAAGGAATGTGTCGGCAGGTTTGTGCCCCTCTGCGGAAAATTATCGAGTCGTTTGGGATGCGCTTATCGCAAAATATTCAGATACTCGCGCGCTCGCGGTTAATTACTTAAATCAGCTGTTTGCTTTAAAGTCAGCTGGTACATCTTCGCCCGCTAACTTGGAAAAGGTGTTTGATAAATTTACGGCAATTGTCGCAGGAATCAAGCAATTAAAAATAGAAAATCTTGATGATTTTATTTTTACCCATCTGGGCCTTAAATTAATCGATTCAGATGTAGCAAAACATTACGAAATGTCCTTGCGGAATGAAAAGGATCAAGATGTCGTTGACTACGACTATTTCGTAAAATTTGTACGCGAACAAATTAAAATTATATACCGCACTACAGCGCCCGCGCGCGCTCCCGCAGTCAGTAGCTCCTCCTCCCCTTCTACAAAGGTGTCGCAGGCCTACGTAGGCGTCGCTAATAAATGCTCTCTGTGTAGCAATACCCATGATCATCTATTCAAATGCTCTGGGTTCCAAAAATTGCAGGCCTCTGACCGATTTAAATTTATTAAAGACCACAAAATGTGTGTCAATTGTTTAAGTCAGCAGCACACCACCCGGAAATGCCAATCGAAAACCGGTTGCAAAAAATGTAATGGCAAGCATCATACCTTGCTTCATTTTGAACAATCGCCGCGCTTGCAAACCACCGCGACGGTTTCTGCCCCTGTACCCCCTGAGGTTACGCCCCCATCTAATCCTTCCGCGGGCCCTGTTGAAGTTTCTTCAGTTGCCCCAGAGCGGGTCGCTTTATGTACACATTCAGCGGTACAAGGGACCAAACGGACTACCGAGGTTTTGGCTACCGCTAAGGTAGTAGCAGTGAACAAAAAGGGTAGGGATGTAATGATAAGATGTTTGCTAGATCCCGGTTCGCAGAAAAATTATATCACTACGCGTTGTTGTCGCATGTTAGGGTTACCTATTCGCGCGGAGTCTATAAGTACAGTTAAAGGTATCGGCGGTACATCTCAACCTGTTCGAGGTTCAGTCGATCTCACTTTTAGCTCGCGGCTTCGTTCATTACCCAAGTACCACGTCGACGCGTTGGTATTGGATCAAATCACTGGCGAACTTCCGCTGTGCGGTATAAATGTAGCTGAATTAAATCAGATTGATCCAAAATTAATCGCTGACGATACTTGGGGAGTGCCTGGTAATATCGACGTTTTACTCGGCGTAAAACTGTTCGCTAAGTTGTTGCGACCAGGTTGCGTGACCAGTACACCCGGGTACCCGGACGCTTTAGAGACCGTGTTAGGCTACATTTTTATGGGAGATGCACCGATATTGGACCCCCCTACCGACACGTTCTCGTTCTTCTCAACTTCATGCTTTGATGGTTACGACCTGCGCAAATTTTGGGAGATTGAGGAGATCTCAGCCTCTACGGTCGTAGACATAGACGATAAACAGTGTGAGGAGTTCTACCGGTCCACCATCACTCGCACTCCGGATGGCAAGTATGTAGCTGCCTTGCCGTTCAAAACTGACGCGTCGGCATTGGGAAGTTCTGTCGACATTACACGTCGGAGGTTTTATAGCCTAGAGCGTAGACTTAAGAAGCTACCCAACGTTAAGCTCCTGTACGATGACGTTATCAAGGATTATTTAGCTAACAATTATATTTCGCTTCTGAAGAACGATAATCTTCAGAATGTGTCGCATACACGGGAGGTGCCTGAGCGACAGGTCGCCTATTATATTCCCCACCACGCAGTCATTCGCGAGGACAAAACGACTACCAAGTTACGCGTAGTATTAGATGCCAGCGCGAGTACAGACAATGGGGTTTCACTCAACGACATCCTATACGCAGGTCCAGTGCTTCAAGCTGACCTTTTCAACATCTTGTTGAATTTTAGACTTTTCAGTGTCGCTGTGTCAGCAGATGTAAAGGCTATGTACCTTCGCATAGGTATACGCCAGAGCGATCGCTCGCTTCTACGCATTTTATATCGCTTTCACGAGGACGAAGAGCTCCAAACCTATGAGTTCTCAGTACTACCATTCGGCTTGAAGTGCTGTCCGTTCATCGCTATTCGCACGGTTCAACAGCTGTGTCTCGACGAGGGTCAGCCTTTTCCTCTGGCTGGCGAAATATTACAGCGGGATATTTACATGGACGACATAGTCAGCTCAATTCCGAGCACCGAGCTGGCCATCGAATCCGCTCATCAGCTGATTAAAATATTTTCGCTTGGCAACTTCCAGCTGACTAAATGGTTGAGTAATAGTTCTCAGGTGCTTCAGGCGATCCCGGAGTCATTGCGACTCGCGCACAGCTTAGATTTTAGCAGTGATCTAACACCGAAAATACTAGGCCTTCGTTGGTATCCAGATGAGGATTATTTCGGATTCCAGGTAAATCCGGATAACCGCCCGTGCACGAAGCGAAATATTTTATCGTCCATCGCACGTCTTTTTGACGTTTTAGGCCTTGTTGCCCCTATGATTCTTTACGCCAAGCTGCTCATAAAGGAGCTTTGGCTAGTAAAACTTGGCTGGGATGATGTCCCGCCAACCCGCATTGTTCGCGCCTGGGAACAATTTCAGGCCGAGCTGCCTCTAATTTCAGAAATGAAATTCGCACGACACGTCGGTGTCGTAGATCGCTGTAAGATCACCCTAGTGGGCTTCGCAGACGCGAGCGAGAAGGCCTACGGTGGAGCAGTCTACGCCCACGTGGTCAGACCCCACGGGGATATCGTCGTATCGCTGGTGTGTGCGAAATCAAAGGTCGCACCCCTAAAGGTTATTTCACTAGCCCGTCTTGAATTATGCGCCGCACTCCTCTTATCGACTCTGATTAGGCGAGTTTATTCCTTGTACGCAGCTCGCCATGCCATTGAGGCTGTCGTAGCTTTCTCTGACTCAACAGTAACATTGAGTTGGATACATTCTGAACCGCACCGCTGGCACACCTTTGTGGCCAACCGCATTGCCAAGATTCACGAAAACCTTTCGGCTGAATCGTTTTACCATGTCAAGGGTTTAGAAAATCCGAGTGACTGTCTCTCGCGTGGCTTGACGCCAGCTCAACTACGGGATCATCCGTTGTGGCTAACCGGGCCACCCTGGCTTAGGTTGCCGCGATCCGAATGGCCCGTCAAACCGTTTCGTTCTGGTGAGTCTGAAGAACTTCCGGAAATGAAATCAATTGCGCTTCCGGTAGTCACCCAGGATGATTTGAACTCTTCTCTTTCGTGTAATATCTTGCATGACCTGGCCTCTAGAATTTCTAATTGGTTAAAATATTTGAAAACAATATGCTTTATTTATAAATTTTTGAAACGGCTCCCCAAGGGACCTATTACCGCTTCGGATCTAACTTTCGCAGAAAATAGGGTTTGGCTTACCGTCCAGAAAATACATTTCGAACCCGACCTGGATCGACTGTCTCGCAAGCAATTGTGTTCAAAACCAATTCAAAAATTGAGCCCGTTTCTTCACAAGGGACTCATTCATGTCGGAGGTCGCCTAGCAAATTCGGAATTGGATTTTGATTCTCGGCATCAAATTCTTCTTCCACGTCAAGATCGTACTGTAGAGCTGTTGGTTTCGCATTATCATACCACCAACTTTCACACAGGCCCCAGCTTGCTCGTGTCTCTGTTACGACAGCGCTATTGGATCATGTCTGCTCGACGAATCGCACGTCACGTTACTTTTAATTGTAACACTTGCTTTAGAGCAAAACCGCGTCCCATTTTCCCGGTAATGGCTGATCTCCCACGCTCTCGTGTAGAGACTGCTCCTAAAGCTTTCTCTCACACGGGTTGCGACTTTGCGGGACCTCTACACATCACGTCAGTTCGTGGTAGAGGCCAAAGATCTCGCAAGGCATACATTTGCCTCTTTACTTGTATGACTACAAGAGCGCTCCATCTTGAGGTCGCCTCTGATCTTAGTACGGCAAGTTTCTTGTTGGCATTCAAGCGGTTTATATCGCGGAGAGGCCCGGTGGAGTGTCTATACACTGATAATGGTACTAACTTTATTGGTGCTAGGTCATACCTCCGCGAACTCTATCAGTTCTTGGCAAATGAGTATCAGCCCTTATGGGAACGAGAACTGGCCCATCATCGCATAACGCTTAAAAATATACCTTGCCGAGCTCCCCACTTTGGCGGATGTTGGGAGAGTGAAGTCAAGAGCGTCAAAACGCATCTCTTCAAGGTGATCGGTCAACAAATCCTCACCTTTGACGAGCTTAACACCGTGTTGGCTCAAGTGGAGGCCTTGTTGAATTCAAGACCCCTTTATGCACTAAGCTCCGACCCTTCGGAACCGTCTGCACTGACGCCGGCGCACTTCTTGCATTCGAAACCACTTGTGTTTCTCCCCACTCGCGAAGTTAATGAAAATCGCTTACATCTTATTTCGCGATATGAATTGACAGATAAACTTGTCCACTCTTTTTGGAATCGGTGGCGTAAAGAATATTTGCACACCTTACAATCCAGACAGAAATGGAACACACCAGCTAATCCCATAAAATTAGGCATGGTAGTTGTTTCCATGCAGGATAATGTTCTGCCGCTGCATTGGCCTTTAGGTGTAGTTACAGACATCTTTCCGGACAAAACCGGGGTAGTTCGAGTGGCTTCTGTAAAAACTAAAAGTGGGATTTTGCAAAGTCGACCGGTTGTGAAGTTGTGCCCTCTGCCAACTCAGTAAGGTTCTAGCAGCTAGTTTTATTTTGTACTTAGTTTAAGATTAAGGTCTTACATCGCATCGCTGTACAGACTGTAGGGTTAATTAGGTTTAGAAATTCTTAGTTCCTCTATTAGTAGAACAAGAGCATGTTCGTGACTTTAGAATAGAGTTCATGATGATATGCAACTAGGTTTAGTTTGCCTGTTTCCGTTCAGGATTATTATTATCCTTAGTTTTCAATTTCATATTCTTATCCTCTTTCTTCTGTGTTTCGAAAGTAGGAACTTTCAAGCGGGGGGAAATGGTTACGCTCGTTTCTGAACAATATAAATATTTGTAACATACGCTGTTTTTTGGTTGGTATTTCACATATCCAAGAATGTCTTATTGCAATTGCCTATTGAAATGACCGACGAGAAAAAGGTTCGCATACCCCACGCTAGGGGGTTATCTTGTGTGGACCGGCAGTCTACGATACACGCAAATCAGAGACAGACGCGTGACGCTTCCGCACAAATCTTTGAATCTTGCAAAAACCCGCGTGCCGCGATTGCTCCCGCCCTTGTGATCATTACGGACTTCTGACTGGCTTCCTGTGACGTCTTGGGTCCCATCCAGGACTTCTGCCTTGTGCCGCCACGCGACCGAGACGAGTTGGGATTTGAGGTAGGTCTTTGCTTTAAGACCTTTATTTATGTGACTTGCTTTCCATCAAACAGCGTACAATTTTGGGTTTCTTTATCTCCGCATCCCTCGGGATCTAACTCAGACTTTGAACCAGTAATATTTCATCTTAGATGTTACCAAATCTAATTGGCCTAAGCAACCGCATTGAATTTAGAATTTAAACTTTATTCACCAGTTAGGTCTACCATTAAAAGATATATTGGAGAGATATAACAACACAAAACATCGCACTATTCAATTTAAACCAGTTAATGTAAACAAAAGCAATGAACAAGTAATCAAAGAAAATATAAAAAAAATAAACAAACATGAATTAGTTCAGCGAAAGCCTAAATTCAAAGTTGGTGATTGTGTTCGTATAAGTAAATACAAACATAATTTTGAGAAAGGTTACACTCCTAATTGGTCGACTGAATTATTGATTGTAAAAAAGGTAAATAAAACTTTACCAGTGACTTATCACATAGAAGATCAACGGAAGCAAAACATATTAGGAGCTTTCTACGAACAAGAACTGCAAAGATCTAACTATCCTGATGTATATTTGATAGAAAAGGTTTTGAAAAAGAAAGGAAATAAATTGTATGTCAAATGGTTAGGTCTAAACAGTGCAGAAAACAGTTGGATTGAAAAGGCAGCAATAATGGACTAAAATATTATATAACCATTTTTCATTTAAAATCTGATCATTATAAATTGAATAATGCAAGGAGGTGGACTAGTTAACAGCGTAATTAATAATCTACCATTCGAAGTTCATTTGCCAGGATACAACTATTGCGGACCAGGAACCAAACTTCACAAACGCTTAGCGCGAGGTGACCGAGGTGTAAATAAGCTAGACGAAGCTTGCATGCAGCACGATATTGCGTATACAAACCATACAGATTTATCAAATCGTCATAAAGCCGATCTCCGCCGATCTAGAACTACTTAAAATGGCTAAACAAAGACTTAAATCAAAAGATGCAGGGAAAGGTGAAAAACTAAGCTCTTGGCTAGTGAGCAAAGTTATGAAAGCGAAACTAAAGTCTGGATCCGGCATTAAATCATTTAAACACTTAGTTTCAAAAATAAAATCAAAAATTAAGAAACTCAAATGCAAAGATAGTAAGACTTTGATAAAAGCAGCTTACTTAGCCGCAAAAAAGTTATTTCCAAACATTCATCATCGAATTCGAGTACCCCGAGTAATACCCATACCAAAGACTGGAGGAGTTCTACCTTTAATTCCAATTTTCGCTGGTTTGTCGGCCTTAGGAAGTTTAGCTGGCGGAGCAGCGGGAATTGCAAAAACCGTTAATGATTACAAAGCAAGCAAACAAAATTTGCAAGAAACAGAACGACATAATAAAGCTATGGAGGCTTTAGTGTTGGGCAAGGGTTTATACATTAAGCCGTATAAAAGTGGTAAAGGATTGTTTATAACATCTTCAAAAAACTGAAAAATATGCTACCCAATCGGCCTCTAACTAATGTAGACATCCGAAAGTATTCAAGAGACATTCCATATTTTCGTGGGGCTACATGAAGGATCGACTACCTCGGAAGCCGAAACCCATTGAATGTGGTATCGTTAACTTAGACGATTCTAAGAACGAAGGAACGCATTGGGTAGCTTATGTTAAAGTATACAATCACTGTGAATACTTTGATAGCTATGGAAATTTAAAACCTCCAATGGAGTTGATGCAATATTTCAAAAATTGTAATGTTTTTTATAACTACACAAGATATCAAAAATTTAACACAGTCAATTGTGGACATTTATGTTTAAATTATTTGTGGACTTTTTGGAATAAAAATGTAATATAAAATATGAGCTTTTCTTTCATTTCAATCATTTGCAAGATGTCGCTCACTTTGTCGATTACTGGATACTCGTCAGTGTTAACTACATACTTTCCTAATACGTTGCAACTAGATGGAGAGTATGAGTGTGCATTATTACACTTTTCAACATTTAATTCTATTCCAAACATTGATAAAAGTAATAATAAGTTCTATTATGGCTTAAACGAAGTTATTGAACTGCCAGAGGGTACTTATGAGTTGCAAGATATCAGCGATTATTTAAAATCCGAAATGAAAGATGCAGTGATCAAACTACGGTGCAATAATAATACTTTAAAAACTACAATATTCTGTACAAAAGACATTAATTTTACCAAAGAAGACTCTTTTAGAAGACTATTAGGATTTAAGAAACAAATCTTGAAAGCAAATAAATGGCATGTGTCACAGTCTCCAGTCAACATTCTACCTACGACCGTAGTCAGGATTGAATGTGATATTGTAAGCGGTTCATATCTAAATGGTGAACCAAGTCATATTATTCACGAATTTGCACTTAATGTGCCACCTGGATACAGGATCATAGAAATCCCGAAGAACGCAATATACTTTCCAATCAATCAAAACAATATAAGCTGCATATATATCAGGCTGCTAGATATAAATAAACGAATAATCAATTTACGTGGTGAAGAAGTGCAGGTATATCTGCATCTTAGACGAAAAACATGATTGACTACAATAAAAATGTGTCTCAACAAGTAAAGAATATCAGTTCTACTCGAGCTACCTATCAAATAAGACCTCTCTCTAAGAAGAAAATAAAATTAACTAAAGACAATAAAGCATTCCTTAGAGCGATCGGATTGTTAAAATGAATATCTTGGACGTTTTAACCGCACCAACTTACGATAACACTATAGAAGGAATTGAATTTCATTCCTACAAGCCCTATGTAACGAGTTTCAACAGGAACGATGAAATCCGCATACCTATCAACCAACAGGACTTGTACATATTACCATCAGCTAGCACCCTATATTTGGAAGGAACTGTTATCGTTACCAAAAAAGATACGAAGGACAAAGCTACTAGTGTCAATTTTACGAACAATGCTTTACTCTACTTGTTCCAAGATATTAGGTATGAGCTAAATGGAGTGGAGATTGATAAAATAAAAAATGCAGGTATAACAACAACCATGAAATCATTAATTTCAATGAACGAAAGTGAATCAAAAATGTCTAATGCCTGGGGTTGGAATATTGATGGCATAAAAAATATTGATGGAGGAAGGTTTTCTGCTTCTATACCACTACGTAACGTCCTCGGTTTTGCTGAAGATTTTAAAAAAGTCGTGATAAATAGCAGACATGAACTGATATTGTTACGAAGTAACACTAATTTGAACGCTGTAAAACGTAATACAGGTGAAGTAGTGGATGATGTTCAGATCAACAAAATCATATGGCGCGTACCGCATGTTAAAGTATCAGACAAAGAAAAAATTGGTTTGTTAAAAGTCTTAGAAAAAGATCGTCCACTTCAAATGATATACAGAAATTGGGATCTGTACGAATATCCAGCTTTGCCTAAAACTACAAAACATACCTGGTCTATCAAAACTTCATCTCAAATAGAAAAACCAAGATACGTCATTATTCTGCCGTCCTCTAATTAGAAAGCCGTTAACCCTTTTTTTTTTTTTTTTTTTTTTTCGGATGGGAAATCATCAAATAACCCCTCCCGCTCTGGGCGGAGCAGGAGGGAGTGTCAGACTTTTACTGACTAAAACCCATCCATGTTCCTTCATCGCCCTTTGTGTTCCGGGGCCACGGTATCTCTTTCGAATAGTCCCGCAACCCCGGCAGGCATCGGTCCTTACGGACCCCTTCCTTTGTGCTGACTCTCTTTGAGGCGCGCGTGGAACACGAACGCGCCGTCGACACGGCCTGTCGTCATGTTATGAGACGGACGGACGGCGAGCTAGCCCATAGCTCACCGTCCACAGGCCCGCGCCTACGGTGGCCGGGGGCTACGTGGTGGTGGCCCCCGACGCCCGGGGCGTCTCCCGCGGCGGCCGGGACGTTGAGAGGTTCTCTCCCTCTCACGTTCCGCCACCTCCTTCTCTAGCATTACTGCTTCGCAGAAGGAGGTGACGGCGTCCCATTCCGTCTCGCTCCGGACCATGGCTTGCACCAGGGCCGGACGCGAGAGGTCGCCGCCGCCGATCGCCACTTCGAGGACACGGCGGTGCTCCGCCCACGCGGGGCACACCTCCACCGTGTGTTCCACCGTGTCCTCCGGTCGATCCTCACAATGGAAGCACCCGGGCGTTTCCTCCCGCCCGATTCGGTGCAGGAACCTCCCGAACACTCCGTGTCCGGTGAGGACCTGCGTCAGGCGGAAGGTGAGGACGCCGTGGCGTCTCTCAAGCCACTCCTCAAAGAGGGGACTTATCGCCACTATCGTGGCGTGCCCTGCACGGGGTTGCGACAGTCGCTCTCTCCATGTCGCCATGAGATCTCGCCGGAAGTCTGTCCGCTGAGCGACAATTTGCCGCGGCAGCGGAGTTTCCCCCCGGCTTAGCGCCTCCGCGCGCCATTCATGTAGGCGCGCGAGGACTATCGCCTCCAGATCCCATGGCGGCAATCCGGCAAGGAGGCTCGCTGCCTCGCGGGCAATCGTGCGGTAGCCCCGGGCCAGCCTTACGGCTACCACCTTTTGGGGCGCGTTTAGGTAGTGGGCGGCTCGTCGCCTCAATGAACGCGCCCACACCGGGGCCCCGTAAAGGGCCATTGACCGCACGACTCCCGCGTAGAGCCTCCGGCAGGAGGCGTTCGGCCCCCCCAGATTGGGCAGGAGCCGCTTGAAGGCAGCCCCAGTCCGTTCCAGTTTGGGGGCCAAACGTCGGAAATGTTCTACGAAGTTCCACCGGCTGTCAAGGACAAGTCCCAAGTACTTTAACGTCGACTCAACGCCGATGGATAGCCCTCCTACCGTCAGTGAGGATCCCGGAGGTGGCGCATTCCGAGGCCCATGAAAGCACATGGCCTCGGACTTGTGCAATGCCACCTCGAGACCCAATTGCCGGATCCTCTCAACGACTATCGCAACCCCGCGTGTCATCACTTCGGCCGCCGCCTCGTGCGACCCCCCCTGTGCTAGCACCAGCGTGTCGTCTGCGTAGCAAACCACGCTGACACCGCTAGGGAGGTCGGCGCGCAGCACCCAGTCGTACCCGATGTTCCACAAGGACGGCCCTAGGACCGATCCCTGCGGAACACCGCACGACATCTCTCGCCGGTTCCATTCTCCGCTGCGACCAGGGTAAATGACTGCCCTGTCCGTCAGGTAGTCCCCGACCACTCGACGGAGGTAGGTCGGCACCCGGTGATACCGGAGTGCCTCCCTAATGCAGCTCCAGGGCATGGAGTTGAAGGCGTTGGCGATGTCGAGAGACACCGCCAAGACAACCCCTCCTCTGGACACCGCATCCCCCGTCGTGAGGGCTCTCACGCGCATGATGGCGTCCACCGTTGAGCGCCCCTTGCGGAAACCGAACTGGTGTTCCGCAAGGTCCGGCCCAGTCCCCGCAAGGTGCTCGGCGAGGCGGTTTGCAATTACTCTTTCAAAGAGCTTGCCCACCTCGTCGAGCAGCACCACGGGCCGGTATGCGGACGGAGAGTCCGCAGGGCGCCCCGGCTTCCGAATGAGGACCAGCTTTCCCGTCTTCCAACGAAGCGGGAACTGGCCTCTCTCCAAGCATGCGCTAAGGAGCCCCTCTAGTCGGGGCCCGAGAGCCTCCGTGGCCAGGACCCAGGCTTTGCCAGGCAAGCCGTCGGGTCCCGGGGCGGTATTTTTGGCACTGAGCCTGCGTACCGCCACTCTCAGGTCTACCCCAGTCACTTCCGGAGCGTTGTCGTCGTCGTCCTGTTGGTCCGCTTCCAGCATCGCAGGTGGCGGAGCCATAGGCGGGGGTGGATGATCCCCTCGCGAAGGGAACAAAGTGCTCACCACGTCCTCCACGAGCTCAGGCCGGAGACTCTGCGTCAGTGGGGGGGCCCAGGGGCGGAGTTTATCCCGCACCAATTTGTAAGGGCGCCCCCACGGATCTCTGTCGAGAGTCCCCAGTAACTCCTCGCGAGCCAGGTCCCTGGCCCGCAGGACAGCCTCGCGGAGGGTGGTCTTCGCCGCTCTGTACCCCTCATAGAGCTCCGCCTCAATGGTTGCCGCATCGGGTGGGCGAATGCGGAGCCTGCGATGCCTGGCGTACAGGTGTCGCGCAGCCACGCACGCCTCGCGCAGAGACGTCAGCTCACGCGACCACCAGTACACTTGACGCCGGGCGCTTCCTGGCCGGACTCGGGGCATTGCCACGTCACATATATCGGACATGGCCTCCTGGAACCATCCTGCCTCATTGTTGACGTCGGCAGGCCTGTCCGGTGATGTCACCCAGGCCTGCACGATCGAGGCTTCCAGGAGGAGCTCCCGGTCCAGCTGCTTCAGCGCCCAACGCGGACCACTCGGAGCCTGTTGGACCGGCGCGCTTGTGGTCTGGGTGGAGACGTCGAACCGGATGTACCGGTGGTCGGAATAGGTCTCCACCCCCTCCATAACACGCCAGTCAATGACACGCGGCGACAGAGCGGGGCTAGCGAACGAAATGTCCACTACCGACTCGCCCCGCATCCGCACACACGTGGGGACAGAACCCCGATTTAGGACGACCAGGCCCTTCTCCAGGGCCCAGTCTTCCACCATCCTACCCCGCACGTCTGTGCAGCGAGAACCCCAAGCCAAGTTTTTGGCATTGAAGTCCCCGAGGACAAGCACGGGGAGGGAATGGTTTCCGACGACAACACTCAACTCTGCGAGAGAGTTGTGGAACTCGGCGAGAGTTCGGCTCGGGGAGAAGTAGACACCCACCACTACGATCTCCCCGAACCGGGCTGCCACGCACCCCCGACCCCTCCTGACATTTTCAAGGGTCGGAGTACCGGCGGCGGCCGACGACACTATGGTCACTGAGCCGCTAAGGTCCGCCACCCAGTCTTCCCTGGGCAGGACGAAATACGGCTCAGCGACCACAGCAATGTTGATCAACCACTGCGCCATGCTCTGGAGCAACAGATCCTGAGCGCAGGCGCAGTGGTTGATGTTCGCTTGGAGGAAGCGTAGTGGGGCCGTTATTGGCACTCCATTACCGCTTCCTCCCTAGCCCCCTGCGAGGGCCCCTCTGTGGCGGTGACAGTGGCAGCGGCGGCGGCAGTTGCGGCTGCGGCGGTGGCGACGGTGGTGGTGGTGGTGGCGGCGGAGGGCCTTCCCTTGCCTCTGGTGGCCTTGGTGGGCGGAGCGCAGGCCTTGCTCCCAGCCCGGTGTTCGGCCGGCTTGCCGGCTGCCGCACATGCACCGCAGTGCGGCGTGGCGCAGCAAGCTGCGGACACATGACCGGGCTGACTGCAGCGGAAGCAGAGTCCGCTGCGGTCAACCTCCGAGGCGCACCGTACTGACACGTGGTGTCCCACGTGGCAGCGGTAGCACCTCAGAGGTCTGGGCTCCAGCAGCTTTACCTGCGCTGAAACCCAGCCCACCAGTAGCCTACGGCCCTCCACTATTGTTTTGGCCGCCGTCACGGGGCAGCATACCGTAACGGTATGCATACCCGTGACGTCCGGACGTAGGGCGCCTGCCCTGACCTGCTCAGCA
Source organism: Xestia xanthographa (assembly GCA_905147715.2). NCBI lineage: Eukaryota > Metazoa > Arthropoda > Insecta > Lepidoptera > Noctuidae > Xestia > Xestia xanthographa. Next base: position 687,967 of record LR990644.1, on the reverse strand, counting down.
GGGCACCCACCGGACCTGGCGACGGCGGCCATCACCTCCTCCTTGGTCACTGAATCGTCCAGACCCAGGATGCGCAGGTCTGCGCATCTAACGGGTCTGGACACTCGGGCGTCGTCCGCGTTCAGGGACGCTCTGAGCTTTTCAGCCAGAGCGTCAGCGGACGACCCGCTGGTTTCGCCGGGGATCTCCAGCATACGAGCCCCCGTCGCGGTGACTTTAAGCCGGAGGCCCCCGGTGATCCCGAGCTCTCCGAGATCCACCGTCTCCTTCGCCTTTGCCAGCAGGTCGCGGTAGGACACGCCCCTTTTTTCCGCATCCGGCTGTAGTGTGATCACTACAGCCGCGGTCTTCGGGGCGCGAAGCCTAGCCGCGATCTTTCGCGCCCTATGCTGGCGCTGCCGCTCCACATTTCGGGCCTTTTTGGCCGCCTTCCTCCCCTTCTTCTTCTCCCCGACCACCTGCCATCCGGCTTCAGCCGCAGGTGTCGGGGGCTGGGGGGGCGGTGGTGGCGGCGGCAGCTGGCTTGCCGCAGGCACTGGCCCACTCGCCGCTGGCATTGGCGCCGCTGGCGCTGGAGCCGATACAGTCGCCGCCTGTGCAGCCGCCTTGCCTTTTCTCCTCCTGGGCGCCTTCTTAGTCGGCGCCGGTTGCGCCGGAGCTGACTTTCCAGGAGGGGGGGGCGCCGCAGCTCTGCCGGAGGACTGGCTCGACGGCCCAGGTCCGGGTGCGGCAGCCGCAGCAGCCGCGTATGACACCGTACTCGGCATCGTGCTCGGGCCCGCGGCTGCCTTCTTTGCACCCAGGGCGGGGCGCAGAACAATTCCCTCCAGGACGGAGAACCGCGCCTGGAAGGAAGCAAGCTCCTGCCGAACCAGGTTCAGAACCTGGTTCTCCACCGGCACGGGCTCGGCTTGTCGCTGCTGCTGCTGTTGTTGGTGGCCCCCATTTGGAGGCGCAGCACGGCTACCAGCCTCGCGCAGATTGGCCAGGTCTGCGTGGAGCTTGGCGTTCTCCTTTTGGAGAACCTCCATGGCAGCCGTCAGGCGGGCCACCTCCTCCCGCAGTTTGGCCACATCTCCCTCTGACGAAGGAGGTGGTGGAGGCCTCGCAAAGTTGGCCTCCGCTGCCGCCATGATGGAGGCGGAAGCGCCGGGTATGGCCTTGAGTTTCGATGAGGTCTTCATCTTATTGGCCACGCCCTTTATTGCAGCTTCCACCTCCTTAGCAAACCTGGCCTTACGCTCCGCCTCGGAGCCGCCAGTTGCACCCGCCTCGTCGCCAGACCCGGGAACAGTAGTGCCCGGGGGGCGCACCTCCTCGGCAAGTCTTGCCGACCTCACGGGGGCAGAGAGCCCCCTCCCCTTGCCCCGGATCCCCCCACGCTTGTTGGTGGGGATTTTTCGGGCCGAGGCCTCCTCATCTCCGGATGACGACCCCCGGTCGCCATCCCGCCTGGGCCGCTTGCGGAAGAACTTGCTGTTCTCCGCAGGCGTCCCGGCCCTCACGCGACGGGAGCTCTCTGAGCCTCCCGCGCTCACCTCACTTGATGCTACGTCGGACTCCGACGCCGCATCCCTCCTCTCCTCTGTTTTGCCGTCGCCGGCGGTGTTTGTTTTTTTATTAATTTCATCCATATCTAATCCCACGAGTCTGGGGGAAATAACATACAATCTAGGCAGAGACCCCTGTACCTAGAAGGGCAGATTTAAGCATTTGTTACTCGCCATGGGGGTCTGCAGGTACCCTGGCGAGGAGTGCACTAGCGACTGATTTGTTCCATGGAACACCCGTCAGCCATACATCCCCTCGCGGTGCGTCGCCACTTGGGATTCGGGGTAACTTTTTATAGAGGTTTTCTACCTCGCGGTCCGGGCGGTTAAGCCAAGACCCTCGGTCCCCTATCGAAACCGCGAGACCTGATCCACAGCGCTTCGATAGCCAGATTACGAGATTGGCGGTGACAGAGGAGGACGGATCCTTCTCTGTCTGCTCGGAGGCAGGGTGAGTGCACACCAAGCCCGCCCTCATTCCTCAGCTGTGCCCTCTGCTTTACAGAGGGTCACGCAGAGGAACGCACCGTTGGTCCTGAAAGGACCCTACCTTTGTCAGATTCATTAGCCGCGGCGGTCACATTCCCCGGGGGATAAAAGAAAACTCTCATTTCCTCTCATTCCCCGGAGAAGGATACCGCCGCGTCCAGGGTGCACCGGCCCAGCAGCTGCTCTTCGCTCCAGACGTATCGAGAGGGACCAGCAGCCGCCAGACACACGTGGAGGACTTCTGACATCGCACCCCAAGCCGTTAACCCTCAAATGGTGTTTTTTTACTTTTTAACACAAAGCGATAGAGTTCAAAATTCTCTATCTTTCTGTCTAAGAAACATTTTTACAGTATAAATAGTTCCAGAGATATGAAAATTTTGTAGGCCGTTAAGCCACATAATTTATGATAATTCCATCACTTGATAGCGTCTAACCCGCACTTCTTCACTAAATCTACGTTAAAATACCTTAACTGCCGGATGTGGTGATTATTTTCTGATCTTCTACTTAACTTAAAAAAACGTTATCTGATTATTCTTGACTATAGAGACGTAAAAGGACTATAACTACTGTAAAGTGAAGCATTTAAAGAACAGTTTCAGTGAAAAACTTAACTTATTTGCAGCTACCCGCCCTTAACGCTATTTTAGCTAAGCATTTTAATTAATCTTGAAAATAATGCTTACCTGTTAGATGAAAAGGGTGAAAAAAAATTAAGTAATGCTTAGCTACAAAGCAGCTAAGCCTCATTACTTAACTAAAAGGCAGTTTGCCGACTCTCACGCTGAGTTCACTCCGGGGGTGAGCGGCCAACTTATTAGTAGACCACGTCTACCTGGTTTGCCTATCCAGAAGAAAAACAAGGCGCTTATGTGTGCTCTAGATTCGCAGCTGTCAAACTTCTTTGACAGCAGCAAAGACCTCGCCGATACCCACTCAATGTTGTACTGTGGAGCTGTAGTGGCATGTCGTGTAGCACACGTCAAATTTCCCAACAACGACAGAGCTACACTACCAAACTTAGCTGTTCCAGCTTGGCAGTGCAGTATTGAGCGGCGTATCGGTGAAGACAGAGAACTCATCGGCAAGTTAATCTGCTTCATCCCAGGGCAAAACTCATCCTAGCGTGATGCGCTTTGTGAGGCAAGCGTTCTCGGGAACTTATATTAGTTTTTGAGATTACTTGGCACGCGTCACAGAGCGTATCGACTTCCTGAAGCAGAAGATCTGTGCATGGGCAAGCCGAATTCATTGGTACAAGTGGCGAGTATACACTCAGAATCACACATTGCAAAGCAATGAAAGATACCCATATAGGGTTTGGGGCGACCGGACCGGATTATGACGCCATGTGTTCATTCTGGCGTAACATCTGGTCGGTGCCTGGCAATCACACTGAGGGTCATTGGACCCGAGGTGGAACAAGCGTGTCATCCAATACCAGAAATGGGGGCAATCATCCCCAAGACGTAGATCGTGCAGTCTGTCCGGTGCCTAACTGGAAATCTCCAGGGCCGGACGAACTGCACCACTTCTGGATCAAGTGATTCCAAATATCGCACGCTCGCTTGGCGTCCCAGTTTCATTCAGCCTTTGAGTCTGGGTCGCTACCTCAGTTGTTGACGACGGGATTTACCCACCTACTCCATAAATCAGGTACTGCGGAGCCTAAAATTATAGACCAATCGCTTGTCTATCAACGTTCTATAAACTTCTTACATCGATTTTGAGAGCTAAAATCAACCAACATAATTGAGAGTAATTCTATCATGTCTGCCTCTCAGAATGGATGTATGGATGTAGGAACCGGTCCCGCAGTAATAAGAAGCTGCTCCTCATTGATATAGCCATAAGCCAACAGGTTTGCCGCTCCCGAAGGGATCTCTCTACATGTTGGATTTTAAGATTTAAGAGATTATAAGGTCTACGATTCTGTGCCTCATAAATGGCTCATGAGGGTGCTCGAGTTGTTTAAAGTAGATGCAACTCTGCGTACCTTCCTGATGTCATTATACCTTCATGTTGGGGGAGCGCTTTTTTGGCCACCTCAATAAGGTGCTGCACAGTCTTTTGTCAGGAGAAAACAAGGTGCGCGCCTTCATTGGTTGGGTCATGTCGGTTTTGATGTATTCTTTCGGCATACTTAAATGGACTGAGATGAAACTTGATGCCCTGGATAAGAGGGTTAGCACGCTGCTGACCGCAAATCGAATGCATCACCCACGTTCATCGGTAATGAGACTGTGTATCCCGCGGAAGTGAGGTGGTCGAGGGTTCTTAAATGCTAAGACCCTGCACAACCGTGAGGTATGCAGTCTCAGGGAATATTTCCTAGAAGCTGACGTGGAGATGCATCGCATCGAGATGTGGTCTCAGTGAACAAGGGCCTCACCCCGCTTTCCTTGGCTAAAGAGAACTGGCGCAAGCCTAAAGTATAAGACACTAATGACCGCAGGGAGGAATGGCAAGGCAAGGAGCTTCACGGACGCTTTTACCGGGCCCTACATGGGCCCGATGTAGACTTCTTAGCATACGTGTCCTGGCTGCGCCTCGGTGACCTCTTCGGGGAAACCGACAGTTTTGTCTGTGCAATAATGGATGAAGTTATGATGACGAATAACTACCGGAAATACATTGTGAAGGATGGTACGGTTGACGACACTTTATTTCTGGGCACAACCTCGTTGCCAGGATTATACACCAGCAACTTGCTTTAAAATTAAGTATATTGCCATGCTAAATAGTGATCTTATGATCTGTAAGATCTTAATTAGTTTATTGTTGATTCTACTAAAATTAGCCTACTAAAATTATGTTCAGGTATAACCTTTCATTTAACTTTTTAATTTTGAAATATACTTTTGATTTTGAAACAAACATAATTTATTATGTCTTTAATTTTTCACATATTCCCTTTGAATGCTAAACTATAAAGAAGTTAACCCCAAGCGATTCATGTTTAGCCACCTTTTAGTTAAGTAAAGTAGTTAAGATTTTACAAAAGTTCCATATAACATTGGCAACCATTAGCTTAAAAGCATCTAAAGTCCCGTAACCGCTCATTAGGAAAGTTATTCAGATTTAAATTGAAATTAATGTCAGGGCTATAAAGCAGTTATGTGACTTAACCACTTTTTAGTTAAGTATTTCTAAAAAAATCTAGCAAACATTTTGAAGATTAAAATTTTAAATAAATTACTTCACTAAAAAGCCGCTACGGTATGGTTAACGGCCTTTTAGTACAGTAATAAGATGCAGTACCTAGATTAAATGCTTAACAAAATTAGAAAAAGTAATTTTAAAAGTAATTAATAAGAGTTTCTGGACGGAACGGATTCTTTAAGATAAAAAGAAAAAAATATCAATCGATATGTGCAACAATCATTAACCTAAGTATTATAGTTTTTAAGAAACAACGATTCCCACGTTTTTTGCCATTTTCTCAGAAACTACTTTTTGGGCTTAACGGCCTTCTAGTTAAAGGACGGCAGTATTGGTCTACAGACAAATAGAAAAAACAATGCAAGTTCTGACATGTCTCAATTCGATCACTGTCATGTTCGAGACGTAAGAGTGTATCTCAATTCAACCTATTTTCCATATGAAAACTTAAATGTGAGTTTTGCTAATAACAGAATCGGTTTATTATACGAGCAATACATCAGATTTCAACAGTCGTATTACGGACGTCGCTCGGAGCCCATTCTAAGCGAGAAACAATTTAGAGATTTAGCACCGCTGTTTGTAGTCGATTGCTCTAGACAAGCAGATAATCTAAAAACAGGTCCGGTTGTGGATGTGAGAGTAGAAATTGAGAGTGATTCAGAGATTCCAGATCAAACTTCAGCATACTGTCTCATTCTGAACGATTGCATTGTTGAATACAAACCATTAAGTAACATTGTTAAGAAGATATCATGAAGTACCTTATAGTTGAACTCCAAGGATTTAAAGATTCTACAAATAATTTTATTATAAAAGAATTGACCATTGCAAGTCAGGATCATACACAGACGTTCTTGGTAAAACCACCATATCCATTCCATTACCTAACACAAGAAGAAAGAAAACAAGTGAGGTGGATAGAAAGAAATCGAGGAATTTACTGGAGTGAGGGCTACATTGACTACAAAGAGTTTAAACGCGTTATTTTACCATATTTAGAAAATAAAAAAATTATCACAAAGGGTTTGGAAAAAATAAAGTGGATTAAAGAGTTATGTGCAAACTGTGAAGTGATCGATATAGGTGAGAAGGGATGTCCTAATTTTGCGACATTAAAAAAGAAGTTCTGTAAAAATAAAACTGATTTTAATTGTGTGAACCATATAATGAATTGTGCATTAAATAATGCGGTGTGTATTAGAAAATGGTATGTTGATAATAATATGTCTGTGTTTAATATGTTTTAATTTTAATATGTTCAATTAATAAAAACCTACTTTTTGTTTTATTTAAATGTATTTAGGAGAACTAAACAACAAACTTTATATTAGCTCTAATTAGATGAATTGCGATAAGTAAGTATTCTATTAATTTCAAAATATTATAAACATATAACCTATAATGAGATTCATTTGAGCTAATTTAAAGTGTATGTTTATGTAATGTCAATAAAACATAATTTAAATTATAAACATATTATTTATTTAGTTTTCACGTTATTCACAAAATAGTTACTTACACCTATCCTTATTATATATTTAAATATGTGACAAAATCTTGATGACCTAAGTAGATACAGTTTAATACACTAGTAGATTAGCAAATAATTTTATATTAAATTCTGAATTTAATACAACAAGTTAAAGTAGACATATATACAAACATTAGAAACTACTTACTAATAACAATCATCACCACAAAGTTTCTTCGAAATTTTGTTTATTAATGATTGTGTCTCTTCCATAACATAGTCCACCGGTTCACTAACTACATATTGTGCACTTAACACTACCACCTCCTCATTGTCATTTGAATTTACCACGCTTTCTTGTCGTTCACTAATGTCCAACACTTGTATCTGGATCAGTCGTAAACCTTTTTTCTTTTCGTTGTTTATGACGTATGATTGACATAAAGGATGCTCCGATGCTTTGCGTTTTAAGCCCTCCCGTCTTGTTCTAGACTTTTTAATGGCTGCTTCAGGTCTGTGTTGCTCTGGAATATGCCAGCTTAAACTTGGAGTCGGGAAGCCTTGACCATATTGGGAGAACATGATGTCAGGAGAATCACACATTATTGATGACCTGAAAAAAAAATGTATGATTAATAATGGTTACAACACTCTAAGAAATAACATTATAAAGTTAATCTTTAGATGATAATACTTACAATTCGTTCCGTTTTTATTGTTTCGTAATGTGACCGCTTGAGCTGGCTGCCTAACGATGTATGTATTTTAATCTTATTATTGTAGCAATTTGATGATGCTTTGGTAATCTGACTCCATAAGTAATGGGCTATGAATCAATTTCATCTTCAAACAAGTCGAGACATGATTGAATAACTAAGTTGATGATGTTTTGGTAATCTGACTCCATAAGTAATGAGCCGTGAAACAATTTCATCTTCAGACAAGTCGAGACATGAGTTTTTTAGCAAGTTGACGATGTTTTGGCCATCTGACTCCATAAGTAATGGGCTGTGAATCAATTTCATCTTCAAACAAATCGATAGATAATTTTACCAGTGCGTGGTATTAGACATAACACCTGAAATAAGATTAAAACAATCTTTCTTTGAATATCATGGTACATGTCCTGATTAGTGTTATATGTCATAGGTACCAGATAGCGCACTGCGCTTTGTCATCAAAAATGGAAATGAAACATATTTAAAATTAACTATAAAATATTATTTATTTCTTAGGTAGTAACTAAATACATTGATTATTTTAGTAGGTACTTAATGTGTATCAAACAGTAATTACTTACATAACATACAATTATCAAACAGTAACACAAAATACTATTTATTTCGTAAGTTCCTATTAACTGAAACACTAAGTGTTTAATCTATATCAAACAATAGTTACGTACACAACATACAATTTATTTCATAAGTAGTAACTAAAATACAATTCTTGTTTTATATCAAACAGTGCATAAAATATTTATTTAATGCATTACTTAAATATATTTGCATTACCCCATGCTAAAGTAGATACTTTATCACATAATAGTAACCGTTTATCATCATTGCTTGAAAGTGCTATTTTATTTACATCTTGAGTAAATATGTCATGTTTTATTGACTTAAATAACAATTTTTTTTTTCGAATAACTTCACAATTATACAAAACATTTTTATAATCTATCATATTTAAGTTTTTTGTAACACATGTTTTTGTACCTTTTGCTTTTTTTATTATTTTGTCTGCTGTCTTAATACAGTAAAGCTTTGAACGCAATCCTACAAATTCATTAATAATTTTGCCACCCATTTCATCCTTGAATAGTCCTGGAACCTTTTTGTTAATAATAGGCAAGTTAAATTCATTGTTAGAGTCATAGTTACTGGTATCAATATATTTCAGGAAATGAAGTCTTAAGTCCTTATAAACGTCGTTACTCTGAATATTATAAACTAGACTATCTGTGTCAGTATAACACAATTCAATTCGGTTACCATAAAAAGGTTTTACGATAGTATAGTGAAAATCGTACATGTGAGTCTTAGACAATTCTAATAATCCCCTATGTATATTGGTTTATTAAGCATAACGCGCAGAGGCTTCATTTGGATTGCAACTAGATCTTCCGAAAATATTGAGACACTATGAAAATACGGGCTGGATATCAATTTGTCAGCACAAGTGACCTTTTTTGTTTTATTGTTTGAATCACTCCACTTATTTACTAACTTAACATCTATGCGATGTTCATTATTTTCTAGAGTCTTTCCAAAAATACTGTTGTTTAATAATTTAAAAAAATCCTGTTCAAACGTGGATTCTGCCTGTTGACGTAGATGAGTATTAATATCGATATATTGCTTGAGATAGCAACTTTGCTTAAATGTAATAGCGCGGTGGATCTTTTTCAAAACCAAACCATGCTGTAAACATTTTTTTAAATGTACATAATGAATAACATAATGATATTTATCATACAAATTTGGAACCAGTTTTTTGTTCTTACTACCAGGTGGCAAGCATTTTTCTGGACAAAATGGAAAGTCATTATGCTCCATGTGCAAATTTTCAGGATATATTAAATCTACTTCAAGGATGTAACCGTTTTCTGCAGTATCACTGACTTTTATCAAGTTCGATTGTAAAAAATCTATTTCCTGCTTACTCATAAATCTAAAATCGGAATAAGGTAGTGATTGACACATGCTATAGCCGTATAAATTGTTACAATCTAAATAAATAATAAAGGAATTTGGTTTAGTTGGATTGTAAGTATCTAAATATTTATGATTGGCTTTGACATGCCTTTTTGAACACATACAAACACCCCCTCTAATACCTTTTTGTATCATTCTAAAAATTTCATGATCACTAATCAATTCTAATTTTACTCCTGTTTTTAAAAGCATTGCATCAAAAGATAGACTTGGTGCTGTAATATAGAATGCAGGATCGAGATTGTAATGCCGCTTACAAGTTTTACGAAAATTTTCAAATATATCAGTTAACAACAGAACATCTGTTTTAAGATATAAATCTGTGTATATACCCATGTTTTCAATATTAAATTCTGACCAAACCGTTCGAGCGTGCTCATAGTCTTCGTCAGTAATAGATTCATTTGTCAAAGAGTTAAAAAAATATTTTTTAGGAGGCAAACAGGTGTCTTTATAACGATCCCAATGAGACATATAGTCATATGGATACACTCCTTTACGAGTTAATAATTCAAATTGTTTTTTATTAGGGAAATAAGATTTTAATTGATTAAAGTCTTGTTTTTTCATTGTACCAGCCAGCTTTTCTAAGCTGCTTCCTAAAAATTTGAAAGAATCTACAAATCGAACTTGTATGCTCTCTTCGGTTGAAATAGGGACAAACTTTGTGAATGAAATATAGTTTTCTTTTGTTTTAGGTATGACCTTGATAGATCCAGGAGCTTCACCTAATTCTTTTATGAAGAGGTGACAATCGTAGCCCGACAAATTATGAAAAAACACAGGCAAAAATTGTGGTACTTTGTACTGTAAGTTGCAATAATTGTGCGCTGCACCGCGGTATTTACCAGTCAAGTGACAATGATCACGAACCCTATCGCCAAATAAGAAGTGATCACAAATATGACAGGTCATAGCGTTCTCAAAGTCTCGAGCATTATCCTCTGTGTAAATCATAGGAACATTCGTTTTTAAAATTTGGGATATATTTTTAGCCTCTTTATAAATAGACTTAACAAAATTTGATACACAATCCGAACCGCGATAAGAAACGTAACGATTGTAGCTTTCGTCTAGCGCACACGTGATATGATAAGCGAAAGCTACAGGCACATGACGTTGTACTGTTACAGTGCTTGCCTTAGAGGGATCAGGGTCGCAAGATGCATAACGTTCTAGCATTGTTTCAAAATCCGCATATATAACAAATGGTACAATTTGTTTTTTATTATAATTTTCAAATTGTATGAAAGAACCTATTGGTGGTAATTCAGTTGCTATACCCCCACAACTATGCGAACTAAGATCGTCACAAGTATTAAAAAATATTAAACACGCATCACAAAAGTGTAATTTACCGTGGTGCTTAGTTATCTGAGTCCTAACAAGTCGCGGCAAGTCTTTAATGAGACAATAATGCGACAAATCGCTGCTTTCTAAATAAAGTAAATGAACCACTTTACCGTTCAAGGTTTTTGGTTTGTAAAGCGGTCCTATGACATTATTATTTTTTAAACCATAAATATAAATACAAATTTCAGGGTTATTTACTTCAAACTGCGCAATATCTGAAAAACTTACAGGAAATGACATGTTCTTTATATTGAATACGTTACGGAAATTTGGATAAGACGATACCCTTTCTGGATGACTTTTAGCGGGGTATAAAGCAGCAACAACTGACCATAAAAAGCAATAGTTGTCGTTATTACGAATATTAACACATCCTTTTTTCGATTTTATTGCAGCAGGCAATTCGATAAAGCGTGAACCACCGCGCATAGGTTGATATTTGTTAACATTGACTTCTAAATGAGAACTGCTCAAGAACGTCCATCCACTGTCACGATCCTGAAATTCTTCTATCTTTTTTGCTAAAGAGTTTTTAACTTGTGATAATAATGAGTCTAATACCAACAAGATACTTAATACGTTGTAATAATTTTGATTTACTGTTAGATGGACTGACTTCAATATTAATACTTATTATGATTCTGATACGAAATCGCTATGATACATATCAATAAATAGGTACAGCTTATAAAGAATACATGTAAAGATTTGGAGGAGACTTTGCTCAACAGTGGGACTGTATACAGACTAATATACAGTGATAGCATAAAAATAACATAGCTAACTTAATTAACTACTTTATATTTATGCTATCGCTGTAAAAGACGGCCTCCGAATCATTAAATAACTCACGAGTCCGCCTCATAAAAATCTGTAGACCATCCCACTGCGGAGTATTGCGGTCTAACTGAACTTTAAGGGTCACCTCAGCTCTCTTCCACCGATCCTCTTTAGCGATGTTCGCCACCTCAGCCTTATTATATACTTTCACCTCCACGTAAAAGTCTCCAGTTACGTTTGCAGTCCGTCGCACTTTTCCGTTTGCGATCCGGCTAACTAGCGACGAACAGAAGTCCGCACTGGAGGCCGTCCGCGGAGAAATCTCGCTTTCCAACCCGAAGAGGCCTGAGCGGCTGGAGTTGGGTTTTTTACTGAAACAATTTAATTAATTTAATAACAATACTTCGTGAACTAACTGTAAACCTGCAAAATAAATGTCTAAAACGGGTCTGTATAATATATCTTAAGGTAATTAGGCAAGAAACCCTGTCGCCTAGCAATCCAGATGTGACTGTGAGTTTATTTGTTTGTTACTGTTTCAATGCACTCAAATATATCATGACTTTGAATAGGACATGAGATAGTTATATAACAATTACCTCGGTTTTGTTGCTGGCTCGGAGACCTTGCGCTTCACTGCCTTTTTTTTCGCCTTAGATGTCTCCGCAATGGCTGGCGACTGGTAGATAGTGCTAGCTTCGGAGTCAGACCTGAAATTATATACATCATTTTATTAATAACATCGCCATCCAATAGACTGCGAGAGTTCTTTTGTGAAAGACAGAACCTCAATAGTCATTTAGAACAGAATTTAAATGAATCGTTATGTTTAATGGAGTACAACAGTTAAAGGTAGACTGGTAGAGAATGCCTAAGGCTTAAGTCCGCCTTTGTACGTTTATGTTGTATGTTGCATGAAGTTAAATAAATAAATACTAGCCGGCAGGCAAAAACCAGGTCCGTAGCTAGAAAATTCTGTAAACTTAGTAATAAGTACTTACTTACATTTTATGATTTTTGAAGACTATTGTAGAATTGTAGATAAAGTATGGTAAGTAGTATTTGCCACTAGAAAATACTGGAGCAAATGTAACGTATTGATCGAAATGGATTGGTTTTATACATAAAAAATACCATATCGGCAGTATTTGTCTCATTACAAAATTCAACCTTAATTACAGGTCTTCAAAGTTGCATGAATAATTTGTGTTAGTTACGTCAAATTAAAACGTAATGATACCCAATTTTTCTGTCTAATTACAATTTTACAGTGAGAAATGAAATATAAAACCACCCTTTTTCGCTCGCCGACAAAGATGAACCCGACACCTGGCTGTCGCTTATGATAAATACATTACTACTACTACTACATCAGCCCATAACGTCCACTGCTGGACATAAGCCTCTCCCATGATGGGAGGAATTTGCCGTAATCTCCACGCTTGGCAGGCGGATTGGAGATCGCAGTGATAACAGACTAACAGAAAACGCTGCTGCCCATTCTCTGGTCTACGGAGGCGCAAGGTGTTCTGCCTCAGACATTAGTCGCCTTATACGACACCCGTGAGTGTAATGGGTTGGTTCTATTCTACTCTGCCGGATACCACACGGCGAATAAATGATAAATACATTAGGTTATTATAATTAAGTTTGTATGTTCGTTTAATGTTATGGGGAAGCGAAATAAATTTATGCACATAGACTACAGACGGAAAATCCAAAACAAAATAATTTCATAGCTAGATTGCCTCAATGTAGACTAAGTATTACATACACATATGTAGACTAGTACAGTTCGAATCAAACTTAATGGCGGCTCGGAAGTTAGCTGCCAGTGCAGGTTCGCGCATGTACAGTCAAGTCGAAAATCATCTAAGCTCGTTTAATTATTTTTATAACTGAAACTTGTGTGAATGTTTTAGTGCTGTATAGTACGTATTTATTTGTTAGTTTGTCAAGTACAGAGAGGGTTCAAAGAAAAATAAAATAGGTTTTATGCAAAATATAAGAAATGTATTTTAAATTTATTTTACAACGGCTGAACACCCTCCTTAAAAACTTGTTTTCTTGTGGGAGGAACTTCCATGGAACTATCGCTTCTTTCGTCTTCACTTGAATCTGATTCCTTTTCAGATTCAGATTTGAGAAAGAAAGAAGAAAGAGTTAAGAAATTGGATGACATTATAAACCATTTTTCTCGCTTGTCTACGTAAAACGTATCATCCGCGAGGCATTTTACAAATAAATACCAAAGTATTTTCCGTACAACCAAAAACAGTCTTAAACTTTACGTAAATAACGAACAACGAACGGAATAATAACAAAAAAAACTTAACAAAACAATAACAAAAAAAAAACAAAACAGTTAACAAACAACAACAAATTATTATGAGCTCGATTGTACTTATGCAGAAATTTGCGCGCGTGTGCAGAATACAGACATAACGCACACACTAAAGCGACAACGGGTAGGGCGAGTGCGGGTGAGTGAGAGAGCGCGCGGGGATGTGCCCCGCCGGCACGTCCCTCTACGTCCCGCTGATACCTAAAAATTGCGATCTGCGCAGCGGCACGTACGATGTTCCGAGCCGCCATTAAGTTTGAATCGTACTGTAGTCTACATGGACAATTTGGCGTGCTTTTAAATGTAAACTAGTAGTCTACACGGGCAATCTAGCGGTTATATAATTTTCACATAACATTGCAAAATTACTTAAATTTAATATATAAAAAAGTCCTTTATAAACACATGTAAATAAAAATAACAGAGTACTCTTAAATCATTATTTTTATACAAAATAATTAATGGAAGCGAATCCACGTCAAGCAGTTAGTTTGCAAGTACCTATGTTGTAGTAAAACTTAAAATTATTAGATAATATTATAAAACCATTAAATGTCTAAAATGAATGTATGAGTTTTAAATAACCACGTTCAAAAGTTTTAGGTAAAAAGCTACTGCTAAATTCATTTTTGATAGAAGATTCTTCCTTCTAATAATTTTAAATTGATATACCTATTATCTAATTAGAGATGTGCATACCTTAGCAAAGTCTGTCTACGTATTTTACAGTAAAACATAATCTATATTTTAATGAATTAAACATTGGTTATAGGATGTTTTGTATCATACAAATTTTAACAATGACTGCTACATGCACGAGGATCACAGCGGTTGCATTGTAATTGTAGAACCCATGGGAATCACTCACACATAGATAAATCAAACGCAGCAAATTTATATAATGCAACTTTGCAGTCTTGGTGATTGTTAAGAGTCATTTACACTTATCGTGTAAACGTTCAATATGATCGTTTCTGACGCCGTCGTCCGGCGATTTTTTTTTTTTTTTAATTCAGATAAACTAGTGCTTGACTGCGATCCCACCTGATGGTAAGTAGCGATGCAATCTTTGATGGTGAGGCGCACTAGTTTATTAAGAGCCTATTCACTCTAGCCTTGAAGACACCCAAATTATAATCGAACGGGAAGACCGCAGCAGGCAGACTGTTCCAGTACGACTGTTACAGTCGACGTACGCGGTATAAACGATGAGGCGAAACGCTTAGTCCGGACCGTAGAGGTTTCAACAACGTAAGGGTGAATATTCAACACAATATGTGCGAATTATCCGTTTGACGGCGATTGTATCAGTGTAAAATCCTCTTAACATAACAGAAAGTGATGTGACGGTGCGATACGTATTTATAAACAGTACAGTTTTTGTTGGTGAGATGCAGAGTGGTTATGTCTGAATGAATTAAACTAAAATTCGGGCGTCCTTGGAATCCAATCTGGATCATAAAATACGGAGTGGCGTGTCAACTACACATGCCATTTCTAATTTTGTGAAGAGACGTGAGACAATCTGTCCTGAATCTTAGTTTAATTATTACGGTATCCTAAAATTTAGACGTCCTGGGAGTCCAATCCGGATCATAAAACACAGAGTAACGTGTCATCTACACACAGAACCTCTAATTTTATGGAGAGACGTGAGACAATCTGTCCTAAATTTTAGCATACTATATTCAGATAATTTGCTTAGTAAAAAATGTGAAGTAGTGGCTTAGTGACGTGCAGAATGGTTATTTCTGTCTGAACGAATTAAACTAAAATTCGGACGTCCTTGGAATCCAATCTGGGTCATAAAATACGGAGTGGCGTGTCAACTACACATGCCATTTCTAATTTTGTGAAGAGACGTGAGACAATCTGTCCTGAATCTTAGTTTAATGATTACGGTATTCTAAAATTTAGACGTCCTGGGAGTCCATTCCGGATCATAAAACATGGAGTAACGTGTCACCTACACACGGAACCTTTAATTTTATGGAGAGACGTGAGACAATCTGTCCTAAATTTTAGCATACTATACTCGGATAGTTTGCTTAGTAAAAATGTGAAGTGAAAATGTGAAGCTTAGTTATTTGCTTAGTATTATAGTGGCATAGTGGCATTGCGCAAGAATCTAGTAAGCAGTCGAGGTAAGCAATTATATTTAAAAGTGGAATAGGCCTTAGTGACGTGCAGGGTGGTGGTGACTATCAGAATGAATTAAACTGAAATTCGGACGTCCTTGGAATCCAATCTGGATCATAAAATACGGAGTGGCGTGTTAACTACACATGTTATTTCTAATTTTATGAAGAGACGTGAGACAACCTGTCCTGAATCTTAGTTTAAAGATTACGGT
Source organism: Xestia xanthographa (assembly GCA_905147715.2). Classification (NCBI taxonomy): domain Eukaryota; kingdom Metazoa; phylum Arthropoda; class Insecta; order Lepidoptera; family Noctuidae; genus Xestia; species Xestia xanthographa. The sequence continues at coordinate 671,742 of LR990644.1, read as the reverse complement.
ACTCTAAAATTTAGACGTCCTGGGAGTCCAATCCGGATCATAAAACACAGAGTAACGTGTCATCTACACACGGAACCTCTAATTTTATGGAGAGACGTGAGACAATCTGTCCTAAATTTTAGCATACTATATTCGGATAGTTTGCTTAGTAAAAATGTGAAGTGAAAATGTGAAGCTTAGTTATTTGCTTAGTATTATAGTGGCATAGTGGCATTGCGCAAGAATCTAGTAAGCAGTCGAGGTAAGCAATTATATTTAAAAGTGGAATAGGCCTTAGTGACGTGCAGGGTGGTGGTGACTATCAGAATGAATTAAACTGAAATTCGGACGTCCTTGGGATCCAATCTGGATCATAAAATACGGAGTGGCGTGTTAACTACACATGTTATTTCTAATTTTATGAAGAGACGTGAGACAACCTGTCCTGAATCTTAGTTTAAAGATTACGGTACTCTAAAATTTAGACGTCCTGGGAGTCCAATCCGGATCATAAAACACAGAGTAACGTGTCATCTACACACGGAACCTCTAATTTTATGGAGAGACGTGAGACAATCTGTCCTAAATTTTAGCATATTATTTTCGGATAGTTTGCTTAGTAAAAATGTGAAGTGAAAATGTGAAGCTTAGTTATTTGCTTAGTATTATAGTGGCATAGTGGCATTGCACAAGAATCTAGTAAGCAGTCGAGGTAAGCAATTATATTTAAAAGTGGAATAGGCGCTGAACCAGTGTTTTTAACATATCATTCACAAAAATGTTATTGGGCATTCTACCACACCGCGACAAGCGAGCGAAGCGAGTGAAGTCGCATCAGGTGGGGTAGAATGCCCAATAACATCCTACTCATGACGAGGAATGCGAATTGTGTTTAGCGCTTGCAGTGAAATAACAAACCGGTTCCACACATGCGCCGTGTTATCAGGAACGGTGTCGTCCCAACCTATTTTTAATAGCCATAATTGTTGCAAAAGAACTTTGACCACAATTATAGCGGGACTTAACAAGCCGAGGGGGTCAAAAATTTGAGAAACTTTAGATAACATAGCTCGTTTAGTAATCGGTTTGTCATTATCAATTTGAATTTGCGAATTAAAATAAAAGTTGTCACTTGTATTGTGCCAACCTATACCTAATGTTTTAGAAGAAATATTGTCATCTAAATTTAGCGGTTTAAATAGACTAGCTGAATGACTATCATCATCGCGCCTAAAATTAAATACCCATTTCCTAAGTGGAAAACAGCCTGACTGCAACGATTTCTGGGTTTTTTCGCATAAATCTAGTAAATTTAATTTATTATCTAGACCCGTAATAAAATCATCAACATAAAAGTCTTCTTTTATTGCTCGGGCAACATCAGCATCAAGAGATTCGATAGCTAATTGTTTTAGACACCTGACATTAAGAAAGGGTGCGGAGGCAGTTCCGTACGTTACGGTATTCAATTTGAAAATACCTAAGGGCTTCGATGGATAGTCACGCCACAGAATCATTTGCAAGCTACGCTGACCCTCATCCACTAGGCACTGCCGATACATCTTCTCCACATCGGCGCATGCAACGTACTTATGCTGCCGAAATCGGAGAAGAATAGCAATGAGGTCACCTTGTATAGGAGGCCCAACCAGCTGCAAATCATTCAGAGACTTACCGGAGCTCGACGGCGCGCTTGCATCAAACACCACGCGCAACTTGGTGGTGGTGCTGAGCTCGCGGAACACGCCATGATGTGGCATAAAATAACACGGGGATTCGTAGGAATCTACCTGTGTCATATGGCCTAAGCTGAGGTATTCCTGCATAAAATTAGTGTAAAGACCTTTATATTCTGATGAACGCTGCAAGCGTTTTTCTAATGCTAGAAATCTACGCTCTGCCTGGATATAAGAGTCTCCCAAGGTTTCAGGTGACTGACGAAGTGGAATGTGCACGCAGAATCTCCCTTCACTATTGCGCGTAGTTGTGCGAACAAAGTGATTCTCGCATTCCCGTTCTTCCTCAGTCTGCGCGTCTCTGACCTTGGGCAGTTCCTCAATCTCCCAGAACAGTCGAAGTTGTGTATCTAATGAATTAGTAATATTGCAATGAATTGGTGCAGGTTTGCGCGATTTAGTAACGATAGGTCCAGAAATAATCCAGCCTAGTTTGGTATTATGTAAAAACGGACCACTAGACAATCGAATTTTTCCCTCTTCTAACAGATCCCAAAACCTATCTGCACCAATTAAAATATCGATAGTTTTGTAGTCTAAGAAATCTGGATCGGCCAACCGTATGTTATCTGGAATACAGATCTTTGCGCTTAATTTACATACGGCAGGCATCGAAGCTGTGATCCTAGACAATACAAAACAATGAATACGAGTAGTAAATGAATTATCGACGCAGGATTTGATAACGATATTACAAGCTTGTGAACAACGTATTACCGAATCACCTACGCCTCGAACTTCGTTAGTGGACTGTATAAGTGGTGAATTTAGTAATTGGCATAATCCTTTAGAAATAAAACAACGCTGGCTGCCATTGTCTAGGAGCGCCCGCGCTTTATGATATGTGCCATGCGCATCGGCTACTTCCACGATAGCTGTTGACACAGATTACACATCTACAGACTTAATACATTCCGTTTGCATGTGTGCCTTGTTTACTTGAATTGAATGGGCGGAGTCCGAGGTGCCTGGTACGGCCGCGGGGACATGCGCCGGCGCATTACTCGTACTTGACGCCTCAGTGTTTGATGAAGAATGGCAAGCGACTGAACTATTAGCATCATTATGCAATAATGAGTTATGTTTTTGGTTACAGTATCTACAAGGCCCAAACTTACAATCAATTACCAAGTGCCCCGAATTTAAACAATTCTCGCATAAGTTGTGATCGCGTACAAGTTTATGTTTACTGTCTAAATTACTATCAATAAACTTTTTGCACGTATACAGGCGATGCTTTGCATTACATTTAAAACATAATCTAACGTGTTTCTCGCTCGATTTCTTGGGCTCGCTGGAAACATTGCAGTGTGACGTGTTGTGAGATTTTGTGTGTTGTTTTTTATTATCAGTACTTTGTACGTCTTTACCATGTGAACGCTGTAATGCTTCCAACACGTCCGTTTTGTTACGAAGAAAATTAATTATATCAGTAACTTTTAATTGCGTTTTAGAATTTTTTTCGTTCGGCTTTGTTAACAATGTGTATTTGTGAGTTTCCCATTCTCTTTCGGTAACTTTGTCCAATTTCGAAACTATAATATAAATGATTAAAGTATCCCAGGTGTCTGTACATTCCCCTAGGATTTTAAGTGCACGTAAATTTTTCAAAATTGTATCTACTAAGTTCCTAATCAAAGAAGGGGACCTCTTTAGTTAATTGGGATATAGTAAACAAAGCTTTGACATGATTGTGAACTAAAAGATGGCAATTATTGTATCGGTTGAGCAATAAGTCCCACGCAACCTGATAATTTTTAGATGAAAATTCTATTGAATGTATGACTTGTTCTGCGTCACCTTTTAGAGAAGATTTGAGATAGTGGAACTTCTGAATGGTAGAAATATCTTTTGAATCGTGAACGAGTGACGTAAATGTATCTCTGAACTCCAGCCAGCGCTCATAGGAACCGTCAAATGTAGGCATGGAGATAACAGGCAATTTGATAGACTTTGTGTTATTGCTATTATGACTATGATTATGACATGACCCGGAGCAGTCAGCGATCTCACCAGTGTTCAGCATAAACTCAGCACGAGATATTGAATCGTAGTAACTATCTTCAAATAGTTCTCGTTGCGTTAATTGTGCATCTAACTCACTATCTTCAACTCTTTCTTCTATTTTAGTTTGGATAGCATTAAATTCAGTAAATAAACTAGCACATCCTTGAATTCTTAACCTCAAATCAATGCGTTGTTGATTTGAAAGGTCATCATCTTTTAAAGAATCTAAATAAGTACTGAATTTGGTAAGCCTACCCTTTACTATCCCGCGCTTCCTAACTAAATCACGAAATACATCACTACTATCTACACTAAGCAAAGTAGGAGATTTATCACTCCCGTGATGATCCCTCTAGCAGATTCCGTAGGCATTTTGGTGATCAGTGAAAGGAGGAGTACTCACGGTTTTACAGTCTTCAGCCCAATCACACGACACTGATGCAAGCAACGTCAACAGATTTGTACCGGACTGGAAATCGCAATATTCCAAGAATACACTGCAGCAATTCCACTGAAATTTTAATACAGACACAGTATAGCACCCATAGAATAGGAGGTGAAGGAAAAGGATTGGCCTCACTGATTTGCGTATGATTTTCGATGAAACTCAATTAACACTTTAGTTCCAATGTGCGCTTTGCCTCCAAACTGTTCTTATGGTTGCAGTTGTCCGTTAGGCAGCATTTTTCTTCGAAATCTCGTCCCAATTGTTGAAAATCAGCGTTTTCTTCGATCCGCCACGTGCAAGGCGTCTACAGTCCAAAGGTCGCTCGTCGATCTTTTTGTAACGTTGACAAAGATGGCTCAAATTATTTATTGGATGCGGCGTAGAAGGACCAAATTATGGTGCAGCAGCGGTGAAGGCTTTTGTGGCAAGCAAGCTGATTGATGAGATGCAAAGACTTTCTCGAAGAATTGTTAGGAAAAATAAAAGATGCGTATAGTCCAAAAGCAAAATTGAATGTATTCGAAAATATGTCGTGTACAAGAGTCAAGGAGAGGGGTCATCGGGAACAATATTAACCAATAGCGCGAGTGAAAGGCGTGTGACGTAGGTCGATAGGTCTGTTCTTGACACTGAGGTGACGCCCTCAGTCTTGAATGTAGAAAAATAATAGGATTTGGAACAACCTTTCTTTTTGTTACAGGTTCCTGCAGCGAAGACAACTTGACGGAGTACTGGGTTTTTATTATCGCATCCTGCTTAACGTAGATTTCTTTAACTACCTCTTCTTGTCCCTTACATTTTTCATCAATTATTTTCTCCAATAATTCATTGCTGTTGCTCGACCACTTCTGTAAATTAAATCCTGCTTTAGCCAGTAACTCTTCCATTTGACTGAAAATTTGTATGCCTTCTTCAATACCATTGCATCCTGTTATATGATCGTCCACGTAGAAGCAATTTAAAACCTTTTCTGCAGCTAAGGGGTAGTTTTCGCCTTCATCAACAGCGATCTGACGTAAAGTTTTGATTGCTTGGTACGGTGCAGAAGCTGTTCCAAAGGTCACAGTCACAAGCTCGTAATCTTGTATTTCTTTATCCGGACTGTCACGCCACAGTATTCTTTGAAACATTGCATCTTCATCAGCTACCTTCACTTGACGGTACATTTTTATTATATCTGCTACAAGTCCTATAGCATGTATTCTCCATTTTAAAATCGTGTGACGTAAATCAGCCTGCAGTGTCGGACCAACCATGAGCGTATCATTTAATGACACTCCTTTGTTGTTCTTTTGAGAGGCATTGAAAACAACACGAACTTTAGTTGTGGTCTTGTCATCCCTAATGACTGCGTGATGTGGTAGATATACTGCTTCTTCTCTTTTGCTATCATCTTTCCTCACGTGCCTCATATGACCTAAATGTAAATATTCATTTATTACATCTGTGTATTTTTCTTTTAAGTCTTTATTCTTTGCTAATCTTTTCTCTAATGCTTGAAATCTCGATTTAGCTATGCCACGTGAATTTCCAGACTAGCAGGGAGGATCTTCATGTCGGAAAGGTAACCTGACTACATATCTACCATCGCTGTCTCTCATAGTAGTCTCACTATAAAGCTTTTCGAATTTTATTTCTTCATTAGTCATTTTTTGTTGACTAGATACGTCTTGATCTGATTCCAGTTCCCAAAATCGTTTAAGCAAGTCCGCTTCGTTTTGCACTTGACAATCGATAAAACAAACCGATAAATCTACAACTCCAGATAAACTCCAACCTAAAGCTGTAGACTGAGCAATAAGAGAACTTGTAGGACTATGCATCAACCCTTCAGTTATAATCTGACTATACATCTCAGCTCCTAATAAAAGATCAATTTTATTGGGTTAGTGATACTTCGGATCAGCAAGATCAATCCCTCCTAATTTTAATCATTCCAATACATCTACTTTTCTCGTTGGAAGAAGAGTAGTGATTGAGGACAGAACATGAGCCTTAAAGGTGAATGTGTGATGTGGATTGACTCTAGATCGAATTTTCATGTACACCATTGATTTAGAAAGTAATTCTTGATCTCCCGCTAGACCAGAAATCTTACTTCTCAAAGAAATCTTTTTTAATTTCAGGTCCTGAACCGTGCTTTCTGTGATAAAGTTTGCCTGCGAGCTCTGGTCCAGTAACGCTCTTAAAACGTGAAGATTACCAAATTTCGACTCAGTTTTGACTAGCGCCGTCGCTAGCAAAACCTGCTTACAAATTAGACCTGTCCAAAAACAGCTAACAACCGACGTTTGGTTTTCAGCGGAACCCCCTGCTTTAGGAGACTCCGGCTCCATATGCGAAACGCTCTTGCCCGTTTCCCAATTTGAATTGACATCATTGGTCTCAGGCGTACCTGAGTTATTTGGGTGTAATAGTGTGTGGTGACGACGATGGCATAACTTACATTTGGTATTGATGCGACAAACCTTCGCTGAATGGTTATTGCCCAAACAATTATAGCATATATAAAAAAAAAGTGGCTTAGTAAATATCACTCGCGAATCTAAATCCTATAAATAATTAAATACGTTATAAAACAGTGTTTATAGTAATTGAATCTGGAATAAATATTGAACCATTCCTGTGACATTGTTTTGGCTACAGACACTACGTGAAAACAACAAGAATAGTGTGTAAAGAAAATACAGTGACTTTTTCTAGAAACTCTAAAAATAAAACAATAAGTGTCTTGTTTGGACAATTAACAAACAGTTTTAAACTTAAAAAGCCTCCCCGAATGTCTGTGGAGTTAAAATAATTATTTACTAATGAAAACAAATAAAAAACAATACATTTTCATACGTTAAGAAAAAGTGTTTATTTGAAAATTGATAAATATATAAACAACTAGCGCCTGAAGTGCTGAAAAGACAAACTAAAAGTGACATTAAGGTTACGAGTTGCCACTGTATAAAATAGAATCAGTTATCCTAATACTGCAATAAGCGCTATCTAGTATCGAGTAGCTTACGTTTCACTGATACTGGATGACATTAGTAACAGTGTTGCTGCTGGAAAAAGGAACCGTAGTGATACCATAGTAATAAATTTATTCTAAATTAGTAGAAAATTGGTACGTTAGATATCTTTCTTTACGAATACGTGGACTTCGATAATAATAGTGATCTAATCAATCAAAATGGATGCAGAAAATATAACACATAGAAAAAAACCAATGTGGCTGGATCAAATTAACTCATTTAGTGAATCAGCCATGGACGTCGAAAACATTTCAATTTTGGATTTATCAGCGAGGAGTTTACCTGCGATCTCCGGCAGGAACTACCTATCAGTTGAAGAATATGAAGATCATATATCGACCCTTAGCTAAAATTAGCTTCTGCTGACGAAGAGATACAGAATTTAAATATCAAAAACACTGAACTTAAAAACCACATTGAAAGACTATCGAAGATCGTGGATGTCTATAAAAAGATAGGAATTAACGAGAACGCTATAAGTAATATCTCAACTCCAATTATGAAGAAAGTAAAAAAAACCGGCCAAGTGCGAGTCGGACTCGCGCACGAAGGGTTCCGTACCATTATCTATACATTAGACAAAACGGCAAAAAAATCACGTTTGTTGTATGGGGGCTCCTATAATCCCTTAAATATTAATTTTATTCTGTTTTTAGTATTTGTTGTTATAGCGGCAACAGAAATACATCATCTGTGAAAATTTCAACTGTCTAGCTGTCACGGTTCATGAGATACAGCCTGGTGACAGACAGACGGACAGACGAGAGAGTCTTAGTAATAGGGTTCCGTTTTTACCCTTTGGGTACGGATCCCTAAAAAGACATGTTGCAACAACCTCTATCACCTAAACCCGTTACTTGTACAGTGATTGGTCAATCGACTCAAACAACACCGACTAACAACATAAATACTATAAATGATGAACCTAAAGTTAATAATAAGTACAAGCAAAGAATAAGAAGGCGCAGAAGAAAAATAAATAATTTAATTCATCAAATTACATTATTAAAACAAACTAACAAAAAAAATAACAGAAGAACTGAAAAAAAAAAAAAAAAAAAGAAACTTCTAAAAAACCACGTTGATTGCAATCTATAAAATCCAAGTACTGTTAGCGAAAAATCGACAACATTTACTATAGAAAATGTATCTCTGAGCGATGATACAATGTCAAAGGAATATCTGACAACAGTTACACACATACCACCACAAAAATCAGTCTCACTTGGAAAAACAGATACAAATGCGGGACCAGTAACGTCGCCTTGTACATCTCAGAAATCTAGAGTGATTGTTTTAGCAGACAGACAGGGTTACTACATTCAGAAGACTCTACAACAACTACTCGGATTCCAATACAGTGTATTCTGCTTCTGGAAATCTGGCGCCAAACTGCCCGATTTTCTCTCCTCCTGTGCTTCAGACATTTCAAAGTTAACTATGAACGATTTTGTGATTATACTTGGATTTACAAACAATGACAGTCATCATAAGATACGGCATAGATTGGAATCATGAATAGAATCAGTTAAAAACACTAATGTCCTAGTATGCGAGGCTTCATATAATAAATATTTTAAAGAAACTAATCTGAATAAAGAACTACGAAATATTTGTAATAACCACTTACATACTGTTTTTGTTGAGATGGATTTCTATAAATATAAACCCAGTCATCATCAATTAACAGGATTATATGATATGTCTTACGGGAAATTTTGCGCCTATCATATAAATCAAAATGTTGTATTGTATCCTCATCTAATGTTAATATTAATAATTGTATAAGTGAGCGTACCAACAATTATGTTTAAACCTATAATTTAGTATCTGCTGATCAGAGCACTCAAACAGACATTAACTTAAATGAAAATATTTCGTTAGAGACGCCTTCTGCTGCCAGAGATCCAGTCAAGGTGAGCAGTAATAATTGCCATGATTTATTTCGTTTATAACCATATCACTATATTGCACCAAAACATAAGCGGACTTCTTTCTAAATCAGACCAATTTACGGTAAATAAATGATAAATGATAAATGATGTTTATTTTGCAAGTAGGTTTTTACAAACACTTTTACACGTCATTTTTTTAAACAAGATGGGGCCAGTGTTTCGTACCTGACTACTCTGAGAAGAAACAGCCGAAACAAACTCAGAGTAGAGAGAGTAGGCTTAGATGACTTGGCAGAGACAGGCAAAACTATCGATGTCCATGTCCATGTCGATGTGTGTATCGATGTACTATGTTTCTCAAAGCATAATATGATACAGGATGACGTAGAGCTTCTTCAGATCCCAAACTTTGTCCTAACAACTTATTTCTCTCGTAACAAACGCAGAGGGGGAACGTGTATAATGGTGAAACGTAATTTAAAATATGAAGAAATAATAACAATTCAGAAATTTAATATTGCAAATGTTATTGAGTCCTGTGCTATTGAGCTATTGGATCACAACTTAATTATACTGTGTCTTTATAGAGTACCGAAGAGTAAAAACTTAAACATATTTTTTGATAATTTCAATGATATCTTGTCTATCCTTAATAGAACTGGGAACAAAAAACTCGTGGTTTGTGGCGACTTTAATATAGATATGTTAATAAGGAATAGACATACTCTAGAGCTAGAGCAGCTAACAATCGGATTTAATTTAAAACAATCCATCATCGAGCCCACAATTTGAATGTTTGATACATTTACCCACAGTTTTGATTTGTAATGTTTAAAAAGTAGCTTATCAAAATTATTTTCTCTCAAATCGGCAATAATTATAATATTGTTAACTGAGAACGAGGAAACCTGTCCCACCGTGATACAGTTTATAACTAGTACGGGGGTCAGTGTGAATTCGGTTTCGTAACAACCAGGATTTATTATTGTGTACCGAGTAACTAATTGGGTGTATAATCCTTTAACTGCATAGAAACTAAGTACCTACTAACTAGTGTAATATTTTTTCTTTGTTTTTGTAAGGTTGTTATTCTTTTGGCAAATAAAGATTATGATGATTATGATGATACTCTAGAGCTAGAGCAGCTAACAATCGGATTTAATTTAAAACAATCCATCATCGAGCCCACAAGACCCAACAGTGGCTCGTGTATTGATAACATTTTCCATAACATTCACGGTGCCCAATCTGACACTGTAGAGCTGGGGCTGTCTGATCATAAAGCTCAGATATTATGCTGTCCAGTAAGAATGACCTGCTTTTTTTACCACTGGTTCGTGTACAGAAGAGTCTATTCTAAAGCTAATTTATTAAAATTTGAGAATTGCCTTAATCAACTTAGATTTCACGAAGTGTATGAAGCTAATGATGCAGATGAAGCATTTACAATTTTCCATGACTTGTTCAAACTATTTTATGACTTGTGCTTTCCTGTATCTAGAATGAAAATTAATACCAAAACACGACCAAAATGGCTCTCGTGGCATAAAAAAATGCAGTCACCGGAAACGGTCTCTTTTGTCTGATTCGTTTGAATTCATAAATAGATGACTAAGAGTGTTTTTTTAGTTTTTTATAACTATATTTTTGCTTACTTATAGAATTTTGTGGTGGATGCGTGGTGTGACAAGAATGGATACAATAAGGAATGAGTGTATTAGAGGAAGTTTGAAAGTTGCGGCAGTTACAGAAAAGTGGAAAGGGAATCGGCTGTCTTGGTATGGGCATGTGATGAGGAGGGTTGAATCGTATGAGACGAAAAGAGGTATGAATATAAATGTTGATGGATGAAGAGAGAGAGAGGAAGACCAAGGAAACGATGGATGAATTTTGTAAGGAATAATATGAAGGTGTAAATGATTGCGTGATGGTTGACAGGGGAGTTTGGAAGAATAAAACGTGCTGCGCCAACCCCAAATAACATGAGATAATTCATGTTCATTTTGCTTATAATTCATCAATAAAAGCAGAAGTAAAATTGATTATTTCTTCATTCAGTCCAGTTATATCTACTTAGCCGTGTGGTATCCGGCAGAGTAGAATATAACCAACCCATTACACTCACGGGTGTCGTATAAGGCGACTAATGTCTGAGGCAGAACACCTTGCGCCTCCGTAGACCAGAGAATGGGCAGCAGCGTTTTCTGTTAGTCTTTCATCACTGCGATCTCCAATCCGCCTGCCAAGCGTGGAGATTACGGCAAATTCCTCTCATCATGGGAGAGGCTTATGTCCAGCAGTGGACGTTATGGGCTGTTGTTGTTGTTGTTATATCTACTAAAACTGTGAAAATACAATTAATGTTTTCGTCATTAGTCGTATTAGTTTGTATGAGTTGTAATGTGACGACGTAAACAATTACTTTTATAGTTGATTAAAATGTAAACAAACAAGTATTATATTAAGTTGGACGAAATTTTCCTTGAAATGAATGACAGTTCGGTTCTAATACGCACTCGTCTGGTTGTTAACTTGACTTAGATATGAAGACACTAATCAATATAAACCCTATAACTAACAATTTCTTGGATAAAAGCTTCCAGAACACTCTCCTTCCTTTTCGGTGTTTACAGCACATATTATTTATATCAAGGTTCTCTATTAAGTACAATTGTATCAGGCCTCATCGTGTGTCGTACTATATCGTGTCTCTCATTGGCACTCTTGGATTTTTAACATTTCACATAGAAAATCTTTTAGCAAGGGAATTTGAAGGAGTAATCAATCAATTCCTTGTTGTCTTTATCAAATTCAATGTCATCTTGATAGTGGTTCCTTTCGTTTTGTTCTTCACACTTAACATTATACATAGAAAGGAACACGTTCAAATGATTTTAGAAATACAAAGAGCTTTTAGAATAATCAATTATAAAAACTACAAGAAGTCTATCAAAAGGAACTGGCTCGGAATTGCACGCCATTGTATTTTTTATATCATCGGTGTGTTGCTAACTCGAAACTTAAAATTAGCGGCATATTTTTATTCTTTGGTTTATTTTGATGTGAACTTTACTTATGGTGTTTCTGTAATTGCTTTGATAAGAGATGGTATTATTTCGTGGATATCTGAAGTTGAATACTATAGTATTCTCAGTTTGGAGCTGGAAGACGATAAATATGATGATAAAATAAAAAACTTTTCCAAGCATACGTCCATTTAATGGAAGCATATGCTATTTTCAAGAAAATATTTAAGTTTGCGGTAAAGTGGTCGTTATTTGTGATATGTGTAGCAAAACTTCATCATCATCATTCTCTTGCGCTCGTCCGAATTCATTTGGAGTCGGCGCAGCATGTCTTCTTCCATACTTCTCTATCACTCGTCATCTCATCAGACACCTCCTTTCGTGTCATATCATCCTTCATGCAGTCCATCTATTATTTCTTTGGTTTTTCTCTACTCCTATACAAATCCTAATTTTTTACTCACAAATTTCCTAACGACTCAGTGTTATCAATTTTCAGGCCCTGTTTCAAGCATTAGACACATTTCTCTTGAGTATACTTTATCTTCAAACTTTAATAGAACTAAATAGGTCAGAGGCTACTCATTATGGAACGATGAGTATACCATAGTACTGTTAGCCTTCATCATCCCACTGCTGGGAAAAAGGCCTTTCCCCATGACTTCCAGTTGTAATAGCACAGCAGTTTTATTAAAATAATTATAATCAATTATCTCCTGAATGCCTCGTTGGTCTAGTGGTCTCAAGCGCAACTACTGAGCATGAAGTCCTGGGTACGATTCCCAGGTTGGGCAAAGTGATATTGGGTTTTTCCATCAGGAATTTCTCAGTAGCAGCCATGGAAACTGGATCTAAGCCACCAGGCCCTCCCTCCCTACAAAAAAGTAAAGGATTGCATTTCCGATTTTCACAAGCTTTGTTTTTATTTGCAGTATGACGTCAACACGTTTGGACAGGTTACTGTTCTTTGGGTATTGAAGAATGTTGGTTTCGTCGGTATGTTCAGTAAGTATTGCGAGAAATTCTACGGGTCTGTCTCTGAGGCTGATGCTGCTTGCTGTCGATTGCTGAGGAGTCTTCAAAGTACTGGTAAGATGAGATCCTTTAGCTAAAAATTAAGACAACATGACTTTATTTCTGACTTTGTATCGTTTGTAGGTAGTTTGGTAGTCGATTTTATCCCAAAGATTTTTATTCTGAAAGTAGGTTAATTTTAAGGCTCGTACAGAATGGTCCAAAAAGGGACGTCATAAAAAAAATATTAGACTCCTCACGCCCAGGGGTATCCGAAAATATCACATAATGTTCCGCGACTCCTGATAGTTTTCGAGTTATAGATTCTTGAAAATTGTATAGGAACCGCTCTAAAAAAATTCATTTTTATTTTGACACGGCTTTTTCACATTCTTTAATGTTATTTAGATGCATTTTTTTTAATCTTATTAGAATCAAGAGTAACAAAAAGCCATGTAAAATTAAATATCGTTTTTTGTTTGTGACTTACAAACTTAACTTTTTTATAAGCTAATTTTACTATTCATATTTGTTATATCTCAAATTACAATCGTTCTGTTTTCTATTTCAGTTGAAGCTAAGAGACTTTGCAAGAACGTGCTGTGAAAGTCCCGAGCAGACTTCCAAAAGATGACAGCTTGCCGGCTGTTCACGGTCGACGGCCGTCTACCCCAGGAGTTTAATAATCTGATACTGCAGTACATTTGTCTGACGCTTCAATTTGCTATCATATCATTTATAAAATATAATTCTTAAATAAAACTGGTTCAATTTAATATTAAGGAACACAATGAAGGGAAGTCTTTCATCAAAAGAAAACTCACTGTCATGTGATAACTGCATTTTTTTTAAACCGATTAAAAGTGACACTTCTACAAAAAGGCAAACTGCAACAGTACGATAACGTAGCTACTAATAAGTCCCATCATACATATTGGTAGCGTAGCGTTCACGTAGAACAGTCCACATGCAGTCATTGTACTGAACGTTTGATTTGTCTGCAGCACTCTCTTGCAAAGATGTTTTTGATTATCTGTAAAAAAAAATTAGATAGTAAGGGCCTGCACAGATGACAGACTATTTGTAACGCAGTTTTTAGTCTGTACAATAGAACCTAAGCAATTATATGCAGTAACGCGTACGACGCGCAAAAAGTCCTGCGGCCAAAAAAACCTGTGTCATTTTGGCAGATCACGCCGTGCCGCGCCGCGCCACTCCTCACAAAAGTGCGCGAAAATAAATAATAGTTTAAAAAAAAACTAAAAAACACGCTTTAAATAGAAAACATTGACATCACACAACAACTACATTAACATGTGACTGAGATTAAAAAGCTAAAGGGGCTTACTTTCTATGTCTGTGGTGTTACGGGAATGGATAAAATAAGAAATTAGTACATAAGAGAAATTCTGAAAGTGGCGCCGGTCACTAAAAAGTTGTGTGGTAATCGGTTTTCGGAGTATGGGCATGTATTACAAAGAAGTGAGGAAAATTTTGTGAAGAAAGTTTTGATTATGAATGTGAATGAGAGAGTAGAGGAAGACCAAAGAAGCGATGGATGGACTGTGTAAAGGATGTGTAGTGCCTGTGAGTGAAAGAGAGAGAAGCATTGTGTCGTCTCTCGGCGCGTACAGTTAGTTACCTTTGAACTGCGAAAGCGAACGGACGTGCGCGCGTCTGAGAGCCGATAATATAGAGGGAAATACCACATTTTGGCGACGAGGATTAACAGAACCTACTGTGTGCTATTATTATTAAATGACATGAAAAAAAAAAAAAAACAGTACAAATTACGGTGAGGCCCCGTGAAGTACAGTAATACAATTTCTTTATTTTCTCTATTCACAAAGGTTCTTATGAATGTGAAGGTTGGCTTTGACGAAAAACATAATAGGATAAAATTAACTCGACCTCGAATTAACTCGAACCAAAAATGTTGAAAATTAGAGGTAACTTTGTGATAGTTTTCATCACAAAGTTACCTCTAATTTTCAACATTTTTGGTTTTTATTCTATTTTGGTGCATGTTACTGAACCATAAACTAGATAAATATTATCACTGATGTATAACCTTGAGCTGACAACAGCAGTTTTTCAAAATATTTCTATTTTAAGAGATAACAGACTACAAACATTTGGCGCTTACTACATTTTTAATCAGCAAAGCAATCAGCTAAAGCAGGTGGGTAGCAGGTGGGTAGCAGGTGGGTAGCAGGTGGGTAGCAGGTAGGTAGTAGGGTAGTAGGTAGTAGGTGGGCAGTGGCCACTGAGGTTCAATCTGTAAACATTCACGCCTGTTATTTGTACTTGAATTTGTTTTTTTTTTTGGTTTTTCTGTCATGGGTGTCATTTTCATGGTTTCGAGGACGCTGATACCGAAAATAAGGTCAAAATGAAAATCCAAGTGAATCCAATTAAAGCACAGAAGAGATGCCTTTTAGAGCAATGTTTCACTTGAAAACCACGGACAGCTGCAAACCCTACTTTATAATGCATAAAATTTTGACATTGCCATCCATATATATTCTTGAATCTGTTATGTTTGTCAGGAACAATCCTAAATTATTTGCGCGCAGTGCAGATCAATTTCCCAGGAACAGGCGTGACCAAACCCAACTATATGTACCTCCCTGTAGGACTACACTTATGCGCAAAAGTGTTTTTCATATGGCTCCAACTGTTTACAATAAATTGTCAAAAAGTTGGAAGGAGCTTAATAATGTACACTTGAAAAGTAAACTTAAGATTATTTAGTTAATAAAGCATACTATAACACTAACGAGTTCCTAGAGGAAAGATTTGTATTACATAGTAGCTTATTTGATTTGTTTTTTTTTTGTTGTGTTTATTAATTTACAGTGGAATAATTTTTTATTTTTATTTTTATTGTTGACATGATTATTGTTTTTCAGTCTTAATAAATTATTTTTGTTTTTAATTTCTGTTTGATTTTTGTTACTTTAAGTTTATTGCAATATTATTATTATTGAATTACCTAGTTTATTGTTATTCTATGAGGATTTTTTAAATAATAACACTTCTGGACATTTGCACGTCACATCATGTGGCAAACATGCTGTATCTACTAATGTTGCATGCATGTATTTTCTTGTATGTATGACACATGTTTAGCAAATAAAATATTATCTTATTTTATCTTACAAACACACAAACACACTAGCAACAACAAACTTACAGTAAATTAAATTAAACTTACTATTTCGTTAATAATAAATCCGATTTTTAACGATTCTATTGAAACTTGGCAGTACAATAGAGCGTGACTGAATATTTCTATAATGTAGTAAAGTATCTGAAAAGTAACAATATTTCAAATATAATGAAGCTCTTGTCTGGCAAGCCCTTTTGGGTGAAAGCGAATTTATGGTAATTAGTCCCTTTTACAAGCAACATGTTTTGTTTAAAGATCAGACGGATAGTAATCCATCAGGGATCCCTTTTTTTTGCATAATCTTCTTTTTCCTAATAAACTTTGGCATAACTGTTTTGGCATAATTTGTTTTAATACTTTGCCAAATTTTTTTTTGGCATACTGTTTATGTTGGCATAATCATCTTGAAGGCTAATTTGTTTTGGCATAAATTGAATTTTGCATAATGTTACTAGGCATAATGACTATTAGCATAATAGTATTTAGGCATACAAATAATATAAATACCGGAATCAAATTTGAGCTATTTTTACGTATTTATTTTGAATTAAAAATTCATTAAGTTGTGCTACAAAAGTTAGTGACAGAAACGAATCGCTGCAAAACCGACTCCACGTAGTCTTGTCTGCCTTACCCCTAGAGTGTAATCTAAGCCCACGTAGGCGCCGAGGGGCGAGGCGGCCTGCGAGTTGAGGAGCAGGTGGTTTTAACGCTCGCCACCGCAGCTGAGGCTGGCCGGCTAAGCCGGCCAGCAAGCCGAAGCTCTGGTGGTGAGTGTAAAACACATCTGCGACGATAAGCTCGCGTGGGACCGCCGGAGCCCCGCAGCGCCGGAGCCGTGACAGAAACCTTGCTTGCTGAATGTTGCATACTGCATGCTTGCTTGCTGCATGCTTGCTTGCATGCTGCATGCTTGCTGAACGCATGCTTGCTGCACGCATGCTTGCTTTATGCTTGCTGCATGCATGGTGTATGCTTGTTTGCATGCTTCTTATAGGGAAAAAACTCACATATGTTCACAATCAACTATGTTCAAAACAAATATGTTATGTATTACCTGCTTCGGAGAGATGGCTTTTTTTCAATCGTCAAAATAAATTGGTATATCCAATTAGGGTATGTCTAACATGGGTCCACCCTTTATAGCAGAACTTTTTATGTCATAATATTACTTTGCATAACAGCGGATAGCATAAACTTCATTTCGCAGAAAATCGTTTGGCAGACACTCATTTATCATACATTCAAAACTCATAATTTTGTAAGGCAGAATCATCTTTAGGCATAAATTTCATATCCATAAGAATTAAAAGTAGAACCATCTTAGCGCAGAAAGTTCACAGCCAGAATCATCTTTTGGCATAAATTTTATATCGATAGTCACTAAAAGCAGAACTATCATATCTCAGAAAGTTTACAGTTAGAATCATCTTTTAGCATACATTTCTTATGCACAACAATGAAAAGACTCATCTATCACATCCACATCACAGAAAAATGAATTTTCTGTGATGTAGATGTGATAGATGAGTCTCTAAAACAGTTGATTGTGAACATGTGGTTTTTATTTTCCTGTAAGCACTAGGCAAACATGTGTGACAGTCTCTCGCGTACCCTTAATATTAAACAAGTACCTGTCTTGAAATAACTCATGCCATCTGCCACTTACAAATCCATTAAATTTCTATTTTATGATTTGCCAGCCGACAGCTTACCGTAATTAACAACGCACGCAACGGACCCTTCTTAGAAATTGTAAAACAATATTAAAGAACTGGTGAACTCTGATGGGACTACGAACAAAAAAACTGAAAGGCGAAACTTAAATAATTCTGAGTGTTCAATACAAGTGTTACATGTGTTAGTAATTTACTCTACAGTGAGCACTCAGATTATCAGACCTTTTAAACAATCGAGACGACGACGGAGCAAAAACAAGGACGATAAGGGAATTCTGCGAAAAAGCAAGCGGAGAGGCTGAGAACGGTCGAGGCAGGTACTGGCGGAAATGACGAGGCGTGGGGATTGGTTGTGAGAGATGACGGGATCACGGGACTAGGCAAGGCAGTTGGTTTTGGACGTTTGGAGAGTTCGGACGCGGGAGTCGATTGGAGTCTAAGAAATTAGTGAGTGAGTACGCGACGCGAAAGGAGACGTCAGAGGAGGTGAGCTACTGCCAAGGCGTGACTGTTAATCGGCGCAGAATATTGTAAGTGGGTCGAACATCTAGTTCGCTACAAGGATCTACTTGGTAAGTGTTGTCTTTAATTAACTTTTAACTTTTTAGGATTAATAGCGTGTAAATAGTTGCAGACTTTCCTTATATAGTCCTCGTAGGTTACTTAGTATAGTGCTTTATAGGTAACAGATTGACAGTAGAGTAAAGGATTAGTTAATCATCTATTTCAGCATGACAGAGCAGCTGCTTTACGTCATTATTATATATATTATTATCTCATGTGTTATTATGTGTCCACGTCCTACTCCATACCAGAGCAAATATTCAAAAGCTGCGTTTGATTTTAGGGCGACGGCGACAGCCGCTTGACACATGACCAATGACGAATATTTACTAATATCAGACTCACTACAAATGGGCGGTCGAACCGTAATACTTTAGCATTTTGATTAGAACAAACTACATTGTCCAGTGGTGTAGACAGCACCATAGTATTCGCAGATTGATTGAAACAAATTATATTGTTCAGTATTATAGTACCAGGTTGTACCTGTGTTACCAATCAATCAAACGCTACTGATGAATACTGCTTCCTGAAAGGTCTAGCTCAGAAAATGTTCAATGCCTTTGGTGACAACACTCCTGGGAGAGGGGTAGGCTCCCCAAAGTATCACAAATTAAATTGATAGCATCGTTCTAAAGAGCGCTAGGGCCCGTGTCTCGTTAAAACCAAACCCGGCCACTGGTAGGCCTATTTCTGAATCATCACTATTTAGCGAGACATGTAATCACTACATGGGGCAGTGTAGAGGAGTGAGAGGTGACGAAACAATTACCACTTCGGTGTTCACCAATGACAATTGCAATATGTTCTGCTACAGACTGAGTCTACGATACGCTTGTGCAAATTGTGTCATTATATAATAACTGGGGTAGGCAGCCGTAAAGTGTTTATCAACGAAAGTACGCGTGTAATTAGAAATACTGAAAACTTGTCTTCCTCAATGGTAATGGCCTCACAACCCATTGCCTTAGTATTGTGAAAGACATGTAAATAGTGCATAGGGAACGTGTGTTGTTAGCGTTCGTAGCAGAGTCCTCAGTAGGGCTATGCGCCATAGGTCTAACATTACACGTACGCCGGGCAAACGTTGTAAAACGGCACCATGTTAATGACATGGGCTTGTTTGCGTTTGTAAAGCGGCATCTAGTTTGGAATTAAATAAAGTAACGTAACGAACTAATCAATAATAAATCCTTAAGCGCAAGCGTAACGTTTCCCTACCAACCTTTCATCATATATCATATATTTGCGCCCTCTTGTCTTATTAGCTTCATACCTTATTGATGTTTTGCCTTTTAAGATTTGTTATTATTCATGTATTTATGTCTAACTGTGAATTCCCAATATTAACTTCACCTTGAATTCCACCCCTGTCCATTTGCCTCAAAGGACGGGACAGGGTAGCCCCAAATTGGGAATCAGTCCTCTTGTCAGTGGGAGGCCGACCAGTCAGGGACGAAGCCTACAGGGTCGTGCGGATGGCGGGGCGCGACCCTTTCCCCTCCGGGGGAAACTGACCAAAATACTAATATTAGAGTGAATTAAGAAAAACGAAAATTTTATCAGCCTAGGGTAATTTAGGAACAGTCACATGTGGTGGCCGTGACCAGGATTCTCGTCATTAAATGTACTGATTCACTTCAGTACAACGAGAAAGAACAATGAATGGGTTACTACGATAATAACACAACGTAATTTAAATCGAGATTCTTTCAGAGAAAGAATCGGGTCATCCAATGGACCAACAAGCATTGTTACTCAGGTACTTATCTGTAAGACCGTTAGGGGTGCTAAACAAAACGCTCAAACGACTAATAATATGTCTAACCAAATGTATGCCGAACATTTCAGGCTTGTATCCAGCATCGTAAAATCGACACTCCGAGCACGGGCAGAGCAGGGTTTCGTGGCTGTACCAGCTTCGATCGGGAGCCTGCAGTACTTCGCAGCGTCGTGTTAGTGGACACATCGGGTGCGGTTGCAGTGCAGGGGGTACAGGTATTCCAGTTGCAAGTTTCGAGGTAAGATTTTATTATTTACGCTTGAAGCATGGACCGCCGTGGAAACAAACCTAAACGCGTGGAACCTAACGGTAACGACAATAGAGTTAATACTTCTAATAAAAATCGACGAGTAAGTTGCACTGGTAGTGGAAATGGAATAGAATTACTTGTAGAGAAGATAGATAGCATCGCCAATCGGTTGGATAAAATAGAAAATCTCGTCCCCAATAATAAAACGAATACAGGGAACGTGAATATTGAAACGGTGACACTGGAAAATGATCCACCTGCAGTTGGTACAAATTTAGGGTCAGGCCCAGCTGGTATCAGTAAAAATAACACGATGGGTGTGTATTTTTTAGGGTCGGCACCTGAAAAGCCGAAGTTTAGTGGGGGGCAAAATAACGTAAATAAATTTCTAAAAGACTTAGAACGGTATATTAAGACCATTAACGGAGAGGACAGAGCTTTGGATATAGCTATAGGTAGCCTAACGGGTCCAGCACAAAAGATAATGGAGATTTACAGTGACAACTGGCATACTTTCGCAGATTTTAGAAAAGACTTAATAGACGTGTTTTGGGGAAGCAGAGAACGGGAAGTTGCAAAGAGACGGTTACTTGATTCGACGTGGAATCCTAATGGTAAAAATACTATGGAGGAATATTTTGCGGAACTAGTGGATTTAGTTAAAGATTTACAGCTTCCTTTAGATGAATCCGAAATAGTAGGTTACATAATGCGGCATTATCCGCAATCAGTACAAATAGCTTGGTTTGCTAATAGAGAAACCAGTAGTTTTAAAACGGGCATAGAATTCCTCAGAAAATTAGAGAGAAATGTCAAGAAAAGCCCGATGCAGACACATGCAAATGACAAAGATTCGCAAGTCACACGTAAATACTATCCTGTTAGGGACAGTAGACAGTTTACACGACCAAACTACCAGAGAAAACAAACAAATAACATCCAATTTGTCCAGGCAGGCGCGGATAATTTAAATAATGAAAAACCTGCGGAAAAACCAAATAATTCGGGAAACTAAATTTAGTTGACCAAGATAGTCCCAATTGGTCAACAGAAAAAAAATGACGGGACGGCATTGCAAAGTGTCACTGCCACAGAGATAGCGTATAGGTATATGAGTAAATATAAGTGGACACCCGGAAAGGGGCTAGGTAGGTTAGGGAATGGACGGCTTTACCCCATAGATAATACAAAAACATCTTTAACAAACTATGGCAAAATTGAGAATTTGTTCAATACAGTTTTAGATGGGAAACTTGAGGTAGAAGATTGGACGGTTGACCAAAAAGCAGACCGACAGGATTTCATATTAACGGTTTTTGAAGAAATTGGTCCAAACGAAACCGATGTTGTGAGTGCGGGCGCGCGATTGATAGAGATAGAAGTTTCGGTGCAGGATTACCCAGTAAAATGTTTGATTGACACAGGAAGCCAGGTAACTTGCATAGCTGAGGCGACCTATTTGGGCATTCGGAGTAGAGGTATACAGATACCCACAATGCCCGTTTCACCCATACAAATCCAAGGTGCAACTAGAGGTAAAAGCAGTCGAGTAGATAAAGCGGCACTGGTACCGTTACAAATAAAGGGTATAGGTATAGAAACACCATGCTTGATAATTAAGAATTTAGTTCGAGAAATAATTTTAGGGATTGACTGGCTAGACCAATTTGGCATGACAATAACTTGTGGACCAAGTCGTGCATTGCGATTTAAGAATTTAGATCAAGATGTGGAAATAAAACTAGGGGAACCAATTATACCACAGGAACTGTGTAGCGGCGATGTAGATTCACATACATTAAGGGGGGTACAAAATGATATTATTGAACAATGCACTCATAATACGTCTCATGTAAAAGGAGGAGAAGAGAGTATTATTCTGGCTTCTAATACATTCCAGATTTATTATGAAACTGAAGATACTATTGATCAATCAATTAATAATAGAATTACAGAAAACAGTAGAATTCCCGCTTGAAGGACTCAAGAATGTTCTTATTAAAAACAAAAAAGTTTTTTCAGTTTATCCGGGGCGCACGGACAAATACCAACATACTATTAAAATGCGCGATGAAGAACCTTTCGTAAAGCGGTCGTATCCAATACCATTCGCGTTTAGGACAAAGGTCGAGGAAAAATTAAATGAACTACAAACACTAGGCATAATTAAACGGGAGGGCACGCCGTTTAGTAGCCCGCTGACGTGTACATTAAAGAAGGATGGGTCAATTCGTATACTCCTAGATGCACGAGAGCTAAATAAAAGAATGGTAGGTGAGGTCGAAGCGCCACCATTAGTTGCTGATATACTACAATCATTTAATGGGGTTAAATTCATGACAATGATAGATCTGAATAATGCTTACTTTCAAATCCCACTGCACCCCGATTCTACTAAATATACCGGATTTACCTTTATGGGAAAAAGTTACACCTATGCAGTATTACCGCAGGGATTAAAGACATCAGTAGGTAGTTTTTCTCGCGCTATGGATATTATATTAGGGCCGGAAGTTAGGGAATTTTGCGTGAACTATTTAGATGATCTGGTGGTGTTTACGAAATATGGAGACTTCAACACGCATTTAGAACATCTTGATCATGTGTTAGGTTTGTTAGAGCAGGCCAAGATGACATGTAGCCTTAAAAAGTGTCAATTCATGAAAAGTGAGGTAAAGTTACTAGGGCACATAGTCTCCCCAACTGGTATAAAAATGGATCCAAACAAAACTGCAGCAATTAAAGAATTCCCCGCGCCACGAACAGTTAAGCAACTAAGAGCCTTCTTAGGCCTAATAAACTATTATAGACGGTTCGTTGCTATGTATAGTCACCTGACAGTACCATTATGTCAAATGTTACAAAAGGGAAATATCTGGAAATGGACAACAGAACATGATAGGCAATTTCAAGTAATTAAAGACGCTTTCGTAGAATCAGTAGTTCTGGTACACCCGGATCCTAGCAAACTTTATTACCTTCAGACAGATAGTAGTGGGGTAGGAGTAGCTGGATGCCTTTATCAGATAGATGATGAAAACCATGAGCGGGTTATAGGATTTTGTAGTAAAGGTTTGACTCGGCCGGAACAACAATGGACTGTGTCAGAACAGGAGTTGTGGGCCATAATCTACAGTTTAAAGAAGTTCGAGACGTATTTAAGAGGTTCTAGGGTAGTTATAAGAACCGACCATAAAAGCTTATCTTTCATTAACAATTGGAATTTATATAGTGCAAGGGTAACACGTTGGATTTTATACATACAGCAGTTCAATTATGAAGTAGAATATATAAAGGGGAGCGACAACATAGTCCCAGATATATTATCACGTTACGCTAGCGGGGTAGAAACAGTACAGGAGCTACGTAAGATTTGTCTGGAGATAGCAATGTTTACTAGCAGTAAAATTAAGGTTGTTAGCAACGAGCTTAAGAAAATTGCACAGTTACAGAGGACAGATCCTTTTTGCAATAAATTGATAGAGGACTTAGGCGACAGCCATTGCGGAGAAATAAAACAACGAGGGGGTGTTCTCAAATTATATAACGATAAGTTGGTTTACAAGAGTGACCATACAGGGAAGGAGGTTCTAGTTGTGCCTGAAGCATTACAAACAAATGTAATTCAATCAATACATGAGGAAGCAGGGCATTTTGGCGAGGCGAGAATTAAAAGATTAATAAGTGACCGGTTTTATTTCCAAGGTTTGGCAAAGTCAGTCAAAGCCGTATTACGGCAGTGCGATTTATGTCAGAAAACAAAACATGCCAACGAAACGACTGTGGGAGCCTGTAAACCAGTCTTAGCTAGAGATATTGGAGAAATTGTTATGGCAGATTGGTATGGTCCATTACCATCAGGGAGATTTGGTGCGCAGTATGTATTAGTTTTGCAGGATGCGTTCAGCAAATATGTTAATCTTTTTGCGCTTAGGAGAGCCACTACTAGAGCGGCCTTAGCGTGTGTTCGTAAATATCAGACTATAATTCGAATAAGTCGGATAGTAACAGATAATGGTAGACAATTCACATCAAGATCATGGTGTGAAGTTTTGAATCAAATGGGAATAAAGGTCTCACATACTACGGTGAGAAATCCTAGACCAAACAGTACAGAAAGAGTTAATAAAGAGTTGGGGCGCTTGTTTAGGGCCTACTGCCATAAGTCACACAAAAGTTGGGCAGGCATTCTGGCAAACATTGAGAACTGCTATAACAACACCGTTCA
This sequence comes from Xestia xanthographa, assembly GCA_905147715.2. Lineage (NCBI taxonomy): Eukaryota > Metazoa > Arthropoda > Insecta > Lepidoptera > Noctuidae > Xestia > Xestia xanthographa. Next base: position 646,938 of record LR990644.1, on the reverse strand, counting down.
CACAAGCACTGGATATACGCCAAGTGAGATCCTTAAAGGCAAAAGTCCTACCTTGGCAATCGATAAAGAACTAGGGTACTTTAAGTTTGATAATTCGACCCTGGATGTTGAAGAAATAAGAGAAAAAGCTAGGGAGAATCTAAGTAGAGCTGCCATTACAAGAAGCGAACAGTATGACAAAAGTCATAAGTTAGTAACATTTCAACTAGGAGACCTTGTCAAAGTAAAGAGAGATAACAGATCTAAAGCCGCTGAGAAAGTGTCTAAAAAGTTTTCTTTGTTGTATGATGGACCTTATAAAGTAGGAGGTATACCTCACGCTAATGCTTATTTACTAGTAGAGCCAACCAGTGGGGACATAGTAGGGACGTATAATGCATTGCATCTCGAGAGATATTACAGTAACGACGGTAAATAGATCATTACGTTTGGAACATGAAAAAAAAAATGAAATAAAAACAATTATAAAAAAAAAAAAGAAAAAAAAAAAATTGAGGTAAACTAGGATGTCGTTTATAATGTTTTTTCTTTACTGTAAAAAAAAAATAAAAAAAAATAAAAAAAAAAATTTGGTCTGTACATTTTGAAAAAAAAAAATTGGATGCTGTACATATTGCTTTCTTGCACTGTGAAAACCCTGTGTTTAATAAAGAAACGTAGAATCTGTAAATATTGAGGAAAAGTAGGATGTTGTTTATAATGCTTTCTTTTAACTGTAAAAACCGGGTAAAAAAAAAAAAAAAAAAAAAAAAATATCTGTACATTTTGAAAAAAAAAAAAAATTAGGATGCTGTACATATTGCTTTCTTGCACTGTGAAAACCCTTCCGCTGAACTGTGTCACGCGTCTGATTTTCAAAGGGGGGAATGTGACAGTCTCTCGCGTACCCTTAATATTAAACAAGTACCTGTCTTGAAATAACTCATGCCATCTGCCACTTACAAATCCATTAAATTTCTATTTTATGATTTGCCAGCCGACAGCTTACCGTAATTAACAACGCACGCAACGGACCCTTCTTAGAAATTGTAAAACAATATTAAAGAACTGGTGAACTCTGATGGGACTACGAACAAAAAAACTGAAAGGCGAAACTTAAATAATTCTGAGTGTTCAATACAAGTGTTACATGTGTTAGTAATTTACTCTACAGTGAGCACTCAGATTATCAGACCTTTTAAACAATCGAGACGACGACGGAGCAAAAACAAGGACGATAAGGGAATTCTGCGAAAAAGCAAGCGGAGAGGCTGAGAACGGTCGAGGCAGGTACTGGCGGAAATGACGAGGCGTGGGGATTGGTTGTGAGAGATGACGGGATCACGGGACTAGGCAAGGCAGTTGGTTTTGGACGTTTGGAGAGTTCGGACGCGGGAGTCGATTGGAGTCTAAGAAATTAGTGAGTGAGTACGCGACGCGAAAGGAGACGTCAGAGGAGGTGAGCTACTGCCAAGGCGTGACTGTTAATCGGCGCAGAATATTGTAAGTGGGTCGAACATCTAGTTCGCTACAAGGATCTACTTGGTAAGTGTTGTCTTTAATTAACTTTTAACTTTTTAGGATTAATAGCGTGTAAATAGTTGCAGACTTTCCTTATATAGTCCTCGTAGGTTACTTAGTATAGTGCTTTATAGGTAACAGATTGACAGTAGAGTAAAGGATTAGTTAATCATCTATTTCAGCATGACAGAGCAGCTGCTTTACGTCATTATTATATATATTATTATCTCATGTGTTATTATGTGTCCACGTCCTACTCCATACCAGAGCAAATATTCAAAAGCTGCGTTTGATTTTAGGGCGACGGCGACAGCCGCTTGACACATGACCAATGACGAATATTTACTAATATCAGACTCACTACAAATGGGCGGTCGAACCGTAATACTTTAGCATTTTGATTAGAACAAACTACATTGTCCAGTGGTGTAGACAGCACCATAGTATTCGCAGATTGATTGAAACAAATTATATTGTTCAGTATTATAGTACCAGGTTGTACCTGTGTTACCAATCAATCAAACGCTACTGATGAATACTGCTTCCTGAAAGGTCTAGCTCAGAAAATGTTCAATGCCTTTGGTGACAACACTCCTGGGAGAGGGGTAGGCTCCCCAAAGTATCACAAATTAAATTGATAGCATCGTTCTAAAGAGCGCTAGGGCCCGTGTCTCGTTAAAACCAAACCCGGCCACTGGTAGGCCTATTTCTGAATCATCACTATTTAGCGAGACATGTAATCACTACATGGGGCAGTGTAGAGGAGTGAGAGGTGACGAAACAATTACCACTTCGGTGTTCACCAATGACAATTGCAATATGTTCTGCTACAGACTGAGTCTACGATACGCTTGTGCAAATTGTGTCATTATATAATAACTGGGGTAGGCAGCCGTAAAGTGTTTATCAACGAAAGTACGCGTGTAATTAGAAATACTGAAAACTTGTCTTCCTCAATGGTAATGGCCTCACAACCCATTGCCTTAGTATTGTGAAAGACATGTAAATAGTGCATAGGGAACGTGTGTTGTTAGCGTTCGTAGCAGAGTCCTCAGTAGGGCTATGCGCCATAGGTCTAACATTACACGTACGCCGGGCAAACGTTGTAAAACGGCACCATGTTAATGACATGGGCTTGTTTGCGTTTGTAAAGCGGCATCTAGTTTGGAATTAAATAAAGTAACGTAACGAACTAATCAATAATAAATCCTTAAGCGCAAGCGTAACGTTTCCCTACCAACCTTTCATCATATATCATATATTTGCGCCCTCTTGTCTTATTAGCTTCATACCTTATTGATGTTTTGCCTTTTAAGATTTGTTATTATTCATGTATTTATGTCTAACTGTGAATTCCCAATATTAACTTCACCTTGAATTCCACCCCTGTCCATTTGCCTCAAAGGACGGGACAGGGTAGCCCCAAATTGGGAATCAGTCCTCTTGTCAGTGGGAGGCCGACCAGTCAGGGACGAAGCCTACAGGGTCGTGCGGATGGCGGGGCGCGACCCTTTCCCCTCCGGGGGAAACTGACCAAAATACTAATATTAGAGTGAATTAAGAAAAACGAAAATTTTATCAGCCTAGGGTAATTTAGGAACAGTCACACATGCAAACAAGCATACATCTTGCATGCAGCAAGCATGCAGTATGCAAACAAGCATGCAGTATGCAAACCAGCATACAATATGCAAACATGCACACCAGCATACACCATTCATGCAGCAAGCATGTAGCAGGCAAGCAAGCATGCAGCATGCAAGCAAGCATGCAGCATGCAAGCAAGCATGCAACATGCAGCAGGCATGGTTTCTGTCACGGCTCCGGCGCTGCGGGGCTCCGGCGGTGCCACGCGAGCTTATCGTCGCAGATGTGTTTAACGCTCACCACCGCAGCTTCGGCTTGCTGGCCGGCTTCGCCGGCCAGCCTCAGCAGCGGCGGCGAGTGTTACAACAACCTGCTCCTCAACTCGCGGGCCGCCTCGCCCCTCCGCGCCTACGCGATTTTAAATTACACTCTAGGGGTAGGGCAGACAAGACTACGTAAAGTCGGTTTTGGAGCGATTCGTTTCTGTCACTAACTTTTTAGCCCATCATATTAGGTACTTTTTAAGACAATATTTAAATGTTTGGTTAAAAATGCTATTTTATAGAAATGGCAATAATGCCAAATACAATTATTCCAAATGAAATTCTGCCATCTTCGTAATATGCCAAGTGGAATTGTGCGAAATTTGAACATTGCTAAAGGTAATTATGCCAAATAAAATTCTGCCATCTTAAAAGTGTGCCATTGTAAATTCGGAAATACAAACATTCGGCCAAACAATAACTATATTAAATAATTTTTATGCCTTAACAATATTCGTTTAAAGAAGATTATGCCAAGTGTGTTATGCCAAATAAATTTCGGAGTATCAACATTCTGCCAGATAGAAGGAACCCGTCTAACATTTTAGGATTATGCTTCTTTGTTATGCCTATAAAAATTATGTTTTATTATCATTATGCGTAAATCAATTTATGCCTAACAATGTTATGCTTAATCATTATTATGATTAGATAAATTATCCTTAAAAAAATTATGCGTAAGTTGTTATGCGTAAATAATGTTATGCGAAAATATAATTAGTAGTAACAAAAGTATGCCAAGTTATATTAGGTCTTAAAATTTTATGCAAATGGCTACGGAACCCATTTCGTCGAATAGGTTTTAAGCACTATTACTGAGGTCTTGGATTCGAATCCTAGAACGGGCAATCATTGTCTCAGTAGCAACCCAAAGTATGCATACCTGTTTGGTTAGCAGCAATAATATGTTCGATCCATAATACACATAATTGACGATATGTAGGAGTATTTAAGGCATGCTTTATTCCATGCCTACTCTAACAGGATTAGATGTGGGTGTATGTATTAGTGACTTTTTTTTGGAAAGAAAAGAAGCAAATCTCGTCGTTTTTTTTGCAGAAATTCGTCATTCAGGGAAGACTCTACGTGTATATGGTAAAAAGACTGTTGATTCAAATTGTCGTCTGCTATTACGTCCATGCATTTTACGATGAAATGAAAATCTCGCAGGATTTATGCATATTGGTTTTATCATCGAATTGTACAGGTAAGAATAAAAAATGCAGTATAACTTCGTCTTTATTTGATGGGAATAGATATATTAATACGATAAAACAATTCTACATAGATATCAATCTACCACTAAGTGCCTTGGCACTTCTTACTAATTACACTATCATGCTGTTGCAGTTTGCTTTTCTGTAATTCGCTTTCAATAAAATGATGATTGTGTTCGTTCTGCATTTGTTTTATTACAATGAAACCTGATTATTATGAAACCTAATTAATATTATGTCGGGAATGAATATTATTGATAATCTTATCCGTGGTGCTAGGCAACTAGGCGTATCCCAGTTGTAAACGTATCTCTCTTTGTGCCTACTGGCTTTTATTTTGTCTCCTGCTTAATTGTATTATTTCACTTTAAAGTTATTTACTTTACCTCATGGCTTGATTATTAGTTAGTCATCAAATATTTTCATTGTCACTGTTTAAACGTGATTACTTAAGTTACATGGAACCAATAAATTGATACAACTGTTTTAATTACTATTAGTTATATTACAAACTAGTGAACATCACCCCGTACATTTTGGAAAATAATTATACAAAATGGATCTTAGAACTCGACGTGTCAATCCATTTTTATATCGATACGTTGACAAAGATGTGCAGACGATGTTTCTTCCTTTGCACCTAATGCAGTCTCTGACACTGAATCCGAAGTATAAAATCCAAAGTAATGTTGTGAATCCGAATGATCTTTCAAATAACCTTAAATCGTTTTGTGGGTTACTAACATTTATGCTCTTGGGTTTCTATCGAGTAAGTACGATGCTGTTCGACGAGAATATGCAACGATACCAGACCGTCAATTTCCTCTACTTCGCAACTGTCTTCGACGCCATATTCTACGCTTCTGGCTACATCATGAACTTTATCCTTCACTTCGTACATTCAAAGGATAATGTCCAATTTATTTTGACGTTTCAAAAAATTCATAGGTATATTCAAAATTTTACCAGTACCAAGTGCGTTATTCGTAGAAATTGGTTGTATGTCATTATCCTCCTCTTATTCCACATCTTAGCATGTAGCTATGTGTACGTGGTTTACATGCATCCTCCATGGTACGTCATTAGTTACGTGTTCGTGCTGCTCACTATCGACTGTAATGCAGTTTATGGTATTTGCCTGATAAAACTACTTACGGAGAAAGCTGAACAATGGAATCAAAAAGTGTTACTGTCATTGAGCAATGGCAGCCGTGTAATGCGTTGCATTAAAATGAGTCACGCATATGTACAAATATTGGAATGCTACAACCTTTTCAAAAAAGTATTTCAAATACCCGTAAGTAGAAATTATAATAGCAAGACATTTCTCTCCTACTGTAGAACAAAGGTCCCCCTTCTTTCACTTCAGTGTCTTTTATTAGTAATGGCCAATTTTTAAGAATATAATCGATTTTTCCCCGCCACCTCTTTTGCGCCAATCGTATAATTTATTGAATATTTAATTGTTACTATTGTCATTTCCAGCTTCTATTCCACATAGCTGAGACCTTTTTACTCGGCTTGATAAAAGTTCAAGTATTGATTGACTTTTTACATTTTTATTCCAAAAACCCAGATGCTGTGAGTATAATGTTTTTTTAAGATTGTTACACTGTTAAAGATAGTTTGTAATCTGCGTGTCCTGTTATTTGCTCACTACAGGAACTGATGGACGCAACTGAAAGCGCCAAACTAGTGGCTTAGTTCTGGGCCGACTCAATTTAGATTGCCATCGACACGCTAAGAAGAAGAATAAAATAAAGTTTACTTAGGTCTTTTCGCACAGTAACTCAAAGTGACCACTATAAGTTTGTATTGGCTTATCTAAATACGCAGTTTCAATAGAATAAGAGGCCAGTTTATAATAGTTATCTACATTGATGTGCGGCATAACATACTCGGAGTTCTAACTTAAAATTAATTAATAACTTTAATTGACAAGTATCCAATTAAAGTATCCAAATTGGAACACTATCAGTGAAAACATGACGGCTTGAATTTATTTGTATTTTGTTTAGTTACACGTGCCAAGATACTCAGAATATTTCCTGGGTTATTTTCTCTAATTGCTTTATTTGCGTATTTAAAAAAAAATAATAGTTAGGCACTACTGCTGATGTCCTGGATTCGATTCCTAGGTCGGGCAATGCCTCAGTAGCAACCCAGAGTATACATATCAGTTCGGATTGTGGCAATATTATGCTCTCCCCATATCACGTTGGTTTACAAATAATTGCCGAAATGCGGATGTATTTAAGGGACATAATATACTACCCTATCGTGATTACAAGTGGATTTTTTAGTATCAATTTGTGACCTTTTTTTTGAAACGAAAGGGAAAAATAGTGCTATTTTTTTAATGCAGGACATATTCATCGTTCAGGGATTACTCTACGTGTTTATGGTGAAGTGCTTGTTGATACAAATCGTCGTCTGCTATTACACGAATGCGTTTTACGACGAAATGAATATCTCGCAGGACGCATGCGTATTGGTTCTGGCATCAAATTGTACAGGTAAAAATGTTTCCAGTACCTAATTGGCTTTTCGACATTGCTCTTGACCCAATTCTTAAAAAAAAAAAAAAGTTTCCTTAATGGTGATTTCCGAGTCTAAATATATCCAACCTTCAGTCTCTTATCTTTTTCTGAGTAACGCCGAATTCTTATTTTTATTGGCTGACAAAATGCCATTTAGGTTTTTCTATTAAGATTATTGTACTGTAGTCAGTCTTTGTGCTTTGCTCACATATATTTACATATTTTGCGGTGAATTTGGGACTTTTTAGGATGGTTCCGTTTTACTTTAACGGGACCGAATTCTCCACAAAATATGCTTGTTAAAAATATTGTTGAAATATCTACGTCCCTACGGTTTTAATGTTTTTTTACAAGCTTTTATTTAGTTTCACCTGTCCCGATGTTTTTCAATACGTTTACAGCAGAAGAAAAGAAGCTATGTAAGAACATCCGTCGGCTACACCGAGCTTCATACTGCAAGATGAGTGCGTGTGGCTTGTTCTACATAGACATCAGTCAACCACTAAGTGCCATGGCGCTTCTGACTAACTACACTGTCGTGCTGTTGCAGTTTGCATTGCTGTAATTCGCTAAGCAATTAAAGATTGTTTGTGTTCGTTTTGCATTTGTTTTATTGTATTAAAACATGATTTATATTACCATCAACATCATTCATCATTTCAGCCGAAAGACGTCCACTGCTGGACATAGGCCTCCCCCAAGTGTCGCCACATTGACCGGTCCCGTGCGACTCGCATCCAGCGGATTCCTGCAACCTTCACCAGGTCATCGGTCCACCTAGTGGGAGGCCTTCCAAAGCAACGTCTTCCGGTTCGCGGTCGCCACTCCAGAACTTTTCGGCCCCATCGGCCATCCGTTCTGCGAGCAATGTGCCCTGCCCACTGCCACTTAAGTTTGTCAATTCTTCGGGCTACGTCGGTAACCTTTGTTCTCTTGCGGATGTCTTCATTTCTGATTAGATCGCGCAAGGAAACTCCGAGCATAGCCCTCTCCATTGCCCTTTGGGTGACTTTAAGCTTTCTGATGAGGCCCATTGTGAGCGACCACGTTTCGGTCCCGTATGTAATCACTGGCAACACACACTGGCAAGACTTTAGTCTTGAGATACTGCGGTAGGTTGGACGAGAAGATACCGCGCAATTTCCCGAACGCTGCCCAACCGAGTCGGATTCGACGATTGACCTCTTTCTCTAAGTTAGACCTACCTAACTGGACTGTTTGTCCCAGGTACACATAATCGTCTACAACTTCGAGAGTAGAGTCTCCGATCTTGATAGGAGTGGGTGTGACATGGGCATTTAACATGACCTTAGTCTTGTCCATGTTCATTTTTAGACCCACTCTTCCGGAAGCTCTACTGAGGTCATCGAGCATTGTACTGAGGTCCTCCATGGTCTCAGCCATTACCACTATATCATCGGCAAACCGAAGGTGAGTGATGTACTCGCCATTGACGTTGATGCCTAGCCCTCTCCAGTCCAGAACCTATTTATATTACGGCTAAATATATTTGCAATTATGAATTTCAAACTGAGTTTATTCTAAGCTGCCTAGCCTAAAGTCATACATCATCATCTACCTAACCTTTTCCCAACTATGTAATGGTCGGCTTCCAGTCTTACCGGTTGCAGCTGAATACCAGCATTTAACATGGTACGACTGTGTATCTGACCTCCACAACCCAGTTAGTACTGGGTAATACGATACTCCTTTGTAAGACTGGTTGTCAGACTTCCGGGCCACTGACTATGTATAACAACTGTCACAGTATTACAAGTAAGGAAGGGGGCGGGCTTGTATTTATGCTTTTGCGGTTGCACAACGACATGCTTTGCTCGTGTATTGCTTGGTAGTATAGATACAGGCCTACCTTACTGCTTCCCTCAGAGGCGGTAAGGTGGCGGGGTCTTGAGGGCGAGCGCTACAGTCGTGTAGATCCTCAAGGCAAGTCTGGTGTGTTCTCCTTCACGTGGTTGCCGCCCTGTTCTTGGTCTAGTTCCTTAAGAAATAGACGCAACGAAAATCACCAGGCGATAAAAACACAGGGGTGACGAGGTCATGCCCCTGGGTGTCCATCATCGAACAAGAGCAGAGGATGGATAGCAATGATCTCCCGCGTGTTTGTGCCGTGCGCGGGGACCCGTACGGAGGGATGAAGGAATCCTGGTGATTGAGTGGAGCAGGTTGCACACAACACATCACTTTGGCCTGGATTTCCTCTCACACGGGTGGTTGTGGAGTAGCTACCCACGATCAATCGGCTGGAGCATCCCATAAGCGGGTTGTCAAGCGAGGGCCGGTTTATTGAGGGGGGGCAGCTGGCGCGGCGTGGGGTTGTGGGATGAGTAGCGGCATAGTCTCGTGCCGTTTACAGTCCCGCGATCCTCCGTTGCGTGCGGGCTCGTCTGCTTCTCAATAAGCTGGTCCTATACCGAAGGAGTAGCTCTGGCGCCCACTCGTGGAACGAGGGGCGTCCCCGACTTGAGGGCTCCGTGGCGGGTGGAGAGCTCCGACGGTGAAGAATCGCAATCCTAACCCATGGACAAATAGACGACAAATAAAACCAACACACAGACTGCGTCCTCTGATGCGCCAAACTTAACCACAAACCAACCACCTAAGGCTGCGTCTCTTGATGCGCCGGTCACACCAAAAACTAGAGGTGCGTCGCAGGATGCGCCTAAGCGAAAACCGCCTAAGGCTGCGTCCTCTGATGCCCCTAGGCACTACACACACAAACATTCCGCTGCGTCCAAGGATGCGATGAGGAAGGCCGTCGCCAGGCATGCGCCAAACCAGGCTACGTCGAAGGCAACGCCAACCCCATCTGCGTCCGGCGATGCGCGCACTGACCCAACCTTGTCCGCAAGGTCTAGGGCAGCTCTCACACATGGCGACTCAACGGTGGCTGATGGCGTTGATGTGCCCACTAGGGCTGCGTCAGCGTCAGTGGCCTCAGAGAGGGACCAGCACCCCTAGCCAAGTTACAAACGTTTCGTATCGCTTCTCTTTCTACAATCATAAACGCCTCAAGCGCTAAATTGGTAGCCAAGTTGACACTACTGAGTCGATCACTAGTTCTCTAATGTCTGTAGAAAAAACCTACACTTTAGTCTATGGTGAGCATTCCTACCAAAGAGTTTAGCGATCAACATTGTAGAAACGATAACATTCTATTCTATAATTTTGAACGATGTAAACTTGTCTACGAATTTTCTATTCGTTTGTGTTGATCACGTGATTTAACGTTGAGATGATGTCATTCCCATTCATTTGAATAGTTTTCTACTAGCGTTAACGATTGTAGATTGTCAACTTGGCTACGGGTGCTGAGGAGTCTGACCGAAGCCATACCGACAGGGACAGCCAACACGACCGGGATCGACATGTCGTCTCTTAGGGACGCCATTCAGTCTCCGGTCAAACAAACTTGTATCCCGCAAGGCAGCGTCTTCCAAGAAGCGTCTGTCTGCATCAGTCAAGCCTGCGCAGCAAGACGCTGTAGCGGCCACTGCCGGAGCGTCGGCAAGTACATCGACACCGGCAGGTGCGGCTACGACTGCAACCAAGAGCAAGCGCAGTGCTAGACCGAGGGGACGCAAAAAACCTAAAACCACCAGCGGGGAACCTCCTGCTAGGGCGCAGAAGCGTGAGCGACCCGAGGACCATCACAGCGACTGGGATAGGCAAGAGGAGCAAGCCTGCTCGCTCCCACATGGTAGACGGTTCCTTGGTGAGCTACGCCGAAGCGGCCGCGTCGTACAGGAACAATGAGCTGTGCGTCGCCGTCATGACGGAGCCTTTTGAGGACATGACGCAAGAACAGGCGGAGGGGATCCGCCTAAACATTGAAAAAGAGCTGCGGGTGCTGCTTATGGCAGACCCCGACCCCTCCAACCCAACAGTAAGCACCGCGATCCACTTTCGAGGGAAGGCCCACTTCGCCGAAGGCGTTCTGAAAACCTAGTGCGAGGACGCTTTCACGCTGGCCTGGCTCAAGCGGATCACTACTAACATGACGTCCCCGATACCGGGGACTAGCCTAACCGTTCGGCCCCAAGCCGAAATACCAAAAAAGGCGCTGTGTACGCTGTTTGTTCCGGAGAACACCGAGGAGACTCCGGCCTTACTTAAATTCCTTACCCGGCAGAACGCTAACCTAAAAATAAATACCTGGAACCTGACACATGAGAAGGTAAGACAGGAGCCACCGGGTATCTGTCTCTTCTTCCGTGTGCCAGAGTCCATGGTCAAAACAATTAAAGATCAGAACAGGCGCGTGTACTACCTCATGGGCAGCATCTACATCCGGTTCCTGGAAGAGGGTGTGGCCGGTGAGGGGGTCGCTGCGCCTTCAACGGCAACGGCCCCTGCAGTGCCAGGACCGGAGCTTGATCCGCCACCGCCTAGGCAGTCCCCGTTGCCATCCGCGATGGAAACCGTAGAGGAGGTGGGGGAGCGGGCTTCTTCCCCGGCCATGGAGGCGGAACTAGCAAACAAACCACCTACACAGGATTCATCCTCGCCCGGACTAACTACGGACGAGGACTGCTTTCCAGCAGGGGAGGAGAGAGAGGACTATGACAGCAGCCTCTGCTCTTCTCCCATGCGGGACACCTAGAATCCTGCAGACCAATCTCCAGCACAGCCAATCTGCGTCGGCTACCTTGCGCATAGTGCTGGATAACCAACACTAAAAGACCATTGCCCTTATCCGAGAGCCGTGGATTAGGGGCGGCAGAATATGTGGTCTTGCGAACATCGGAGGTAAGTTGCTGCTAGACACCTCCGTAAGCAACCCACGAACCTGCATTTTTATCCCAAAACACATACCTAACCTACTAATCAATGAATTCTGTTCAAGAGACCTGACAGCAACGAGGCTCTCCAGAACTGAACAGGATCTTCCGGATATCGTCCTCGCCTCGGCTTACCTGCCTGGCGACGAGGACGTGCCACTACCAGAGCTCGCCTCGCTGGTGGAGTACTGCGAAAGGGAGAAACTGGAACTAATCATCGCAACCGATTCCAACGCGCATCACACGCTCTGGGGTAATGTCAAAACCAACAACCGAGGTGAGGCAATGCTCGACTTTATTCTTAGCAATAATCTTGTATTACTCAACAAAGGTTCAGAACCAACTTTCATAAACGCACGAGCACAAACAGTAATAGATCTAACTTTATCAACTATAGGTATCTCCAATTCCATACAGGACTGGCATGTGTCCAGCGAATTATCATGTTCGGATCACAGATGGATTCGATACACCGTCAATTTCAACCTACCAAAGCCTCAACCGAGGAGGATCCCTCGTAACACAGACCAAACCAAATTCATAAGGCTAGTCAAGGCAGAGTTTAGTAATCTACCCTCCCTTCCAGCTGAAATCCCTTTAAACAACTTAGATGAACACGTAAACAACCTCACATCAATTCTTCTAACCAGCTTTGAGCAGTCTTGTCCACTCACTGTACCAAGACAGGGGGCAAGGCAGTCCTGGTGGGGTCCAGAACTAGAAAGGCACCGACACAGGTTGCGAAGGCTCTTCAACAAAGCCATGAACACACGGTCGCCGGACGACTGGGACCGTTACAAAACTGCCCGTAGAAACTATAAAAAACTAATACGCCTCAGAAGTAAAAACAGCTGGAGGCGTTTTTGTACTAACATTGAAAATAGCAACCAGGCAATGAGGGTCAAAACTTGTCTCGCCGCCGGGACTGATCTTTCTTTAGGATGCCTCAAAAAACCAGATAATACCTACACAATTAACGATGCGGAGACTAGCAAATTACTTCTCACCACCCACTTCCCAGGCTGCCGGATTGCGTCCGAGCAGAGCTGGGAACCGTACAGTGAAAGGGCTGCGAGCAACATAGACTGGGAGGTAGCCTCAGAAGTAATAGACAAAGACAAAATAATATGGGCAATCAACACCTTCCTGCCTTTCAAGGCAGCAGGGTTGGATGGTATTTTTCCGGCTCTGCTCAGATGGAGCGGTGACACGCTAGCTGAATATCTTGTTAAGATTTTCCGGGCCTGTCTGGCCCACCGCTACATCCCCTTGAAATGGCGCGAAGTAAAAATAATCTTTATTCCAAAACCAGGTAGGAGCGATTATACTCAACCCAAGTCCTTCAGACCCATCAGCCTCACCTCGTTCTTTTTGAAGACACTAGAGAGGCTGGGGGACAGAAGGATTCGGAATCTAATCTCGCCACTTAAACCTTTACGCCCTAACCAACACGCCTACTGCGAAGGCAAGTCAACTGAATCCGCTCTCCACTGCGTAGTCACACGCATAGGAAACGCTCTAAAAACCAAAAACCCAACACTGGGCGCTTTCATAGACATAGAGGGCACTTTTGACAAAACCAACTTCACCAGCATCAGCCAGGCACTAGTTGTGCACGGTGTGGCGCCAACGCTTATACAATGGATTCACAACATGTTAAAATACCGCGCTATTCAATTTACTGTTTACACCACCACACGAGGTATCGTTAGTAGGGGCTGCCCACAGGGTGGGGTGCTGTCACCACTACCGTGGAACCTAGTAGTAAATGAGCTCATTACAGAGCTCAATGCTAGCAGTCTGTACTCGGTGGGTTATGCAGATGACATAGCAATTCTAATTACGGGGAAATTTAAAGGAGTCTTATATGACCTCATGAGGAAAGCCTTCAAAATAATCGAGAATTGGTGTACAAAACACGAACTATCAGTTAATCCCACTAAAACAGAACTAATAATGTTTACAAACAAAAGAGTCCTTGGACCACACAAACTTCCTAAACTATTTAACACAGAACTAACACTTAAGGAAGAAGTCAAGTACTTAGGAGTGATCCTCGATAACAAATTGCTCTGGAATAGGCATCTTGACTACAAACTTAACAAAGGCACAATCGCACTGTACCAATGCAAACAAATGTTAGGAAAAACGTGGGGGCTCACTCCAAAGATCACGCTGTGGCTTTACACAGCGGTGATCAGACCAATGCTGACTTATGGCGCCTTGGTTTGGTGGACGAGAACTGATCTCTCGACCACCGTCTCTAGGCTTCAGCGGTTCCAAAGGCTGGCCTGTTCCGCTATCACGGGCTGTATGAGGACAACCCCAACTGCGGCAATGGAGATAGCCCTACAATTAACTCCCCTTGAATTGTACATACAGCAGAAGGCAGCACTAGCAGCTATCAGGCTTATGCACTTGGGCATATGGGGAAAGAACCACACCAGTCCCCACGCAGGCATCCTGGACCGGGCGATTGAGTATCAACCTCTCATCGCTGCCCCGTGTGATAGGACACATAATAAGCCTATGTTCAACAAAAGTTATAGCATACAAACAACAGAGGAATTAAGGGATCAGTCAGGAGTCAATGAAGTACGCATATACACAGATGGCTCTAAACCTCAAAACGGCTCAGGGGCTGGCGTACACTCCCTTGACCTCAACATTAACTTTCACCTACCACTAGGCGAACACAGCTCGATTTTCCAATGCGAGTGTGTCGCCCTAACACAAGCTGCAACAGCCGTAAAGCGTCTGGGGATTCACAAATACGCAATCAGATTCGTATCTGACAGCCTAGCTGTGCTTAAAGCCCTAGAAAACAAACAAACCAACAGTAAATTAATATTTGAATGTCACCTCGCCATGAAGACTATATCGCTGTCTAACAGAAGTTAGACAGCGATATAGTCTTCATGGCGAGGATGGTGGTCTTGACCCTCCAGTGGATTAAGGGGCACAGTGGTTCCCTAGGCAATGACGCCGCAGACGAACTTGCTAAGAGAGGCTCCGAGATGGCAGTGCTAGGCCCGTACCCACTCCTTCCCCTACCTTTCTCACAATTCCGTGCGTGGATTCGCCAGAGATCAACTGAACTTCATAACAACAAATGGTCAAGGTTTACAGACTGTAGGCAGTCAAAAATGGCGATGCCAAGTCTACATCCACGACTAACAAAACGACTGCTCAGCTTAAGCAGAAATAACCTCAGAATAATAATAGGGACAATAACGGGCCATTGCCCCCTTAACAAACATCTCTTTAACATAGGCGCCACGGACAGCCCACTCTGCAGGGCAGTGCCGGATTTATATTTTTTTTGAGTGTAGGCCACTTTATTTTCGCCGCCCCATGTACTTTTCTAAAATAATATTTTCTATTTGAAACAACTGCGATGTCCAACTGGTTGTACTACGGAGAAGTAAATTTACCCATGGTTCAACTCTTTTTTCTGATATTTATGATTATGACCCGTGGTACAACGGTGGAATTATCTCCAACTGGGTTGGACCACGGGGATTGAATTAGTCATTAAGAAAGAGCGTAAAAAAGAAATATTTTTGACGGGACTTTTTAATAGCAGAATCATATCTATAATATCATCATAGTTTATGGTTTTCATTATCTCTGCTTCTGTGAAGAGAAGAGCTAAAGGATTCATTTTTCTTGAGACAATGAAGACCTTTGATATTTTTCACGCGTTTTAACCAGGAAAAATCTCTTTTCCGCAGAACAATTTTTAAGCCGGAGTGGAAAGTGCGATGCGGAGAGTTATATCCAAGTTAGGGTAAACATTAGACAGAGATTGAGTCCTTAAAAACCTTGGGAGACTGAGTCGTGAGTTTGATCTAGGCTTCACTGCACACTCTGCAGTTTTATTAGAGGAAAAGTGACTGTGAAAATGCACAACTTCTTGAACCAATTCGTCCTCTAAATCATTGGTGTAATATTTCAATAGACTGGGCTTTTTCTGTCACTCTTTGTGTTTGAAAGTTCAGTAATTTTTGTTAAAAATCATTTTATTTCCTAGTTTAAGTAAGTATTATGCCGTCTCTGTATTTCAGCTCTCAGTCTATCAAGGATGACCAAAAAGGTGTTCACTTTGAAATAATCTCTGGAGCCGGAGGGTATTTCAGGTTCTTCATTCAATGTTTCATCCGTCGTTTTTTTTTTTAGGTTGCCTCTTTATTTTACCTTAAACATCTCTTTCTTTTTCTGCGAAATAGACAAAATCTTCTCGTTCTACTATTGTAAACTCTACCAGAGATCCATAGAGATCAGATGCCGTCAATACATCTACAGATGAGCTCTAAATCTGAAAATTCACTTTATTTAACCTTTCCAAAATAGCATTCCAAAACGACGTTTCCAATACGACCATGAACGCAGTTTCAAGTTTTTCTAATTTGATGCGAATTCCCTTTGCCTTATTTCGCGGGACGGGTTTCTCTGTAGTGTAATTTTCAATCATTTTTGTAACTTTAATTACTTCATCCCAGGAATCTCATAGACTTTTACAGGCAATGATATTCTATTAAACAGATATGTTATGAGCGCGCAATCGTGAAGACTCGAAAACGTGTCAATTGGCCTGTTTTTCCTTTATTCTGCGTCACTGCGTGTATGTGAGCTGGCTCTCCCCCGCGGTACACTTTTTTCGGTGGTTTTGTAGGTGTATAACATACATATCTGTTTATTAGAATATCATTGTTTACAGGCATCTGCTCTAGCCGACCAACGAGTAAGGTTTACTCTCTTGAATGTCTTTTGTATTTCTATCTCATTCGTTATTTTTTTCCAACGTTCGGTTGACTTCACGAAGAAACCTACCTCCTCTAGCAACATGAAAAAGTGGCAGGCTTCTGTACAAGACTCAGCGGCCGAGGTCCCACCAAATTCAATGAATGAGCTGCATAAGGAACAAACATAGCAAATGGTGCTTGTTCTATAGCTTTAGCTTGTAAACCATTGTAAATCCCTGACATGTTAGAGGCATTATCATAAGACTGACCACGGCAATCTTTGAGATTAATGTTTAATTTTTCCAGCTCTATGATAGTGGCATCAAACATTTCTTGAGCCTTGTGTCCTACAGAAGGTAAGAATTTGAGAAATCTCTCACATGGTTCTCCATTTTCACCAAACACTAGCTAAAAACACTCCCGACGAATTCACCTTTCAAATAAAAGAAACAAAATCAAAATCGGTTCATCCGTTCGGGAGCTACGATGCCACAGACAGGCACACACAGACACGTCAAACTTATAACACCCCCTAACCTCAACCCCATCGTTTTTCCGTCGGAGGGTAAATAGGTACCTACAATTAGCTCAAGGCGAATTACTCATTTTTAAAACAAAATCCCGTGCACACGATGTCCACATTTGTTTACCATCTTTATACAAAAAAAATAAACGACCTTTTTGCATTATTGACATTTGTTTTACAAAAAATCTCAGGCTCTGTTAAGGACGCGTTTGCATATATGACTAAAACTTTAAAGAGTAAGCAGTTTTTCGGAAGCTTTTCGGGAAAAATGCAACTAAACCAAATGTAACTAATAATTACAACAGCTATTACTCCTTCATCTTCAAATAATAGTACCTTTTTATTCAAAAATATTGGTTTATAATATTGTAAAAAATAAAAATTCGGTGCCTCTCCACACAAAATTAAGGATGTCGTGTTGAGTTTAGGATCAGTTTTCTTCTATTTATTAACATAAATTTATATATAAAAAATATTGTAGGTATGTAAGCAATTATGTTCAACTCAAAATGGTATTAAAAAAAACTATCACAATGTTACAAACGCACTCAGAAAAAAAATCGCATCTATATTTTCAACAAATTTTGCTTGATCTGATGAATCTTTTTGGCTTGAGTTAAGGGTTATTTTGCTTGTCACTGTTTTGGATTTAAAGCACAAAAATATTAACAATATGTCTGTTGTTATGTGTGAACAATAGAAGCGCTGTAATTTGTAAACGCGTCCTTAATGATCACACTATGTTTGACCACCTTGTTTCGACCAATATGAATGAAACAAAAAAAAAGTACCAAAGAAGAGAAAGTTTTTAAATGTTTATAGCGGCCCGGCAGGGATTTAACGTATTAGTTTAAAAACATGAGAAAACCAGTGAACTTGTTTGACTTTTATCCTCTGAAATCGAGTGAGTGTCCTCTGAAATCTGCCGCCCCTAGGACGCTGCCGCCCCTAGGCCGCGGCCTATACGGCCTATTGACAAATCCAGGACTGCTGCAGGGGCTGCTTTGACGCCGAAGAATCAGCTGCCCACGTCATCCTGGAATGAGAGGCCGTGGCTACCCAACGCAAACAAATCCTCGGAACGGTGAGGTCGCTCCGCGAAGCCTGTGATGATCCCAGGAAACTTCTGTGCTTCTGGACGGAGCTAGGCTGGCTAACTTAGCCAGGACACCTACGCACAACGGACCGAATGAGAGTCTAAGTGCGGAAAATGGAGTTCCTACTCTACTCTACTCTACAAGTAAGGAAGTAATAAAGTATTAAATGTTACTCAATATGAATGAATACTTTATTATATGAACATTACGTTTTCTAAATTTGTTTCTTATCTTTCGGTCGGGTCATTTATAAAATATTAGGTATTTGTCGGTAGCTGTTGCTATCCAAAGACATGCTTGTAAGACTCTAAAATTATCATTCACTAATCTCATCAGTGGGTCTACAATTAGTTATGGCCGAGGTGTAAACTATCGAATGAATTGAACGAACGTACGAGTCATAGGTACGAGTTAAATCCCAAGACACGCACCTCTGATTTTTGGGAAACATGTGGGTATTGTATAATTTTATCACTTGCTTCGGTGTACGAAAACATCGTGAGGGAACCAGTATGTCTGGGAGATATTTTTCGACGGCATCGGCATTTAAAGCGAACTCAGAGGCCCTGACACCAGTAAAGAAAGAACCAATGTATAATTGTTCTGGTCACTTTACAATAAAATAATAACTAGGCAATGAAAAAAAACATATGGTAATCAATATCAGGTCTATTGGTCGTCATAATCAGTCATATGTTTACAAAAACACAAACTGTAATAACACAATCGTATAAGTAGTTATGAAGCTTGACAGCTGTAGAGGTAGTTCGGCGTCTATGATGAACAGGCCGCAAGCACTCATCTTCTTGAAAAATACCTGCTGTACACGTTGAATGTTCTTGCAAACTCTCCTGTCTGAAACAACATCGTTATTATAAGCGAAGTTTTTAATCGGACAAAATGGTAACCATTTTTTACTCGACTTTGTGTTCCGGGGCCACGGTATCTCTTTCGAACAGTCCCGCAACCCCAGCAGGCATCGGCCCTTGCGGACCCCTTTCTATTGCTGACTCTTTTTGAGGCGCGCTGGACCACGAACGCGCCGTCGACACGGCCTGTCGTCATGAGACGGACGGACGGCGAGCTAGCCCATAGCCCAGCGTCCACAGGCCCGCGCCTACGGTGGCCGGGGGCCACGTGGTGGCCACGCACTCAGATTTAATACCAACCATAACAATGTCTTGACTTGAGCATTACACAGGTACTCTGAACATCTCTCATAGCTGCGTAGAATCCCTCGCAGTCCACGCTCAAACAGACAAGCAGGTAGATATTCTTGATGGTATTTATTTGATACGTAATTAGCAGAATTATATGCTGCAATGGTAACAGAAAAATAGTTTTATCATATTATGCCTGTAGTCCTTGAAGGACTAGGCAAAGATGTGCCTGGTAGTACACCCACATTTCGCCGGTTATTTTTAATTCCCATCATGTAATGGGGGCGAGCCTATTGTCATCTACCAGGCACAGATCCAGACTCCATGGCGGCTACTGAAAAATTCCTAATAGAATCGAATCCAGGTCCTTCTACTCAGCAGCGTTTACGATCTACTTGCTAGACCAACAAGGCGGTCAATTAAGTATTTAGTTGTTTGACAAAATAATGTATCTTCACTTTGCGTTACCCAATTAGGCTACTGGATAAGACTTCAATATGTCATACAGTACAGGGGAGCCTGAACGGAATATGAGGTCGATTATAACAGTTCGATAGTTCTGGTTGGTATACTTGTGAATAGTTGGTTTCCATATTGTACTATATTGAACCCAATGGTTGACTGGCGGATAATGCTTAGTGGCATTAAGTCCGCCTATGTGCGAATGTAGATGTAATGTACTATATAAAGTGTAATGTATAACAAATAAATTACTAATCCGATCACTTACTTTCATTCCACCTTTTGCAATTGAAAGCCTTAATATAGTTACCACCATTGCGAGGTTCTTGAAATTGAAGTAAACTGTTAATATTACGTAAAATACAATCTGGAAACCGAATTAACTCATTATGTTATAGTAGGTATATTTGATTTCTTTATTCTTCATTCTACATTAATAAACGTACCAGGTATCGACAAGTCTTCTCGATAATCCTGAAGGTCTCTATTATATTCAGGTAAACATCAAATATTGTGTTCCAATATTCTTTGCTTCCTGAACATTCAGCGTTTTGTGAGTTTTCAACTTTTTCAATCCAAGTAGTAAGGATTTGTTTAATAATTTTGAAATATAGCAAAACATATACAACTAACACATCGAAAGCAATCCATGCATAAAAAGCCATTACGTCGATAGTATCTAAATTAAAAACCAACGATTCACTAATGATGAATCCTATATAAAAAATATTTAAAACAAAAACCCAAACCCAGTTGCAGATAGCGAAACTTCTCAGTTCGCCGCTACTTATCTGCAGGACTCTGAGCATGTGTTGGATTTTCAAGACCAACAAGATATTGTAGGAGCTGTCCATGATGTTTGAGACCGTGATTATCAAATCTCCAATAAATAAGAACAAAAATTCAAGGACAAGCATTGAGGAGTAGAATGTACTGTAATCCCCCCAAGCGTTATGACAATCATTTACCATATAATTCACCCATTCGTTTAAAAGGACACAGCGATATGTTAGCACGATAAAAACCCGTACAAAATTGTAAATGTACGTATTGGACGAGATTATGTTGTCACGAATAGAATACTTCCCGCAGAAGAACAGGTTTTGCATCAGATTTAACGGTCTTAGTACTGATTGTAGATCTTTATCAATCACGTTATTGCGCAATATTTCACTAGATGAAACAGTTGGCATGTTTCCGATGATAACAGCGTATTTGTTTGATTTAAAATAGCTTTTGAAATACGAGAACATGTTTGCTGCGTGACAGTTTAGTGTTAATTAAAGTAATACTCTAAACCGATCGATTGGTAATCTATTAAATTCTTCTATTACTACGTAGCATTCATGGTAACTTTTTTGTTTGTTGTCATTCACATTCCCATTTATTTTGATTCCAAACAACTTTTGCCCACAAAAACTATTTTATGTATATTCTTATCCCCACTAGAAGACAAATTAGGTAGGAATCTCTCTCTCTCTCTGGGAATCAATTCATTTATTATAATCCTAACATGTTTGTTGAGTGGTATATTGTCTTCAAAGGTCACCCCAATTTATCTCTCAACTCAGCTATCGGTGAAGATGGTAGAGCAGGATTTGGAATCGTGTAGTCTGAGAAAGATTCTAACGCGTGTGTCTACAATGGGGTCTAGTGTTGTTTTTGATGTTATTTGTGTTAAACCTTTGTGTTACTAACATAGGTTTCTGAGCAGCCAGCTCTATCTGCCAGATTAATTTTAACGTTATGTTCTGTTTCACTTCTGTGAAAATAAAAGAGTGTGACGCGCAAATGACCAAATAATGTTCTAAATTCATCGGCTTCTAATTGCAATAAAACATAACAATTTGTGATATCGTCAAATACCTCTAACAATCTAAACCAAGTAGGTATTGACTTCAGGGAAAGGAAAAACGATTTTTATTACAAAAACAAAAACTGTAACAGCACAATAGTGTAAGTAGTAATGAAGCTTGATAGCTGCAGAGGTAGCTCAGCGTCTATGTTAAAAAAGCCGCACGGAATTATCTTTTTGAATGATGCCTTCTGCACACGTTGGATGTTCTTGAATATAAGGTTTTAATGTCGGTCCATATCTAAAACAAACAAGAAGAATGTTGTTCAACGCGAGGTGGTTATTCTTATATTAACCGGTTGTTACAGACAGACTTGCTTGAAACAAGTTCAAGTAAGAATACTACTACTAGTATTACTTTAATTATAACTTGTGGATCAAACAACTTTTTGTCTCTTCATTGCCATAATTATAATAGAGAATATGAGAAAATTAAGGAAATTAATCGCTGATAGAAGAACTGTTTAAAGTGGCCTTTTTAATCTCCCTGAAGCACATCATAATATTAAAAGCTCAGATAAACTACGAACTAACCAGAACATTGTCTTGACTTCATGAGCAGAACACAGGTACTCTGAACATCTCTCATAGTTGCATAGAATCTCTCACAGTCCACGCTTAAATATATAATTATGATGATATTCTTCATACTGTAAATTTGAGTTGCAAGTAGAACAAATATAACCTGCAATGGAACAGAAATATCTTTTATTACGTTTAGATTACGGATCTAAACCAAAAAGCTAAGCTACTATTACCCCTGCGGCCTGGATGACGAGATTAGTTCTAAAATAGAGTTAATTTGAACACATGATGAAGCATTGCCAGGTGAAGCAGATCCATTATTACATTATTCAACATACTAGAAATCTAAGTAGTGAATGGCCGACATGGCACTGCCGGGAAAAACTTGGATGAGACTCACACAGTCAAGGCATCGTGATTTTAACAGCAGGCAGCCATACATATTAGTGAGTTGGAACAAAGTCGCCGGTGATGACGATAGTTCAGTAGGTTTTCTTAAGTCAGGTCCAGACGTGTGTAACGCGTAATTTAATGTATCATCAAATGTAACGCGAACTCTGTGTAAGAACGGCACTACAAGCATTACATGTATCGTTTGCGCTGGCGCTCGCCGAGATCCATCGGCTGTCGGTTTTTAGCGCGAACATGAAGGCGCTCGCAGTGCTCGTTTGGACGGCGTTCGTGACGGTTGTTTCGTGTGTATGTTCATAATGTGGAGTGACGAACAATCGCTTGAACTAATCAGCTTGTATCAAGAAAAACCTGTTATTTAGAAAACAAAAAATACGGATTACTATTAAAAAATCCGGAAAACGATGCTTGGAGTGACACTGCTCTTTCATTGGGAAGAAATGTAAAAGATCTTCTCTTATACAACTCAGTTTCCACCATCGATGCGCCAAACGTTTCTTCCGGTCTTCTTTTAATAAATACAAACAAATAAAAGCAGCACCAGCTATCAAGACCTTCCTATTCGGCATTTTCGTAGCAACTGAGTCGAAACAGCCCTTGAAAAAGATTCGCTTACACGATTCGCGTTGAGTTCAAACTCAAAACTCAAAGCATTTATTTCAATTAGACCATTACAGCACTTTTGAAAGTCAAAAATACAAAAAAGAAAATCAAAGCTACAGTACCAGTCACAAGGCATAATAACTTAAGAAAGTACTGTAGTTGCCCATTCCCTAGCGTAGATCTCTATGGAGAAGAATGGGCAAGAAACTCCATGGACACTCTTTTAAAATCAAAATATTGTTACAAAATCATGGTTACATCATTAATTTTGAAATCTAAATATATAAAAGAAGAAACTGACTGACTGACTGACTGACTGACTCATCTATCAACGCACAGCCCAAACCGCTGGGTCTACAGATTCCAAATTTGGCAAGTAGGTTCTTTAGGTGGCCTAGGGGTGCACTAAGAAAGGATTTTTCAAAATTCACCCCCTAAGGGGGTTAAACGGGACTCCAAAGTTTGTATGGGGAAACAAGATTAGTTAGACTATTTTATTCGAAACTTTACAGGAGTGCTCCTATTAATATTTTTATTTTTTTTATTTTTTTTTATTATTATTTATTACAATCTAGCCTAATAAGGCTAATAAGCAATTTTAATCTAACGTAATTTGCTAAAAGTATAATTATATCTAAGAGCACGTCCATTGCGTTTACTTAGCGTCTATTAAGGCGAAGTCACTTTGTTCTTGTGTCCATTTAAATAGCTAGGTACTATATTACACTCACGGTAAAGTCACAATTATATTACACTACACTAACTCAAAAGGTTTAGTCCTTTTGAGCCTTCTCACTATGTCCGTGTTATCGAGGAGCTGGATGGCCTCGACATTAACATGATGATGAAGCCGATGTTCTTGAGCTTCTGCATATTTTTGGATTACACTGTTTACGAACTCTATATTCAGGTCCCGATGGATGTCGTCAATTCTTATATACCAAGGCGCATTCACGATGTTCTTGAGTACTTTGTTCTGGAACTTTTGTATAATTTCTATATTGCTTTCTTTGGTGCAACCCCATAGTTGTATACCATAGGTCCATACTGGCATAAGGACTGATTTGTAGAGCAGGATTTTGTTAGGAACTGACAACGTGGAATGCCTTCCTAGAAGCCAGTTCATGCTTCTGTAACGAATTTCTAATTCTTCTCGTTTCTTTTTGACATGGGCTTTCCAGCGAAGCTTTGCGTCTAAGGTCATACCAAGATATTTGGCAGTATTTTCGTACGGTACAATTTTGTTGTTTATGTACACTGGGTTGTGTTCTGGTTTCTTGTTAGTGAAGTCAATGTGAATGGATTTTGTTTCATTCAACTTGATCTTCCACTTTTTGGTCCAATCATAGAATTGATTTATCGCTGTTTGTACTTTCACCACAGCTTCCTTGTGACTAGATGCTGTGGACATTATTGCGGTATCATCAGCAAAAGTAGCAATAGTTGCATTTTCTAGTTCTGGTATATCACATGTGTACAATAGGTACAGGACCGGGCCTAGAACACTTCCTTGTGGTACACCAGCTTTTATTTCTTTTAGTTCAGAATAGGCATTTTCTTGCCTTACTCTAAAGACTCTACCAGTTATATATGATTCTAATATATCTGCGAACTGTTTTGGCAACATAGTTCTTAGTTTATAAATCAATCCCTTGTGCCAAACTTTGTCAAAAGCCTGGGCTACATCTAAAAATACAGTAGTACATACTTTTCTATCTTCAAGTGCTTCTTCAATTACTGTTGTAATTCTATGCACCTGATCTATTGTTGAATGTTTTTCTCTGAATCCAAATTGATAGTCTGGTATAATGTTACTATTTTCTATAATAGGTTTCAGTCGTTTTAAAAGTATTTTTTCAAAAAGCTTTGACATCACTGGCAGCAAGGAGATAGGCCTGTATGATGATGCATCTTGAGGTGGTTTCCCCGATTTGGGGATCATGATCACTTCTGCAACCTTCCATAGGTCTGGAACATGCTTTAGTCTAAAAGAAGCATTGAGTATCTTAGTAAGTTTTACCAGGGCTTTTCTTGGCAAATTCTTTAGGATTTCCCCTGTGATAAGGTCATAACCAGGGGATTTTTTCGGGCTGATGTGATCTCTGATTTCTTTAGATACTTCTTTTGGTGTTACCAGTTTTATCTCTTGGTCTACTTGTTGTAGTTGTTCCCAGTGAAGATCTTGGTCAGCGCTCTCGGTTTGTGTAAAAGTGTCCTCTAAGTGTTGGGCAAACCTTGATGCTTTTTGTTCGTTACTTATTGCCCATTGTCCATTTAGTTCTTTTATTGGCGTTATGTGAGCAATAGGTTGTTTTTGGTTCCTTGTGGCTTTCCATAGGGAATAATCAGTCGATCGATCATTAGTCAGTTGAAGAAGATGCATAGTTAAATTTTCGTCCCAAACTTTCTTGATTGCCTTCCTAATTTGTTTAGTTATTCTATTTAACAGTGTCTTATCTTGGGGAAACCTGTTTCGCTGCCACTTTTTTCTCAAGGTTCTCTTTTCTCTGATCAGATCTGTTATTTCTTTTGGATAAGTATTAACCTTAACAGTTATTTTTTTCTCGGGTGTATTAGCCCATGCAGTTTGTTGGGACATCTATAATAAATTTGCGTAATTCTAAATTAAGTTGGTGATTATCATTATAAATACATTTAAGTCTATTTTATTTTGTAAGTCTATTTTAAAGGATTCCCAGTCTGTGAACTTGTTCACGAGAAACGGATTGCCTTCTCTCTGTTTGACATGTTCACTAGTGTATAAGATTATGGGTGAGTGATCAGAGTTCATATTAATATATATCCTTCTTCGGCACTTATAAAGTCAGGGGATAGCCCTTTATATATAAAAAAGTCAATTAAGTCTGGAATTTTTCTTAAGTCTGTTGGCCAATATGTCGGTTTTCCAGTTGATAG
The DNA here is from genome assembly GCA_905147715.2 of Xestia xanthographa. Taxonomy (NCBI): domain Eukaryota; kingdom Metazoa; phylum Arthropoda; class Insecta; order Lepidoptera; family Noctuidae; genus Xestia; species Xestia xanthographa. The sequence continues at coordinate 620,672 of LR990644.1, read as the reverse complement.
AACCTCTGATTTGGTTTCTTGTATGGCACTTAATAGCTCTCTGCCTTTTGTTGTAGTTAGTCTGGAGCCCCAATAAGTATTCTTGGCATTAAAGTCTTCACCTAATATAAATTTATTTCCAAGTAGAGCTAAGATTGTCTTGTATTGCTCTTTTTTTAGTGCGTTTTTTGGGGGGATGTATATAGCTGCTATAGTAACCGAGTCGTATCTTTTCATTTTAATAGTTACACCGATCACTTGCATTTCCTGATCTTCACATTTGGTCTGTTCATAATGATGTCTGTTTTCTCTAATTATGACGGCGCTGCCTCCCCTTGCGGCGTTATCAGGATGCAGGGCATGATATATCTTGTAGCCTTGAAATTTTACAAATGATTGTCGTGTAAAGTGTGATTCTGAAATTAAACATATGTCTATGTTTTCTGTATCTAGGACTACTTGTAACTCATGTTGGTGTTGCAGCAGTCCATTAGCATTCCAAGCCATGATCTTGAGGTTATTAATCATTTTCGCAGATGAATAGGAGCCTTTTTGGCACTCATTTCTAGTTTTTTAAGCCGTTCATCAAATGTTGACAATAGACTTAAAATTTGGTCAAGCTTTGATTCCGAACTTGTCTCCTTATTGTTTTTGACTACTTGAGAGTACGAGGACGGGTTGGGTGGTTGGTGGGTCATTCCCTTTTTTTCATGAGCTTCTTTGGTAGCTGATGGTTCGGTATGCTTATTTGGTTGGGATGCAGTTTGCTTTTTAGTGAATTTACTTTTTAATACCTGCATCTCCTTTGCTCAAATTTCACTCTACACACTTTAAATCCGGCTCCAAGGACCACTTTGGCTAACAGCTGGAGGCCTGTGGGAGGCTGCCGTCAAATTCAACCAACCAACCAACGTCGTCAACTTTCGACCTACCTTTTTTTTTTTCGGATGGGAAATCATCAAATGACTCCTCCCGCTCTGGGCGGAGCAGGCGGGAGTGTCAGACTTTTACTGACTAAAACCCATCCATGTTCCTTCATCGCACTTTGTGTTCCGGGGCCACGGTATCTCTTTCGAACAGTCCCGCAACCCCAGCAGGCATCGGTCTTTGCGAACCCCTTCCTTTTTGCTGACTCTCTTTGAGGCGCGCGTGGAACACGAACGCGCCGTCGACACGGCCTGTCGTCATGAGATGGACGGATGGCGAGCTAGCCTATAGCCCACCGTCCACAGGCCCGCGCCTACGGTGGCCGGGGGCCACGTGGTGGGCCCCGACGCCCGGGGCGTCTCCCGCGGCGGCTGGGACGCTGTGAGGTTGCCTCCCTCTCCGTTCCGCCACCTCCTTCTCTAGCATTACTGCTTCGCAGAAGTATGACCTACCTTAATCGTCAATGATCCAGAACAGTCATGCCTTCATGTCAGTCATGTCATACCTTTTACTTCGTTTTTACTACTACATCGCCACACTAAAGCTTCACCTTAAGGGCCTGCGCAGACGACAAACTTTTTGTGCGATCGAGTCTGTGGCGCACAAAATGTCTACAAGGCATACAAAAAGACCATCGCAGATTGTACGCAGACTCAACGCACACGACGCACATCTTCTTATTAGTTATGTTACGGTACGTCCCCCATTAACGAGTGCAGATTGCATACTAAAAGTGTGCGCCGTCTACGTTAGCACGTGTTGGAGTAAACGTACTATTTTTTCGCACGTTTTTGTGCGGCGCGGCGCGGCGCGATCTGCCAGAATGACACGGATTTTTTGGCTGCCGGAATTTTTGTGCGTCGTATGCCTTGTTACATATAATTGCTTAGGTTCTATTTTCAAAGACTAAAAAGTGCGTCACGGATAGTCTGTCGTCTGCGCAGGCTCTAATAGGAACGATTTTTATAATATTTGTACCCAGAATGTAAGAGCACAACACCAAAAGTCTTTTTTAAATATACTATATCACTATCATCATTATCCATATTTCAGATTGACCAGTGACGAGTTGGGAATAATGTAAATCAAAAATTATTATATATTAAATTGTTGTACCCCTTTATTAGGTCGTGGAAGTCAGATAGCAAGCTATTTATATGACTGGTATCAAAACGGTGTTCTCGAACAGTTGGAACAATTGAACTTGCAAAAATTACCGATCAACCTGCTTATTTAAAAATCTACATTTTTGTTAGTAGTTGATACTTCATCATCTGACTAGCCTTTTCCCAACTATGTCGGGGTCGGCTTCCAGTCTAACGGGATGTAGCTAAATACCAGTATTTTATATATAGAGATGCTGCCTATCTGACCCTCACAACCCAGTTAGTACTGAGTAATACGATACCCCTTAGTAAGTTACTGGTTGTCAGACTTTCGGTAAACGGTTTGGGGGTATGAAGAACAGGGTGTAAAGCTCTTCATCCCCATAGAAAAGGGAGGATCCTCCGACCAGACGGGTGTTATGTCTGGTGGGCCACTGCCCGACAGTTGTTGTCGGGTTTTCGTATATAGTCTTAAGACGCGGATAAAGTTGTTTGCGCGATGTAGGATTCTGACGTGTTGCGCGGTTAGTTCATCATCTGTGTCATAGATGGCACTGTAGTACTTTTTGTCCAATGTAGCCAAGTATTTTTTATTGTAGTGCCGCTACAACGGTCTACGCTACTTAGCTGCCAACTATTTGTTTCATTTCTCAAAAACTACAGATATTCTAATCATGATTAATGAAGTGCTTATGGGTACTATCAATCACAAAATTTGTTTGCTTTTAAGAAAATTAAGGAAGTTTCCGTACTACGAGGTCAATTGAGTCAAATATACTAATCGTTTGGTTAAGAATCGATATTATCATTTATAACACACTAAGAGTTGGCTCATCAGCTGCAGACATAATTTCCTGGTACTATAATAATAATAAAAATCATCAAAATCTTACCCAGTAAAATGTTGCTCAGTAATCGTCTACAAAAGGAAGTCCAAAAGATGTTTTATCCATTCAACATACTGCTAACTCTGTGTTTGTCTTCAAAATACCGCATACGCGATAATTATATTACTACAAGTGAAAAAAAGTTCCTCGTGCCACGTTTTGTTTGTGTTTGCTTGATTATTGCAGCCACTATCTATCGAGTATATCGTCAAGATATCCACCGTTTTATCCATGATGGTAACAGTCTTCTTATGTTGTTTCTTTCATTTTTCTTTCCCACATCTCGTTCTCTTACTTTCGTAATAACCTTTGTTATCAATATCGTTTATGACAACAATAATGTCTTACTCATTGTGTTGATCCAGATTATACATAAGAACATCGATTTTAATAAGAGTGTCCGTAGTTTCATTTTGTGGAATTGGATCTTGGTATCAACTGTTTTTAGCATTTGTATTATCTTATTTATTATTTTTGGCGCAACTTCTCATTACTTTGATGTTGTGAACTGTCTTGTTGAAATAATATTTATTAGCTTTGAGATTGATTACATTTACGCTGTTCGAGTTCTCATACTGTTGATTAAGTATCTTAAAGGATGGATTATTAATGTCCACATGATGAATGTTGGGCAGGAAGATGATGAATCATATTGCATTAAGTTGTTTTGTACGTATCAAAATATATTGAAGGCTTTTGATGAATACAAAACGGTATCTCGAGTATTGGTAAGTTTTTCAAACAAGTGTATCAAAATTATCGCATTAGCAAATACGTCTAAAAGAAGAAATGTCAGAAATAAATAGATTAAAATAATTCAGTTTTTTTTTCAGGTACTTAATCGTATAATTGATGCGTTTTGTCGGAATTTATGCCTTTTTGAGCTTATGCTACAAACGATCAAAATGCAAGTCCGTTCAAATGGCGACGTAAGAAATCCTTTACTTTATAAATAAGACTGTATCGCTTAAAGCACTTTTGTACATAGTTTATTGGCAACAATGTATTATCGAAGTTATTAGGGTTTCTTACCCAAGGGTATTACTAACGCCGCGGGAGACGCCCCGGGCGTCGAGGACCACCACGTGGCCCCCGGCCACCGTAGGCGCGGGCCTGTGGACGGTGGGCTATGGGCTAGCTTGCCGTCCGTCCGTCTCATGACGACAGGCCGTGTCGACGGCGCGTTCGTGTTCCACGCGCGCCTCAAAGAGAGTCAGCAATAGGAAAGGGTATGCAAAGGCCGATGCCTGCCGGGGTTGCGGGACCGTTCGAAAGAGATACAGTGGCCCCGGAACATAAAGGGCGATGAAGGTACATGGATGGGTTTTAGTCAGTAAAAGTCTGACACTCCCTCCTGCTCCGCCCAGAGCGGGAGGAGTCATTTGATGATTTCCCATCCGAAAAAAAAGGGTATTACTAACGCTCCGCCGCACTGTCAGTCAGTTAAGGCTTCGTATCTATAGTCAAGTTTAAGAAATTCACTTGAGTTTAAGTAATTACTTATGCAAACTTTTTTATGCGATAGACAAGAATTTAAACGAAATAAGATCCGTCGAAGAAACCAAAGCCGAAAATTCTAACTTCTGACAGTTCAAACTTCAATTACTAAACTACAGAATAAAAATCGTAACTTAAATAATGACTTTTACATGCACATGTACACAGGTAAATCAATTAATTAACTAGTAACTAAATGGTTTTACTATTTTTAAGGTATCCGTCTCGAGTGTAGCTATTAGTATTTTCTCAATGTCAGGAGTGGTGAAAGAACTACTGCATGTAATAATACATTGTGTATACTGCGAGATTTTCTATATTGCTGTTGAAGAAGCTGAGATAGCTTGCATACAGCGTCTGAAGAATAGGAACTATACAAGTAAGCTTGAAATATCAATGGCTTTTCCGAGGCGTGGAGGTATCATATCGCTAACTTCCATACTCTAGGGTTGCTACTGAGAAATTCGTAAGAAAAAACCTAATATCACCTTCTTGGCCGACCCGGGAATCAAACCTCCGGACTCCACACTCCGCAGTCACACTTGCGAACGTGGCCATCTACTGGGCTTATGAAATTTAATGAGTCGTACCATCGATACGAAAGATGAAGAAGAAGAAGACGCCATAGTTTTGTTGCGTCAGTCCTTATTTAATTTTAAGTGGGATTGATTTTCTTAAAAAAAAACAGTTCATATTTCAATTCCCGTTTTTTAAAAAAGATTTTTTTTGCAGGGGGTGAAAAAAAACTTTGCAAGGACGTTTTAAGAGAAAATCGAAGGTTTACAAAGATGACCGCGTGTGGCCTGTTCTATATAGACGCTACGGTACCAATGACTTTGATGGGACTTCTTACCAATTACGCTATAGTACTATTACAGTTTGCTTTTCTATGAAATATGTAATAAGTCAGGGGGACTTGTAAAACTCTTGTTGCTGTTCTGTGTGTTTGTGATAAAAATGTCGAAAAATAAAATATACCGATCAATACGGTTTTGCGTTCTTTCGTCAAAGATTCACCTAGTCGTCGTCTAATTGATGTATTAAGTGACATGAACATGAGCAAAAGCCTAGGACAAGCTTTACGATGCACTTGACAGTTCAGCAGGTCAAAAACATCTTTACCGGTTTGCTAGAGCTCGAAAAGAAAGTCGATGGATGAATGCCGAATAAAATGCTTGAAAGTTGAAGGTGAAAGGATTCTTTTGGTTGATAAGAAAATTAAGGATAGGTGGAAGGGGTTCTTTGAAAGACTGATGATTGAGGAGAATGACTGGAACGGTGAGCTGGACAATAAACCAGTGAATTCTAATGTGGGTGATAAAATTGACTTTCGATAGCACTGCGTCAATGGATTTTTGAAATGTCTGGCCTCTAAGAGGTTTATTGGCAACTAAACTAATATAAGCCATGCATCTCTTTATTATAATTAAATTGACGTTAAAAGTTAGCGTGGATGAAGTGAGAATAGCAGTAAATGGAATGAGGAATGGTAAAACGTTAGGACTTGACGGTATACCAGTTGAAGTTTGAAAGTTAATACGGATGGATGAACGTGGTTAGCTTTATTCTTTAATAAGTTGTTGCTGGAAGAAGCTATAACTGACGAATGGTGCAACAGTTTGCTGGTGTCCGACTGTGGTGATGTGCTGGAGTGCAATAATTATAGAGGAATAAAGCTAATGGCACATGGTATGAAACTTTAAGAGAAAGTTATTAAAAGACGACTGAGAGAAGAGAGTAGAATTTCATGAAATCATTTCGGTTTTATGCCTGGTCGGGGAGCAACGGATGCCGAGCTGCTGTAGAGTACCCGAGTCTGGTCTACAGCGGACACTACCGGCAGCTTCAATGTGGCTGTTGGCTTGCACCAAAGGTTGGCTCTAAGCACTTACCCCTTTTTAGCGATAATGGACGCACTTACGAAACTCCCTGGTGTATGTTGTTGGCCGACGACATTGTGTTGGTTGCAAAGATTGGCTTAAAGGTCTAGAGCAGATTAGAGGTGTGGTGGAAAAGACTAGAGATTATTGGTCTGAAATTAAGTAGGACCAAAACAGAATACTCCGCCCCGCTCGCCTGTCGCCCTTGCCGAAATGCCCATACCGATCTGTTCCGATTTCCGGTACCTCGGGTCCCTTGCCTAAGGAGATGGCAAACTGAACCGAGACGTAACGCTCCGGATCAACTTAGATAAAATGGCGACAGGTCACTGGAACAACTTAAGGCCCACGGATGCCCCTTAAGTTAAAGGGTAATATACAAGTCCGTGATTAGATCTGTCGTACAGTGAGGATTGGAATGCTGGACCGTACAGAAGATGGATAGTAAAATGCATGTAGTGGAGATGAGAATGTTGAGGTGGATGTGTGGTGTGACGAGAATGGATAAAGTAAGGACAGTTATAGAAAAGTTAAAAGGTATTTGGCTGTATTGGCCATGCGATGTGGGGGAGAGGACGGGTTAAGTAAACAACTTGATGTGTTCTTTTCCGAGAGTCCACCGCAGAACTACAACAATCGTAATCACTTAACGGATAAACTTCTACACCGGACGTACTACACACAACTTCCTCAGAGTTTGCGTTTAAAACCCTTATGGGTATCATCCCATTCCTAGGCCTAGCCATAACACTAGCCACAAAAACTCCTTCACGCAATTCTTTCCTTACCACTACACAATCTTCCGCTCTATTAACGGAAAAATACGTAACCACACAACGCGGAAGAACAGTCAACAAGTAATCATAGGACTTGAGTGGTATTGAAGTCGTCTGCCCCTTAGAACCCTTACGAGACAACCTATTCAACGAAAAATCTATAATACCTCTATACTTCTGCAAGAAATCTTGGCCTAATATGCCAACCGACTTACACGGCAAATCATCAAATATATAAAACCTATGCACGAACGAACATCGCCCGTACTCCAACCTCAAACATACATAACCTACAGCTCGCAAACTACCTCCTACACCATTGATTACCAACTCTTCCTTAACTACTTTATAGCACAAAGCGTTATTCGTCAAGAAATTACTCTTTACGGCTGATATCGACATTTGATAAGGACGGACGAATCGCAAAAAGAATGATGGTTCTGTGGGGAATGATATGAAAGAAAAAGGAGTAAAGGATAGCGTGATGGTTCACAGAGGATAATGGAAGAAAAAGACGTGCTGCACCGACCCCAAGTGACATGGGACAATAGCAGGAAGATGATAATAAAGTGACACTACCATGTATTTAAGCGAACCTTCTTGAGACTCACTGAGCTTTACCACCTGTGAGTCACCCTAAATGTTTGCGTTTGACTCAGCACTTATTAATACATTAATTTAGTCGTGATCATAAAAAATGTATATTGCTAACCTTTTTACATAATTAGACATGTGTGCTTACTTCACGATCAATACATTACCTACCTACAATTATGCGATTGAAAAACATAATGTAGGAGACATGGGTGGAGCGAGTTGGGTGATTTTTTTTGGGTCCGTTATAAAAATAGTCAAGTCGTGGCTCTTAAACCCACAGATGTATTACTCAATAATCGTCTAGAAAAAGACGTGCAAAGAATGTTTTATCCTTTTAACATTCTACTGACTTTACTATTTTCTACAAAATACTGTATAAAATATAACTATATTAGAACAACCGCACAGAAGTTCTGCGTGCTAAAGATTCTAAGCATTTATTTTGTAGTCGGTGGTACTATTGATCGAGTTTATCAAAAAGATACAAATCGTTTTACTCAGAATAACGATTCTGTTACCATGTTATTTCTTGGGTTTATTATACCAGTTACTCGTTGTCTTAGTTATTTAAGTAACTTCATACTCAATGTCGTGTACAGATATTAAAACATTTATCTCATAGTGTTGATTCAGATTATACATAAAAACATCGATTTCAGTAAGAGTGTCCGCAGTTTTATAATATGGAATTGGATCTTACTTTCAACAATGTCTGCTATAAATTTGTTTGGTTTTATTATTTTTGGTGCATCGTATCATTACTTCAACTTGCTTAAATGTTATTGAGATAATATTTATCAGTATTGATATTGATTTTATTTATGCTATTCGGATTCTTATGTTGCTCAGTATGTATCTCGAACGATGGATTCAAAATGTTCGTCTGATGAATAATGGACTGGAAAATGATAAAATATATAATAGAAAACTGTTTGAGACATATCAGAATATTTTAAAAGCTTACAATGTGTACAAGACCGTGTTTCAAGTTACGGTAAGTTGACCAATGAACTGAGTAAATATTATATCTTTCTATGAATCCTTTACTACCGCAAACTGTTAATTACAAACGACCTAATGACTCCGCCTTCGGTCTGCACGGGCGTTTGTGGTAACATCTCAATGCATCGATATGTTTGTGCAAGACAAAGTAAGGAGGTTGGAATTTTTTTGTATGAAGCATGATCTGTCTAATTTAATTTTCTCTCTTAACGATTCATCCAGTTTTTAGGATCATCAGAAACATATTACCTTTGTCTTCGTATCTTCTGACATATCCAGTGCATGTAATTTATATAGTAAATTAGCTTTTCCAATTTAGTTGTAATCTTTATTATGGTCATCAACCTGTTCAGTAGTTGGAATGAGACCTGTTATACGATTATCTAAAAACTTTATCACAGCTTTAGTATTAATATTGAAAATATAAGTGAGAATGGCTCCCTAATAGAATGGCACCACCATTCCATACTCCTTGTTTAAATATAAACAATTCAAATACCTAGATCTGGCTAGCGAGGTTGACGACATGTGGGACGTGAGTACAGCAGTCATAGTGCCGATAGTCATTTCGGGCAATGCCTTAATAGCCAATAGCCTCGATCAACATCTTGGCTCAGGCTTGGCATCTGGCTTGATTCAGAAACCAGTACTTCCTGACACGGCACGTGTTGTAAGGAGGTTCCTCTCTCAAGAGCCCTGACAACCGGCAGCTCGGACCCTGTTCCCAGCGCTGGTGGGCTACTATTTTTAGGGTTCCGTACCCAAAGGGTAAAAACGGAACCCTATTACTAAGACTTCACTGTCTACCCGTCTGTCTGTCCGTCAGTCCGTCTGTCCGTCTGTCCATCTGTCTGTCACCAGGCTGTATCTCATGAACCGTGACAGCTAGACAGTTGAAATTTTAACAGATGATGTATTTCTGTTGCCGCTATAACAACAAATACTAAAAACAGAATAAAATTAATATTTAAGGGGGGCTCCCATACAACAAAAGTGATTTTTTTGCCGTTTTGTCTAATGTATACATAATGGTACGGAACCCTTCGTGCGCGAGTCCGACTCGCACTTGGCCGGTTTTTATTTATTTTTAAATGTTTTTTTTATATTGTTTTATGTTGAAATATTTAAAAATGTAACTAATATGTGTTAAATTGCATATTTCTTTTGCAGATACTACATCGCACGTTCAATGCGTTTTGTCGCAATTTATGTCAAATTGAGCTGATATTAGTAACGCTAACTTATAAGGGACGTAAGTACAATCTGATATTTTCTTTATAAACGTCTCATATATGTATATTCATGACAGCAGACGGCAGCGGCGTTTACAGTGTCGTGACGCGAACGTTTAGCTGTCTTGAAGTGGAGTCTTTATATTGCGGTTTGCGATAGCGAGATATCCGATGCGGTGCGTGATCAGTAAGATTCCAGCGCGGTGCGGTGTGGTGAACGTACGGTACGGCGCGGTGAAGCCGCACAGACGGAAGCCTTATACGAACTGGACTCTCGCCTCGATGAATTCGGCAGGCGAGCGCAAAAAAGGAGGGAAAGAGATGGGCATATATCGTCGCCTGTTCCTATAATCTACGTCATTTCTGTGGAAAGGATCAATTGATGGGTAGAAAAGTTACAAGCAGGGTTACGAGATAGCGTCACCATAATATATACCATTTTACAACCAACACGTTTCGTATACCATTTATTTCGTAAATAGCTTATTCCGCAAATGTTTTATTTTAAAAACACTCGTTTTACAAACATTTATTTGGCAAACACTTCTTTTATCATATGCATCAGATGATATTTAATCATTGAAACATTTTTTATTTATAATTTAGAAACATTTGGACGTTTCACGTTTCTACAAAAAAAAAATACTGGCTAGCATTTTTTTATTACTCTTTTTTGTAAGAAGAAGTTTAGGAAATGCATAGTTTTGCACAACACTAGCTGATGCCCGCGGCTTCGCCCGCTTGACAAATGATATATACAAAAACCTTCCTCTTGAATCACTATCAATTAAAAAACCCGCATCAAAATCCGTTGCGTAATTTTAAAGATCTAAGCATACATAGGGACTGTCAGACGCGGCGGGGGACTTTGTTTCATAATATGTAGTGATAATGCAAACAAGCATACTCCATGCATGCAGCAAGCAAGCAGCAAGCATACAGAGAGCACGCAACAAACGTTCTGCGCTGACTTTCAACACGTTGATCACCATGTAGTGCAACATGTCGTGCGCCAAATGTTGCGTAGTGGATACGAGGCTTAAAGGAGATTGCCTATTATGGGCCTAGCCGTTATACGAATCAGCTAAGTACCAAAATAAATAGTCTACTATTTTGCTTAATTAACCCATTTAAATCTTGGCCACAATTACAATGGCCAAGTGGAAATAGGAACGGGGACATAACCAGTTTTAAACTTAGGACCGGGGGACTCAGATGATCAATTGTTAACAGTAACACTTCTGCAAATTCTTAAAACAACTTTAGGTACTCTACTGGATAAAACTAGAAGTCCGTCAAAATCAAAATCAAAATCAAAATCAAAGCATTTATTTCAAGTAGGCCAGTTACAGGCACTTTTGAATTGTCGAAACAAATATGAAAATTAAATGTAGCTACAGTCCCAGTCACAAGACATAAAAACTGTGAAAGTACTGTAGTTGCCCATTCCCTAGCGTAGATCTCTATGGAGAAGAATGGGCAAGAAACTCCATGGACACTCTTTTAAATCAGAATATTTTTACAAAATCTTGGTTACATCATTCATGTTGAGATGGTACATTATGTGAGAACAATGTAGCAAGATGTGCACGTTAAAGGTGTCCATAGTAAAAACAAAACAAAAACAATTCAAAAATAAAATTATTAAATTCAAATAAGCCGTGGCAGCCAAGAGCCGACCAGTCCCAACTGACAGCGCTCGTTCACGAACATGACGCATGTATCAGCACCATTCAACTCAACCATTTTGAAGGGAACTAAATGATCCGACACACGCGTCACCATCAGCGAGACATTTGAGTGAGCATGACATATCTCCTAACCGCCACGGCACATTCAAGTCAAGGAAAAACGTAGGTTTCCAGCGACTGATAGCATTCTAGTACATAGCACTCACACAATATGCGATATGCGGCTATATAATAATAAAGATATTGAATTTATACAATACAAAGATAGTTGTACAATCTTCAGCAGCTCCAACAATACAATTAGTGCTATCCATTAATGCGCCCCTGTCCTTGTGGAGCAGGACCGGCATTGAGCCAAGCATTTTTATCAGCGATATAATCGTCCAATTTGTAATATGCTCGCTTACAAAGTGTGCGTTTAATACATGTTTTAAATTTTGTTTCATTCAGTTCAAGAATGCTTTGTGGAATTTTATTATAGCATCTCAAACAGTACCCCATGAAAGATGAGTCTACTTTAGCGAGTCTGAAGCCTGGCTGAACTAATTGGTCCCTATTTCTAGTACTGTAATTGTGTCTGTCACCTCTTTTACCAAAAAGATGTAGATTTTTTCTTACGTACATTATGTTTTCGTAGATGTATTGACAATGTACAGTCATGATGTTTATTTCCTTAAACAGTTCCCTCAGAGAATCGCGCCTACAAAGATTGTATATGGCTCTGATGGCTCTTTTTTGCAGAATAAATATAGACTCAATGTCAGCAGCCCGTCCCCATAACAGAATGCCATAAGACATTATACTATGAAAGTAACTAAAATAGACCAATCTAGCAGTATCTACATCAGTAAATTGACGGATTTTTCTAATAGCATATGCTGCCGAACTTAGCCGCCCCGCCAGAGATGTTAAATGAGAACCCCATTGTAGCCTTGAATCAAGCGTAATCCCCAGGAAAACCGTTTTATCTACGAATTCAAGTTTCTCTTTATTCAGTACCACTTATGTTGTGGAAATCAAATAAAAGAGAAAGTAAAATATGGAATTTACAATTTATTTGCCCACAACATGAAATTATTAAAATTAGAGCGAGCTACAGCAGAAAAGTCCAAGAATGTAATGGAAGCATGTTCCATAGATAAAAAAACATAGACAACTAGTATTGTCATACCAAAAAAGCAGAAAGCGCACACTGATATTCTCACATGAGTTACATTTTATGTTCTGTACTGAACATAAGTTGGGGCGGGCAAAGTGCACCACTCAAATATAAATAGACTTTAGAAATTACAGATTAAGAACAGAATTTAGTAACAAAAATAACTTATTTATACTAAGCTAGTACACTAACAATTTTAATCTTATACTATTATACTACTACTATAAGCAACTAATGTTAAACTAAATCTAACGTAAAACAATTTATAATTCCAGTGTAATTTCAACACTTTCTTAATACTAAACAAGTACTTAATTTTAACTTAATATTAATTAAGAGCTAGGTTTAACTAATTTTAATTTTCCTTAAGAGGTAGAGACACAACTTAGTGTAAGATCTAACATAGGTTTTATTTTTACTGCCCATTTTTACTTCAGCTACTCTTACTCTACCGTCTGGACCAGGAAATGTTTTTACAATTCGTCCCATGGGCCAGTTAAAAGGAGAAATATCTTTTTGTTTTATGATTACTAACTGTCCTTCCTTCAAATTATCCTTCTCTTCCTTCCATTTTGGTCTATTTTGCAGCGAATTTAAATAGTCTGAAGACCAGAGTTTCCAGAAATCTTGTTTTAATTTATTACATAAGTCCCAGAATCTAAGTCTGTTAACTGATGTTTCAGTGAGATTAATTTCTGGGTAACTTGTCAGTGAGGTACCAATTAGGAAGTGACCAGGTGTCAAATAATTTAAGTCTGAAATATCGCTACTCATTGGAAGGAGAGGTCTAGAATTGAGAATAGCTTCTATCTTAATAATTACAGTGTTAAATTCTTCAAATGTTAAAGAAATATTACCAATAACTCTCTCAATATGGTATTTAACACTCTTAACACCGGCCTCCCACAGGCCACCAAATTCGGGAGAATAACTTGGTATGTATTTAAATTTTATTAGATTCTTTGAACAAAAACTATCTATATCATTTATGTGAGTTTTAGATGAATGTAGGTCATACAATTCTCTAAGCTTATTATCAGCACCTTTGAAAGTTTTGGCATTGTCACAATGTAGTAGGTAGTATAATATAGTATAAGATTAAAATTGTTAGTGTACTAGCTTAGTATAAATAAGTTATTTTTGTTACTAAATTCTGTTCTTAATCTGTAATTTCTAAAGTCTATTTATATTTGAGTGGTGCACTTTGCCCGCCCCAACTTATGTTCAGTACAGAACATAAAATGTAACTCATGTGAGAATATCAGTGTGCGCTTTCTGCTTTTTTGGTATGACAATACTAGTTGTCTATGTTTTTTTATCTATGGAACATGCTTCCATTACATTCTTGGACTTTTCTGCTGTAGCTCGCTCTAATTTTAATAATTTCATGTTGTGGGCAAATAAATTGTAAAATCCATATTTTACTTTCTCTTTTATTTGATTTCCACAACATAAGTGGTCCTTCGAACAATTAACAGTAGAATCAGTGGTTTTCGGTGGTTTGCCGTGTTCGTGCGCACGCGGTTGTCGGTGGGCCGAAGTCTCATTGCCCCGGCGCCGGCGGCGGAACCTCACCCAGACAATATTCTGGGTGATTACATAGAAGTACGAAGATCTACGCCAGTTTCAAGCCGTATTTCGTGGAAAATTTCCAAGTTAGTACGAGTTGGAAACAACGCCCCGACTAGTTTGGGGTTCGCTTCAAGTTACAAAGAACGCGTAAAACATCGCAAAGTTTGGTGCGATTTTGGATCGTCAATCGACGTTTGTGGATTCGGGTGGACAACCCATTCCTGCTTGGTATGTACATGAAGATTATTACCAATTTATGTCATCATCCATCGTCGTAATTCGGCGTGACTGTGACGTCGACAAATGGTCGACATTTCCTGTTCCTGTGCACCATACGTCATTTGAGTTTGACACTCGTGACGTCTCGCCTCGACTTTGACAGTTCATCGAAGTAAACACGAAGTTTGTGTTAAAATAAGTGGTTTAAAGTGTTTGTGCAGTGTATCTAAATACTATTACCAGTGAATTACGTGCATTTCGATAAAATGGCCGAACTAAAGAAGCTAAAATTGTCGCGAGCGTCGTGCAAAGCAACTTTGACGCGAATACAGAACTTTGTAGAAGATCCCTTGAATATCGCCTCCGCTACAGTAGACGTCTTAGAGGCAAGAAAAGACAAACTTATTAGTTCCTTAAAACAGTTTGAATCTCTTCAGCTGGACATTTTGAGCTTGGATGGAGAGGATTCTGAGGATGTGGGCATGTTTGAAGAACGATTCTTTAAAACTCTTGCTAAAATTAATGAAACAATACGTATGCTTACACAATCTGAGTCTTCTCGATCCACATGCACTTCTTCTTCTAAATTACCCACTGTGGAGATTCCTATATTTGATGGCAAAGAATTTACAAAGTTCAAACCTTTTTATGAATTATTTACGGCGGTCATTGATAATAACAGTACTTTGACTGATGTTCAAAAGTTGTTTTACTTAAGAAAGTACCTAGTTGATGAGGCTTTGTCAGTCATAGTTAACCTGCCTCTTGTAAGTCAGTCTTATAAGGAAGCATTAGATTTATTGAAAAAGCGTTATGATAACAAAACACGCTTAATATGTAATCATATCAATTTAATTTTGGATATACCGACTATGCAAAAGGGAACGGCGGTCACTATAAGAACCTTTGTCTCTCAAGTTAAGCAACAACTTTATGCGTTAAAAAATCTTGAGGAACCAGTAGATAGCTGGGATCGTCTTCTATTGTGTTTACTATCTAAAAAACTTGATTTGTATACGCATAGATTCATTTGGACAGAGATCCTAGAGGTTTACCAACAATGACGGAATTTTTAGACTTTTTAGAAAAGCGTGCTATGGCGCTCGAGGATACTATTCCCCTCAAAAGTCATAATATTGATAAGTCATCAAAGGCTACAGTGCGAGTCTCAAATCTTACCGCACATTCAAATGTATTGTGTAGTTATTGCAATAAAACTGAGCATCCTATATATGCTTGCCCTAAATTCAAGTTGGCAACTGTTGCACAGCGTTTAAAGTTTGTAACAGATAATAAATTGTGCTCAACTTGTTTGAGAAGTCATGTTGACAAATGTAAATTATCTTTTAAATGCAAAAAATGTAAGGGTAATCACAACACCTTATTGCATGAAGATGAGAAAAAGGAAAATGAGGCTATATCCTTATATTCTAATATTTCACTAAAACAAGCTAGTATCTTGCTACCTACTATGAAGGTTAAGCTTATTGACAAGTTTGGTAAAGAAATTCAAGTAAAGGCACTGCTTGACTGTGGTAGCCAAGTATGTATTGTCAAACGGTCACTTGTTGAACAACTTAAGTTGACACCTATGTGTCAAGATTCTAATATTATTGGTTTGGGCAATAAACCAAACAAGATAAGTGAATGTGCTACCATATTAGTGCAATGTTCATTATTTAATATAAAACTTTCAGTAAAATGTCACATTGTGGAAACAATAACCACTAACTTACCTCAACATTACTTTGATATTTCCAAATTTAAAATTCCTGCAAATGTACAACTTGCCGATGATAACTTCAATACACCATCAGAAATATCATTGTTGTTAGGAGTTGATTTTTATTCTAAAATTATCATTGATGGCATTGTCAAATTAGACAATGGACTTATATTACAAAACACACTGTTTGGTCATGTTGTTGCTGGCACGATTGAAAATCAATGCAAAAATAATAGCTCAAATGTAAATCTTGTCTTAAACTTTGTTATTCAAGAGGATGTGGATGACAATTTAGAAAATATTATGAAGCACTTCTGGTTAGCAGAGAAGCTGCCAGAAGAATCTAATTTGCAAAATTCAGAATTTAAAAGTGCAGAAGAATGTTTCAAAAATTCAATTAAATTAGAAAATAATCGTTTTTCTGTTGATATTCCTCTTAAAGTTCCTTTACAAGAACTAAATATTGGTGATTCTTTTTCGTTAGCATTACATAGATTTCATACTCTTGAAAGAAAGTTTGAGAGAGATCCTGAATATTTTCTAAAATACAAACACTTCATTGATGAGTATAAACAGCTAGGGCATGCGAAGAAGGTTGATGTTAGTCACTATGATATTCATAATGGTGCCGTATATTTCCTTGCACATCATGCAGTCTTAAATGAGCACAGTAAAACAACTAAGTTAAGAGTTGTTTTTGGAGGAAATATGAATACCAAAAATGGGTTGTCACTAAATGATGTTATGTTAAATGGACCAACAGTGCAAAATGATTTATTTAACATTCTCATAATTTTCCGTACTTACAAACATACACTTATGTGTGATATTGAAAAAATGTTTAGGATGTGTTCAATTAATGAAATGTACAGGCCATTACAAAATATTCTGTGGAGGAATAGCCCTATTGAGCCCATCGAATGCCTGCAATTACAAACTGTTACCTACGGCCTTAAAGCTTCAACATTTTTAAGTACAAGATGTCTTGTTGAGCTGGCTCGATTATATGAGGACAAGTACCCTTTGGCTGCCCAGGCTCTGAAGCTAAATACTTACATTGATGATGTCATATGTGGGGCTGACAGTTTTTTTTTTTTTTAAAGGGACAAGCCCGCCACACTGTTCCCAACCACTGTAACTCCTGAAAGCCAGAATCAACAGTGGCGACCACCAGAAAAGCGCCGAGACAATGAAGCTCGACGAAGTCCCAGAGAATGAATTTAACTGTCTTGGATCCCGCAACGAAATTAATCAGAAAAGTATAGCGGAGGAGTAGGAAAATCTGTAATTTCCACTTCCCTCAATATCAGCAGGAGACACAAAGAAACAAGGCCAATAGGCACAAAGGGACGTTCACAACTGGGATAGGCCCAGTTGCCTAGCACCACGGATAAAATATTAACATTAATGGGTCCTAAGTTGTGAGCAGTTATATTTGATTCCAATAATAGGTATGGCAAAAACGCTTGAACGCACGGAAATTTGTTCTAGTTTCTACAAGGTCTGTGTAGTAAATAACTCCGGATGTAACCTGTACACTATCCAACATAATATTGCGTTCATTCTGCCAAAGACTGCACTCCCATAAAATATGATGTGCTGATTGTTCATATTCGCAGTCAGATGTGGAACATTGACAAAGAGGCGAGTCAACAAGCTTGAAGGAAAATAATTTACTCTTAAAGTTACCATGACCGGTGAGAAATTGAGCAACACAGTGATCAACCTCCAGCCATGTCCTGGCCAGCCGTTCACGAACGGATGGAAAGAACTGGTGGAGGTGTCGGCCCTTGATGGAATTATCCCACCTACATTGCCATTCAGACAAAAGTTCCTCCCAGACGTCGGTCTGTGGTTTGAATAATCTAGAAATCTTATCACGGTCACGTAGGGTTAAAAAGTCTGCGTCCGTGGTCTCACGCGCGTTATAGTACATTGCAGCCCGTCGCTGCACTTCAAGATCGACTGGAAGTACACCTGCAAGTACCGGTAAGGCTTCAGTACTAACCGTCCTATACGCTTTGCATAAGAATATCAAAGCCAAACGCTGGCTTTGAAGCAATTTACGTCGTACCGCTCCTATGGTGGCCCTATCGGCCCAAACAGGTGCCCCGTAGCACATACACCCCAAATAGGTAGCCCCATAAATGGTCTTTAAAGTTAGAAATGACAGACCCCACGTAGATTTGGATATTCTAGTTAAGGCATAAAAGTTTTTTTTAGCTTTTTCACCGACAGTTTGATCTATGAATGAAAAATTCTTCTCTAAGACCAAACCAAGGTAGCACACGGACTGCTTTCTTTTCACGGGAACGTTATTAAATTTAATACTAGGCCACGATTTAAGATTACCTTTTAAAATTAGTTGATAAGTTTTTTGCGGTGCAAAGGTCAGACGGTTTCGATCGCCCCACTGAGATATTAATCGTAGGCAAGTGTCAGCTAAATTCTCGAGTCCAGCCCGAGTACTCGACTGAATGAGCAGCAGGCCGTCGTCCGCGTAACCGGTTAATGAACAGCCGGGTGGGAGAGGAATCGCGAGAAAATCATCGAAACCTAAATTCCACAGATACGGAGCGATTACCGAGCCCTGAGGACATCCCATGGTAAGGGACTTTGACATAGAATGATGTCCGAGTTTGAGTTTCGCGGAACCATTTAAAAAATATGAATAAACAAGATTATATATGTTTTTATAGCAGCCGCGATTCTTCATTTTAAGTAGTAGCATCGGCCACCATGCGTTATCAAAAGCCCCGGAAATATCTAAAAAGATTCCAACCACGTACTTGTGTTCCGAGTTATTAACAATTTTTCTAACAGAAAGTGCCGCGTCTACGGTAGATTTTCCCACGGTGAAACCGAATTGGTTGTTATGAAACTTTGGCCCGTCTGGCAGCAAACGTGGAACGATAAGGCGCTCCAGGAGTTTTCCCAAAGATGGCAGTAGGGTTAAGGGCCTGTACGACTTAGGGTCGTCTGGTGGCTTATCACCACTTTTTGGAATTATTCGTATAAAGCCACGTCGCCATACACGAGGAAAAACGCCGTCCGCAATACATCGGTTGAAAACAGATAAAATGGCGTCACCCCCTGTTTTACAAGCTTCTATTATCATCCGATTAGATATTTTATCTTCACCTGATGATTTGTTAAGAGGCAGTTTCCTGACAAGATTAATGAATTCGTCAATGGATGGAACGTCTGACGTTGGTGATTCAGGTGGCACAGATGCCCACGCTCTGATCTGCTGATGGTAGTCATTGTCATTTACTGGCGAATCATCAGGTATCAGACTATTTAATAGAACTTCGGTTGTTTCCTCAATACCGGTCGTGTGTCTATTATTTACTTTAATGTTCTGGACAAACGCCAGGTCGACTGATCGATTAGCTTTGAACTCGTGATACAAAGGAGACCACGGACCTTCTTTATCTAGTTTTTCTACTATTTTTCGCAGTAAATTACCCTTAGACTTTTCCACTGATGCTCTGTAGCGGGACTTGGCAACTCTAAATGCATTTAAAGCAAAGTTAAGTGGGTCTCCGGTGACCTTTTGTTTTCTAAGCTTGTTTAAATGTCTGCGCGCTCGGCGATAGCTTTTACGCTGCTCAATTAAGTAGTCACACCACCAATCACATCTATGGATGTTGGTCATAGATGCGCGACCAATGGCGATGTCAGCACAGTAAGTGAAGGTGTTTGACATAATTTCAGCACTTTCTTCAGCTGACAGCCCATCACGAGTGAAGTCTTTGGCGTGACACGCAAAAAGCAAGCCAAAGAATTCCCAATTCGCGCCTTTACTTTTATATCTAAAATTACCAGTGATATGAGATGGACCTTGAGTAGACCTCGGAACAAATTCGTACACGATCAGGCGATGATCACTACAAGACGCATCTGGTAGGACACGCCACCTATCCAATCGTACGTCTGCACTAGAAAGTGTGACGTCAATACAAGATTCGCCCATTGGGCTGCAAAAAGTAGGTGGTGCATCAGGGGTATTATGAATTGATAGGTTCATTTCTGCTATAAAATCTTCAACAGCACAACGTCGGTCGAAATCCGTTGACCTAACCTTGCCATACCACAGAGACGATGACGCGTTAACATCAGCGCCAACGATAACTTTACTGCCCGCGAGTGACTGTAAGACGTGACGGAGGTTATGTATATGAGGTGCAACAGGGTCTGAGTATTGAAAGTAACAGCTCACAACGTAAACTTTAAAAGAAGCTGATGAGACTTCCGCAACGGCACAGTGGGGCGTCATGAGGTTACGCAAAGACGTTACTGTAAAGTTAGAAGAACGTGCCACGTAAATTCCGGCTCGTGCTTTGCTGTCCAGCTGAACTACTTTGTGACGTAAGTGAGCGTTCTGGTATTGTTCTTGAACAAGTACTATGTCTAAGTTATAATCGATAATTAATTTGTCTAATTCAGAGGTCGCCACCCTATCGTTGTGGAGATTTAATTGTCCTATAGTTAAACTATCCATTATTTTAGTAGTTGGTATTGAGGATTAACTGTTCGAGCTTAAGTTTGTAAGTGGTACACTCTGGGGACCCGCAACGATGGTCAAACGGTTTTTTAAAACGTTTACACGCCACGCAAGTCGGTATGTAATTTAAATTATCCTTGTGCGGGCAGTTATTTGTTTCATGTGCTTCCGAGCAGGTAGCACAGGTAGGTGATTTATTAACGCAGTGTTTCTTAACGTGACCGAACTGCTGGCAATGTAAACAACGAACTACTTCGACATCATCGATGAAACGGCAAGTCGCCCAATCAATAAATAATTTATCTTTGGTGGACACTAAATGTTTTCGAACTGTGGACTCGATTTCAACGCCTATCCACTTGCGACCGTTATCTAAGGAACGCCTACGAATAATTTTAGTTGACTTAATAAAATCATCCTCATTTATTGGCAGCTCGTCTTTAATGTTTTGACGGTATAACGCGTGCAGAAAAGCATTGTCTTCCATTGAGGATGGGACGTCCTTAACTAATATACGAGGCTTTCGGCCTTTCGGTTTTTCAAGTCTTAAGCCGGCGGACCTAATAGCATCGACCGATTGCAATTTTTTTATTTGGTTGTCATTAGCGACACGTAATACAACGCCAGATTTCGCGGTTTTCTTAACGCCTACAATTTGAAATCCGTCGTCACTAGGCTTAATCGCTTTCATAAGCGCTTGTTTAGTCGCGGACGATGACGAGTAATCGGCTAACCGGTCAGCTGTAGGGTACGCGACGACGCACGGAAGGGGAACGCGGGACTCCACGGCTGGCGCAACTTTAGGTAGACGAAGTTTCAAAGAATCCGCATACGAAGATTTGTTACAATCACTAGTATTGACATTATTAGTATTACGATTTAATTTCATTATATCCAATTCGCGTTTCGTATTGGCTAATTTAGTTTCATTGGAGGATGATTTTATGGCTAACAAAGAAACGATGGCTGTTACGCGCTGAGTCATGTCCATGATAGCGGATTTATTTGCGACATTAATGCGGGACCCTTGATCATTAACAAGGTCGTTAATTTTAGAAAGAAATGCAGACGCCTGTGAGACTAAATCGCAGTAATTGTCATTGCTCGCAGTACTGACGTTTAATATTGGAGAAGGTTTCTCAATTGAGTCGGATGTGTGAAGCCGTTTTGACCTTTACTCGGGCGATATGTACGAAGGTGACATTTCGCGAAACAAACGTTTTGTTGAACTAGCGGAGGTCGTCGGCGACCCGGGTGTATGGAATGCATCTCTGCCACGGTCAGGCGGGTCATCATTAATGGATAACATATTATAAATTATGAAATTCAAACAAACTATTAGAACGTAAGAAAGGTAACAGAATTAACGAACGATAAAATTATTTCGAGGTACCCACACACCAAAAAAAAGTAAACGTACTCACCGAAAGTAAACGAAATTAACTAAAATACCAGTAAAACCGACGTAAAAACACTAAAAAACTTACGGCTGACAGTTTAGACCTCTTACAGGAACTAAAAATACAATTAATAGAGTTGATGAAGTTTGGTAGTTTCAACTTACATAAGTGGTGCTCCAACTCTCCTGAGTTGTTGTGTGATTTACCTAATAATATTAAATATTTTGAAAAAATTGATCTCAATAAAGACAATATAATTAAAACATTAGGCTTAAAATACGATGTTCATTCCGATAAATTATTATTTTCGTGTCCTATGAACAATAACAATAACCTCCAAACTAAAAGAGAGGTTTTAAGTTTCATAGGAAAAATATTTGACCCACTTGGGTTAATGGGACCCATAGTAGTTGTAGCAAAGTTATTAATGCAGGAAATATGGAAGTCAAAGCTTGATTGGGACTCTCCATTACCTAGTAATTTGCTCATCAGATGGAGAAAATTTTCTGGAAAATTAAATGATATGGGTACCATAAAAATAAGTAGGCCTATTGTAAATGTAGAATTAACTAATATAGAATCAGTAGAGTTGGTTGGGTATTGTGACGCTTCTTTAAATGCTGTAGGTTGTTGTCTTTATCTAAGAGTTTTATACAATAATGGGGAAGTTAAGGTCAGTTTGTTGTGTTCAAAGTCCCGTGTTGCACCTCTTAGCAAAAAACTTACTATTCCCAACCTAGAGCTCAATGGTGCTCTCCTTCTTGCAGAACTCTCTTCTAGAGTCTATAAAACACTATTAATTAGATATCCAACTACAAAGGTTATGTTATACTATGACTCTCAGATAGTATTAGATTGGCTGAATTCACATAATCCTAGAGGAGCATATGTCTCTAATAGAGTTAGGGACATCAAAGTTCTTACCAAAGAGTTTATGTGGTTACATGTTAAAGGAGTTGAAAATCCAGCTGATCTTTTGTCGAGAGGTATAGCTCCAAATAAATTACAGGACAACCAGCTATGGTGGTATGGTCCATCTTATCTGTCAGACAAACAATTTCAACATAATAATTCTAGGTTGAGTGGTAATAATTCAGAACCTTCTTATGAGGCCAAGGAAGTTGTGTGCAACGTGCAACATCATAATCCTCGGAATGATTTAAATAATATATTCTATAAATATTCTAGCTATCACAAACTTCAAAGATTGATTGCTCTTATCTTGCGATTTAAACACAACAGTTTAAAACCCAATGATAAAAATACAGGGTCCTTATCGCCGCAAGAGCTACAATCTTCTAATTTAATTATTATAAGATATGTTCAGCATATGGCATTCCCAAAAGAAATAGAGTTGCTAGAAAAGGGTTTACAATTAAAATCAAATCTCAATAGTTTGCATCCCTTTTTAGACGGCAATAAAATCTTAAGAGTAGGCGGTCGCCTTCAGACCTCTACTAAATTGTCTTATGACAAAAAGCACCCGATGATCATACCTAAATCAAATCACATTACTGACATGATCATAAAATCGGAACATTTAAGACTCACATGATTTACATGCTGGAGCCAAATTAGTTTTAAGCTCTCTTTCACAAAAATTTTGGTTATTAAATGGCACAAGAGAGGTGAAGAAAATTGTTCACAAATGTATTAAGTGCTTTCGTCTTAAAGCTGTAGCTGCCAGGCAGTTGATGGGTTCACTACCATCACAAAGAATATCAATGTCTAGGCCATTCCAAATTACTGGAGTGGACTTCTGTGGTCCATTTGACATAAAAGTTGCACGGGTTCGAAAGCCATTAATAAAAAAGGGTTATATAGCACTTTTTGTCTGCTTTGCCACTAAGGCTATCCATGTAGAGCTTGTAAGTGACATGACAACACCAGCATTCTTGGCATGCCTTCAGCGCTTTATAGGTAGACGAGGATTACCATCCTACATACATTGTGACAATGCCAAAACTTTCAAAGGTGCTGATAATAAGCTTAGAGAATTGTATGACCTACATTCATCTAAAACTCACATAAATGATATAGATAGTTTTTGTTCAAAGAATCTAATAAAATTTAAATACATACCAAGTTATTCTCCCGAATTTGGTGGCCTGTGGGAGGCCGGTGTTAAGAGTGTTAAATACCATATTAAGAGAGTTATTGGTAATATTTCTTTAACATTTGAAGAATTTAACACTGTAATTATTAAGATAGAAGCTATTCTCAATTCTAGACCTCTCCTTCCAATGAGTAGCGATATTTCAGACTTAAATTATTTGACACCTGGTCACTTCCTAATTGGTACCTCACTGACAAGTTACCCAGAAATTAATCTCACTGAAACATCAGTTAACAGACTTAGATTCTGGGACTTATGTAATAAATTAAAACAAGATTTCTGGAAACTCTGGTCTTCAGACTATTTAAATTCGCTGCAAAATAGACCAAAATGGAAGGAAGAGAAGGATAATTTGAAGGAAGGACAGTTAGTAATCATAAAACAAAAAGATATTTCTCCTTTTAACTGGCCCATGGGACGAATTGTAAAAACATTTCCTGGTCCAGACGGTAGAGTAAGAGTAGCTGAAGTAAAAATGGGCAGTAAAAATAAAACCTATGTTAGATCTTACACTAAGTTGTGTCCTCTACCTCTTAAGGAAAATTAAAATTAGTTAAACCTAGCTCTTAATTAATATTAAGTTAAAATTAAGTACTTGTTTAGTATTAAGAAAGTGTTGAAATTACACTGGAATTATAAATTGTTTTACGTTAGATTTAGTTTAACATTAGTTGCTTA
Organism: Xestia xanthographa; assembly: GCA_905147715.2. Lineage (NCBI taxonomy): Eukaryota > Metazoa > Arthropoda > Insecta > Lepidoptera > Noctuidae > Xestia > Xestia xanthographa. The sequence goes on along the minus strand of LR990644.1, from coordinate 595,721 downwards.
TAGTAGTAGTATAATAGTATAAGATTAAAATTGTTAGTGTACTAGCTTAGTATAAATAAGTTATTTTTGTTACTAAATTCTGTTCTTAATCTGTAATTTCTAAAGTCTATTTATATTTGAGTGGTGCACTTTGCCCGCCCCAACTTATGTTCAGTACAGAACATAAAATGTAACTCATGTGAGAATATCCGTGTGCGCTTTCTGCTTTTTTGGTATGACAATACTAGTTGTCTATGTTTTTTTATCTATGGAACATGCTTCCATTACATTCTTGGACTTTTCTGCTGTAGCTCGCTCTAATTTTAATAATTTCATGTTGTGGGCAAATAAATTGTAAATTCCATATTTTACTTTCTCTTTTATTTGATTTCCACAACACAGTACTATATCACAATCGCTACTTTTAACATTCGGTAAAGCAAATCTTATGCATTTCGTTTTTTTTTCATTTAGTACTAAATTATTTGCTGTGAACCAATTATGGACTTGAAGTAGGGCATTATTCACGTCATCTAAATTTTGGGCCCGTCTATTGATCTTAAAAATTAGGGAAGTGTCATCGGCAAATAACACCATATTTTGAGGTTGGTTTTTCAGTAAATAGGGTAGATCATTTATATATACTAAAAAGAGGAAAGGACCCAATATTGAGCCTTGCGGAACCCCTATTTTTACTTTTAAACCCTGTGAATTAACACCATTTATTTGAACATATTGTTGTCTATCACTCAAATAAGATTTTAACAAACTAAGTGCAAGTTTACCTAGTCCGTAATGCTCAAGTTTCAAAAGCAATGTGTCGTGATTTACACAATCAAATGCTTTGGAGAGATCACAAAATATTCCTACAGCGTCTTGGGACTCTTCCCACGCCGCAAATATGTGCTTTATTAAGGTTACACCGGCGTCAGTTGTACAACGTCCCTTGGTGAAACCATACTGTTGATCGTGTAAGATTCTGTTGGTGTTAAAATGATTGAGCATTTGATTAAGCATTATCTTTTCGAACACCTTGCTAAAAACTGGCAACACGGATACAGGCCTATAATTATTTGTATCTTTACTATCACCGGATTTGAATAGAGGTATGACTTTACTGTATTTCATTAAATCAGGGAAAACTCCTTGGTCTACGCACAAATTAAAAATTAAAGCTAAGTATGGAGCTATAGTCTCAAGTATGGATGTACAAACTTTGATAGACATTCCCCATAGATCTTCGGTCAGTTTGATTTTTATTTGCTGGAAAGCTTTAATAACTATCATCGGGTTTATGTGTTTAAATTTAAATTCAGCCTGGCATCCAGACACATTCGCCTTTAGTAAACCAATTGAGACTTCAGGAGAGGAACTTAGAGCCTCCGTAGTTTTTAATGGTATATCGGTAAAGAAATTTACAAATTCTTGAGCTACTTCCTGATTAGAGCTTTTAGGACCACATGCTGTATCTAATGTGTAGCTAGTATTACGTGTTTTCTTCCTGTTAGTCTCGCTATTTATGACTTTCCAAACTGTCTTTATTTTATTTTCTGCTGTTTTGATCTTGTTGCTAATGTGCAAGGCTTTGGCAACCTTGCATGTATCTCTAAAAATTTTTGAATACTTAGCAACATATCTGTTAAAAGTTTCAGTGTTCATATAAGGCTTAAGGCCATAAAGCTCATATAGTGTTTCTCTACTTTTTCTGATACCTCTAGTTGCCCAATCACTAAATATAAATTTAGGGCAAATACTTTTTGTCTTCTTTTCAAAAGTTTTGTTGAATTCAGTGTGAACTATTGAAAAGAAATGATCATAAAATTGATTTATATTAATATCGTCATGGCTCATAACACTTAACTTGTTCTGTAGGGAAATATTATACCTATTTAATTTGTTAGAAGTTATGGGTCTAAATTTAATCTGAATTTTTTGCAATGGTGTATTACACCTAAAAGTTACAGTTTGGCCGCTATGGTCAGACGGCTGACAATTAACTATGGCTTTATCTAAGTAATCACAATCGCAGAAAACATTATCTATACAAGTAGCAGAAGATGGAGTGACTCTAGTAGGTTCTATAAAAGTGTTGGTCAAGTCAAATGACTTGAAAAGATTTAATAACCGACTGCTATTTGAATTTTCTTCTAAAATATTGATGTTAAAATCACCACAAATAATTATAGATTTATTACTGGCTGCAAGTTTTGCCAGGACATCTTCCATTATTGACTCAAATAAGGAAAAGTTTTGATAGTTTGGGGGTCTGTACACACACACAATAACATGCTTATCTAGCTCAACACAGGACAGTTCGACGCAATGTTCAGCCGAGAGACCTATTATGTCGTTACGTTGCTTATATCTTAAACAATTTTTTTCAAAAATTAAGGAACCTCCACGAAGCATAGTTTTACGGTTATAGCAGCTACCCACCATATAGTTCTCATAATTAATAAGCATTTGGTAATCCTTAAGCCAATGTTCAGTAAAACAAATAATGTCAAACTTACTATTTTCTAAAAACAATTCTATTTCTAATAATTTTGAAGAAATGCCTTGGATATTTTGGTGGAATAATTTTAAAGTGTTCTGCTGAGGCCCTTTTTTACTAGCTAATTGAGTGCAAGAAGATACCTTGCTGTTGGTAGGTTTAACAATATTGTTAATGGCACCTTCTGTTCTCTGAATTTCTAGTTTAAATTAATATTAATATCTGGAGAGAGCCCCGAGACTCCCGTGCCATCGCCAGACAACAAGATCCTATCACTAATATACCCTAATTGAGAATTTTCCACGGTGACATATGGATCCTCCTCAGTATAATGTTTGTAAACATCAATAGCACTAATGCTATATTTATTTAAGGTCACCACCTGTTCATTAGTATTATTACTAATAGTCGCAGTATTTACAATATAACTAAACTTAGACATACTACTTATGTCTGTGTGAATATTATAAGCTAATAGCCGAGCTATTTTGTGTCTACAACTAATAGGTAGATACACTTTACCCCGAGTCGAACTAAGTTTATCAACAAAAGTGTTGATATCAAGAAATATAAGTTTGTCACTGTAGTGACCTGCTAAAAAATGTAAATGTCTATTTAACAAGTGAATATAATTGTTTTTTCTGTTACATAAATTTTCAAAAAATGGAAAACTGCACAATATTATTTTATTACAATTTAATTTCAACAACTCTGAGACATAATCAACCATCGTCAACCCTCGGAGTCAATAAAAATGAACACAATGAAATAAAAATTCTTAGATCATAACGTTTAAAAATCTAATCTGGATGAAACACTTTGAAATTATCTATGTGAATCTTTTTGTGCTATTGGTTTTAAATACAGACCTACCTTTGGGCACCAATTTCGTTAGAATATCTCTATTAATTAAAAATTACATTTTCAAACTATGCAATTATATGAGATCAATTTTATAAGTATTTTTTTTCCTTTTTTTTCCATTTTTTTCCCAAATGACGCTGATCCCTCCAGCGTGTAACAGCGCGAATGCCCACCACAATTGTCCAAGATGATCACAAAATGGCTACGGGCCTGAACTAAATCGTTCACACTTCTCACCAATGTCTTTATATGAAATATGCAATTCCACGCGCGGGTGTCTCTTAACCTCAAAGCGGCGTTTGTCCAAAAGCACTAACTATCCCGGGTATATACCTCAAGGGGGGATGTTAGGCTCGATAAGCTCTTATTTCAACCAATAATTCGGAAAACAAATAAGATTCAAAACGAGTTACAATTTTTCCAAAGGAAATTTAATTCCACGTTTCGAACAAAATCAAAGTTTTAACAGCAATAAAATTACAATTGACATGACAGTGACAGCTGCCCTAAGACGTCAAATAAAAACGTTCGGAAACGAGTGGTACTAAACACTTGTAATGACTCTAATAAGAAAAACAGCTCTAGGTAAATCTTTTAAAAGCTAATAAGAAACTATATCACAATAACTGAAATTGCTCAAACGTTGCTGGGAGACGTGAAAATTGGGCTCGTGAAACCTTCTCAAATACTCTAATTTATGGCAAAACTCTAGCCCTGTAACGCCAGGCCCAAGTTTCTATGGAGTAAGGAACTTCTCCTTATTGCTTAAAGAACACAAAACTCATTTATTTTCCCTTTTTTTAGAAATGTCACAATCAATATTTGTGTCTTTATTCCAAACGTTGTTTTATGAGATAAAATGAAAAAATAACGAGTTGTTCGTCAAATAACACGTTATTAAATTATTAAAAGTTTATCGGATAACTATTTTGCTAAGTGAATTATTTGGATTTATTAAACTTGTTGCTGTATAATGATTTATGACAAATAATTTTTTTGCCAATCGTTGCTTGACAAGTAAACATTTTTGAATTAATGTTTGGTTAACTGACATGTCACTTTATAAACGGTGTGGGGATCACCATCATTATCATCATCACTATGACATAATTGAAATATATTGAACACGCGGAAATTCCATTGATGAAGTCCCACTAGCTCCCGTATTCACAAATGCTGGTTTCGTAAATTCGATTCGGAAAGTCGGGAAAAAGAAGTAGCGGAACAAGCTCCCCAGCACCACATCTGTCTGTTAGGTTCGATTGACTTTCTTTTTTTTTGACATCATCTTTTCGGCCCGGAATCACCCACTGTTGGGTATAGGCCTCCCCTTTCTTCTGCCAGTCTTCTATGTTTTATACGTCCCTTATCCATCCGTTTCCTGCGATCTTGACAATATCGTCTACCCAACGCGCTTTTGGACAGTCGGCCGTCAGTGTTTCTTAGGCCCAACCTTGGCCACCATTCATTCAGAACCTTACTCCATCGCCCATCTCTGCGTCTAGCTAGATATCCTGTCCAACTCTAGTTTAGGCGTATCTCTCTGGCCCTGGTATATGGCCTGGCAGCGAGCGACTTTCGGAATCTAAATCTCGGACTGTGAGTTTGTGATTTATGGGGTTTTGTCAAGAATCATGGACTTAATTCATGGTAAAATTTGGAGTCCCGATATCCCCTAGACTTTACCGTGTATTTTAGTGTTTAGAGAAACGAATGTCTTTTTTAAAATCTGTTTTCAGTTTCCAGTCAATCAGGTAGCAATGAGCATGCTTTCAATACTTGGTATAGTTAAGGATTTAATTCAAGTGATTCTTCATTGTGTTTACTGTCAGAAGTTTTACACAACTGTTGAGAAAGCTGAGATTGCATGCATCAAGCGTATGAGGAATAGAAACTACACAAGTAAGCATTAAAGACTTAACCTCTTCTAATAATTATGCTCCTACCGTCATCGCCAACCAGCATGAGAAGAGCGGTAGTACCGGCCCCGAGTTTATCCCTCCTGTAGATTCGCACCCAGGCAGACAGATTTTACTAAGCCTAATTACTTTTAGCATCACTGCCCTAAACGAGGAAAACATCTTTAGGAAATCGGCATGACTTAGAACCACAAATTCTAAGTCATGTGACGCTGACGTCCTGCTGCAGTGTCAACTTGTTGAAAAGAATTCTGCAGTCATCACATTATTTATGTTCCGCTAAATTAAAACCAAAAAGATTATCTCATGATTGTTCAAAAATCAAATTATCAAAACTAACTTTTTACAGACTTAGAAGAGAAACTTTACAAGAACGTTTTGAAGGAAAACCGATTGTTTACAAAGATAACTGCTTGTGGCATGTTCTGTATAGACGCTGCCCTACCAATATCTTTAATGGGACTTTTTACCAATTACGCTGTAGTACTGTTGCAGTTTGCCTTTTGTTTCATCCACCAAGTTTCTGAACGCACCTTTTTGACGTTTGACAGATTACGTTTCGTTGTCTGTGCGAATCTGTGCGATGACGTTTGCTTGTCAGTGCAATATTGGTTGAAAAATGGTCGCTCCGTGCTTGTAATTTTTGGATGCACGCGGCTGTCGTGTAATTATTGATTGAAACTTTGAGTTAACGTTAATCCGATACAATCTTGATCGGTATTTGATATTTTGTTGATAATTGAGTGAAAATTGAGAAATCTCACCATTTTGGGTCTTGACCGCGAGTGATTTGTTGGTTATGTCCGGCCTTTTTTGTGTCATTTGAACGCCGGTAAATTCCCAAATTCAGTGCTGGACTATCGTATATCCCCGATTGGGTTAGCAAGCCGGGATAAAATTCAGTTGGACATTGGTGAAAGGTGCCATGTGTGGGATCTGAAGGTTTGATCCTGGAGTCGACGGTGCGCGCTGTGGGCGTCCATGGAACCGTCGAATCTGACATAACTACACATACACCACACAAACCACAGTTATACTTACACCCCACTCAGATACGACGTGACCAGGGACTGCGTCACATCACCGGTGCCAACGTGATGGTAAGTGTATCTAATAGGTGTTTTCACTTTGTCGATTGAACAAATATTATTTTGATTAGGGCTCCGCGTAGTCGTGGACATCGTGAGTCTGTTTGTGCAGTCTCACACATCTGGTAGCAGAGCGTGGTTTAATTGTTAAATTCACCACTTATTGTCGAGTTAAAAGTATTGAGAAGTCTGATTTGTTGCCGTCAGCCTGACTCAAATTAAACATAGATTGTTTGACATAATATATTATGATATGTAGTGTCCCTTGTGGTTTGTACTTTAATTTGCTATTGTATAAACAAGGTATTGCTTGTACAGGGTCGGATTTGAACTTGTAATAATTCAAACTAAGTTTTATTATTTGGTTTAAATTGTAGTTGGGTCCGGGAAAATTATTCCTGTTGATTATTTAATTGAATTTAATTTGTTTATTTGATATTTGTCCCAATGGCTTCATTGAAAGCTGTAAACCAAGCCATTGGTGGATTGACCTCACAGCTAAGATGGTTTGCCTCTGCTGCTGCGACCGCTGAGCGTCGAGACCTGGAAGAGGCCACGCTTGCCCGGTATGAGCAGTTGAACGCGAGATTGAGTGCGGTTGACACTTTGTTTGCTCGCTTCAATGAATTGAGTTTGGACTTGGACCTGGAAACATTGGGTCAAGCAGCCCGTGATAAGGTTGGTGCGGATTATGACCAGATGTTGAACCTGGGTGACATAATAAGTATGCGCGCCAGGGAAATTTTAAAGAGACGGGACCCTGCCCAGGTCAAAACAGAGACCTCTGTTGTTGCAGGCCCTGGACTTTTGGTTAGACTGCCTACCCTGGAGCTGCCACATTTTGACGGTCACTTGGACCATTGGTTAAGCTTCAGGAACCTGTTTGACAGTTTGGTTGATTCGCGCTCTGACCTCCAACCGGCCCAGAAGTTGGCTTATTTGTTGTCAGCCCTAGGAGGTGAGGCTCGAGCCTTGGTGCAGCACTTGCCGGTGACCGACTCGGCCTATCCCACTGCTCTGGAACTTCTATCCCGACGATACCAGAACAAACGTTGCCTGGCTGATGTCCATATTGACCAGATCTTGGGGTTGCCGGCCATCACCAGAATGTCAGCGTTGCGTGCTGACCTATTGAATCCATTGCTGGCAGCGACCAACGCCTTAAAACGATTGGAGTTGCCGGTGGACTATTGGTCCTATTTTTTGGTACACTTAGTGTTGCAGCGGCTTCCGTCGGACTTGAGGTCCCGTTTTGAGCAGAAGTATGGTGGGGATAGTGCCACCCATCTTCCCCCCTTTGAGGACCTCGTCAAATTTTTGGAGGATGAGTGTCGTGTCCTCGACAACGCCCGTGGTGCCACGGGGTCAAGCCAACCGCCCTCTCGGCCGAGGGCCCAGGGACGGATTAGGACTGTCGGGCCTGGTGATAGCCGCCCTGCCCCCCGTTTTGGTGGCACCAAGAGTAATCTTGTTTGCGGCTATTGTAAGGCCACGGGACATGGCGTACCAACTTGCGCGGCCTTCTTGGAGTTGCACGTGAGTGCCCGCCGCCGAGTTGCCAATGCACGCCGTCTGTGCTTTTCGTGTTTGGGGAATCATTTTCATCGGGATTGCCCCAACCCCCGCCCTTGTTCAATTTGTAGGGGCTCACATCTTGAAGTTTTGTGCGCCAACGCGAACCGCTCTGTCAGACCAGCCTCTGATGGGGGTTCGCGCAGGGGGGGTATGATGGAGATGAGCACCGGGCTTCTCGCTCACCGGATCAGAGTCGAGGAGGGGCCTGCAACTTTGACCGCCGTACTCCACCCCCCGCGCCAGTTGATCGGGAGCCGCGCGACCGCCGATTGACCTCCCCTCGTGAAGGCGACTATGCAGCTGCTGGTAGGCGACGTTGGCCAGACCAGCACCGCCTTCCCTCCCCTCCGTTGGCGGAACGTCCCCGTTTGGAGACGCGCCCCCCGCCACTCAGGCGTCTAGTGAGATATGCCCCTCCAGCGATGGCGCGCGGCTCGGGACATCGCGCGGATGAGGAGTTTGACTACTATCCTCATCGGGATAGACCCCAGCCTGGATGCGGCGATCGGTCGCCGCCCAGGCATTACTAGGAAATTGGCGCCTGTCCCGCTAACGTACCTCCCCAGATCGACACGGTTTTGTTGCCAACGGCATCGGTCAGGGTCTGGGGACCCACGGGGGACTCTGTTGTGGTCCGTGCCATTTTGGACACGGGAGCCCAGGGTTGCCTTTTGTCGTCTTGGTTAGCGGGTCGAGTGAGCCTGGATGTCCGTGCCTTTTCAGGCACGATTAATGGAATAGGCGAAACACCTATCCCGACTGTTGAGGGACAAACCTTATTTGGGCTCACTCCTGTGAGTTGTTTGGACCCTAAGTTTTTTCCTTCGGCTATTGTTCTGACGAGTATTTTGGGCTGTCATCCCCAACGTCAGCTGTCGCCTGATATTGTCCGGTTGACGTCAGGCCTGGATTTGGCTGATTCCCCTAATACAGCTCATTTGATATTGGGTTCCGATGTACTAGGGAGAATATTGTTGGGTAATATGAAAGTCTTGCAGCCGAACGGTTTGGTGGCTGTCTCGACCATCTTTGGCTTTGCGGTGATGGGCCCAGTGTTGAAGGCTGCCCCTCCACCTGAGCCTGATTTTGCGTTGGCGTGTGGCTCCGCTCTCTCTGACGCTGTTCAGAGGTTTTGGGAGGTTGAGGAGCCACCGCAAGTGGCCCGCTTGAACCCGGAACATGAGGAGTGCGAGTTGTTCTATCAGAACAACACAGGTCGACTCCGTTCCGGTCGGCTCGTAACACGGTTGCCTTTTGTTGCAGTTCGACCACCTCTCGGCGAGTCCAGACCTATGGCCGAGAAGAGATTGTTGGCGATGGAGCGCCGTATGGCCGGGGATCCGGTGCTGCGGCAGAAATATTTAGATTTCATGCGTGAGTACGCAGACTTGGGACACATGTCGGTGTCAAATTTGGATTGGCGCTCAGTTGAGCATTACTTTCTGCCGCATCACGCGGTCCTCAAGGCATCCACCGGTAAGCTGCGCACAGTGTTTGATGGGTCTGCGCGGACTTCCTCTGGTGTCTCTTTGAATGATTGCTTGCACTCCGGCCCCAAATTGTTGAGGGACCTTTGTGATGTCATCACGTCTTTTCGTCGTCATCAAGTAGTCTTTGTGGCTGATATCAAAATGATGTTCCGGCAAACGGTTATTCACCGGGATGACAGACGTTATCAGTTGATCCTGTGGCGAGAGAATCCCCGGGACCCCATGGTTGTTTATGAGCTCAACACGAATACGTACGGCCTTCGATCGAGCCCTTTTGTTGCTATTCGTTCGCTTTGGGAGCTCGCGGACCGAGAACGCTTGAGGATCCCTCGGGCATCCGCCATCTTGAAAACGGACTTGTATGTTGATGACGTCTGCACTGGGGCTTCCACGGTTGAGGAAGCTATCCTGTTGCGTGACGAGTTGGTTCAAATTTTGGATTCCGCTGGCTATGAGTTGCGTAAGTGGGTGTCCAACTCGCCAGCACTGTTGGAAGATGTGGAAGAGGATCATAAGCAGGATCCTCATTTTTTTGAAAATGCTGACAACCCTGCTATGTTGGCCGTTCTCGGCGTTCAGTACCGACCAGTCCAAGACACCTTTACGTATGATGTCGATTTGGAGTCACCACTCACTTGGACTAAACGACTGGTATTGTCTACTGTCGCGAGAACCTTTGACCCGAATGGTTGGATATGCCCGGTATTGTTTTGGGCGAAATGTTTTCTCCAACGCCTTTGGACCGCGGAACTTGGTTGGGATGAGCCACTTCAGGAAACCCTTTTGGAAGATTGGCTCCAATTTGTATCCGCACTTCCTGCGGTCAACGAGGTCGCGTTACCACGCGCTATCCTCCCCCCTGGGAACTATACTGCTACCCTTCATGGGTTTTGTGACGCATCTTCGCACGGTTATGCAGCTGTTGTTTATCTGCGCACCGTCAGCGCGACAGGCCAGGTGAAGTTGTCACTGATCATGGCCAAGAGCAAGGTGGCCCCCCTCCGGACGGCATTGACCATCCCAAAGCTAGAGTTGTCAGGGGCGGCGCTTCTTGTGCGTCTCTTGAATCACGTTGCTCAAACTTTGGGTGGATCTGTGAACATTCGGAATTCTTACGCCTGGACGGACAGTCAAATTGTTTTGTGCTGGTTGAAGACGTCCGTCCACTCCTTGGAGGTCTTTGTGGCGAACCGAGTGTCACAGATACAAAATTCCGAAACGCCTTTGATTTGGAGGCACGTGCCTGGAGACTTGAACCCCGGCGACGTAGCCTCACGTGGGTGCATGGCCCCCCACCTGATTGTGCACCCCCTTTGGTGGGGACCGGATTGGCTTACTCGCCCCGAGGATGATTGGCCTCGAACGCCAATTTTGATGTCGGATCCTTTGCCCGGGCTTAAGGTGCTCGCTGTTGGGACGAAGGACCCTCCATTTGATCCTGATATTTTGTTGAATCGATACAGCTCCCTCGACAAATTGTTGAACGTTACCTCGTGGATCAGGCGTTTTGGTCACAATGCTAGGAATCCAGGGGACAAGCGCCTGTCACCGGTTCTCTCTCCTCAAGAGCGACAGGAGTCACTCCTCCTGTGGGTTCGCTCTGTGCAGGCCGTACACTTTGAGAAGGAGATCGAGACCTTGAAGTCCGGTAGAGTTAAGTTGTCGGGAGCCGCTAGTAAGTTGAACCCCTTTTTGGATGAAACGGGTCTTTTACGTGTTGGAGGACGGTTGAGGCACTCTAGCCTTCCTTATGGGGTCCGTCACCCCCTTTTGTTGCCCAAGGCGGGCCATTTGATTAAATTGTTGGTGACTGATCGTCACATTAAGAACTCGCACGCCGGTTGCAATGCGCTGTTGGCCATTCTGCAGCGAGAGTTTTGGATTTTGTCGGCTCGTCGTACCATTCGTAGCATCGTCTTCCGTTGCATACCGTGTTATCGGACTAAGGCCCCAACGATGCAGCCCCAGATGGGAGACTTGCCTGCTGATCGTGTCAATGAGGCGAGGCCCTTTGCAGGCGTAGGAACGGACTTTGCTGGTCCCTTTTCGATAAAGACGTCTACCCTTCGCAATAGTAAAATTGTCAAGGCTTATTTGTGCGTATTTGTCTGCCTGTCAACTAAGGCAGTGCACTTGGAGCTGGTATCCTCCCTCTCGACGGAGGCCTTTGTGGCAACTTTGGATAGATTTACGTCTCGCCGTGGGTTACCTTCTCTGATCAGGTCTGATTGCGGTACCAACTACAAGGGTACAAGTAACTATTTGAAGGAAGTGTATGACTTTCTTAATGAGAGCCAGGTTGACATTGGTAACAAATTGGCCCGTCGAGGGGTCACTTGGTTGTTTGACCCGCCAGCCTGCCCCCATTGGGGGGGTATTTTTGAGGCCGCGGTGAAAGCGGCAAAGGGACTCTGGCGGAGATTGTTGGGAGACACCGTTCTCACCTTTGAGGAATTAGCTACGGTATTTTGTCGCATTGAAGCGGTACTAAATTCGCGTCCATTGTGCCCGCTCTCTTCGGACCCTAACGATTTGGAGGCTCTAACCCCGGGCCATTTCTTGATTGGACAGCCACTTGTCGCTCTGCCTGAGTACCCTTTTGTTGATGTGAGCCAAAATCGGCTATCGCGGTTTCAGTTGGTGCAACAGCTCACTCAGAGCTTTTGGAAGCGTTGGAGCTTAGAGTATCTGCACATCCTCCAGCAGCGCGTCAAGTGGACTGATAAAACTCATCCGCCCAAGATAGGAGACCTCGTCCTTATTAAGGATGCCAACCTTAAGCCTCTGTATTGGCGCCGGGGGCGCATTCTCAATTTGGTGGCTGGCACCGACGGGGTACCTCGTTTTGCTGAGGTTTTAGTGGATGGATCGGTTATGAAGAGAGCGGTCGCAACCTTGTCAAGACTGCCAATTGATTAGCGGACGGGACGGCCCGTCCGGGGGGGTAGATGTTTCATCCACCAAGTTTCTAAACGCACCTTTTTGACGTTTGACAGATTACGTTTCGTTGTCTGTGCGAATCTGTGCGATGACGTTTGCTTGTCAGTGCAATATTGGTTGAAAAATGGTCGCTCCGTGCTTGTAATTTTTGGATGCACGCGGCTGTCGTGTAATTATTGATTGAAACTTTGAGTTAACGTTAATCCGATACAATCTTGATCGGTGTTTGATATTTTGTTGATAATTGAGTGAAAATTGAGAAATCTCGCCATTTTGGGTCTTGACCGCGAGTGATTTGTTGGTTATGTCCGGCCTTTTTTGTGTCATTTGAACGCCGGTAAATTCCTAAATTCAGTGCTGGACTATCGTATATCCCCGATTGGGTTAGCAAGCCGGGATAAAATTCAGTTGGACATTGGTGAAAGGTGCCACGTGTGGGATCTGAAGGTTTGATCCTGGAGTCGACGGTGCGCGCTGTGGGCGTCCATGGAACCGTCGAATCTGACATAACTACACATACACCACACAAACCACAGTTATACTTACACCCCACTCAGATACGACGTGACCAGGGACTGCGTCACATCACCGGTGCCAACGTGATGGTAAGTGTATCTAATAGGTGTTTTCACTTCGTCGATTGAACAAATATTATTTTGATTAGGGCTCCGCGTAGTCGCGGACATCGTGAGTCTGTTTGTGCAGTCTCACACACCTTTCTTTAAAATATACCGCTACTTGTGATCGGGCGTTTGATTCGCACGGGTGCAATCCAGTGCTACGAGTATATGGTTCTTTTAGCGCTAGAATAGCAGCTGTCAGGACGGTGTTATCCTAACTTCGTAATCCTAATCCTAACTAATATTATAAATGTGAAAGTAAGTTTGTTTCTTTGTTCGTTACCTTTTCACGCCTACACCACTGAACCGATCATCCTGAAATTGTGCATTATCAACTGTACTGAAACGGACATAGGGTACCTTTAAAAAAATACTGTTCCCGAGGAAAACAACAATAACGTTGTTATCATAATAGATGGAACCACGTGTCTTTCGAATCATGATTGAATTATATTATTACACAAGCAGAGTACAACCCGAATTGCGCGGATGCGTAGCTATTGACCAATAAACACGAGTCGTGTCATTGAATAGCTCTTTTTGTGATTATCATTTTGCTATTATAGGGGCCAGTCTTAATTCGCTGTAGGAAAAAGTGTAATTGCCTCGTTGGTCTAGTGCTCGCAATTGCGGCTGCTGAGCATGAGGTCCTGGGTTCGATTCCCGGGTCAGGAAAATTGTTATCGGGTTTTTCCATCAGGAATTTCTCAGTAGCAGCCACGGAGTCCGTACTTGTGACAATAGGCTCGCCCCTCGTTTACGTAGGACTTAAACTGGCTAAACGTGGGTCATAATAACAAATGACAGTCACAAAAAGAGCTTTCCAATGATCAACAACAGCCCATAACGTCCACTACTGGACATAAGGCTCTCCCATGATGGGAGGAATTTGCAGTAATCTCCGCGCTTGGCAGGCGGATTGGAGATCGCAGTGATGAAAGACTAACAGAAAACGCTGCTGCCCATTCTCAGGTCTACGGAGGCCTCAGGTATACGACACCCGTGAGTGTAATGGGTTGGTTCTATTTTACTCTGCCGGATACCACACGGCGGATTCCAATGATCATCAGGTCGCTATTGGTCGGTGGGTTCATTGCGCTTGTCCTCCAATTCAGTAGTTTCTAGGGTAAAGCGTTAAAAATGTAAACATTAACACTACGTACTCCGGAAAAACATAAATGTTTGTTCTATTTTTTTTTCTGATATCATATCACGCAAAAAGAGATTGTTCAAATATGACTAATTACAAAGGTTTTCTGTAAGTATCCCAGAAGTACGCGACTTGACGTATAGATGTCAGTTGTTGTTTGAAGTACCAATACATACGCATTTGCTAGTAATGACTATTAATATGCTTATTTCAATACATTATCGGGCATAGTGAGTTCTACCCCAAAAAAACATAACTGTTATTACAACCAACAATATTAATGACATTGAACAGGATACTAAATATAAACGTTACGGAAGTATTAGATATCTACTCGACTATAGGTAAATATTCCTTTTCAACATCAAATAACATTAGACTTGTCAGTGTTTCGGACATGTTTTCTTATATTAATAATTGTTCAAAATCCACCATAAGTTCTGTTGTTATAGTGGAACATGTTACAATGGATTCAAGTAACAAAAACCTACGTCATAACGCGATTGAAAAAGGTTTACAATCAGTACTAAGACCGTTGAATCTGATGCAAAGTCTTTTCATCTGCGCGAAGTATTCTTGCGCATACTTATAGGTTTCGGATGAGGAAAGAGATCTAAGTTGTATGGAGTCCGAGAGCTGAAGTCCCTCGAATTCCATAATCTCCCCTCGCTTTACATACATGCACATTTGTCCACACCAAATTCCATCCTGATGGCGCTACTAAAAGTTTCAGTTACCTTCAGTAGCTCCATCAGTCGCAATTTGTTAGGGGCAAAGAGTTTCAGATCATCCATGTAAAGCAGGTGAGATATAACCTGACCATCCTTCCTCAACCGGCAGCCTAGGCCTGAATTCTCCAGCAATGTGCTTAGAGGATTCAGGGCTAAACAGAACCAAAGTAGACTCAGACTGTCGCCCTGGAATATTGCCCCATACATGACTCAATAAAGGTGCGTAGAGTTGTATCTATTTTGTACAACTCCAGCACCCTCATGAGCCACGTATGTGGGCACCGAGTCGTCGGCCTTCTTATAATCTATTCAACATGTCGACAGATCTTTGCGGGATCGACGAACCTGTTGGCTAATGGCCATGTCGATGAGGAGTAGCTCCTTAGTACCGCGGGACCCATTCCTACATCCATTCTGAGAGGCTGACATGATGGAGTTTTTGTCAATGTGTGTATTAATTTTCACTCTCAGAATGGATGTAAGAAGCTTGTAGATCGTCGACAAACACGTGATCGGTATAGACCGAGTTTGTCGACGATCTACAGTCATCCTTAGAATCCGGGTCCCTAACGCAATTATAGAATTTTTGGGTTCCGCGGGACTACCTGACTTATGGAGCAGGTGGGTAACGCCTGTTGTTAAAAACTGCGGTAGAGACCCGGATTCTAAGGATGACTGGAATTGCGATGCCAGGCAAGTGTGCAAACTACTAAATCATTTGAGTCAGAAGTTGTGCAGTCCGTCCGGTCCCGGTGATTTCCAATTCGGTAACGGACGAACTGCTCTGGCTACATCTAAAGGTGTTATAAAAATTGGCTCCATTTCTGGGATAGGTTCACACACTCGCTCGACATCACGCATCCAGCCAGCCTCAGTATGACAAACGGGTACCGACCAGATGCTGCGCAAGAAAGAACTCATGACGGCATCATCCGGGCAGCACACGTCTGTCATATTTTGCTCGGGTCGCACCCAAGCTCTGTATACCCACCTCTCATCGCTCTGGAACATGCGATTCTGTGAATACCAATCAACCCGCCGCTTATACCTCCGAATACGGTTCGCCCATGCATAAACTTTCTGCTTCAGGAAGTCGATGCGCTCTGTGACACGGGACATAAATTAATTTTATTATTAGAATTATCCTGCCCAATGTATTTGGGGTCGGTGCAGAATTTTGTAACTACATACACCTTACAGTCGCGAACAATATTTTAATCAACATTATAACTTAGCACTGGCCCGCAAATTGCAAAAAACGTAAGAAAATATGAATTTCGCGCGCTACCCTGGAGCATAAATTCTTTCTTCCTTTCTTCGCTCAAAAGTATTTGCACATTTTCTTTAAATTCATCCAAGCTTATAGGTATTAAGTATTGATTGGTAACTTTGGTGTTTTCCCTTTATCCCCACTGCCATGTCTTTATCAGCGGGGCACAACAGGAAAAATAAAAACAGTAGTCTCGTTGTCGCCACCAGTGGGGACAACGAGACGACTGTTTTGATTTTATTCTTAGAAGTCTGTCATTTTATTCTTATTCTTGTTAGTTCATTTTTGCTTTTCTCTATTTCTTACTATGGAATCATTAGGTACTGAATTAAGTTTTCTTTTGACAGACCCACAAAGAAGAGTTTGCAAGCACATTCAACGTGTACAAAAGGCGTCATTCAAGAAGATGAGCGTTTGCGGCTTGTTCGTGATAGATGCCGAGCTACCTTTACAGCTGTCAAGCTTCATTACTTTTCATACGATTATTTTTTTACAATTTGCTTATCTGTAATTAATATGAATAAATTCCTATTTTCTGCTTTTTGTATGTCCTTTCTTTATTCTTCATACATTTTACGTTTTTAAATATTTTTTAAGAAAACATAGAATTAAAAAAAAAGAAAAAAAAAAAACGCATGTTACAAGGTTAGAAATTCAAACATTGATGGATGAACACGGCCGAACAAAAATGAATTGTAATTGTGAATAATTCAACCATCTATTGACATTAATGACATAACAGCCATGAATTTGAATGACAACAAACAATACTAAGAAACGAAAAGCAATCAATCGGCAAGTAATTTACTAAAACTTTCTACTATTAATCATTCTAAACTCAACTGTCAATGTACAATCTGTACAATTCTTTGCGAGTGTTACTCGTGCTCATATATCAATGTGGCTGTTTGCATAACATGAACAGATTGCTTATGCAATGTCACACATGGGATTATGGTTTGTTACACTGTACGACTGCTGTAACTGACTGCTTAATATATTTACTAGGGGATTTAATGAGCACCTTTACAAACATTAAGCACAGGCACTCAAATTTCTTGCTAGTCTTGAAAGTCCAACACGCTCTCCGAGTCCTTAAAATTAATAGAACCGAGCTCCTAGGTTTCGTTGTCTATAGCTGGGTGTCTGATATTATTCTAAACTTGTTTTGTATTCTTTTTATTGTCATATTACGCTTAATTTTCAACAACATAAACGTTATCCAGCTAATAACGATTTACGCCAGTGTCTGTTGCAATACGAACGTCGTTTATGCCGTGCTAGTATTTAAATTATTAGAGAAAATGCTACGTGTGTGCAGTGAGAAAATTAAACACTACACTGATTTGGAAACAAAAGGGGACTGGAACACAATGTTTAATGTATACTTAATTATTCAGGAGACTTTCATACTTGTAGAGGAAACGTTTGGACAAAATGTGAGTTTTTCAATGCTATTGATCCTTTAATTATTTTAATTCGCTCAAATATTCCTTGAGAAGTTAAATCTCAGACAATTAAAGTAGATTCAACAGAACAACTTTATGTATTTTTTTTTTCAGATTTTATATTCTATAATACTCACAGTTTACATCAGTTTACGGACCTTGGCTTTGATAATAGCTCTTAAAAACCTTATATCACTAAGTGTGCTCAATGTAAGTATTTGAATTGCCAGTATTACACTGTATCGATGAAAACACATTTAAAACAAAGATGATTCAAGTTACCTCAACCGGTTGCTATTACAGTTTTGCTTTCTAATAATCGGATTTTAAATTTGGAATATGAAGAATATCATCGTATTAATATGTTTGAGCGTACAATGCGAGAGGTTCTATGCTGCAATGAGAGATGTTCAGAGTACCTGTGCGATGGTCATGATGTCAAGTAAATGTTCTGGTAAGAAGTGTTTTTTTATTTATTTCAAATTAGTTCTCTAGCAATTTCCCATAAAGTAATGCTGGCAAAGCACGAGGAAATAGACGTAGGAATGTTCAATCACATAGAGTATAGACGAAAGTCTAGGAATTGAAAGTCATTGGTAAAATACGAAATGCTTTGAAAGAGTTTTCCACTTGTCTAAGCCATATAAACAATAATATATACTACAAGGTGTTAATGAACGTTTCACGAAGCCGCCAACCAAGCATTCCGTAAGTACACCAAACAAAGTAACTACGCAAAAAAATATTGTGCTGATGGATGCATTGAATAGTACGGGGGTTGTGGAGGTATTTAAGTAAAGTTATGACATTAAAATACTTGTAGTAAAAAAAAATACCCCAATAAATCTCGCAGGTTCCCAGGCACACTTGGGAACCAATTAACAAAAAAATACCTCAATGATGGGGAAAACAAGTACCTTTTTGCTTTAAGGGTATTTTTACGGGTACGTATTATAATACCTGAGTTTATCCTAACTATTTTCGATATAACTACGGTTCAAAGACCTACTGTTTAAAATACCTAAAGATCGTTTCACAGATTATTGTAGTAGAGTAGAGTAGGGACTCCATTTTCCACACTTAGACTCTCATTCGGTCCGTTGTGAGTAGGTGTCCTGACTAAGTTAGCCAGCCTAGCTCCGCCCAGAAACACAGAAGTTTCCTGGTAGCTTCACAGGCTTCGCGGAGCGATCTCACTGTTCCGAGGATTTGTTTGCGTTGGTTAGCCACGGCCTCGCATTCCAGGATGACGTGGGCGGCTGATTCTTTGGCGTCAAAGCAGCCCCTGCAGAGTGGGCTGTCCGTGGCGCCTATGTTAAAGAGATGTTTGTTTAGGGGGCAATGGCCCGTTATTGTCCACATTATTATTATGAGGTTATTTCTACTTAGGCTGAGCAGTCGTTTTGTTAATCACGGATGCAGACTTGGCATCGCCATTTTTGACTGCCTGCAGTCTGTAGACCGTGACCATTTGTTGTTATGTAGTTCAGTTGATCTTTGGCGAATCCATGTACGAAATTGTGAGAAAAGTAAGGGAAGGAGTGGGTACGGGCCTAGCACTGCCATCTCGGAACCTCTCTTAGCAAGTTCGTCTTGAGTTTTAGAGCCATCCGTGTAGATGCGTACTTCATTGACTCCTGACTGATCCCTTAATTCCTCTGTTGTTTGTATGCTATATTTTTTGTTGAACATAGGTTTATTGGGTGTCCTATCACACGGGGCAGCGATGAGAGGTTGATACTCAATCACCCGGTCCAGGATGCCTGCGTGGAGACTGGTGTGGTTTTTGCCCCATATGCCTAAGTGCATAAGCCTGATAGCTGCTAGTGCTGCTTCCTGCTGTATGTACAATTCAAGGGGAGTTAATTGTAGGGCTATCTCCACTGCCGCAGTTGGGGTTGTCCTCATACAGCCCGTGATAGCGGAACACCGTATCTAGGCTTCAACGGTTCCAGAGGCTGGCCGCCTTTGGAACCGTTGAAGCCTAGATACGGTGGTCGAGAATTCAGTTCTCGTCCACCAAACCAAGGCACCATAAGTGAGCATTGGTCTGATCACCGCTGTGTAAAGCCACAGATTATTGTAACAACTAATAAACGAAATCCATAAAGAACCATTCATCTACGGTTGACTCACCTACGTTATGAACATAATGTGAATCAACCGAAGTTATATCGAAAATAGTTAGGATAAACTTAGATATTACGATACGTAACCATTTTACACCCATTATACAGTTATGTTATCTTTATTTAGATCAAGGAAGAAAGTTTTGCCAGAACATCCAACGTGTACAGAAGGCATCATTCAAGAAGATGAGTGCGTGCGGCTTGTTCACCATAGACGCTGTACTACCTCTACAGTTATCAAGCTATATTACTTTTTATACTATTATATTTCTTCAATTTGTGTTTCTGTGAATTAATGTCCAGTTTGATCGAATGTGTTTTTTTGACAATGTTGCCGTGGCTACCAACAAATTAACAACAATTAGCAACACAGTAGTATGTTGTTTTAACATAATAATAATATAATGAACTAGCTTTTGACCGCGGCTTCGCTCACATTGATTTAGAATGTGACAATCAATTCAGGTTGTACTCTGCTTAGTATAATTCAATCATGCAATAATTTTCAATCATGATTCGAAAGACACGTGGTTCTATCTATTACCCCGAGGAAAACAACAATAACGTTCTTAACCCAAAAGGTTTTCATGTGTGTGAACTTGGCAGATCATTGTCCAGCAGATCAAAAATAAATCGGAGTTCTATTCGCATGCAGCATAGTTCTGGAGTTCCTGATACTTTTCAGAAATAGTTCTGCCCTTTTTCAGGAAAAAAAGTCAAACGAAAATATGATCTGCTAACTTCCGGTAGCAGATCATTTTATCCAAAACTAAAATTTTCAAAGTGTTTTAGGCGCACAATGATGAGTTCTATAGTTCCTAATACATTTTTGATATAGTTCTGTGACCATAAAAAAGAAAAAAAAAGAAAAAGAAACATAGTAACTTCAAACCAGAAAAAAGTCGATACTATACATACAAATGGCAATAATTACATAAAACATGGTTTCTTATAGGCAATATCTGTAGTCTAGACGTTGAAGTAACAAGTAAAATCATGTATGAAAAAAAAAACTCGATCTAAAGTGTCACCAGTGCATAGCTGAAGCCTTAGATTAGCAAAAATAATTATAAAATTCTATGTTTGAATCATAAAGTCCAAAATAAGTTATGCATAGTATTCTGGACAGACAACTCTTCAGTTTTAAATACAACAATAACAGGGCTATAAAAAATCACGGCAAGAACACTCAGAATTCACACAAAAGTATCAGCAGAGCATGGTTGAAGATAAAGATTAGCAAAAAATATGAAAATTACTGTCAACAGAATTCGTGTTCGCAAAAAAAAATCTATAATTAATTATGAGTGGTATAGAGGACCTAGAACTCCTCGGTTTCAGATATAATAATAGTAGTGCTAAAAAATTACTTGGCAAGTAGACCTAGAACTCATACTCAGATATCAGCAGATCACGGTTGAATATTAAGGATTGCAGAAATCATGAACAGATTTCGTGTTCGCATTATAAAAACAATAATTAATTATGAGTAGTATTGAGGACCTAGAACTCCTCGGTTTCAGATACAATTATAGTAGTGCTAAAAAATTACTTGGAAAATTAACCTAGAACTCACACTCAGATATCAGCAGATCACGGTTGAAAATTTAGAATTGCAGAAATCTGTTCATGATTTCTGCAATTCGGATGGGAAATCATCAAATAACTCCTCCCGCTCTGGGCGGAGCAGGAGGGAGTGTCAGACTTTTACTGACTAAAACCCATCCATGTTCTTTCATCGCCCTTTGTGTTCCGTGATGATGTCTCTGTGATCAATTCGGTGAAAACCGGGAGCGATCACCGCATGGTAAGAGGCGCATTGAACATCAATATCAAGCTTGAAAGGTATCGACTGATGAAATCTACGCTCCGTCCAGCACAGATCCAAATCCAAAACCCCGAGAGCTTTCAGCTTGAACTCCACAACCGTTTCGAGTGCCTAGGAAGCTCAGTGGACGAGTACAACGATGGGTTCGTGGAAACTGTCCATACGACCGGGTCTAAGTTCTTCAAGGCGCGTCGTACAGATCAGAACAAGAGGCTCTCTGATCACACTCTCAAGCTCTTGAAGGAGCGGCGTGAGATGATCCTGCAGTCTTCAGACGAGGCGTGTAAATATCGGCAGCTCAATAGACGGATCTCTAAATCCTTGAAGAGCGACCTCCACCGCTTTAATACCGAGCGTATTAAAGACGCGATTGAGCGGAATAAAGGCTCCAAGGTCAAGAGATCTGGCTATTGGGCAGAGCCAGCTCACGAAACTGAAGACCGACGATGGTAGGATCTTATCCGCCAAACCGGAGCTTCTGAGGGAGATCGAGAGCTTCTATGGACAGTTGTACACGTCAACTAGTAAACCCGTCGTAGATCTAGTAAACGACCCAAGAGCTAGACTGACCCGACACTATACTGAAGACATCCCGGACGTCAGCCTGTACGAGATTAGGATGGCTCTGAAGCAGCTCAAAAACAACAAGGCACCGGGTGATGACGGAATTACGGCCGAACTCCTGAAGGCGGGTGGAAAACCGGTACTTAAGGCCCTTCAGAAGCTGTTTAATTCCGTCATACTTGAGGGAAAAACGCCACACGCATAGTGCAGGGGTGTGGTGGTGCTCTTCTTCAAAAAAGGTGACAATGCCCGGTTGAAGAATTATAGGCCCATCTCACTTCTAAGCCATGTCAACAAGTTGTTTTCTAGAGTCATCACTCAATTTGACGATTTCCAGCCACACGAACAAGCCGGTTTCCGAAAAGGCTATAGCACCGTAGACCACATACATACGCTGTGGCAAGTTATACAGAAGACCGAAGAGTATAACTTGCCTCTCTGTTTAGCGTTTGTGGCCTACGAGAAAGCCTTCGATTCGATCGAGACCTGGGCAGTACTGCAGTCTCTCCAACGGTGCCAAATCGACTATCGGTACATCGAGGTGTTGAAGTGTTTGTACAAAAACGCCACCATGTCAGTCCGACTTCAAGACCAAGTCTCAGAACCTATCCTCCTGCAGCGAGGTGTGAGACAGGGAGACGTCATATCTCCGAAACTGTTTACTGCTGCACTGGAGGATGTCTTCAAGGTTCTGGACTGGAGACGTGGCGACACATCATCAAAATCAAGTGCTT
Organism: Xestia xanthographa; assembly: GCA_905147715.2. Lineage (NCBI taxonomy): Eukaryota > Metazoa > Arthropoda > Insecta > Lepidoptera > Noctuidae > Xestia > Xestia xanthographa. The sequence continues at coordinate 572,898 of LR990644.1, read as the reverse complement.
GCCATTTTCAAATTCACATGTCTTCGATTTTTTGGTCTAGGACATGCTGGTATCCTCACAATGTTTTCTTTCACAGTGTTGTGGGTTGTCATAAAATAATTTACACAAATTAAAGTTGGCGTCGTTCGGCCCAAGGGGCCACCAATGCTTTCAAATTTTGCAAAGATTTGTAAAAATAAACCTACTAAACATTGTTTTCTCGTTAAAAAAATATCAGCAGTGATAGCCTATAGTGGTGAGACCATCGGACTGCCAAGTTATAATATGTCTCTAGTTCTAACCTAAGACACACACCTCTGATTTTACGGATTCATGAGCGTAGGTATTACATAATAATTAGTACTTGCCTTGCTGAAGGAAAAATATCGTGAGGAAACCAAACCAAGCATGCCTAAGAGATATTTTGCGACGGCATGTAAAGCCAAGTCAGAAGTCAATAGTCTGACACCAGGTTAGGCACTAACCAAACGAAAAATTACAAAACAGTATACCTGTACAATCTGAATTCAAAATACGTGCACATGAATCTTGAACATTATTCACAGACATGTAGAATTTCTCACAGTGTAGGTTTAATGCGATTTGTAGTGTTACAGATTTTATTACCCAGAAGGCTAACCCCAGTATGGATACGTATAAGGAACCCTGAAAGAACAAAGAATTCAGATTACTTAGTCGTCTAGCTAAGAGAGCAGCACTTCACCTAACAATTCGTGTGTAGGTATAGACGCCAGCCACATAAAGCTATCCCAAACTGACAAATTTCTCAATCAACCTTGAACCTAATGCTTTAGCACTAAAGTTGATTAAATAGATTTGACAGATTGTAGTTCCTTGATGTGTATGCGCCTATACATCCTCACCAATAATCTTTTATCGATGCATAAATTTGTAAGTACTTCATGTCGCACACCTTTAGTGTTCTAGTAATTATTATGTCCTTTATTCATATCTATTAGACACACACACAGGCTGAATTTTTCAAGAGGGCGTCGATGGCTAAATAAGGAATAGTGAAAATTACTCAAACGAGTTTCGGTCCCGATTTTGATGAAAACTAGAACTGTATCAATGAATTAGAAAAATCAATATTCTTAACCAGGAATCAAAACCGTTGATTTTTAGAAAATACAACACACTGTATTATTACACCATTTGATAGTGTCGCTAATAAAGATCAAATCTGGGAAGTAAAGCGAAAGTTATTTTTCGAAACTGATTGTGTAAATACTTACTTTATAGTAATGACTAATTTTGAAAACTTCAATAAATATCTGTATACTTATGAGATGTTGGTACGCGAACTCAATAGTTTGAAACACGGTCTGAAAAATTATAAGCAAAAGTTTAGTGAATAATTCATCGCTTTATGTAGGGTGCAATACGTTTTCTTCATACATTCTGCCCTGTCAACCATCGTTCACATTTACTTCTGTTTCCTTCATAATGATTCCACATACAGTCCATCCATCTTTTCTTTGGTTTCCTCTGCCTCTTCATCCATCAATGTTTATATGTACCTATCTCTCTTTTAGTCACACTCGTTTTATCCCTCCTCATCACATGTCCACACAGGCCAACTATTGTCTTCTATGTTTTCTGTTACAAGCCTCACTTTCAAAATTCCTCTCATGTGCTAATTTATTACTTTATCTATTACTAGCCGATGCCCGCGGCTTCGCCCGCATGTAGTTTGGTAACTGTCCCACGGGATCGTGTACTACCGGGAAAAAAAAGGTGTCCTACCTGGTTTCCTTCCTGGTTGTGCTATTACAGACTATAAAGAAATAGACTATAGACTGGAATAGCACCACCAGGAAGGAAACTAGGTAGTCTGGATGGATTCATGAATGTTTGTTACTCAAGTAACAACCATTCATGCATCCATCCAAACTTTTGCATTAGTAATAGTAGTAAGATTATGACTGCACACACCCATCTCAAGTTCTAGTAGTAAAATGGTTTTCACTTACCACTTGTTGAAAAGAAACCCTGTAGATGTCAAAGCAGTCGAATATTTTAACGTAAGCCTGAAACATTATTTTACAACGATCCTCTCCGACCCTATCCTCCATGTTTTGATATTCAAGAGCTTGAATATTCCAAAGACCTAGTTTATCTTTCAACAGCTGAATAAGTCTAATAGCATAGACGATGTTTGAGTCAAAACTAATGAAAAACAAACCTCTTAATACTGGCTGAATATCTTGACTGTAAGCACAAAAAGAAGTAATAACGCTGATACAAATTACGAAGAGCAAGATGACAGCTAACCTGTTTCTGTTGGTAAAGTGTTTGAAACTGGTCTTAATGTTGAGATATCGGTGAACATCTTGAAATTTTAAAACAAACTGAATATTTTTGTTGGATTGAGACACACATAGTTTAAAATTCATAAAGAACCCTAAACTGAAATATACTAAGTTGACTATGGCGTATAATTACATCACATGAATATGCTTCCAGCCAGTCGAATGAAATTCGTTGTAGAAAAAAATATAAAGAAGACTGGAAATAAAACATAGCGTGGCGCAAAAAGAAACGAAATTCGAAAGACGACTGTTTGGAGTTATTATAATTGTCTTTTATGCGATATTTTGGACATAACTGAACAGTTTGCATCAGATTCAGAGGTAGAAGCATCGATTGCACATCTTCGTCGACAAAGTTATTTATGAATAATTCCACACGATGATTATGTAGTTTAGAATGTATTTTTTCTTTTCATTGACCTCATTTTGTTTAGTTTTACTGAACACTGCTTTTATAAACTAGAAATAAATAGACTTAAAACAGAAAGAAAAATATGCTCAAATATTAAAATAGGAAAGCTCTGAACGCTGTTGAATCATAAGTTATACAGTGGACCTTATTTTGTTTGTAACAGATTTTGTCAAAGATAATAATCAATCAATTTAATCAAGTTAATGAAATTACTGTTTCTTTAAAGGTATAGCTTTTTTGGTGAGATAATCGCCCTTGAAACAGACAGGTTAGTTATTAATGACCATGTATGTTTTTTTTTTTATTGAAACGCCTCGTGTAAATAAAGCTTGGTAGGTAATCTTGATTGTAATCGTGTTCATGAATAATAATAATATAACAATAATAAAATTTATTTAATTTTTGTTATTTGAACATTTATTATTTTTGTTATTAAAAACTTACCATGATCTCTGTAACAACGCTTTTAGAGTTATTGATTTTCCCACTGAATTCACGGAATGCAGTCGTGGGTCATGCAGCTTAGATGACCACAAAATTGTTTTAGATAGGTTATACAATAATATTGTGGAAACCCTGAGTAACGCCGCTGTTGGGTCTAGCGGGAAGCGTGACCCTAAATTAAATAAAAATAGGCACTTGTGTGGCTGGAATAAGCATGTCCGAGAAGCTCATAGAGTGGCCAGGCTTAAGTTCGAAACGTGGATAGCTTGCAACCGGCCCACTTCAGGCATTATTTATGACGAAATGATCGAGTCGCGTAAAATATTCAAAAGTCGCTTGCAGTGGTGCCAGAATAATCAAGAGCAGCTTAAGATGGACATTCTGGCTAAACACAGATCGGCAAAGGACTTTTCTAAGTTCTGGAAAGCTAGTGGAAAGCATGAAGCTAAGCCTGGCCTCCCGGTGAGCGTGAATGGAAAAAGCGAAGCAGTCGATATTGCGAATATGTTCAGGGATCATTTTATGGTGCGCTCCCCGCTGGGCCCTTCAGTTTCGTCTGTTAGGTCTGAGCCCGGATATTAGGGGGAGGAGTCGCCTGTACATTTTACGGCAAGTCAAGTGAGACGCGTTTTAAAGAGAATAACGGGCGGTAAATCTCCCCGTCACGATGGGCTTAGTGTGGAGCATCTGCGGCATGCTGGGGTTCACATGCCGAGGGTCCTGGCCCTGTTCTTCACGATGTGCTGGAGTCACTCATACTTACCACATGACTTAATGAAAACCATCGTAGTGCCTATTGTGAAGAACAGGACTGGGGATATCTCGGACAGTGGGAACTATCGGCCCATATCTCTAGCAACGATCATTGCTAAAGTGCTGGACGGTGTGCTTGATTCCTTCATAGATAAATACATAAAATTACACGACGCGCAGTTTGGGTTTAGACCCGGGCTATCCACAGAGGCTGCCATCGTAGGTCTCAAGCATACTGTCCAATACTATATGGACCGCAGAACACCGGTATATGCGTGTTTCCTTGACCTCTCCAAAGCTTTTGATCTTGTCTCATACGATGTGCTCTGGAGAAAGTTGGGGAATGCGGGTATACCGGTTGGGGTGCTCAATTTGCTTAGGTATTGGTATTCCCACCAAACAAATTTTGTGAGGTGGAATAATACGCTCTCTGAAGCATATACGTTGGAAAGCGGGGTGAGACAGGGAGGTTTGACGTCACCCAAGCTTTTCAACCTATACATAAATGACCTCATCGTCGAGCTCAGCAGCAAGCGTGTCGGTTGTTCGATAGATGGCAGACGCCAGACGCCTCAACAACATTAGCTACGCGGACGACATGGTGCTGCTGAGCCCGACGGCGAGAGGTCTTGGAGAGCTGTTAAGGGTATGTGAGTCCTATGCTGCTGCACATGGTCTTATTTACAATGTCCAAAAATCCGAATATATGGTCTTTAGGGCCGCCGGTGGATGCCCTGAGTATTCTCATAAGATTACCCTAAATGGCTTGTACATAAACCGTGTCACGAAATTTAAATACCTGGGGCACTTAATTACCGAGGGTCTTGCTGATGATATGGACATTGAGAGGGAGCGCAGGGCTTTAGCGGTCAGAGGTAACATGCTGGCTCGCAGATTTTCCCGCTGCTCTGAACAAGTAAAAATAACGTTGTTTAAAGCCTATTGTCAAAGCTTTTATAAGGGAAATCTGTGAGTCAAGCACACCAAAAGATCGCTGGATGTCCTGCGCGTCCAGTATAACAACATCTTCAGGACGATGTTGGGGCTGCCTCACTTCTGTAGTGCATCGGGGATGTTCGCGCTGTATCGAACTGATGGCTTTCATGCCGTCATTCGCAAGAAAACTGTTTCCCTGATCTGCAGAAAGCGTGGCAGCTGCAACGGAATTCTGAAGACTGTTGCTGATAGGATCTCTTCTCCGATATGGGTGTCTCTTATTAAGCGGGTAATTTGATTGTTTTAATTTTTATTTTATCTTATTGTATTTTGATTGTTTTAATTTTTATTTAATCGTATTTTAAATTTGATGTTTATTTATCTTAATTGAATTGTGAGTAAATTTTATCTTGATTTTAATAATTTATGGTTATTTATTTTTGATTTTTTTGTATTTGTGTTAATGTATTTTATTTTTTAATACTTTTAATGTCACTGTATGGATCATGTTATCTGAATTAAATGAATTTTATTTTTATTTTATTTATTTTTATTTAAAAATGTAAAGAAAAATCTATAGATGAATTACAAATTGTTGAATTAAAGTAAAGGAGCACAATGAATGATACTAAGTTAGAAAGCGTCATTCATTACAGCACAAAATACCGTTTTTTTATTTAATAACAATACAGGGTGTTAGTGTAAAGAACCCTAGTAGTAGTAGTTAGTAGAACCTAAAAAAACAACCATCTCTTCTTTCGTTGCGAAAAGAAGGGATCCCTTTTTTCCAATCGTCGAAATAAATTGGTATACCTATCTAATTTTGGTACACCATTTGTTGGATTTCGTATTTGTTCATAATTTTCATTGTAGGGTAGAAGTAGAAATGACTTGCAAAATGCGTCACTATCCTATCATATCCCATCCTTTTCCCACATGCACACCTGGACTATCGCTGTCCTTGTCACCACCGACGGTGACTGTGTGAAGACCCTCGGCCACTTGAACGAGAGTAGCGTTGCTAAGAACATGCTCCCTTATTAATTTATTGTTAATTTACGGTTTGCGAATTGCCGCGAGTGCATTTACGAACTATTGTCAAAAACACTACGGAAAGTTCGTGTTTATGTGGTGAACGGCGTCTGCGCGCCCCCTCGTGCGCTGCCCTGAATCCAGCAAGGACTCGAACCCTCTGCCGACCGATACGGAGGATAGAAGACGGTGAATCTACAGGTCAGTGGTGCTGCATGTTTCCTGCCATATTCCTCTGTCCATATTTACAAGTTCGTCGTCCTAATTCGTCTCGCATTTGCAAGGTCAGACCTACCCACGTACTTCTACAACCCCCCGCATTAATACAGTCCACTATTTAAATCAAACCAGCTCCCAGCGTCTGGGATAACCGCCAACAATTTTATATTTCCGCCCAAGTAATAGGTGTTAGGCGCCACCACCATTTTTGGAGTTAATTATTGTGCTTTAAAATATTATGTTTAAATATCATTATGCATGACTAAATTTATACTTTACAATGTTATGCTTAATCATTATAATTATGATTAGAGAAAACATGTTTAAAAGAATTATGCGTAAATATTGTTATGCGAAAATATAATTAGACTTTTGTCTGGGACGCCATTGTTTAAATAAGGGGACTATATTTCTTGTCACCAAAATTTATATTTGTCATCAAGTTGTATCACCTAATAAATAGATCTATCGCCACGAAATATGTTCGTTCTCAGTTAAACAAAAAGTGTTCCCAGGTTCCAATTATCAAATTAATGTTAATATATGTGTAAAATAAGAGATGGATTACCAATAACATTGTAGTGCATTACATGAATATAAACTTCGTTCTTATAATAATAGTTTTATTACTTAAATAATAGCTTTGTGCTCAGAATGGTAGATCTGTCACCAAATAAATCGATTATAAACTAGTTTTGCCTAGGCCGACTTGGGGCACCCCGACACGGATAGATTAGGTTAGAAGGGTATGGCGGGGTCGAATGAGCGAGCGAAGCGAGCGAATAGACCCCGCCATACCATTCGTGGTTATTTTTTTATAAACCATTCAGAAGAAACTTTATGAAATTTTCTAGTTACATAATAATTATGATTTATTGGTGATCTCTTTAAATTAGTTTGCTTAAATACTTATTAGGACAAACCTTTTATATTACATACAAAAACATTTATTTGGTACTAGACCCTATATCTTCATGATTTTAGGTGATTTATTGTGGAATTGATTTTATAATGTTTGGTGACTACATTTTGGTGACAAATCTACTATTTTGAGGGCAAATCCTATTATTTAAGGAACGCAAAACTAATTAAATTGGTGATAGCTTAAATGATACCCTTTAAATAATGTGTCTACTTCGCTAACAGTTGAAGGGGAGAAACAAAAGTATGCCAAGTTATATTAGGTCTGAACATTGTATGCAAATGGATAGGATACCGTTTAAAAAAAGTGTGGCTGACTTTATTCTTCAATAGATAGATAGACAGTTCCGATGGATAAATTGTGTGAAGGAAGATATGGCTAGAAAAACCGGCCAAGTGCGAGTCGGACTCGCGCACGAAGGGTTCCGTACCAATTATTATAAAAAAAAAACACGTTTGTTGTATGGGAGCCCCCCTTAAATATTAATTTTATTCTGTTTTTAGTATTTGTTGTTATAGCGGCAACAGAAATACATCATCTGTGAAAATTTCAACTGTCTAGCTGTCACGGTTCATGAGATACAGCCTGGTGACAGACAGAGGGACAGACGGACAGATGGACAGACGGACAGATGGACAGACGGACAGACAGCGAAGTCTTAGTAATAGGGTTCCGTTTTTACCCTTTGGGTACGGAACCCTAAAAATGAGGTGACTGTTGATGACGAGTAATAGAGACCACTTCAATCACTTTTGGCCCTATCAGAATACCAGGGCAGGCAGTCTCGACATAGATAGCGACAAATTCGCTAACTTTTGATAGCTTTAGATAGAAAGTTAGCGAATTTGTCGCTATCTATGTCGAGGCTGCCGGTCCAGCGCTGTAAATTTTTTTTTAATGTCACAGCACCTTGCTGATTTAGGAGCCTTTTGGCCTTGCACATGACCAATTTGCTTGTTTTTTATTTTCCTTATGTTTACTATTTTATACAGTGTGTTTGGCTACCAGTTAACGATACTTTAATCGCATATTATATACTCATTTCTAACGACAAATACACGTTTTTACATTGTCTCCTAACCCCACACCCTGTGAATGGCAGCCATTTTGTTTTTTTAATCGGCTGATCTAGGGTATGTTTAATGTAATGCTAACATCTTATATTTATAAACGTGTACAGTAAGCGTTCATAAGTGCTGAGGCACGCTAAGGATTGTATTGCTGTGAACGCACGGTCGAGCGTCCGTGCGTCTGTATGTGTAAGTGGTCTCAATACAGTACGCACACCACAGCCACAGAGTTCGCCCAAATTGCATGTCGCACGTCACACTCCACGAAACATAAGAATATATTTCCGTTTCTTTTATTATACACGCAGCAAACCTTATTTGTGTAGCGACCTGTTCTTACAATTGGATAGCTAAAATTCACATCTATTTAGTGTTGATAGCTGTTGGGGTAATCAGATGGATTCACGATCAAAGAGATCCGAGTTCGAATCCTGTTAACAACGTGGGGTTTTTGTTTCTTGGTAACATTAGTTATTGGTTCATTATTTATTTTTTATAAGAATAAGTTAAATATTAGTAAAAAAAAACATAGTATTATTATTCAACTAATTATTTATTATTTTAACTGTTCGGTGTTGGAAGGTGGAAATAAAAAAGTCGTGGTGAATGATAACAAAAATGTTTATTCGTTTTATTTATTTATAAAATTAACAAACTTTGATGATAATTGTAACGTCACATTCCTACCTAGATGTAAAAATGTTCTCTTGTAACCGATCATAAGATTTTTTATTGTATACGGTATACCCACTTACTTTCAATTCATAATAACATACTTAAGTAACAAGGAAAGGATATTCTAATCACACAAATATAACATATAGTTGATACCCACTTATTATAGGTATCGGTAATCAGCAGAGTTTATTGAAAACAAATATAAATAATTTAGACTTTATGAATATATTTTTTTGTGACGTCACAATAAATGTAACTCGTATTGAGGTTATAGTTTAAGTGTTCATTTTCCCGAAGAAAAGAAGATTGAAACTAAACCTCAATTTAAGATCATTAATATAATTACGGATAAGTTAATATTCACTAAATATTTTGTTACACATCTAATTAAAACTAAAGCATTTAGTGATTAATTTTGTAGCATGACATCTTCTAATACTTCTACATAATTAAGTAGAACTGTTGGCGCGTGGAGGAATAAAAGCCAGTTCTCCTGGCCCTGCTGCACTTATCCATCCCCACATGATCCCCACATATTAGCCATAATTCGACATGAGTCTGTATTAGGGATTATGTTTTTGTCAGACCAGCAGAGTGTTATTCTTGCGCCATATATGAAGCCTACCCTTTTGACTTTATTTAAAAAGTCCAGTAAAAATCTAAATAATCCCGTGCGAAACGTAATCGTTCTTCTATAACTCTTTCTGTCAAGAAGGGCTTCTTAGCTGGTCTTCTTGATACAAGCCTTCAGCGTGGAGGGCACGGCGAACAGTTTGTGATGAGGTGTCAAATAATTCCACAAAGTGTCTCGTAGGTGTGAAACCATTTGTTTCTTATTCGCCAACCATATATTATGTCGTCGCTGCGCATCGATAATAAGCGACGGCTTTCCACTTCATTGTCGACTAGCAAGGCCTTTTGATCTGACTCACAGTATTCCTCTAAAACAAAAAACAAAAAAATGATGTTAGGCAGCTATAATAAAATACTGAAGTTATCATTCACTCTGCATTTATAAATCCAATAATTAACACTAATTATTTATCTTTTATGTCTCATGATGGATTTAAAATCAATTTATTAATCCTTAAGTCACCAAATAAATAAACAATAACAAAGTAGGCTTTAATTTTTAATAAAAATTTGTTACTATAATTCATAAATATAATACTCACATTAGTCCGGTTTCTTCAGATATTTGTGTTCTATTAAGACCACTTTTATGCAACACGATAATATTAGTCGCCCTCGCCTCAATATCAATATTTGCCTGCATTTTAAGAAATACCAACAACAATACCGCTATCTATTAAACCACACGTCACTAACCAAATTTAACACAACCAAACGACAACGTTCATTTCGATCAAGTAAAATATCCATAAAACTCAGGTTTACCTCACAGAAATATAAATTCTTGACTTATTTTTTATGATCTACCTTCTTCTAACTTTATGAAATGTGTGAACAAAGCGAGAATATTTTTCTGTCCCATTACTTCCAATCGAGTAAACACTTACAAAAAGTCTAAAAGTAACAATGTGAGATTTGAACTCACGGCTTACTGATTCACTCTTAGATGTGGACGCGCCTAACCACTAGGCCATCTTGACTTATATTTCAAAGTTGAAATTTTGGACTACATTTACTTGTAGATGACAATGTCTATTTTCTTGAAAGTAGAAGGTCGTAAGTCAAACTAAACGTCAAGCTATTGCTTTGTGAGATTGCCTATCGACTTTTGGTCGACACTGTACTTGGCGATAGAAATGAGTATTTAATGTGCCCTTATAGTATCGGTAACCGGAATGAGCCGTAGGCTTGTGGGACGAGTTGATGAACGACTCAGCCAAACACATTGTATAATTTTGTCTTATTGTCTATTTTTTTTTTTCTGTTATGTCCTGTGTGAGTTTAATAAATACTTTTTCTTTCTTTCTTTCTTTAAGTACGGAAAAAGTCATGCTGCGCCGATAACAAATAAATTAGGATAAGAGATGATGATTAATACATGTGTTTATTTTTAAAACTCTGGTATTTTGAAGTTTAGGTTGATAATAGTCTTAATTAAAAACAAGTTCGTATCTATAGATAGAAATATTACAAAAGTGCAAAACACAACTCGTACAAAAAAAACGTGTACGGTCAACCAATTTAAAATTTACATTTTATAATGTACTTTGCATGTTAAAATGTAAACCATTTAAAATTTACATTTTACAATGTACTTTGCATGTTAAAATGTAAACCAAATAGCTTGCTCAACCATACGTCGTATCATCATTCTTCTGCATTTTTTCAAATTTATTTTATTTCGGCGTAACATGTCTTTTTTTTCCAAACTTCGCTCGTTTAGGTTTGTCAGTTCAAAACGCAGTACAGAAGAATCTTTGAGTAAGTATCCAGAAAGCTTAGTAAAGTTAAAACTGTTTTCAAAGTGTTTTGAATTTCTACCCTGGCTTTCAACAGGACCTTTTGGGTAGCCCGTGTCAAGATATCGGAATGCGGTTACCGGCTCTGAATGAAGGCAGGACACAGTCATGGCAAAACGTGGTGCAGTTAAGGTCGAGAGACGATCCAAAAAATATGGGCAGAACACCGACTACTAACTGGGTGGTTGTCATTTACAAGGTTTTGGGTAATAGTCGATAAAATATTATTTTATATATTATTTATTCACTCATTCTATTTTTAAGATTATTATAAAAAAAAAAAAACAAAATCTACAAAAAAGCAAACTGCAAAATAACGACAGTATAACAAGTTATTAACGACATAACTTTGAATGGAAAAGTAGCATCAACGTAGAACATTCTGCAGGCATTCATCTTGTCGAAAGTCGCTCGATGTAGCCGTTTTATATTCCTGCACATTTTTTTCTCAGCATCTGCAATGTAACACAAACTTTTAACGCTACTTATTTCAATTGATGGAAACATCAGACGGGTTTTGAAAATTATAATAATTGTTTTAGGGTTCCGTACCCAAAAGGTAAAAACGGAACCCTTATAAGACTTCGCTGTCTGTCCGTCTGTCCGTCTGTCTGTCACCAGGCTGTATCTCATGAACCGTGACAGCTAGACAGTTGAAATTTTCACAGATGATGTATTTCTGTTGCCACTATAACAACAAATACTAAAAACAGAATTAAATCAATATTTAAGGGGGGCTCCCATACAACAAACGTGATTTTCTTGCAGTTTTGTCTAATGTTTTTAAATAATGGTACGGAACCCTTCGTGCACGAGTCCGACTCGCACTTGGCCGGTTTTTTTTTTTACTTTTGTCGTGTCGTCCATTTCAAAATTTAAGTTTAAAAAGCTTTGAAAAGAACTAGTGCTAGATCAAAAACGTCAGCTACGGCTTCGGACAAATACAGTGAAGGTGGAGTTGAGGACTTGAGGTGTGAAACATTTTACTCCTATTTTGAACAAATAAAATTAAATGAATATTGCACCCGTGACCATCTTGCTAATTATTTCATATTTTATTATAAGTATAACAACAGGCCAAAAAATATTATTGGCTTTGTAGCACTTATCATCCCAGAAAAAAGTCCGTTAAAATTACCTGAACAATCTGATTTTAAAATAAACGTGCATGAGGTTAGAACGTTATCCATTGCGATGTAGAATTTTTCACAATACACGCTCAAAATTATTTTGCATATCAAACCCTTGATAACCCTGATGTACAAGCTAGTAATGGAAACTCGTGCCATAAACTGCAATAAAAATTCATTACACGCATAATAATGCAGAAATTCTACGACACATAAAAATAAACTGGATCAATTAATTCTTTAAAACTAAGTACTTACTAATATCCAATCATTTCCTGTAGATAATTTGAACAATAAAATTGCGGTTTGCAATTTGATTAACGAGCTATAAAAAATCTCGATGCTCTGAAACACGATCTAAATGAACGTATGCATTAATATAGACCAAGATTATTTTAGCTGACGTCTAAAATAGTAATCAAACATACCGTATACTGAAATGAATTCTTATAGAACTCATAATATTCCAGAATGTTAACGTACGCTTGAAACATTATTTTGCAGTTAGTTTCATTGTCCCTTTGATCCATCTGATGCAAACGCCTAGCTTGAATGTTCCATAAATCAACTTTATAGCTTAATAGCGTAATTAGTCTGCTAGCGTAATTAAAATGGAAATCAAAACATAGTGGAAGTAACAAATAGACAATGTCAATAATGGAAACCACAAAACTAGCAATGCAAAAAAACATGTTGACCATAAAAATTCCGAAGATAACAATGACACTGATCCAATTCCAAATGACGAAGCGTTTGAAAATATTATTTTTATTAAGGAACCTGTGAACGTGTTGAATTTTTAGGACAAACAAAGTGTTGGTTTTCGTTTCCAAGACATTGATTGTATAATTTATGATAAATCCAAAGGAGTACAAGATCAATTCAACGTAGGAGCTGACGTACATTATATTTAAATAATTTCTAATGACATCGTTAAAATGCAGCTCGTAGATACGGTAACTGTTGACAATAAGGAATAACATCATGAAACATAATGACACTAGCTTTATCGTAACGCTGTTTGGGTATATGAAGTTATCCTTAATACGATATTTGGGACAGAAAAAAAGGTTTTGCATGAGGTTTAAAGGCAAAAGCATGGACTGAACATCTTTATCAATAAAGTTATCCAACAGAACTGTCACAGGATGGCCTGGTCTTTTATTTAAACGTATTGTTTTTCTTAGAGACGTCATATCTTTTGAATTATAGGAACACAAATGACATTAATAAATTGAAATCCGTTTCACCCGTTCGATAAATTTAATCTTATAATATTAATGAAATAGCCTTTCTAAAATTAGTCTGTATTGTCTAGTCGGTACATATAAAATTTTAAGTCCTGACTGGCTGACTGATATATCACGCACAACCATGACATTTGGAGGGTTTGTTCCTTGTGAAGAGTAGGTATCCCCTAAGAAAAAGGGTTTCTCAAAATTCCAAGTCTAAGAGACAGAAAGTTTTCGATGTTGTTTCTCAGGGGAGTCTGTATTTCTTCTGATGATTCCTGTAACACCATCGAACTATTCCTGTATTCAAAAGAGTGCAGTTCCCATCAAAATCACAGAAGATTGTCATCAATGGATACGAGTCTGATTACAGGGTCCATATTGGCTCACCTAAAGTTCTTTACCCGAAATTGTTCTTCCTAATGATTTGTAATCCGAATGATCACTCTTCCTAAAATTTTTCATCCTAAAGTTTTCATTCATACTATTTGTAGTGCTACCGGCGATGTTCATAACACTCATGTTTCCGAAAATTGTAATTAATAACATCATTAATGCGAATATATTTAAACTCCTACTGTTTTTTATCATAACGCTTTTATCCCTAAACATAATTACCATAATATTTTCAGTCATACTCAGAAAGAAACATTTACCAAGTGATGTGGGTAGAAGATGATTTTATAGTTTTAATTTGAGGGTATGATTATTATTTGGGGGTATGCTTTACATAATGTACTTATTACTATAACTACACCTGAAATAATTATGTCTAAAAAACCGGTCAAGTGCGAGTCGGACTCCCGCACGAAGGGTTCCGTACCAATTATTATAAAAAAATCACGTTTGTTGTATGGGAGCCCCCCTTAAATATTAATTTTATTCTGTTTTTAGTATTTGTTGTTATAGCGGCAACAGAAATACATCATCTGTGAAAATTTCAACTGTCTAGCTGCACGGTTCATGAGATACAGCCTGGTGACAGACAGGCGGACAGACGGACAGACAGCGAAGTCTTAGTAATAGGGTTCCGTTTTTACCCTTTGGGTACGGAACCCTAAAAACCAACTGTTTAGAATGATTAAAGGTCGTTTCACTGATTTTTGTCTTAAATTAATGAAATTCAGGTCAGAGTGTCGTCATGGGGCACTATGAAAAAAAAATACGCTCGCTCGGCTCGCGCGTAGTTGGTCACAGTTGTAAATTAACCTATGGATATCTTTGCAGGTACACACCGCTATAAATATATATGAAAAACATTTATTTAACTACTTGTACCGTACTATTATTTGGCATACAATTAACGAACCACCAGATTTAACAAAATGTCACGGCAAAAAAATCACTTTTGGTTGCCAAAATCAGTAAATGATCACCAAAATTATTAATCCCTTATTTATCGTGAAATTAGAACCAAAAATGTATTTTTGACCACCAGAAATTGAACTATTATGCTCTTGCATCCGAGTCGAGGGAGACCCGGTTGACGGAGCCCCGCTTGGCGGGGCTTCTACTTCTGAATGGTTTATAAAAAAATAGTATATAGTCTTATAATATAATAGTCGGGGTGCCCCAAGTCGGCTGCAAAACTAGTTTGTCATCAACCACCTCATTAAAATTTGGTGCTCAATTTACTAAATTTGGTAATGTAAGCGGGGTATGTGTGAGGAGATAACTAAACCCACAATAATGTAACAATAATCATTTATTTATCTAACGGTGGCAGAATACAGAGATAAGTCGAACGTTAAATGACAACAACAAAAGGTACTAAAAACGTTACGTTATTAACAAGGTGAAATAACTAAGGAACTAACTAACAGAAATAACTAGGAAATGAATTAACAGAAATAACTAAGGAATGGACTGATAGAAATAACTAAGAAATGAACTAACAGAAATAACTAAGGAATCCCTACACGCGTTGTATATCGTCTGAGTGGCTGTGCGGTTCGCTAACGACGCCAACACAACCAAACGTACAATAAACGCCGCTAGCTCAAGTCCAGCAAGGGGCGAGGTAATCACGACCGACCTAGGTCGATACTGAGAGTACACTCGGAGCGTGCCGAATGCGAACTGTCGCTGCTGGCTCTGCGAGGTGCTTTATAGGCGGTCAGGGCCGCGTCGGGGTCGCGTCGCGGGGCGAGAAGGCGGCGGCTCGGCGGGTCGGGCGGACTGCGCTGGAGTAGTAGTACCGCGTTGATGTGTTTGACGCGTTACAGTCTCCCCCTCTGGTCCCGAAGTTGACCCGACGAGGAGACCAGGTGATGTTCCCATTGCTGTCTGCTGCTTCCTTGGCCTGCCGCGTCTGCGCAAAGGTCTTTCTGGATTAGGTAAGTTTGAGGCTGAGCCTTGGTATGGGCTCAGCGCGGAAGAATGGTAAATACCCAAAGGGATTTTTGGGTCCGCCGGGTGTGCCACTTCGTAAGAGCAGGGCCCGTGCCGTCGCAGGATGACGTAGGGCCCGTCACGACGTGGAGCCAGCTTCGCCGTGTGGTACCGGGCTGCGTTACTCAGGACATTGGCCGCAACCAGGACAAGGTCGCCGGGTTGGTAGACAGGAGCAGGTCGTCGACGTTCATCCATCCACTTCTTTCTTGTTTCTTCTTTGGTCTCTTGCACTTCTTTTGCTCTTTTCAGTGTATCTGCTAATAGAAGGAGTTTAGGGGTTATTTCAGGTATAAAGTTTTCGGATAAAACTGTCTGACGAAGATCGTGTTTAACGTCATCATATGTTCTTAGTTCCCTGCCAAAGGTAAGATATGCCGGTGTATGCCCTGTACTAAGACAGTTTGACGTGTTCATGGCATATCTGATGCTCGCCAATTTTTCTGCCCAAGTGCGGTGATCGCCTTCCACCAAAATGGCAAGTTGAGTTTTTAGGTCTCGGTTCTTTCTCTCGACTGGGTTTGCTTCTGGATGGTAGACCGGGGTGAACGCATGTTGTATGTTTAGGCAGTAAGCAAGTTTTTGAATTACCGAACTAACAAATTGCGTTCCGTTGTCGCTTATCAGTCGTCGAGGGACTCCATAACGCAGGGAAACTTCATTGAGTAATGCAGTTGCGCAAGCCTCAGCGGTAGCTTGTTCTAAGGCAAATAATTCAACCCATCGAGTGGCGACGTCTTCGACGATAAATATCCAGGCTTTATTATCTGAGGTCGGAGGAAGTGGTCCGAATAGGTCAAAAGATAATGTTTCCCATCTCTGATTCAGTGCCGTAGTCTGTAATAACCCTGCTGGTTTTAAGTTACTAGGTTTATATCTTTGACACTTGATACAGTCTTGTACGTAGCGTTCAATTTCCTTGCGCATTCCTTTCCAATAATATCTAGCGGCTATCCGGCGAAAAGTTTTGTCAGCACCATAATGGCCAGCGGTTGGTTCATCGTGATATTGCGAAAGTATGGTCGATCTTTCATGTTGAGGGATGACCAATTGCGCGCTATCGTTGTCGCTATCTTGTATATAGCGGTGTAGTAGCCCATTATTAATGATGTAACCTTTGTTCGCCCAATAAACAGCGTCCTCATCTTGCACTGGTTTCTCCAGTGCATCCACGATTGTCTTCAAATAGCTATCTTTTAGTTGTTCTTGTCGTATTTCGGCTGCAGAGCGGCAAGGCATATCTATGGATACTATGCAAACTCCACAATTCCCTTGCAGTTCAGAGCACGAAGGTCTGGAAAGGTTGTCAGCAACCACGTTGGTTTTTCCTGGTATATATTCCACTGATAAATTATAATTATGGTTGGAGTTGTAATGCCCATCTTGCGAGTCGCCCTGTGGGAGATTTAATGGACATCAGCCATTTCAGTGCTTGATGATCGGTGGCAATTATTACCGAAGAGCCTTCTATATAGCCTCTAAACTTTGATACAGCCCATACGACTGCCAATGCTTCCCGCTCTGTAGTGGAATAATTCCGTTCCGCCGTAGTCAACAAACGACTTGCATATTCCACGGGGTGCTCCGTTGTGCCCTCCCCCTGCACCAAAACAGCTCCAATTGCGTAATCACTAGCGTCCGTTTTAATTACATAATTATGGTTTGCTTAAATCCGCTTGACATAAGATTGGTGCACTAGTTAGGCATCGTTTAAGCTCACTGAAAGCGTCCCTTTGACTTATTCCCCACTCCCATGATGCGTCCTTTTTCGTCAATCGGGTAAGTGGTTGAGTAATCTTCGCAAAATGCGGTACGAAACGGCGATACCAGGAACAAGTCTGCAGGAAAGATTGTACTTGCCGGACATTTGTCGGCGCTGGCATATCAAGTATAGCTGATATTTTCGCAGGATCTGTGCACAAGCCTGTTTTGGTTATGATGTGTCCTAGGTAGGGAATCTGGTCTTGACAAAATCGACACTTTTGTCGGTTGATAACGACATTATTTTCTCGCAGAAGTTGAAAAAGTCTATCCAGGTCTTGCAGGTGCTGTCCAAATGTTGGAGAGAGCAGGATCAGGTCATCCAAATAAGCCAGTAACTTCACTTCATCCAGTTGCAGCCTCAATCTATCGATAAACCGCTGGAAAGTTGCTGGAGCGTTGCGCAACCCAAATGGCATTCGTTTGAATTGATAAAGTCCGAACGGTGTGACGAAGGCTGTCTTTTCTTGATCTTCGTTACGTACTTTAATTTGCCAGTACCCCGCTTTAAGGTCTAAAGATGACATGTAAGGAGTCGGTTTGGCTTCATGTAGTAAATCATCTATTCTGGGTAAGGGATACGCATCAGCCACGGTTATACTATTTAGCTGGCGGTAATCTATGCAAACCCTTATGTCACCGTTCTTCTTGGGGACCATTACAACAGGTGCTGCCCATGGATACTTCGATGGCGTGATAATACCCTCTTCCAGCATCTGAGTAACCTCCTTACGTAGAATTTCTTTACGCTGTGGAGATAGTCGGTATGGGGGCACAGCAATTGGTTTGTGGTTCCCGGTTTCAATACTATGCTCCACGAGGCTTGCGGGTTCTCCGTTACCGATAAAGACTGTAGAATGTCGTTCCAATACAGTATTCAGCTGGATACTCTCATCCGTGGTTGTGTCTTCTAAATCAGATACTGTGACCATAGCAATATCGATGTTAGGACCAAACAGCTGCTGACTGTGTGGGGAGAGTGTTACTTCAGCACCATTAATATTTGATTGCGCATCCCGAAATAATGCCCCGACAAATCTCGGCGAGTAGCCGGACAGCGTGGGTTCTAGTCGCGAGGGTGATTGTGGCGGCGTATGGAACTCAATTACGGGAGGCGGTCCGTACGAATCTGCCATGCTACTTTCCTCAGGAACGTATGTGGTTGGAGACGGTGTCGCAGGCAACGGGCTAAGCATCGGTTCCAGAGAAGTGATTTTGGCTAACCTAGAAATCACTGACTCGGTTTCTTCCGGTTCCGTTTGCACCATGAACACGTTTGCATCAACTTCTTCTTCGTTGTAGAGATCGTGTTTCTTGCCAGGCTCATCCAGGAAATGGAATAATAACTGCGGTAAGTTGAGCACGATGCCTGCATCTTGAATAAAATCTACTCCTAGGAGCGTTCTGTTATCATGTGACTCAGGCAACACGATAAAATTTGTGGGGATCATCCGACCACATAATGTGATTGTAACCGCTGCTGTCTTGACAGGCTGTCTCCTCCGTAAACCATCAGCAAGGGTAATCGTCGCTTTTACAGTTTTGAATTCGACTCCCTTTCGCTTTAGCATAATGTACAATGACGTAGATGCAACACTCAACCTGGCCCCAGAATCGATGTGAGCTTGTCCGTTGACGCCAGCGATGCAAATCTTGACAGTTGGCCTAAGTCGTGCTGTAGCTACCAGGTTAGAACTGAGGGAACAAAACTCGACGTTCACTGCGTCAACTTTGTTTCTGTTTCACTTTGGGCATTTGCTCCGGACTACGCCGGGCTCACCGCAACCGTAACAGGTGATTTTGTGACTAGGCGTTGGTCTGGATGCAGCTGGAATTACCGCACCATCTACCGTTGGAGTCTTATCTTGACTTGTCGGTTTTCTTGCGACACTCTTGTCCGTTATGGCCAAAAGCACGGCAGAAGGTACACCTGAGTAACGACTCAGGTGTACCTTCTGCCGTGCTTTTGGCACAAAAAAAAAAAAAAAAAAAAAAAGCACCAACTCTGCCACTCCATCAGGGAAACGTCCCTGATGGAGTGGCAGAGTTGGTGCTTGATTGTGCAGCGACTAATTCTTCAATTTGTCGTACCTTCGACAAGAATTCATCAAAGGTCGCAACAGAATCTCTTGGTATTCTATCTCTTATATTTATATGTAGGGAAGTATACAAGAGATTCAGGCCTTGCGATGGAGTAAGAGAAGGCTTGGGCAACTCCGCCATAAGGGCTCGTTTCTTGGCAACAAATAATTCCGTACCCACAGGACTCTGTTGCTTATTGCAAACAATCTCATCATATACCAGATAAGCTGGTCTCTTCGGCGCAAATGTTGTCCTTATCAGGGACACAGCTTCTTGCCAGTTCGTGATTGTGTCTTTCACTCCTAGCCACCAGATGGATGCCTCGTCAACCAGTAGCAATGTGAGCCTCTCAATGGCGTTGTCATTGCTTATTGCCTCTATTTTCTTATACGTACTGACGGTTGACAGAAATGCCTCAACCACTGCCGTATTCCGAGATCCGTTGAAGCGAGCAGTGCATGACGCAAAGCTACCAGATTTTTGTGGGACCTGATCATTCCGACTGGCTAAGACCCCTAACAGGTCGCGAAACTGGTCGTCTGAGAAGCTGTCGTTCGACATATTAATGCCTAAATTCCTACGACTACGCCTAGGTAATATTTTATAAAACTCAATGTTGTTGACTATTTTGCCCTATTAAGTAAAATTCTGCTTACCCCGTAGGGGTCCTAGCGTGAAGATATTAAAACAAAACAATAGCGGCTGAAATGCCGAAGTAAACAACTAAAGTAAATAAAAAAAAAAAAAATTGAGGGTAGATAGTTAAAACTAGTATCACTAAAACAAAAGAATAAAAAAAAACCTAACAGTTACATGGGTACCTATTTTATCTACTAACATAAACTAGAGAAAGCCCCTACGTTGGGCCGCCAGATGTAAGCGGGGTATGTGTGAGGAGATAACTAAACCCACAATAATGTAACAATAATTATTTATTTATCTAACGGTGGCAGAATACAGAGATAAGTCGAACGTTAAATGACAACAACAATAGGTACTAAAAACGTTACGTTATTAACAAGGTGAAATAACTAAGGAACTAACTAACAGAAATAACTAGGAAATGAATTAACAGAAATAACTAAGGAATGGACTGATAGAAATAACTAAGAAATTAACTAACAGAAATAACTAAGGAATCCCTACACGCGTTGTATATCGTCTGAGTGGCTGTGCGGTTCGCTAACGACGCCAACACAACCAAACGTACAATAAACGCCGCTAGCTCAAGTCCAGCAAGGGGCGAGGTAATCACGACCGACCTAGGTCGATACTGAGAGTACACTCGGAGCGTGCCGAACGCGAACTGTCGCTGCTTTTTTTTTTTTTTTTTTTAGGAGGGACCACTCGCAGTTGCAACTCTAGACGGTTGCTTGACTGCTTAACCGGACAATCCTGTGGTGGCCAAAAATTACTTTAAGGCCCCCAGCCAGGGCTTACAAACTAACAGGAATTACACATTAAATGAACCGTCACTAAGGACACCCCCTGTGGGGTTCGGGCCTCGGCTTAGTGGGTCATTGACAAGAGGGCAGCAAGGGACAACAACAGGCTGGGTCGGATCATTAATTGGCTCATCGAGCATGTCGGGCTGGGGTCGGGCAGTGATGTTACTGGGGGGTCGCGGGGGTCCACGCCGGCGGGACCGGATTCGCGGTTTAAATCGGTTTTTGTATTTGTACCTACGTAGTGTACTCGTTTCCCTACAGCTTTCTTGGTAAAGGGTGATGGGATCGTCGGGTGTGAGAAGGGTCAGCCTAGGTCAACGAATCCTAGATAAGTTAGAGGGGACATAACTGGCTGCTGAGGAAATCAGCGGATTCGGGTGTTTTTCGGCCACATCGAAAAAGCCCTTGGTCAGACGTTTTATGTACTGCATCATGGTGGGGATTTTGAGATCAAAATCCCCACCATGATTTGCTCATTCCTAACGTAAGGTGGGGCACCTGTGGCCTTTCGCAAGAACCTATTCTGAAGGGTCTGCATCTTATGAAGATGGTAGGGTTTGGTGTGCGCAAAAACGGGACATGCGAAAGTCATGATAGGCCTGATGCACGCGGTGTAAATACGCAATTTGCACTTGAGTGACAATTTGCTACGTGCGTTCAGAATGGAGTGAAGCCTACCGAGAGCAAAGGCGGCACGCGAACGCACCGTCTTTATATGCTCGCCAAAGTTAAGGCGTCGGTCTAGGAGGACCCCCAAATACTTGGCTCGCTTCGTCCAAGGGATTGGCTTGCCTAGCATGGTGATCGGACTAGGGGTCTCGGGGAAGTGTTGACGGGGGCTTGAGAAAAGTACCGCCTGGCTCTTGTCGGGATTGACCTCGATTCTCCGTTTCCGTGTGCGAGTGATGTTAGAGGGACTCCTACCGGAGTAGAAAATGGCCGTGTCGTCTGCGAACAGGGCTAAGTCGGATGCTTTACTCCTGGGGATGTCGCTGGTGAATAGCGTGAATGCTAATGGGGAGATCACCGATCCCTGGGGGACACCGGCGCGGATCGGATGAGGGGCTGAGAGTGCACCTTCGATACGGTATCGAAATGTGCGGTTTGACAGGAAGTCACGAAGGATGAGCACGAGACGATCAGGCACACCGAGCTGGTATAGCTTGTATATCAGCCAGTTGTGCCAGACCTTGTCAAATGCTTTCGCGATATCAAAGAACAAGGCACCGGTCATCAGGCCTCGCTGAAAGCGGGCGCTGATGTGCTTGACGATGCGGTGCACTTGTTGGACACAAGAGTGTTGGGATCTAAATCCAAACTGCTCTTTTGGAATTAAACTCTTTGCTTCGGCAAAGTTCTTGAGACGCTTATAAATAAGCCTCTCGTAGATTTTGCCTATGATTGAGGAGACTAATGGGGCGGTAACTACTCGGGGAGGATTTAGGCTTGCCCTGTTTGGGAATACCAATAACGGTAGCCTGTTTCCACGATTGTGGGAAGATGTTGTTCGTTAAGGCGCTATTGAAGATAGCGGTCAATAACACTATGAGAGCGGGGGAGAAAAGTTTGAACACCCTATTGGTGATTCCATCAGAGCCAGGGGCTTTCCTGGATTTGAGACCTTTTATGATGTCCTCTACCTCGTCTGGAGTGACTGGAGGAATGGGATCATCAGCGTCTTCGACGGGCGGTAGTGAGGTCCTGCGTTCGACTTCGGCATCCACCTTTGCGAGGTGAGCCATGTCTACTGGCAGGGTACTGGGGGAGCATTGGGCCTCTAGGCTGTCGGCTAGGCACTCGGCTTTGTCGTCGTCCTCAAAGGCGACGGTGTTATCGGGACGAATGAGAGGGGGCATAGCGGCGACTTTAGAGGAACGAAGTTTCCTCTGCAAGTCCCAAAAAGCCTGATGGGTCGGTTCGAGTTCACCGAGCATCTTGTCCCCTCACGCAGCTTTTTGACGCGTCCGCTTACTTTGCGTTGTAAGCGGCGCATGAAAGTTTTGTTAGCGGCGCAGGGAAAAGAGCTGTAGGTTCGGACGGCCGCGTTCTTCTCAGTCACAAGATCACGCACATCATCCGGGAGTTTCCAGCGGTGATCATCCGCCGGAACTTCCCTTGAACAATCGTTCAGGACTGATTGTACGTGTTCTGTGAATAAGCTGATCGCGGCCTCCGTGTCGGCTACAGTTTCGATGTTGTCGGGGATCTGGTCTAAGTGAGGGGACTCGGTGGATTTCAGCAAATCGCTTACTTTCCTCCAGTCCGTGATAGTTTTAGTGGAGGGAGGCCTAGTGGGGTCAAAAGGACCTATCCTAGGAGCGAGTTCAATGATAACTGGTCTATGGTCGGAGTTGAGTTCGTCAACCGCTTCTATAGAATGTAATCGCAAGTTTACATTCTTTAGAAGCGCGACGTCTAGCACGTCAGGGCTATGGTTGGGGTTGTGGGGGTAATGAGTAGGATGCATTGGGGCAATGACATCGAAGTTGAGGGAAGAGCAGAGGTTGGATATAATACTGCCTCTACGGGTTGTCAAACTACTATTCCACGAGGGATGTTTCGCGTTAAGATCCCCCGCCAGAAGGCCGGAGTCACTTAGATTGAGGAGGGTGGTGAGGTCATCTTTAATGACGGCGTTAATCGTCGTGGCGGATACGGTGGTGTTGGCGGGTGGAAGGTAAGCCGAGATAATAGTGATGGATTGATGACCTGTCATGCCCAGCCGACAGACTGAGACTTCAAAACGGGAAACGGTGGGAACTGTCACTGCTGGCTCTGCGAGGTGCTTTATAGGCGGTCAGGGCCGCGTCGGGGTCGCGTCGCGGGGCGAGGAGGCGGCGGCTCGGCGGGTCGGGCGGACTGCGCTGGAGTAGTAGTACCGCGTTGATGTGTTTGACGCGTTACAGTAATCAATTGATATTTTAAGTGATAGATGTTAGTGGTCACAAAGTTAATTTTGGTGGTCATTATATTTTTTTTTTTTTATTATTTTGTATTGTATTATTATTCTTATATGTTATACATGTTATGTGAAAATAAAGTTACGCAAAATTCATGTATATAATACTGATTATTATGAATAAAAATAAATCTAAACAAAAAATATATCACTTTGAATAATGGTTATGTTGAGAAAATATAGGAAAACAAATAAAAGTATAATAGATGTTTATTGCTACTGACATTATGAAGTTGAATGCTTCGGAATTATGAACATTAGAGACAGAGTAGTTAGGAATTGTGATTGTTAGGATGAAAAATGTTAGGAAGAACATTTTCGGATTTCCAATCATCGGAGTTGAAAATTTAGGTGAACTTTGGCGCACCCCTGATTACACAGTTGTCGAATCCGGCGTGCCCCAAGGTTCAGTCTTGGGTCTTTTATTGTTTATCTTGTTCATTAACGACATAAAGTCCCGTATAGTTAACTCTAAATTTCTCATGTACGCCGATGACATCAAAATTTTTAAATGCTGTACAAGTATGCAGGACTGCTTGCTATTACAAGAAGATCTATGCAGACTTTCGCAATATTGTCTTGAGAATAAACTTTATCTCAGTTTACCAAAATGTCATTATATTTGTTTTACCAAAAATAAAACAAGTATTAAATTTCCCTACACACTAAATGACATAAATTTGAATAAAACTGATTGTACGCGTGATCTTGGCGTACTACTTGATAGTAAGTTACATTTTGACATACATATTGACAACATCATTAATAGAGCCTTTCAGATGTATGGGTTCATAATGCGGTCTTGTAAAGAATTTAAAAAGATTTCTACTTTCCTCTTCTTGTATAAAACTTTAGTCCGTTCTCAGTTGGAATACGCGGTGCCTATTTGGAGCCCATTTTACGAAAAATATAAGCAGTAAGCACAGACTAGTAATGGTACAGAAAAAATTTCTTCGCACTACACATTATAAGTGTTACCATACCAAGATTTCCTATGCAGATCTGATAAAACAGTACAACATATTAAGCTTGGAGCACAGGCGTTCACTGCTGATGGTTATGATGCTGTACGGCATATGCAACAATAGGTTTAATTGTATGGAACTTTCAAATAAACTATGTTATGTAGTACCTAGGACTGTTAATCGGCGGGAAGTGCGGGCAACCCGCTTGTTCTACACAGAGAAGTGTAGAACAAATGGTGGGGAGAGAGCTCCACTCCGCCGATTATTAGAAACGTACAACTTGCATTTTATAAATTTAGATATTTTCGCTCTTAATCAGAACAAATTTAGAAAAATAGCTATTGAATTACCTTCTGGTCATCCTTAACGATGGCTGCTTCTTGCTGATGATTTCTAGTAAGAAGATCGTACCAACCCAGAATTATTGAAATGCATACTACCTTGAGCTCATGCCAGCCTGGTACTTTTTGAAGTGTGTTCTGACGTCACGAGCTCCTACTTCCGGGTTTTGATGCGTTTTATCTTTGTCAATATTGATTGATTTACAAAAACAAACAATACGTATCAATTATTTTCCAATGCTCTAACTGACGAACTAAATAGATTTGCAATTTATTGATGGTGGAAACTAGCCTATTCTGCCTAAATGAAGTTTTTTTTTTATGATCCATGAATGTCTTACAGCTGGCTTTCCCATATGTTTACTGCTATTCTTTACGTGCGGCACCTCGAACCGTTGATCGCAGTCCACATCCAGATCATCTTGCTACATCTTTCTGGGCTAGCATCGGCTGCAACGTCCATCCTCAGGCCCTATTGCGTGGAGGCTTTTGCCTAGGGATCGTTATGCATGTGGCTTACGTGGCCCACCCAATACCATATGAGCCTGGTAGCTTTTTCATCTACGATCTAAGGGTTAAAATTGAAAAAGGAGATATATGCGTGAAGGTTCGTATTTTTGCCGACGAATAATTCTAGTGGACAAACTACTTGCAACTATGTGGCAAGGGATGACAATTTCTGAACATCCTAGTCGTCAACGCCTCTCTCAATGCAAGCAGTTGAGTTATATGATTCAATAAACTAGAATCTATAAAGAGAGAGAGAGAGATAATCGATAAAGACTTTGTGTGCACTCGAACTCCTTGGCCCTATCCAAGGAGTTCGAGTGCACACAAAGTCTTTCGGGACATCGGCAAATGGTTGGTCGATTCTTCCCGTGACCAGAGATCGATCAATTTTTTTGCCAGAGAATCAGCATTATCGCCTAACGTGGCAATGCTACCAGCCTTCTGAGCACTATTCCCGTAAAACAGCGATGCGGACGAATTTTTGACGCCCTCTAATTTTGTTCTGCTTTTTACATGTTTTTTTTTTTTTAATTACTATTTGAACGTTTTTTAAACTCGTAGTTTGTGAATTACCAATGTATGCCCATTTCACTTCACCTACATTGTAGCATGGTACCCTTCGCTTATGATATGCTCCACGTTCCTGTTCCTTGCTTCATCCAGAATAAATCCGAGAAGTCCACAATGTCCTCCTGTATGTGTAAGTATCCTGAGCTGTACCACTCCTGGACAAAGGCCTCCCACTCAACGAAAAACTTCCATGAAAGCCTCATAGTTGCGTCAAACAATTATTTATCGTGTAACATAATTACAGCTTCTATTGGCATCGCTAACCTCGTTTCGAGTTTGAGAGCACCGCCAGGAAATCCCCCATTCCTTTTTCATTGCATAATACCTACGTAGCTAAATCTTAATAATAATAAAAAGACACCCTGTTTTTATTAGCTTATAATAAACATATCAATGTGAAAAGAGAAGGCTTATATCGACAAAAGGAATATGACAAGTGCAATGAAAAAATATGTAGCGCACTAAACCTTTGATGGTAGTCGTACCTACTAAGGATTACAGATATGCGAACTGCAGTAACACGATGGTATAGTTAGTGAGAAGCGCCGCCAGGTGTAGTAGTAGACACACGTCTACGTAGAACAGTCGCCAGGCGCGCATCTTAATGAACGATGCTCGGTGCACGCGCATCACGTTCTTGCATAACTTCTTGTCTTTATCTGTAAAATAATCACTGTTTCTAGCACAATTCGTTCCTTTGGTGTGTATTCGCCAATATCAAAAAGTTACAAACCTGGACAATTTGACGTCAGAATATAAGCGCATATGTCCTGAGAGTCCTCCACAGCTATATAGAACGCCTCGCAGTGCAGACACAGTATAGTTTGTAACATCAAGTTCTTGAATATCCAAATGTATACCATCAGTGATGAAAAAAATGCTCTAATCTAGAAAAACATTACATACAAATCAGAGCATAATCCTTTTTTAGATTAGTGTTACAAAAAAATAAAAAAAAGTTACTTACAAACTCATTATTTGTTCCGTTAATTGTTTTATAAATAACGATATATATTTCGTTAAATGCTAAGGTTTGCAATAAATTGTGGACCGTATAGAATACAATCTGAAAATGATGTAATTCTGTCAATGTTTTTACATTTTCTAATTTCTTTTAATGTATTTGTATTTGTTTTAAGCATGTGTTTAATCGATCCCCAAATTATTTCTCATTTCGACAAACTACTAATTTGATACGCTTATGTAGGTACTTGATCGTCATTTTTAACTTAATAACTGCGAGAAACTTGAAATGAAGCCGTGATGTACCACTAGTTGGCCACTGCCGCAGCAACACCCACTTTTATCGCTCGGCCCGCGCATGTTTGATCACAGTTGTAACCTAATCCGTATGCTGTAGGGACCCTGTAGATATAGCGACCAACGTTGAAGAAAAGAGGTAAAGAAAAAGGGATAAAGGTGATCTTATTAGAAGATCAGAAGTGTGGGAACGGTAAATATCTAATTATAGAGCTTATTTACAAGTAATAAAAAAAGAAAAGCTTTGAGTAACTAACCACGTGATGAAACATATTTTTATAGATCTCGTAACATGTTAATATTTGGAGATAAGTATGGAACAATCTTTTGTGACACATTTCATTTGGATCACCTTTGAACGAGTGTAAAACCTGATGACTCCATTGAACAACGTTATCCTCGAGTAGCTTTATAAATCTTATTGCATACACTACATTAACGTCAAAACACATTAAAGCCATTCTAGCCACAGTAGCATAAAACGGCATATCTGGGTACAAAACATAACTGTAGCAGCATAAAAAAATGTAGTAGCAGATAATAATAGTGAAACTTATCCAGCTGCCTCTAATAAATTTAGAGTTAACTTCACTATTGCATAATCTCTGCACTTCTTGAATGATCAAAATGAACATTACATAACTCTCCGTTTGAATCAGATTAAAAACAAAAATAATGAAATATCCACAAAAATGATAGCAGAAATTGTAATACATGGTATGGATCTGGAAGTTCGTTATAACGTATATTTTCAGTGTCATTAGTTGAACAAATCGCAACAAATATAAAGTTGAGAAGACGACTGTCCCACATAGTGACAACACAGTATTGAAGAGATTATTTGCGGTTATGACATTGTTCTTGATGCGATACTTTGGACTCAACAGAATGGTCTGCATCAAGGTGAAAGGTAAGAACAATGACTGCACATCTTTATCAACAACGTTATTAGACGAAACTTCTGTGTGATCACTAAGATCAATAATTCTGTTATTCCTTCTTTTGGGAGACATAGTTTTGAAGTTTTGAGAGCACTGTTCAAACGACAATGAGTCTAATACGGAAGTGTCCCCATTCTTTTAAATAATTACAAAGAAACTCAATCAATTTATTTGTTTAATAAATTGATTTATAAAATGTGTGAAGTGATTTATGGTCTTCAAAAAAGATCTATTTATCAAAGTTACTTGACGGAATAATAAATAATGGTATGTGTAAGTAATGGCTCATAAAAAATACATGTATACAGGGTGTAAACAAACTCTTCACGAAGCCATCAACCAACCATACTGTACTTTTTTTTTTTGGGTTGAAAAATCACGCTTTGGGGTAAAACTCAATGTAACGCACTCAAAACATTGTACTTAAGGATGGATTGAATAGTAAGAAGGTTATAGATGTGCTTAAAGTAAAAATCTTACATGAAAAACGTGTTTAAAAAAAAAATGTGGAAAAGTTGGAACTTTGACCCCCAATATCTCCAAGGTATGGTCTAGAATAAACAAATATCGCAATGATGGGTAGAATAATGCTATTCGGCTTCGTTAAGGGTCCTTTTACACCTTTTATGCTGAGAGTAATCATGTATCAATGTATCAATTCAATTTAAAAGTAACCAAGGCAATACTTCCAGAAATAAATTAGAAACAAATAAAGTAAAAAAAAAGTACTTGGACACCGAAACTTTAATGATAGATACCAGGATTACAAAAAAGCAAACTGCAGCAACACAATGGTATAGTTAGTGAGAAGCGCCGCCAGGTGTAGTAGTAGTAGTAGACACACGTCTACGTAGAACAGTCGACAGGCGCGCATCTTACTGAACGATGCTCGGTGCACGCGCCTCACGTTCTTGCATAACTTCTTGTCTTCCGCTGAAAAATAATTGTTGTGTCTTTATCAGAATTTCGTTCCTGTAACGTTTTTTGCTTCGCCACTGAAATTAGAGAATCGATCTGAGTGACGTGGGTTTGAAGAGGCCTATGTCCAGCAGTGGTCTGCTGTAGGCTGATAATGATAAAGTGTTATAGACAAAAACCTTACGTACGAACTGATCATTATTGGTTCCAATGAATGAATACGCAAAGATGTACATTTCATTAAACGCCCCTAGTGTTTAATGAAATGTTCTTTTTGCAAGAAATTATGTGCCGTATAAAACAAAATGAACAAAACTACAAATATATTTCATTGAACATCTCATCGTCAAGTCAAAAGAAATAAAAACATTATCTCCCACTGACCACGTGATGAAACAAATTCTTGTAAATCTGGTAACATCTTAATATTTTAAGATAAGTGTGGTGTGTGGTGTGGTGTGGTGTGTGTGTAATATCGTTTTGATCACCTTTGAACGAGTGTGAAACCTGATGACTCCATTGAATAACTAAATTCTCAAGCAGCTTTATAAATCGAATTGCATAAACTAAATTAACGTCGAAATATATTACAGCCACTCTTCCAATGTTAAAAATTTAAACATTTTACGGAACGTAATTGACTCCCCAGAATTGCACAACATACTATGCTCACTTTATGTCCCTGACAATTACCTACGCCACCGGTCTAACCGCCGGCACAGACTATTCGCGTGTGTCGCATGCGCAGCGAAATCAATGCCCTTATTTTTGACCTTCCCGATTGTGACGTGTTAAATGACAGATTCAACCAAATTATGTTATTGTGCTCGACATTTTGTGAAAGACATTGTATTTGAATAATTGTATATCCAGTATGTCCTAATGATTTGTATCCAAAATGTATTATCTTTTTTTTTATGTATAATCATGCTGTACCTATCGAGATGAAATTGTAGCTTACTTAATACATAAGAAATTAATTAATTACTGTTACTGGTGTATACCGTTATAATTAATAATAAGTAAATATATACATTTATTTAAAACAAACAACTATGCTAGACAAAGACTAATAATAATTTATGTCAAAACTACCTTTTCATGCAATTCAAAGCTGAGGTTATTTTTATTGGTTCATCCTTACTTCTGTCTATCTTTTCTACCTCAAATCTATCCTTGCCAAACTCCATTGTTAGCAAATTAGAGTAAAAAAAAAAACGATTTTCGTTTTAGAGCATTACCGAATTATGTTCTTTGTATGGCTACCAAGTCGCCTTGCTTATTACTATTTTTCTGTTTTTCACGCTTTTCAGTTTGTTCTCTTTTTGGATTCTTAATATTATTTTGTGCTTTAGCTTCTTTTCTTACCTCGTCTCTCCTATTCATGAATTCCTGTCTACTTTCCTCTTATAAACATTCTAAAATAGCCCGTAATCTGGAAATTGATTAAGTACTCTGCTGTATAAAACTGGCTGCATGAGTGAGCGGTGTTTGTGAAGCTGATTTTTGGGTCAAACACATTTGAACTGTTTGCCATCGATACGCTGTTACATTAGAGATTTTGTCCCTCTAGTGTTAATGGAACAAAAGCCCAGATGCAAGGTGGGTTGGTAATAAAAGGTAAAGAAACAACATACTATCTCAAACAACAAAAGTTTATTTATATAAACTTAAATATAAAAAAGATAATGCCAGCCAGCGTTAAATTCAGTCGGTTTAAGCTATGGTTGTGGGAGATTGGAGATAAACCCAGTACTGTTCCTTTTTCAAAAGTTTAAATCAAATTAAAGTAAATAAAGTATAATTAAATTAAATTAGTTCTTACTAAAATATCAAGATGCAACCTTCCAGTTTAGTGAATACTAATAGATATTATATGGGCGCCAGGGACTTGAACAGTCCCGGATCCCGGAGCCGACGAAGATGTCCAATATACTTCCAGTTAAACGTAGGTGTCGAACCCGGGGTCCTTTAATTTAATTAAGTTGAAGACCGGCTTCTAATTTGGAAAACCGGGCAGGTGATACACGGGTTCATATATGAACCAGTAGAAAATAAATTTAAAAGGTGTCAATTTATATTTAAAAAATACCGTCCCGCCTGCGCTCAATCGCTAGGCGGACTCTGCTACCGCACGACCGTCTCCACAGGAGGCCTTGAGTGGACTCGAGGAACGGGTCTCGCGTCCAGGTCCCAGAGGCTCGTCTAGATCCTGGCGGCGAGACGAATCGCTCGTAATCGTTCTGTAATGATGAAAACACTAGAACGCTTGATTCGACCGGCTGTAGAACAGGGTCCGCCTATTTCATCTGCGGATCCTTTCAACGCATGGAATCCTGTAATAAATATCCAGGGATCACGTCAATATCCTTTTAACGACCTGGGAAGGACTCAGAGATCACTTCCAAACACTAATTCACCAAAATCCTTACCTTGTAAAACATGAGATAAAGTTTGTAACTTGCCTCAGGCTTGATCAATAGCAAATTGACGCCCGTGACCTTCCATTGTCCTGTCATGCCTCCCAACCGGAATTAGGCGGAGCACCTAGAAAATCTCCCCTGTTTCAGGTAAAACTTATAAGAGCACTGATGACCGAATCACTACCTCAAGATATTTAATTCTTGAAAATCCCTAACAACTGTCCAACATGACGTTTATACTCTGAAACAATAACAATTTTCAGGATCCAAGCTGACAAACTAATTATTTCTTAGTTCTAACACTAAAGTTTGTCCTAAGTGGAGCAACCTTTTTCCTCACTCCTTCGGCGAATTGAGAATGAATCACCTGGCAACACTAAGCCATAGACATACCACAGATTAAATATGGATTGTGAGCACCGCTGCTTCTAGAAAAATCTCCATAATAAAAAAATAATTTCACTTCCGTTTACGGTTAAAAAAAAACAATTAAGTATTTCAACCAAAAGCTGGAAATTATTAAGGATTGGTCTATACGATATTAGTTCGATGATTTCCAATGAAAATGTTAAAATGTATCGATTATAACTACAACTGCATATCGCAGCCGCTAGAGGTCGCCTCTAACTGTCAGAAAGAAACTGACGTTTAACCGAATGACATTTGGAATGTAAACATAAGATATGATGCATCTAATTTATTATGAACACCAGTTTATTATGGTTTTGAAAAGTGATTTATTGTCAGGAAGTGTTACTAAATAGTCCGGTGACGAAGTACGGATGCAGAGAATGACTCCTTCTTTAAATCGCAACCCAAAGTCATTTGCATAAACCACAATGAACATTTCACTTGGAAATCATGGAGATCATTATTGGAGACCTCACAATTTACAACGTATGCTCACAGGTAAATGTTAGGTACAAAAAAAACAACGTAACAACGCTAAGAAGAACAACAATATTGAGGTCGAAAATTCAAAATTAATCAATCAAAACTGTCACAGGAAGCATAATTAATACCTTCGATGTTATTAACGTTTCATGTTGAATAATAACGATTTTTCACAAAAAAAAAGTGAATACTGAAATGCCGAGTAATAGAGAAGTATGAAAGAAAATTGCTGCGCTGACCTAAAATACAGTGGGATTGAGGCAAGAGAATTATGGGTTTATTCATTAAAGAAAACAGAAGGTTTCTGGTACTTGGGCATACAGAGACACAATGCTACTTTTATAGTAAAATACATTTATATTCACTGTCCAATCAATTAAATTACACCTTTAATGACCAATCACTTAACAATTTATTCTACAAAAACTAATGACAGTTCCATAAAAAAACTCTATAAAACTTTACTATCACAAACAAAACGACAGTCGATTAAATAAATGCATTAATAATGACTTCGATGAACTTTCGCATCACTTCATAAATAAACATCAACATGAACGGTATTTTGCAAAAGTTTAGAGACAAACCACAATTAAAATTAGGCCCTATTCAGCCGAAAGTTAATTCAAAAATCCGATACACAAATGAAATCTTACTTGATAATTTTATAGAAAAAGATTTGCAAGCAGTTCTAAAACCCCTGACTGTAATGCAATCCCTTCTCTTATGCTCTAAGTATTCCATTCGTGATAATTTCATCACTTGTAACAGTGTTCTATACAACTGTATTGGAGTTCTCGGCTTGTTTATATCCCGTTCCGTAGCCTTGTATCGTCTGTTCATTTCCATCACCGACTGGGGAGCTTTCACCTTGATCCTTAGCTGGAGCAGTATCTACGACTTCTTCATTTACTCTTTTGGTTTCATTTTGCATTACTATATTAATATCAAGAGTAGCGACGACAATATACAGTTGGTTTTAAAGATCCAACATGTACTTAGAACCCTTAAGATTACTGGCAACAATCTCTTCAGGTTGACTGTTCAAAATTGGATTTCTGTCATCATTGTAAATTGTATTATTTTCGGTTTTATTGTCTATATGTTTATTAAGTACTTTCCCGATTTGACTATCGTCGATATGGCCTATTTCTACTTCAGTATGACTTTTGATGTTGATGTAGTATATTTTAAGTTTTTGATCAAATTGAACTGCAAAGCACTTTGTGTTTGGACTGAAGATGCCCGCAAAGCAGGGAATTCAAAACCTGAGTCTTTTTGGGAAAGTATGTTTGAAGTTTATTTGAATATATTACAGATCTATAGGACTGTCGAGAAAACATTTAGATCCATGGTAAGATATTGTTGTTTTATTTCTTCTCTTCTCTGTTATTCAAGACCCAATGCTGAAAGTAGATTTACCCTATTAATGGCCATGGGCCTCTTGATATTACCAGTCTGCAAGTTTCCACTGCTGGGCCGCAGGCCTGCACTCTATGAGAGACGGTTGTAATTCATCACGCGGGCAAGCTGTGGTTTGATGGACGGCACATGTAGTGGCATGCAGACTGTATAGTCACTATTGTATAGTTTTGTTAGTCTCCTGCAACTAACATTTCATTTCATGTGTTCAAGTATACTATGACATCTTCTTAACGACATCTTCATCGAAATAAAAAGCAAATCGTTCTTTACTTTATTTACGGTAATAATTAATTTTCAGATTCTATTCTACACGGTATTCGCAGTTTCCCATGGTCTAATAAACATAGCAATTATTATAAATATGCAGCTAGTTGAAAATGGAGGATTCAGTGTAAGTAATTGGTTTATTTGTAAAATAAACAATAATCGATTCTTTGATAAGAAGACAGGCGTCATCGCCGATGGAAACCTAGAAAACGCCGGCGTGACGACTTAGAGGCGTTTATGAGCGATTGGCCTAATTGGAAAACAGCACATAGAAAGGAGTAGAAGGTTAGAGAGAGACCAAAATAAGTTAAAAATGAACATATTTCTTCTTTTGCATTTTCTTTGTGAATGCAGGTGTCAAAGGGTAAGTTTCATTGCTTTTTGTCATCAGCCTGTTTTGTACCATTGCAGGGCAATGGCCTTCCTTTTCCTTTTTCTACTCAACTCGCACGTAAGCCAATGTGGTCTTACTGATAGCTAAGTTCATCACGCCATCCACATCTGCGTCTCTATGGTGGATGTACGCCTGAATCTTACAAGTCCTTTCATCACACAAAATTACAGCAATTTTTATTCCCCTTGTAATGAGGTTGGGTTTTTGTTAAAGATCCAATAACTGTAGCTAGTGTTATTATTTCCAGATGGCTATATACATAGTTCTTACTCAGATATGGTTCATGAAGAACATTATAACACTGACATTTTTGAGTATCGAATGCGAGAGGTTTTATGCTGCTATTAGAGAAGGTCAGGGTACGATGGTCATGTTTTCGAAGAGAAGAGGACTCTCAGGTATATAACAAAGGATAAAAATTCAACAGGTGAAATAACATAACGGAACAGAGAGGAGAGAGGTGAACTAGAGGTGTACCTAGTATAACAACCATATTTCACCAGTGAAGTTTTTGTCCCATGTAACAGCTATCCTATTGCCATCAACAGGGAACAAATCCAGTCTCCGTGGCTGCTACTGAGAAATTCCTAATAGAAAAACCCATTAACGATTTGTCCGACCCTGGAATCGAACCCAGGGCCTCATGGTCACTATGGTCAGCAGTTGCGATTGCAAGGCAGTTCAATAGGCAGGTGAGGTTGAAGAAGATGAAAACTTGAAAAAAAGTTATATACAGGGTGTAAAAGACCTCATCACGAAGCTGTCAACCAAGCATTCTGTACATCAAACTAAATAACTTTATGCAAACATTATTGCTGAGAAACGACTTTTTTTGGGGTGATAAATCATGTTTTGTGGTAGAACTCAATGTAACGCACTCAAAACATTGTGCTGATGGATGGATTGAATAGTATGGGGGTCGTGGAGGTGTTTATAGTAAAAATCTTACATTAAATACTTGTATTAAAAAAAAAAAAACTTGTCAAAAAGCTGGAACTTTGACCCCCAATATCTCCGTAACTAGAAGGTTCCCAGGTATGGTGTAGAACAAAAAAAATATCGCAATGACGTGGAGAACAAGTGCCTTTCGGCTTCGTTAAAAGGTGTTTTACACCTTTTATGTGAAAGATCAAAAGAAAGAAGATAGCGTGAAAGACAGTAAGTGTACACTTGGGTCTGGAGTTTCCGACAAAGCTAATAATGCAAGAATAAACAAGCTGGAGTGCCAGTGGGCTGGCCATGTATTCTAAGTATCGATGGCTTCCAACGAGTCCTGGAGTGGGCGCAGGTGGACGCAGGTGGACTGTCAACCTTAAAACAATGTGACTGGGACAAATTAAGTTCAAAAGGAGGAGGCCATGGTGTTGTAGCGCTGCTTGGGTGTGACCCATGCCCAGCAGTGGAGTTGATGGAAGACAAAAATCCGACCAAGAGCGAGTCGGGCTCGCGCACCGAGGGTTCCGTACAAACTTTTTAAAGGAAAAACTTAACTTTGCTGTTTGATCCTATGAAACGGATATTGCAGCAACCGCAAATAATAAGTTTGTAATAGTAAAATCCTTTTTTTTTGTTATTAAAGTACATATTTACGGTTTTCAGATTTTTCCCTTTTAATGTGCTGCTTCTCGCCAAATTTCGTGATTCTAGGTCAACGACAACTACCATTTAGATTTTCGACCCAAAACCTATAGGATACTTCCGATTGACCTAGAACTGTCAGTTTTGGTTAAAAGCAAGGTATTACAGCTCAAGTAAAGGGAAAATTCCGAAAAATAAATAAAAGTTGAAAATTAAGGTAAATTTTGGTACTTACAAGTTTTCGCGAAAATCTTCTTTTATCATGTTGACTCACGACCGATGATTTTTATACACCTAATAGGGACTGTAGACTTCAGTATCTGGTATACATTTCAATTTGCTAGGTCCACCCGTTCATGAGAAAATCGTCAGTGACGGACAGACGGACAAGTAACTGATCTTATTAGGGTTGCTTTTTTACCTTTTGAGGTACGGAACCCTAAAAATTAAGATAACAATGCAGTTGGGTGATGATGTCGTCATTGTGTACGTGTGTACCTTTAGTAAGATAACAAGATGCTAATTATGCTCGATATTCTCAATAGAAACGCAGAGAAGAGCATGTAAGAACGTGCAACGTATTCAGAATGCTGCCTTCAAGAACATGGACGCGTGCGGTGTCTTCACCATAGATGCTAGCCTCCCTTTGAGCCTGTTCAGTTTTATTACGACCTATACAGTTGTCATATTACAGTTCTCGATCTGATTTCAAATAAAACTTCAAATATGTCTGTGAAGCAATGTTTATTCGATAACTTACAACCCGTCCCTTCTTCGCACGACTTGATAATACATCGATATTTATTTTTTTATAATTATGAAAACTTTCCTTTAAAAATGTTATACACATAATCATCTGCCTAGCCTTTTCCCAACTATGTTGGAGTCGGCTTCCAGTCTAACCGGATGCAGCTGAATACCAGTATTTTACATGGAGCTACTGCCTATCTGACTTCCACAACCCAGTTATACACATAAAGTCTTCGGAGAAAATTCTTTAAAGTAATGATCAAAGCCGCACAAAAATCCTTTTCGGTGTAATGAAGAAAATGTTTACATAGAGGGACACAAAAAGCAAATTCATGTTATTGTAATGTATATAGACTATGCTTTATGATGCAATAAAGTCATCACCATCATCATCTGCCTAGCCTTTACCTAACCGGGTCCCTATGTGACATCGAAACACTATTTTTCGAAAATTGTTACATCGATGCCTTGATAATGCGACGTAATGTTTTAACTACGCCTTTTTTGTTCGCTATTACCTTACATCGAACCCTTGACGGCTTCCAGTCTAACGTCCACAACTCAGTATCTGAGTAATTTATGGTACCCAGTATTCATTGATATTGATGATGCAATACAGTAAGCTTAAGTATTATAATTCAATGAACAAATAAGTTATAACTTTACAAAACAAAGAACTGCAAAATTACAATGGAATAATAAGTGATAAAAGCCTCGAGAACTATTGCTAGCGTAGCGTCCACATAGAATAGACCACACGCACTTAATAGCTAAAGTAGAAGCTAAGTCTTAAAAGCCAATGAAAAACCTATTGCATAATTTTTAAAAATATTAGAAAGTTAAGGCTCTAAAAAGATCTTACTAGCCTACTAATAGATTCTTATATTTTAGAAATGAAAGGAACTAGCAAAGGATATCAAGTCAATAAGCCATTAAATAACTTACAATAGTTTAATGATCAATACATCTTTAATTTATTAACAACTAGCCAAAACACCAAACCATTTATGTAAATAATGATCCATGATCATTATTCTACCCAACATTATAACAATAGCAATCAAACATAACACAATAGTAAAACTACAACATTTAAAAATAGTAATCATAATATAATAGCAGAATAATAATAACAGCAATAAAATAACTTAACTTTTACCTGTAGGGCGGAGCTCCGTTCTGGTCGATGTCTCGAACAAGAATGGTCTCTGACATTTTTTTTTTTTTTTTTTTTTATTTTTTTTTTTTTTTTTTTTTTTTTTTAGGAGGGACCACTCGCAGTTGCAACTCTAGACGGTTGCTTGACTGCTTAACCGGACAATCCTGTGGTGGCCAAAAATTACTTTAAGGCCCCCAGCCAGGGCTTACAAACTAACAGGAATTACACATTAAATGAACCGTCACTAAGGGCACCCCCTGTGGGGTTCGGGCCTCGGCTTAGTGGGTCATTGACAAGAGGGCAGCAAGGGACAACAACAGGCTGGGTCGGATCATGGCCGGATCATGGTCTCTGACACTCGGAGCTCCCCCTTTTATAGTCGTGAACAAACAACTTTGACGTTTCTACCAACCGTCATCTAAAAATTCAACGACATAAAAGGCGGATATCCGTTTGGAATATTTTCTATGTTTTGCTAAATTATTCCTTAATATTTTAACTAGTCTACTTTTACAGACACTGAAATAATTAAAGAATTATTGAATAATGATTTGTAACAAGTTTCTTATTATGCAAAACATTACTATTTTATCACATTTTAATAATAAAAGGAATACTCATGATAACAATATCTATACCTATAATTAGGATAATTAAATGGAATGGAAAATTACGGCCATACTGACAGTACTTCGTCCTCGAAGTATTTGCCAGGTGTTAATTATAAAGAGAATAAAAAATATACTTATTATTATTTACGATATTTACATAGACATGGAGGTCCACATTCAATTCGCTGCCATTGAGATAGACCAACCACAAAACAAATGGGCAAACCAGCGAACATTAGCCAACTACATAGACATGCCAGTCACATTCACCCGCTGCCCGTGAGATAACTTGGCACCAAATAGGAGGCTACCAGCGGATAATAAATACTAGCCAGCTACATAGACATGCCAGTCACATTCACCCGCTGCCCGTGAGATAACTTGGCACCAAATAGGAGGCTACCCAGCGGTTTATAAACATGATATTTTCGAATAAATAATTTCAATATTATCTCTACAGCACTATCAATAATTATAGGTCACATAAAACGAAATGCTTAATAAAACCTTATGAATCACATTTCATTGTGATTACAATCAAGGCAAACCGAAAAAACAAAACATGGCGTAGTCCATATTTATACTTGATTTTAAAATTACATAGAATAATTTTGTTCACATGGCGTTTTCAACAGCAATGTTTTCGTCTACCCATTCTCCAGGCCAGAATCGCAATTTTTCTTTAGCCACAATAATATTTCTCAAATTATTACCATGACTTTTTAGAGAATAACGATCATTGGAGAGGATTGAGCTTACTTCGTAGGGACCTTTAAATTTTGAACTTAATTTATCGTTACGCCTGTGGTCCTGACTTACATAAACCAAATCACCTATATTATAGTTTTTATTATTCCGCCTAACAGAGTCAAACCGTTGTTTGAATTTTTCCGCAACTTTCAATAAACGTTGCTTAGCAAGTTGACGATCGATCTGCACATCTATATTATGATCTATATTTTCACCTATAACTTCATTTAAACGGGCTTGTACAACTGGTATGCTTCCTTCGACACCAATTAATAATCGCAAAGGAGAGAAACCGGTTGATTTTTGCACAGTGGTATTCAGAGACTGCTGTACTTTTGGTAGTTTGTTCGACCATTCTGACGCTTCATTACACATAGTACTAAGCATATTGATTACTGTAAAAACGTAACGTTCGACCTGCCCATTACTTCGGGGCGTACCTGTGGCTATCATGTGGTGTTCGATATTAAGCTCCCTAAAAAGTGCTCGGACTTGATTTGAACTAAAATTTGTACCACGATCAGTAACTACCAAAGATGGCGTGCCGAACAAGGTAACGGTTTCTCTTATAATAGGAATTAACTCTCGAGCATTTAGCGTTTTAAGAGGCTTTAACAAACAAAATTTGGTGAAGCCATCGATTAATAATAGAATGTATTTAAAGCCTTCCATGGTTAACGTAAAAGGCCCGGTACAGTCTAAATGAATGGTATGAAATGGTATAGCGGTTTTATCAATAGGATGTAATAGCCCTTGTTTTGGGCCAGAACATCCCTTTTTTTCAATACAAATCAAACAGTGGTAAATATATTTTTTAACAAAAGCAGCCATTCCAGGGAACCAAAAATACTGTCGAACTTTATGCATCACTTTATCGAACCCCACATGACAGTTTTCATCGTGAAATAGTTTCAATATACTTAGTCTATAACCCTTTGGCACAAACATTTTCGGCTCCGCATCGGGATCAGTTTTGTAATGTAATAAACTATTTTTAATTATATATTGATTAGAATCTAAGTCTCCCGATTGTAATTGAGATATAAGGTTTTGAGTCTCCAAGTCATTTGTCTGAGCAATCTTCAACCATAATTCGGGCCTAACAGGGTCGGGGACTTCAATTAAATTAATTTCTGAAAAATTACGTTTACGTATGGGGAACGAGGATTCAACGGGATTGCGGCTTAAGAAATCAACATGACTTATGAATTTACCCTTTTTGTACAGAATATTAAAGCGAAAATCTTGCATAAAAGTCCACCAACGAGCTACTCTAGGAGATAAATCTTTCTTTGTCATGGTGGATTTTATTGCGTTACAATCTGTGACGATTGTAAATTCAATACCAAGAAGGTAAACTCTGAAATGCTTAAGAGCATTGAATATGGCCAGGGTTTCCAAATCGTAAGAGCAATACTTGGATTCTATAGGACTAGTTCGTTTACTATAATAAGCTATGACCTTATTAACGTTACCCACTCTTTGTAACAGTATTGCCCCGTAGCCTATGGAACTGGCATCAGTGTGCAATTCTGTCGGGAGTGAAGGGTCAAAAATAGTTAATAATGGTTTAGAAATAAAATGATCAATTACATACTTTCGGGCTGCATCCTGTTCAGGGCCCCATTCCCACTTTTTATTAAGTTTGGTTAAATTAGTAATACATGCTGTTTGTAAAGCAAAATCGGGGATAAATTTTCTAAAGTAACTGGATAGGCCCATAAACTGTCGGACTTGTTTAACATTACTCGGCACAGGGGAATTAGATAGGGCATTAATTTTACTTTCATTGGCCTGACACCATCCCGCGATATATGTCTACCTAAATATTCAATATTGTCTACAAAAAATTTACATTTTTTAAGGTTGATCGTGAAACCAGAAGAATTAAGAGCCGAAATTGTCTGTTCCAAATAATCTAGTCCTTCTTCTACTGTATTAAAGGGAATTAAAATGTCATCAATGTATACAAGTAGAAATTTCAAGTGGTGTACTGCTTTGGTAATTGCTCTTTGGAACACCGAGGGACCATTGCAAATACCAAACGGCATTTTCAAAAACTCATAATGTCCGTCCGGTGTTACAAAAGCAGTGTATTTAGTTGAATTACATGATACGGGAATTTGATAGAAGCCATTCTTCATATCAAGTGAAATATAATATTGAGAATGACCCAACTTGTCAATTTGATCTTCAATCAAAGGGAGAGGGTATCTATCCTTTACTATCAATTTATTTAACGCTCTATAATCTATATACATTCTATCACTTCCATCTTTTTTTTTAACTAAAATCACAGGGCTAGCAAAGGGTGAATTACTCTCCTTAATTATTTGTTTATCTAATAATTCTTGGACTATTACTTGAACTTTTTCTCTTTCTACTGGGGCTAATCGATATGGTCTATAGTAGACAACCTCATCCTTTTTTAGTTTTATGTTAAGTTCACCGGTCTTGATATGGCCAATAGACTTCAAAACTGAGGGGTATTTAAAAAAAATGGCTTCCATCTTTTCCCGCACCACAGAATCCAAATGCGACACCGTTACCCAAAATTCCGAAAGTGAATTTGAATCATCCCTTATAAAATTGATGTCCAAGCTACAGTTAGCGGCAGTTTTTCGTACTAACCGGGAACCTTTATAATCAGTCACGATTTCTATATCTGGGTATTGAATAACATTTCTACCTATTAAAAGATCATAGCAAAAATCTGTATCCTTAACAACAAAAATATCTAATTCAATACACAAGTCTTCAAATTTAATTGGTACTGTAATTTTAGCAAGTGCTTGTATTCTACCGACTCCTATACCACGTAAATTTAAATGACACGGGTAAAAATGGCAGCCAAGACGTTTTGCTATCGATTCTTTGATTATACTACAACTAGCTCCAGTATCTACAAGTGATTTATGGCTACTTCGTATATTGATACTGCTGTCAGTATCAATTGGTTTGGTCTAAAAAATTAACCACTTTTTCAGTTGTATCGGGGTCACTTTTAGGTTTGTACCTACAAATCGAATCGGTATGACCGGGTTTTTTACAGTAAGTACAAAATTTACTTGCAAAAGTGCCAGATTTGTGATCACGTTGTTGTGCATCATTTTTATCTACATCTTTTTTAAAGCATTGTGCCTTAGTGTGCCCAATCTTGCCACATGTAAAACATTTTATGTCGTTAGACAGAGAATCTACTCTGGGACGTTTAGAAGGATTGGTACTAGGAGAATTTCTACCGTTATGTTCTAAAGGTAGTTTTCTTATTTTCGAATAAGAGGTAAATAAGGAAATTAGTTCGGATGTAGATTTGACATTGCTGTTAAAAGAGGCCATTCTTACATTAACGTCACATATACTACCACAGACTAATTCTATCAATTGTGACTCGGTAAATGCAACTTTAGTATTACAGAGTAACCTAATTTTCTCCCTAGCATATTCACAATAGGAATCTACAGATTCTGATGAATACTGTTACGTAAATACGAACGCAACTTTAAAAATATGTATTGTCTGTGGTCGCGCACTTCCTCTTCCCTTGTTCCGTCGCCATGCTAACGCACGCTCGCTAAATACAAGCCGTCTACAAGTTAAGTGTTTTATTGAGACTACAAGCCCCTTGCCAGCCCCAACAACCATAACATGGTGTCAGAAGATGAGCCGCATTAAGCCAATGAAAAGTCGTAGCCATAAGTGGTGAGAAAAATTTTTACTGTCACGAGTCGTTCATAGCCAAGATGCCGGACAAAGAAAAAGACGAGTCGTCCAAAAGTCGCCCTCCTGCAAGTCTGCCACAGGGTAATTTCACCCTCGATGTCAATTCCAATAATATGCCACTGGCTTGGAAAAATTTCAAAACAAGTCTCAGTATTTATATGATTGCAAACAATCTTGAAGAAGAGCCGGACTTCAGAAAAGTAGCCATTTTGTTACATACAATCGGGCCAGATGCACTCCAAATTTATTATTCCTTCAATGTGGGCATAAAAGATATAACATATAAAGAGTTACTAGACAAATTCGAAGCGTATTTTCTACCAAAAGTAAATATTTCGGTAGAACGACACAAACTCTTCAATAGAAAACAAGGACCAGACGAAGAAATAGAATCTTATGCTACACAACTGAAAAACATTGGACTACAATGTAACTTCGGAAGTCTAACTGATGACCTACTTAAAGATGTGTTCTCTTGGAATCTCAACGCATCATGTGCATACATTCGCGAAAAAATCCTTCTTGAAAAGCCAAAAACATTCGACGATGCTGTATCAATCGCGAAGACACTGAGAAATACCAAAGCAGAAGCAAAGTCTATAGAAAATGAAGAAATAAATCTCATCAGGTCAAAGCGTCAACCACGTCAGTCAAGTCAAAATCATAAGTCAAGCCAACATCGTCAATCGAGTCAACATCGTCAATCAAACCAAAAC
This sequence comes from Xestia xanthographa, assembly GCA_905147715.2. Lineage (NCBI taxonomy): Eukaryota > Metazoa > Arthropoda > Insecta > Lepidoptera > Noctuidae > Xestia > Xestia xanthographa. The sequence continues at coordinate 528,490 of LR990644.1, read as the reverse complement.
TGTCAGCAAGAAAGTCGCAGCAGCCAGTCAAGTCATAATCGTCAGCAAAGTCAATCCAGTCAGGGGTCCAAAGAAAAATGTTCCAGATGTGATCAAGTACACCGAGCAAGATGTCCAGCCTTGGGAGTCACCTGCAATATCTGTCATAAGCCAAACCACTTCGCCAAATGTTGTCGCAGCAAGCATGTAAGGCTCATCGAAGAAGACTCAAACGGTAACACGTCAGATACTTACTTTCTAAATAGTTTATATACTAATGAGATTTCTTCTAATGTTAATAATCCATACTGTACTAAATTGTCCATACATAAACAAGATGTTAATTTTTTGCTAGATACCGGTGCTGATACAAATATTTTGTCATTTAACTTGTATAAAAAACTTAATTTGCCATTGTCTAATATTAAGAAAAGTAGTCACAAACTTTCAACGTTCAGTGGGGAAATTTTGCCTACAATAGGCCAATGTACTTTAACTGTCACTCATAACAACAAAGAGTATATAACTAACTTTTACATAGTAGACTTGCCATGCAGAAACATTATAGGTCGTCAAAGCTGTGAAGACTTAAAACTATTAAAAAGAGTTCACAATGTCCAATTCCAGCAGTCAGTCGAGTCAGTTTTAACAGAGTATAAAGATCTCTTTAGAGGATTAGGTTGTCTAAAAGACTATGAATGTCACTTAACATTAAAACCTGATGCTATACCTTCTATTGATGCTTGTAGACGCATACCATTCAGTCTCTTAAAAGAATTAAGTCAAGAATTAAAAACATTAGAAAATGATCAAGTCATAGCCAAAGTCGATCAGCCTACAGAATGGGTCAGTCCAATTGTCATTGCAACTAAGAGAAATGGTTCACTTAGATTGTGTATAGATCCAAGGAAACTCAACAAAGTCATAATGCGTCCTCACTACCAATTTCCAACAATTGATGAAATCAAATCCAGCCTCTCTGGTTCACAATATTATACAACATTAGATGCCAACAAAGGTTTTTACATGCTCAAATTAGATGAAGCTTCCTCTAAGCTTTGCACTTTCATAACACCTCAAGGTCGATATAGGTTCTTGAGACTACCTTTTGGTATAAATGCTGCCCCAGAACTTTTCCATTCAGAAATGACAAAAAGATTTAATGATATACCAGGTGTCAAAATCATGATGGATGATTTTTAATCTACGGTTGTAGTAAAGAGGAACATGATTCCAGATTAAAACAAGTCTTAGAAAGAGCTAGAGAAATTGGCATTAAATTTAACAAAGAAAAATCTAACATTTGCAAAACCGAGGTCAAATATTTAGGACATATTTTTAGTAAAGAAGGTGTAAGAGTCGATGAAAACAAAATAAAAGCCATATGCAACATGCCACCACCCACTAATATAAACGAATTACAACGTTTCTTGGGCATGGTTACTTATTTAGGTTCTTATATAGAGAATTTGTCAGAAAAAACTTCTAATTTAAGAACTTTACTTTCTAAAGATAATGAGTGGTGCTGGCAAGATAAACACATGTCTGAATTTAACTTACTTAAAGAATGTATAACCAAAGCTCCAGTCTTAACTTATTATGATCAAAATAAGCCTATTACATTGTCAGTCAATTCATCAAAAGATGCCATGGGTGCAGTTATTTTTCATGATAAGCAACCAATAGCTTATGCATCAGCCTCACTAACTGCTGCCCAACAGTCATATTCCCAAATCGAGAAAGAATTACTAGCTATTCTATTTGGATGTACAAAATTTCATCAGTACATCTATGGCCGTCATACATCAGTAGAAACTGACCATAAGCCTATAGTTCCACTTATGAACAAGCCAATTTATAATATACCACCACGTCTTCAAAGAATTATGCTGAGGTTACAACCTTACGATCTAAATGTCACTTACAAACCTGGTAAATACTTATATGTAGCTGACACATTGTCCAGAGCAGCTTTACCAGAACAGTCCTTAGTAGATGTAGATTCAGACTTAGATTTACATGTCAATTTAGTGATTAGATCTCTGTCAGTTAGTCAAAATAGATTAAAAGCTATCCAAGAACAGACCTCACAAGATCAGGAATTACAATTGCTAATTAAATATTGCAAAACAGGTTGGCCAGAGCATAAGAAATCATTGCCTGACATTATAAAGCCTTATTTTCCATTAAAAACAGAGTTACATGTCATTAATGGTATAGTTTTTAAAAACAATAGTATTGTTATACCTAATAGTATGAGAAATGAGATTCTGAAACAGATCCATGAAGGACATCAAGGTATACATAGTTGCCAAAGAATAGCAAAGAACTTAATATATTGGCCTAATATGTATACTGAAATAGAGAAGTATATTAGTAATTGTCATATCTGTCTCTCTTACAGGCGTAGCAACTCCAAAGAGCCATTAAAGTCACATGATATAAAGCTTATCCCTTGGTATAAAGTCGGTTTAGATTTATTTGATTTTAATTCAGATAAAAGTAGTCGATTATTTCTCTAAATATGTTGAAATTGTCAAGCTAACAAGAGGTTCTTGTAGTAATATTGTTATCAGTCATTTGAAATCTATTTTTGCCAGACACGGAATCCCAGCTATTTTAGTCTCCGACAATGGTCCTCCATTCAATTCAAGAGAGTTCCATGATTTTACTAAAGATTGGCAAATAGAACATGTAACTTCCAGCCCATACTATAGCCAGTCTAATGGACTTGTTGAAAGATCAATAGGTACCATTAAACATATGTTAAAAAAGTGCCTTGCAGACAAAACAGACCCTCACTTAGCGCTATTACAGTATAGGAACACACCAAAAGAAAATATGTTTTCACCAGCACAACTACTAATGTCTAGAACACTTAGAACTAAACTTCCAGTCTTAGAACAGAATTTGAAACCTAAAATACCCAACTATAAGTCATTAAATGTTAATAATGAAACACAAAATAATAAATCACAAGTTTATTACAATCAACATACAAAATCGTTGCCACCGCTTAACACAGGTGATAAAGTCTATTTTCAGAAACAGCCTCATAGTGTTTGGACTCCAGGTATTGTTTCAGATATAGGTCCACAGCCTAGGTCGTACACAATTGCCTCTCCAGAAGGAACTTTTCGTCGCAATCGTCATCATGTCATAAAACCCAAATATTCTCCTAATAAGTCTCCTTCTCGCACTCCCGTACACAGTCCTCAGTCCAACGATACTCCGCAGTCTTCCAATTCTTCAAACCATCAGTCTCCTTGTCCAACTAGCCCTGCTCGTAAAAGTGAAAATCCTGAAACAAAAACAAACACATTACAAACGCCTAACGTACACACAAATCAACCGAATACCTCTTACTCTTCGTTTGGTAGAGCTATTATAAAGCCAAGAAGATTTTGGTAATTTGTAAAACATTGTTATTTCTTAATTTAATTGTGAAAATGTTCGTCTACTTAGATTATTTTAGATATATGATTGTTTTTATGTTGTCAATCGTCACTGTCATTCAAATGTCATGTCACACTAATGTCAAATAAATAGTGTTGCCAAAATATTGAAAAAAAAAAAAAAAAAAAAAAAGTGTGAACACTTACGTTTTGTCCCATTGTAATGTATAAAATACTTTCTTTTATTTTGTATAAGGGAGATGTTACGTAAATACGAACGCAACTTTAAAAATATGTATTGTCTGTGGTCGCGCACTTCCTCTTCCCTTGTTCCGTCGCCATGCTAACGCACGCTCGCTAAATACAAGCCGTCTACAAGTTAAGTGTTTTAAAGCCCCTTGCCAGCCCCAACAACCATAACAAATACAGTACAGCTTTTTGCATTTTCTCAGCAAGATTCTTTTTTTCAGGATACAATGCTTTTAGTTCTAAACATAAATTTTCCCATGTACGACCATCTGCGGGATCCCACGTCTCGAACCATAACAAAGCAGATCCCTTAAGGGCCTTACCGGCTTTGGCCACGGTTGCGACGCTGCTCCAACCAAACTCCTTAGCAAGAGCGTCGATGTTGCCGCACCATGATTCGGCACCCAGGTCACTCGTGGCTGGGTCGAAGATCGGCAAAGCGACGTCACTCTCTTTATGATGGCATCCGGAAACAGCATCTTTGATGGCCCTCAGTAGGTCTTGCAAAACAGGGATTTCCATTCTGAAAAAATAATAGGCAATCATTAGTTATAGTGAACGGGACATGATCCCACTTCTGATAATAGCTAAAGTAGAAACTAAGTCTTAAAATCCAATGAAAAACCTATTGCATAATTTTTAAAAATATTAGAAAGTTAAGGCTCTAAAAAGATCTTACTAGCCTACTAATAGATTCTTATATTTTAGAAATGAAAGGAACTAGCAAAGGATATCAAGTCAATAAGCCATTAAATAACTTACAATAGTTTAATGATCAATACATCTTTAATTTATTAACAACTAGCCAAAACACCAAACCATTTATGTAAATAATGATCCATGATCATTATTCTACCCGACATTATAACAATAGCAATCAAACATAATACAATAGTAAAACTACAACATTTAAAAATAGTAATCATAATATAATAGCAGAATAATAATAACAGCAATAAAATAACTTAACTTTTACCTGTAGGCCGGAGCTCCGTTCTGGTCGATGTCTCGAACAAGAATGGTCTCTGACACTCGGAGCTCCCCCTTTTATAGTCGTGAACAAACAACTTTGACGTTTCTACCAACCGTCATCTAAAAATTCAACGACATAAAAGGCGGATATCCGTTTGGAATATTTTCTATGTTTTGCTAAATTACTCCTTAATATTTTAACTAGTCTACTTTTACAGACACTGAAATAATTAAAGAATTATTGAATAATGATTTGTAACAAGTTTCTTATTATGCAAAACATTACTATTTTATCACATTTTAATAATAAAAGGAATACTCATGATAACAATATCTATACCTATAATTAGGATAATCTATTACACTCATCTTACTAAACGATCGGTTCGTCTGTAAGACGTTCTTGCAAAGATGTTTTTGACTCTCTGTAAGGAAAAAAATATAATTATGTTAAATAGTCCCCGTCACGAGAAGCTATATTTTTGTAAATAAAGAACTTCTACCAAGTTACGTAGCTACGATTCAATCAATAACAAATAATCCCAAATTCAATCGACTCAAAGTAACGTAAGTGTAATACGAAACTAACGAGCAATTTTACTTGGTCAGGTTATATTTTGGCGATATAAAGCGATGTCGTCTAATGTTTTGTGGTACTGGAACGCATCTGACTTCATGGAACGAAAACATTTAGGGCTGCCTTTTTGAAGTGAGTTCACGCTGACGCTGTCATTTTTATTTGATCCTAAGGTTGCGAACCCGAATGTGATGTGTTTACAAAATGTACCTATAGCTTCTTGTGACGGGGAACATATACTGGTACAACAGAGGAGGCGCTAGTGGCTAAATATAACAGCCGTACGGGTTGATCTACACGGTTAAGCCGCGCGTACCACAGTCAGTCTATAGATCGGTCCCATTTACATACTCTCCTTGGGAGAGTCTAACCCATCTATTATATGCCGAATTTACTCCGTGCCTCGGAAAGCACGTTAAGCTATTGGTTCCGGCTGTCATTTGAAGAGCTTTAACAGTCGTTATTATTGTTATCTGCCGCTACTATACCTGCTGTTTATTCTTGTTCAACTTACTTGGACAGTTGCTGTTCTTCATCAACTGTATACACACTGTCTCAGCTTCCTCCACAGCTATGTAAAATCTCTCGCAATGTATGATATGCATCATAACAAGCATTATAATCTTTGACATCCAACTAAATGTGTACAGATTGTGGAACAACGAGACCTGGAAACATCGAAAATGTTATCTCATCTTATTACTATTCATTTATAATAGTAGAAAGATAAGATAACATATTCGATCGCGTAAGTTTGAGTATGGATGTTTTTGCTCTTTCACGAAAAAATACTGAACCAATTTCAGAGTACAGAGATAGTTTGTAACCTACATTAAGGGGCCTACAGGAGCTAAACGCGAGTTTTATAATGCAAAAAAGCATAAGTTTCACTGTAATAAACAAAACCAGAAAAATATATGATATTCTTCAGGATCTAAGCTATTACGATAGTGTTTTGAAAACATAATACAACTAATTTTACTCGATAAAAAAAAATCACGAACTTATCTCTAAAAAATTATATTAAAACGAGTAAAAACTACACTAAAATACATGCGATCATTCTGATTTTTTGGCAAACAATTCTACAAGCAACATATTAGCATGATAGTGTTTTATTTTTTTAGTCCAAATTACTAGATTTTCCGTAAATCGCAAAAAAACACTCATTTCGCACTATTCGGCCCGCAGTGACTGACGTAACAACCACTTTGTAGTGTAAGCTGATTAAAACTTTATTCTAACAGTATTTCAAACAAAGTTTGAACCACCACAAATAGAGTTACTAATTTAGCTCCTGTAGTCGCCTTAATACATAGCATACTTTTTTAACCCTGTAGTACGATCTACACAATCATGGGTGAAGCCCCAGGTATATAAAATATTTTCAACATAATTGTTACCCAGCAGTAGTAACTACAGGGTTTAAAAGGGGTTTAAAGCCTCATGCAACCCGACTTGCGTCTAGCAACAAGCGCGGTCATTACTTGTTTCCTTGCGTGAGCACACTGAGCACCTTTGCCCCGCAAGTCTCCGGTGACTCGTCGGCTTACTCCAAACTTTCTTTCTTTTGTTTTTTTATCTCCATCTCCATGTCGCAAGACGCGTTTCACTCGAGCGCGTAGCGCGTGGTCAAGAGGTTAGAGTTTAGTAACCCCCTAGCTCTATAGTAGGTAACCCCGCTACGTGCATAAAGAATAAAAATAAATGAAATCAATGTACTTACATCGTCTCCTAGTACATATTGCTTACACCTGAAGAGTATCAGATAGAAGAAAACTAAACTGCGGAAGAATGTTTCAAATATGTGGCTGAAAGTCTGTAAAATAAAAGGTGCAATATTAAGTAATTTTTTCAGGCACCGACAATAGTAAATTAAATTTTACCATGGCCACTCGATAACAGTGAATTGAACTCTCCTTAACTCACTGTCGATAATAGTGAATAAAATGCTCTTTTACTCACTGAGTGAATAAAAACATTTTGACTTTGGAACAATAAAACGTGCCGACTAGAATAAAACAGTGAATTTCGAAAATTTCTTTGAGAGATTGGCTTTACGTACTTCGGCTCTACCTTGGTAAGCGTGGCTTAACCTTGAAGATCAACCTGATTGGCTGTTATTATTAACCCACGAGAAAAATAAATACTATACTTCTATTTATTTTCTCGCAGTCAATGGTAAAAAGTAGAGTACACGACTCGTGAAACAAAAATCATCTCGGTTCTTGGATCCCTCGCTCAGCACTAGATTTTACCCTAGAATCCCTTGCTACGCTCTGGATCTACTCTAAAATCCTTCGCTGCTCTCGGGATCCTACTTGGTCACTCGAATTAAATTCCCCTTTTTTCACTTGTATAATCTACTAAATTGAATGTGTTGTGTGTTTTTATTTCTGATGGATAATGAATTTAGGTATTTTATTAAGTATGCAATTAACTGCATTGGCCACCTGATGGCTTATGAGAACTGGTACTTATTCCCGTATTTTAAGATGGAAAATATTTTCAAGCATAAACTTACCAATATGTCAAAAATTGTTTTATACAGATCGTAAGCTTTCATAATGTTCTGGTAAATTCTTATCAATTTCATACATTGCTCATTATTTTCCCGACTCTCATTCAATAAAAGTTTAACGTCTTTCGTCCATTCATCTAGATATTTTTTCAATCTAAATATATAAAAGAAGAAACTGACTGACTGACTGACTGATTGACTGACTGACTGACTGACTGACTCATCTATCAACGCACAGCCCAAACCGCTGGGTCTACAGATTCCAAATTTGGCAAGTAGGTTCCTTATGTGATCTAGGGGTGCACTAAGAAAGGATTTTTCAAAATTCATCCCCTAAAGGGGTTAAACGGGGCTCCAAAGTTTGTATGGGGAAACAAGATTAGTTAGACTATTTTATTCGAAACTTCACAGGAGTGCTCCTATTGATAAATGAATAGAAACGGGTTTCAGGTTTTTTCAGAATTCAACCCCTAAGAGGGGGAAATGGGGTGGCAAAGTATAAAAATCAATGCACAGCCCAAACCGCTGAGTCTAGAGATTCCAAATTTGGCACAAAGGTTCTTTATGAGGTTTAGGGGTGCATTAAGAAAGGATTTTTCAAAATTCACCCCCTTAGGGGTTGGAACGGGAGTCCAAAGATTACGTGGGGAAATAAGATTAGTTAGACTACTGTATTCGAAACTTAACAGGAGTACTCCTTTCGATAAATGAGTTAACGTTTGTGTTTCAGTTTTTTTTTTTTCAGAATTCAACCCCTAAAGGGGGAAATGGGGTAACAAAGCCTGAAATTCAACATAGGTATTGTTTTTATGGTGAATTGGGTGGGGTGTATTACAAAAACAACGATTTTAAGATTTAATAAATAAATAGTGTGTGTTTTTATTTAATGTGGCAGACCTGAAATACTACCATTCCCTGTTGGGGTGCGATGGGGTTGAAATGTCTAAAAATCAATATGGGTGTCGATACCGAGATTATCAGGGGTGCTGATTACGAAAATGGCATTTATTTTGAGATCCAGATGATAATAATTGTGATTACGATGATGATGATTGTGATAATGATGACGATGATTGTGATGAAGATGATTTTGATTACGATGACAATGATTGTGATTACGATGATGATGATTGTGATAATGATGATTGTGATAACGATGATAATGATTGTGATTACAATGATAATAAGAGTGATAACGATGATGGTGATTGTGATAGTGTCGGTGATTGTGATGGTGATAGCGATGGTTGTGATAACGAGGACGGAGATTGTGATGGTGATAGCGATGGTTGTGATAACGAGGACGGAGATTGTGATGATGATGATTGTGATTAAGATGATAAAGATTGTGATTACGATGATACTGATTGTGATAACGATGATGGTGGTTGTGATAGTGATTTTGATGGTGATTGTGATGGTGATGGTGATTGTGATGGTGATTGTGATTGTGACAGTGATGGTGATTGTAATAATGATGTAGATTATTGTGATTACTATGATAATGATTGTGATAACGAGGGTAGTGATTGTGATGGTGATGGTGATTGTGATGGTGATGGTGATTGTGATGGTGATGGTGATGGTGATTGTGATTGTGATTGTGACAGTGATGGTGATTGTAATAATAACGTAGATTATTGTGATTACTATGATAATGATTGTGATAACGAGGGTAGTGATTGTGATGGTGATGGTGATGGTGATTGTGATGGTGATTGTGATGGTGATTGTGATTTTGATTGTGATAGTGATGGTGATTGTGATAATGATGGTGATTTTGATAATGATTGTGGTTGAGATAGTGATGGCGATTGCGATCATGATGATTGTGATTAAGATGATAGTGATTGTGATTACGATTATAATGATTGTGATGACGAGGATGGAGATTCTGATGATAATGACTGTGATTACGATGATAATTATTGTGATAACGATGATGAAAGAAAGAAAGAAAAATCTTTATTTATCGCAGGGACATGACATGCATATAAAATTTAAACAACAACAAAAACATACAAACATTCATAGTATTACAAAACTAAACATAAACAAAAAGTAAATTTAAAAATATAGTTGACAGCTTGCACTTCGTGAGTGCGATAAGTAGGTTACTACTCAGCATGATGCTGTGCTATGGGGAGCCCACAGCACAGCGCTGGTTTTCAGTGGTCACCCGTGAAAAGAAAAACGTACGGAAGTCAAAAACAGCATATTTAAATATTTGATTAGAAAAAATAAAACAAACAGTACCTAAACGTAAAACAACATACAAAACAAAATAAACATTACTTACAAAAAATATAAAGGTATTTATGGTATACTAGCGGACGTCACGCGGTTTCACCCGCGTAGTTCCCGTTCCCGTGGGAGTACGGGGATAAAATATAGCCTATACGGATTCGGAAGAATCCCTCTAAGTAATGGTAAAAGAAATTTTGAAATCGGCCCAGTAGTTTTTGAGCCTATTCAATACAAACATACAAAAATACAATGGTTTCCTCTTTATAATATTAGTATAGATAAACAAATGAAATAATGGCGTATTTTTTGTCTCGCTCCCTCCCCTACTGCGCGTCGCCGTCGCGTCGCTTGTGCGCGCTCGGCCGATGATACGACTGATACACTACCGCACCGACCGCATTGATGATTGATTGCATTGATTGATGGTGATTGTGATAGCGATAGTGATGGGGATTGTGATGGTGATTGTGATGGTGATTGTGATTGTGATAGTGATGGTGATTGTGATTGTGATTGTTATGGTGATTGTGATGGTGATTAAGATAGTGATGGTGATGGTGAGTGTGATAATGACTGTGATTAAGATGATAATTATTGTGATAACGATGATGGTGATTGTGATTGTTATTTTGATGGTGATGGTGATGGTGATTGAGATAATGATTGTGATAGCGATAGTGATGGGAATTGTGATGGTGATTGTGATTGTGATAGTGATGGTGATTGTGATTGTTATGGTGATTGTGATGGTGATTGTGATAGTGATAGTGATTGTGATTGTTATGGTGATTGTGATAATGATTGTGGTAATTATGGTGGTTGTGTTAATGATGATAATTGGTGATAATGATAGTGACTGTGATAGTGATAGTGATGGGGATTGTGATGGTGATTGTGATAGTGATAGTGATAGTGATGGTGATTGTGATAATGATGGCGGTTGTGATAGTGATGGTGATTGTGATAATAATAATTGTGATGATTATGAAATGTGGCAAATAGATAGTTAATAACCAGGATTAACATGGAGGACACTATTATCCCTTTATTATGATCCAGAGGGACAGTTACCGAACTTCACGCGGGCGAAGCCGCGGGCAACAGCTAGTAATATTATAAGTCGAATGGCAACCATATAATTGACATCGAATGCGCTTATCATTATGTCACAAATAAAATCAATGATTAACTCAGACAAACACATGTTACCAAAATATACGTTAAAGGCTGTATAAATAGCCATATCAGTACAAATAACAATTAATAGTGTTATCCAGTTCCATATAATGTAACTCCTTAAACTCTTACTGAAATCGAAACTCTTATAGATAGTTTGGATCCTCAAAATAAGACAGACGTTGTTGTACTTGTGCATAAAATCAAGAATGAATAGTCACCGGAACATTGCGGTCGCTCTATCGGCTGAAAAATATTCTCCCATCACACATCAAGGCTATGCTTGTACAGTCCCTAATCTTCCCCATGATTGACTATGGTGATGTGTGTTACTATGACCTGAATGCAAAACTCCTCAATAAACTAGACAGACTTCTTAATAACTGTATTCGATTCGTCTTCAATCTTCGCAAGTATGATCATGTATCTGCACATCGATCGCTGTTAAGGTGGTTGCCCATCCGGCAACGCAGAGCATTGAGGGCTTTGACAACCCTGTTTTCTCTTCTTCACAAACCCACTTCTCCTTCTTATCTGACTTCTCATTTTCAATATTTATGCTCTGCGCACACCAAAAATCTTCGTTCTTCCAATAACCGTCTTCTACGCTGTCCTTCTCACCGATCTGGCTTTATAAAATCTTCTTTCTTTGTCCAGGCGGTCTTTCTTTGGAATGCACTCCCCCAGAGTATCAGGACGTTGTCTAGTCGTTTCACCTTCAAAGTGAAAGCTCGAGAGCATATTCACAAGAAGTTGGCAGATTCGTCTCAGAACTAAGTTGTTAGTTTTTATTTTTTTATTTTTCTTGTTTATCTCTCTTCACTTTTTATATTAATATATATATATTTTTTGTTATATGTATGTATATATGTATTTATTCTTATGTTTTAGTTCTAAATTTATAAATATTTTCTAGTCTTTTTTTCTGTTATTGCACCTACTGTGTACTATATCTGCATCACCCTAAGGTAGACTGGTAGAAAATGCCCAAGGCATTAAGTCCGCCTTTGTACAGTTTTTTTACTTGTGCATAAAGTTTTAATAAATAAATAAATGAATAAAATTATGAAACAAGCTGCATGCATGAAGAAGTAAAACACACAAATGCAACGAAGAAAAATATTATCAAAACGTCTCATCTTAACATGATCTGTGAGGTCTACAGTGAATAAACGATACAGACACAACGTAACCAATAATAATGTATGGCAGAACGATAAGAACAAATACTTGTATCCTCTTGGATAAATATGGTTATGTGCCACACAATATTTTGAAGAGTTAAACAAATTGAGTGCAAAATTAAACGAGAACGTGATTCTTTGAATTTCTTTGTCGAGTTCATTATTTGGTTGTACTTGGATTGGTGGCTTAGAAATAATTTCAAGTTTATGCAACATTGTATTCATCTACAACTGTCTAATGTTCGATTACGTCTGTCTTTGTAATTTGTGTGCTAACTTTAGTGTTTTAAATATTTAATATTTTGATAGCATTAGTCTACCTGTTACATTAGTGGGATTAATAGGTCTTGTTTCCATCAAGTATTATCCTGGCTGTGTTTACGATTCCACATAACACGCCTGTAATCGCTAAAGGGCGGGGCAGAAGTATACCTATGGTAAACACAACAGCATTGCAAGAATCAGTGGCCTAGTATTCTTGCATGATGATGATGATGAAGATGATGGTGAAGAAAACATAATTAAAAATACATGTACACGTGAATTTTTATGTAACAGTAACATTACAAAAGCGTGAACTGCAACAGTGGTAGATCCCATCTTCTTCGAACCATAATCATCATTCGCTTGTCCTTATCCCAATGTATTAGGGGTTGGCGCAACATGTCTTCTTCTATACTTCTCTAATACTCGTTATTTTATCTTCTTCTAATGTAATTTTGAGTGCACTTAAAGCCATTGCAATCGGTATAAGTGCACATAATGTCTGAATGCGTAACTAAATTTCATCATCATCATCTGCCTAGCCTTTTCCCGACTACGTTAGGGTCCGCTTCTAGTCTAACCGGATGCAGCCAAATACTAGTACTTTACATGGAGCGACTGCTTATCTAACCTCCAAAACCCAGTTAGTACTGGGTAATACAGTACCTAGTACTTACTGATATTGATGATGTAATACAGCAAGCTTGTATAATTTAAACATATAAGTTATAATATAACTTTACAAAACAAAGAACTGCAAGATTATAATGGAATAATAAGTGATAAAAGCCATGAGAACTATGGCCAGCGTAGCGTCTACATAGAACAGGCCACACGCGCTTGTTATATCTTTTTAATTATTTTTGTAATTTTTAGCACTATGTTTTTAATTGTTCAAGTAAAATTGAGATTTCATCGATTCAAACCATAAAATGATTGTTAAAACCGCCTTTACACTATTTGTTTATTACAATATTTATTTCATAACATAATTATAGTTTTTCGATTCATTTATATAAAGATTTTATCTTGTTACTTCCTTTCGATTTATTTAAAATATTGTGTTTCCGGTTGACCTTGCTTTAAGTTTCTATGTTGGTAGAAAGGATTTATCTTGACACATCCGTTTGAATTATTTAAATTGTAATTCCCTTTAGCATAATAATAAGGATTTAACTTGAGTCATTCACTTCCTGTGGAGTTAATATTATTAAATTGTTTTGACATATCCGCTTGATTTATAAAAATTCTATTGGTCGGTATAGTTTGGCGCCACAGTTCGGCGCTAATTTTGTGTATAAAAACGGTTGTAACTCGAATGAAAGCACTTTCCTTGTCAAGCTGTCGGACCAAGCAGATCACCAGTTAAGTATTCTTTCTGTTCCATAAATTATTGTGAAGTAGAAAAATTAAATGTGTAACTAGGACTATTAGTATAAGTTATGTTGTGTTCTCCCGAAATGTTGTGTGAATTAAATAAATAATGATATCAATGGGTAATGATAAATTTAAAAACTAGTAGTACTAACGACATCTCTGATATCGTTATTTCATGTTCGATATATTGTTGAAAAATAATTATAATTTACCTTCTTGGATAACAAAGATTTGGTATTGAGGTTAATGAAGCTTTATCTTGTTGAAAGGGTTTATTTATAATAAATACTTGCCATATTATTTGCTTGAATTTTATTTATTAATATTATCCATATATTAAATCTAACACGCTCATCTTACTGAAAGTTTTTCTGTAAGACGTTCTTGCAAAGGTGTTTTGACTCTCTGTAAAGAAACAAATTATAATATTATAGGCTAATAGCTTATAGGCAAATTATAATATAATAAGCAGTGATAGCCTAGTGGTGTGACCGTCGGCCTGCCAAGTCATAGGTCTCGAGTTCAAACCCAAGACACGCACCTCTGATTTTTTGGATTCATGTGCGTATTGTATACCTAATTATCACTTGCTTCGGTGAAGGAAAACATCGTGAGGAAACCAGCATGTCTGAGAGATATTTCTCGGCGGCATGTTAAGCCAAGTCAGAGGCCCATGGGCGGCTTAAAAACTCTGACTCCAGGTTAGACACTAACCACACGATAAAGAAGAATAGGCTGATACTACAGACGAAGAACTTAGGGGCTAAATAATGACAGCTACACGGGTCGATCTTGGAGGTTAAGCCGCGTTTGCCTAGGCAAGCGCATTTCAATTTTGCGTTCATTTTCTCTGAGTCTCGGAAAACACGTTGGTCCTGGCTGTCATTTGAAGAGCCTTGGCAATTGTTACAGGTACCTAGTCAGTGGCCCATAAGTCTGACAACCAGCCTCACCAAGAGAAATCGTATTACCCTGGTTATATAGTACTAACCGGGCTGTGGAGGTCAGATAGGCAGTCGCTCCGGGTAAAATACTGATATTCAGCTGCTTATGTTATATTTAAGTCCCATGTGATGGGGGCGATCGTATTGTGACCGATCAGGTACAAATCCAGAAATCTGTGGCTGCTATGGGAAATTCTTGATGAAAAAACCCAATAACATTTTACCCGACCTGAAAATCAAACCCAGGACCTAATGTACTGAGCAGTCCCGCTTGCGACCACTACAGCAACAAGGCAGTCAATACAGGATATTTCAAACTGCTTCATAATTATTTCTTCTCGTATTCTTGTTCAACTTACTTGGACAGTTGCTGTTCTTCATCAGCTGTATACACACTGTCTCAGCTTTCTCCACAGCTATGTAAAATCTCTCGCAATGTATGATATGCCATCATAACAAGCATTATAATCTTTAACATTCAACTAAATGAATTCAGATTGTGGAACAACGAGACCTGGAAACATCGAAAATGTTGTGTTATCTTTCTACCATTATAAATGCGAACGTTTGAAGATGGATGGATGGATACTTGTTGCTCTTTCACGAAAAGTTACTAAACAGATTTCAGAGCACAGGAATAGTATGTAACCTGAATTAATACAAAGGATTCTTTTTATCCCAGTAGTACAATGCCGTGGGGCAACCGAATTTTGTGCGGGCGATGCCGCGGTCAACATAATTGTTACCCAGTTGAAACTACAGGGTTTGAAAAAGGGTTCATGCAATTCGACGTGCGTCAAGCGATAAACGTGGTCATCACTTGTTTCCTTACGTGAGCACCGTGTCAACGCAAGTCTCCGGTGACTTGCTCCAAGCCTCCTTTAATTTTTTTTCACTGACGCTATCGCACTGCGCGTTACTCTCGAGCGTGTGGCTCGGACTCCGCCAAAGCGGATACGAGTGGAGATGTGCGGAGCGGAGAGGAAAAGAGATGCGTAAGAGCTAGTGAGTATCAACCGAAGCTGTGTGGAGATGTGCAAAGTGGAGAGGAGAGGAGATGTACACCGCTCACCGCACGCCGCTCACAGCACAACAATCACCACACGCCGCACGCATCACATCGCTCACCACACGCTGCACACAGCACACCGCCCGCAGTAGGTGCACCGCTCTTTGCGTTTCCACTAAGCTTAGTGGAGACGAGAAGAGTAAATGACAAATTTAATTGCGTTTTTATAACACATCTCCTCTCCTCCCCGCTTCAGTGGAGTCCGGCCCTGTAGCTCGTGATCAAGACGTTTTAGATTAATAACATATAGTCTAAGATCCCTTGAAGAACGACCTTCACCGAGCTGGTTATTGGATGAAAAGTGTTTTATTTCAAATTAAATATGTCAAAAAATATATTGCAAATGGGTTGTCTAAAAAATTTCAGTCCAGAATATGATTAATTATCAATTTATTTTTTAAATATATTTTTTAACTTTTCTCTGGTTTGCTTAATAGACAAATTCCATACCAATTGAAAGTATGAAGCCTATAGAATATATACAAACGTTAGGTTGACCGGTTAACCTAACGTTTGCATATTCTATAGGCTATAGAATATGCAAAAGTTATGCAGCCTATAGAATGTGCAAATGTTAGGTTAACCTAACGTTTGCATATTTTACAGGTTTCATACTTTCGATTGGTATGGAATTCGTCTATTAGCCAAACCAGTGAAATGTTGAAAAAAAAATAAAAAAATATTCTGGACTGAAATTTTTTGGACAACCCGTTTGCAATATATTTTTTGACACATTTAATTTGAAATAAAACACTTTTCATCCAATAACCAGCTCGGTGAAGGTCGTTCTTAAAGGGATCTTATACTAATAGGTAACGCACAGCTCCTTAGTATTTCTACTACGTGCATACAAAGAAAAATTAAATGAAACAAATGTACTTACATCGTCTCCTAGTACATATCGCTTATACCTGAAGAGTATCAGATAAAAGAAAACTAAACTGCGGAAACATGTTTCAAATACGTGGCTAAAAGTCTGTAAAATAAAAGGTTTAATATTTAGGAATTTTCTTAGAAACCGAAAATGATACAATTAATTAATGTAATATTTTAGCGAGTGCAGGTATATTAAGTAGGTATGCAATAAACTGCATTGATCTCATTATGGTTTATGGGAGCCTGGTACTTATTCTCATATTTCAAGATGGAAAATATATTTGAGCATTATCTTACCAATACGTCAAAAACTGTTTTATACAGATCGTAAGCTTTCATAATGTTCTGATAAATTCTAAGCAATTTCATACATTGCTCATTATTTTCCCGACTCTCATTCAATAACTGGGTGACGCCTTTAGTCCATTCTTGCAGATATTTTTTCAATAATATTATAAGTCGAATGGCAACCATATAATTGACATCGAATGTGCTTATCATTATGTCACAAATAAAATCAATAATTATCTCAGACAAAGACATGTTATCAAAACACACGTAAAAATCGGTATAAATAGCCACATCAGTACAAATAACAGTTAATATTGAGATCCAGTTCCATATAATATAACTCCTTAAACTTTTACTGAAATCAATGCTCTTAGATAGTATGGATCCTCAAAATAAGACAGACGTTGTTGTAGTTGTGCATAAAATCAAGAATAAATAAAATTATGAAACCATATAGAACACACAAATGCAACGAATGAAAACATTATCGAAGCGTCTCATCTTAACATCTGTGAGGTCTACAGTGAATAAACGATACAAACACAACGTAACCAATATTATTGTATGGCAGAACGATAAGAACAAAATATACTTGTATCCTCTTGGGTAAATATGGTTATGTTCCACACTATATTTTGAAGAGATAAAGAAATTGAGTGCAAAATTAAACGAGAACGTGATTCTTTGAACTTCTTTGTCGAGTTTATTATTTGGTGGCACTCGGATTGGAGGCTTAGAAATAATTTCAAGTTTATGCAACATTGTATTCATCTTCAACTGCCCGGTATTCGATTACGTCTGACTTGGTAATTTATGTGCTAACTAAATATTTAATGTGTTGATAACATCACTCTACCTATTGCATTAGTAAGATTAATAGGTGTTATTACATTTTATCTTGTTTCCATCAAGTATTACCGTGGCTTTGCCTACGATTCACGAGAAATTCAAATTTTGTTACGTTTTTTGCAATTTGGAGATCTATCTAGAGAGAATGATTATGATTGTTCTACATATTATAACTACATACGTTATACGGTCGCGAGTCATATATTTTGTTTTACATTTCGCCTGATTCTTACCTAGTAATTGCAAAAAACTTAAGACAATTCTAATTTCGCGGGCTATTCTGGCGGTTCGCCCTCAAATTCGACTTTCACTTTTCCGGTTAGGTCATTCACATTATTTTTATTAACTTTAATAGCTATCGAAAGTTTTCATTTTACTAATGTATTTCATTAATAACTTAGCAATCATCCAACATTGACTATTATACAACGTAATAGCACAAATATATCCAAAATCAATTGTTCAATGTTGTGGGTAACTTCCATCACCTTACGTAGCACAGCGCAACGTTCAGTTGAAGATGATAAAAATATTCCAAAAACGTAAAATTGCTCAAAAGCCCGCATGTCTCGTGCTTTCAAATAATCGCATCGAAAAAGAAGTTCAAAAAAGTGTGCAAGCTTTTAATTTTGCTCTTCATTTGTTTTTCTCTTCAAAATATTATGTTCAGAATAATCATATTTATCCAAGAGGCTACAAGTATTTACTATTTTCGTCCTGCTATGTCTTATTCATCAATGTATTGTGTGTTTATGTTGCGTTTTCCATAGACGCCAGAGATATGAAGATGAAACAAACGGAAAATGGCTTTATATCACTTTTGGGTGCTCTTTGTTACATCATCCAATCACTTTGTTTCACAATGTTATTCATTTTGGACATTGTGCATAGGTACAACAACGTCTGTCTCATTTTGGAGGTCCAAAGTATTCATAAGAGCATCTACTTGAGCGAGAGTATCCGGAGTTACATCATTTGGAACTGGATCTCACTACTTACATACATTTGTGTAGATATCTATTTACACATTATATACTTTTCGTTTCGCGTTAATTTACCATTTACAACAATTGCATTTCAATTTGTTTGTGATATAATGTCTATCATAATCGATGTTAACTATATTATTGCCATCAGAGTTATAATATTATTAAAAAAGTATCTCGATAAATGGATAAATGAAATCTTGGCGTTGCATGTCGATCTTAATAATGATGATCATTGTCAGAAATTGCTAACGATATACCAAAATATTCTGGAAGCCTACGCCATGTATAAGAAAATTTTCCAGTTCTTGGTAAGTTCGTCTTTTCACTTATTTTGAAAAAAAAAACGATTTATTGCTATACATGCAATGGATATCAGAAGATCCAGTGTTGAAAAGCCTTCCACAAGCTGGTGGACGGGTAAGTTGATGAAGACCGTGGGTGGATACCCGCGGTCTTCATCAACTTACCCGTCCACCAAATACGAGAAGCACTGGACCGATCGCGATTATTAGCGATGTCCAAACATCCACTTCTTTGAATGGTGCATGGCCTCTGTGTCTTATGTTGAAATAAATAAAAATACATTAGATAGTCTATTGGCTTAGAAATGTTCCTGACTCTGTTTAGCATTCGTAGTTTGGTTACTAATCTCTCTCGTCTAATCTTTGACCTTCTAGAGCATTTCGTATTTCCCCAACGATATTCACCGGGATTGATGTAATATTTTCGGTAGCTTGTCAGTCCTATAGACTTTTGTACGGAACTGCTGTTTTGTTTTAATTACCGTTGTACATCGGAATTTTACAACGGAATAATGTACTGAACATTTAGTAACCGTTTGCGTCGATGTTGCTCTCACCCTGTATTTTGTATTTAGCCCTAAGCTTATTATTTTGTTCACAGTCTTTAAGCCAGCTGATAGTTAAATTTATCTACGTTATGATTAGCTATTACTTCATTATATTCGAGATCAAAAGACTTTACCTCTCGGGCGACAAAGTAAGTATGACAATGTATCTATCTAATAATGTTAGAGAATTTTGACTTGAATTTTAATATTTCAAAGTAAGGTAGGTAGTCATTTGTCAGTTTTATTCAAAGGTAACATTTATAACAATAATTTTCAAAATGATCTGCTGGCAATAGCGAAAAATAGAGAAGTAGGTATGGAAGAAGAAAGAAACATGCTACGCCTACCCCAAATAAATTAAGATAAGGGCAAGAGAATGATGCGGCGACCTCTTGCGTCTGGCCCTGGTGCAAGCCATGGTCCGGAGCGAGACGGAATGGGACGCTGTCACCTCCTTCTGCGAAGCAGTAATGCTAGAGAAGGAGGTGGTGGAACGTGAGAGGAAGAGCATCGTAGGCGCGGGACTATGGACGGTGGGCTACGGGCTAGCTCGCCGTCCGTCCGCCTCATGACGACAAGCCGTGTCGACAGCGCGATCGTGTTCCACGCGCGCCTCAAAGAGAGTCAGCAAAAAGGAAGGGGTCCGTAAGGACCGATGCCTGCCGGGGTTGCGGGACTGTTCGAAAGAGATACCGTGGCCCCGGAACACAAAGGGCGATGAAGGAACATGGATGGGTTTTAGTCAGTAAAAGTCTGACACTCCCTCCTGCTCCGCCCAGAGCGGGAGGAGTCATTTGACGATTTCCCATCCGAAAAAAAAAGGGCAAGAGAATGATGATCTGCGGACAATAGCGTAACACACTTACAATCGCAAATTATTTTGGCAAATCAACATCATTGATTGTATTATAGACGTTGTCAACGTGTATCAAACACCTTTTGTTTTCTTGATTGTCACGGAGTGTCTTATGGAATTGGGGTGCTAGGTTGGATTACTTTCTGGCAGATGCAGCATGCAGATGCCAGAAAGCAATCCAACCTCATCATAATCTGCCTAGTCTAGTTGCTCCCAACTATGTTGGGGTCTGTTTCCAATCTAATCGGATGCAGCTGAATACCAGCGTTTTGTCATACTATGAATGAATTATTAAGTTGTCTAATCATTTTTTTTTTGTTTAGCCGGCGTTCTTCGGAGTCGATTCAGTAATATATCTATTCAAGAATATAATGCTCATAATAATACACAGTTTTTACTGCGAGAAGTTCTACATATCTGTTGAGGAAGCTGAGACGGCGATTTTACAACTCATGAAGTATAGGGACTGTCCAAGTAAGAATATTGTAATCGTCGAATATATCTCAAGATGCTAATAGGGTCGAAGGTAGACCATGGAGTGACAAACACGTATCGAAAACTGCAGCAGGAGTAAGCCTCCCACATAGCATACAGCTGGATGCAAGAACCATAGGAGCGGCAAACGTATTGGAGACGGTTAGGGAGAGGCCTAGGTTTAGTTGTTAATGATGATTAAGATACCACCACGACTATGTATCTAGGTTGATGATATCTTACGAATGACTTAGATGTGTGTCATAGTTTAAACACATTTGCTCTTGGTAGGTAAGTTAATGATATCTGGAAAAAAAATATTTAACAACTTTAAGATTGAAGATTCTTCAATCAAAGAATCTTCAAGATTATGGATTAATGAAAACTTATCATGTTATTTTTCTTACAGACAATCAAAAACATATTTGTAAGAACGTGTTGCTGTCTATTCGAACGTTCAGTAAGATGACGACGTGCGGCTTGTTCTACGTAGACGCCACGCTACCATCGTACTTGCTGGAAACTATCGTTAATTATGCTTTTGTCCTGTGGCAGTTCACTTTTATATCAAACTAGCTGTTGCCCGCGGCTTCGCCCGCGTGAAGTTCGGTAACTGTCCCACTGGATCATACTAAAGGGATAATAGTGTCCTCCATGTTAATCCAGGTTATAAACTATCTATGTGCCACATTTCATAATCATCACAATTATTATCATCACAATCACCATCACTATCACAACCGCCATCATTATCACAATCTCCATCACTATCACTATCACAATCACAATCACCATCACAATTCCCATCACCATCACTATCACAGTCACCATCATTATCACCAATTATCATCATTAACACAATCACCATAATTACCACAATCATTATCACAATCACAATCACAACCACCATAACAATCACAATCACCATCACTATCACAATCACAATCACCATCACAATCCCCATCACTATCGCTATCACAATCACTATCACAATCACCATCACCATCACAATCGCCATCAAAATAACTATCACAATCACCATCATCGTTATCACAATAATTATCATCGTAATCACAGTCATTATCACAGTACTCACCATCACTATCTCAATCACCATCACAATCACCATCACAATCACCATCACAATCACCATCACAATCGCCATCACAATCACCATCACAATCACCATCACAATCACCATCACAATCACCATCACAATCACCATCACAATCACCATCACAATCACCATCACAATCACCATCACAATCACCATCACAATCACCATCACAATCACCATCACAATCACCATCACAATCACCATCACAATCACCATCACAATCACCATCACAATCACCATCACAATCACCATCACAATCACCATCACAATCACCATCACAATCACCATCACAATCACCATCACAATCACCATCACAATCACCATCACAATCACCATCACAATCACCATCACAATCACCATCACAATCACCATCACAATCACCATCACAATCACCATCACAATCACCATCACAATCACCATCACAATCACCATCACAATCACCATCACAATCACCATCACCATCACAATCACCATCACAATCACCATCACAATCACCATCACAATCACCATCACAATCACCATCACAATCACCATCACAATCACCATCACAATCACCATCACAATCACCATCACAATCACCATCACAATCACCATCACAATCACCATCACAATCACCATCACAATCACCATCACAATCACCATCACAATCACGATCACAATCACCATCACAATCACCATCACAATCACCATCACAATCACCATCACAATCACTATCACAATTACCATCACAATCACCATCACAATTACCATCGCTATCACCATCACAATCACCACCACTCTCAGAATAACTATCACAATCATCATCACCATCACAATCATCATCAAAATCAGTATCACAATCACCATCATCGTTATCACAATCATTATCATTGTAATCACAATCGCTATCATCATTATCACAATCACTATCATCGTAATCACTACCATTATCATCGTATTCACAATCATCATCATCACAATCTCCATCCTCGTCATCACAATCATTATAATCGTAATCATAATCATTATCATCGTAATCCCAATCACTATCATCTTAATTACAATCATCATGATCACAATCGCCATCACTATCTCAACCACAATCATTATCACAATCACCATCATTATCACAATCACCAACACTATCACAATCAAAATCACAATCACCATCACAATCACCATCACCATCACAATCACCATCACAATCACTACCCTCGTTATCACAATCATTATCATAGTAATCACAATAATCTACATCATTATAACAATCACCATCACTGTCACAATCACAATCACAATCACCATCGCTATCACCATCACAATCACTGCCACTTTCACAATCACCATCACAATCACTATCACCATCACAGTCATCATCAAAATCACTATCACAATCACCATCATCGTTATCACAATCATTATCATCGTAATCACAATCATTATCATCTTAATCACAATCATCATCATCACAATCTCCGTCCTCGTTATCACAACCATCGCTATCACCATCACAATCACCGACACTATCACAATCACCGTCACTGTCACAATCACCATTACAATCACAATCACTATCACAATCACCATCATCGTTATCACACTTATTATCATTGTAATCACAATCATTATCATCGTTATCACAATCATCATAATCACAATCATCATCATCGTAATCACAATCATTATCATCGTAATCAAAATCATCATCATCACAATCATCATCATCGTAATCACAATCATTATCATCTGGATCTCAAAATAAATGCCATTTTCGTAATCAGCACCCCTGATAATCTCGGTATCGACACCCATATTGATTTTTAGACATTTCAACCCCATCGCACCCCAACAGGGAATAGTAGTATTTCAGGTCTGCCACATTAAATCTTAAAATCGTTGTTTTTGTAATACACCCGACCCAATTCACCATAAAAATAATAACTATGTTGAATTTCAGGCTTTGTTACCCCATTTCTCCCTTTAGGGGTTGAATACTGAAAAAAAAAACTGAAACACAAACGTTAATTCATTTATCGATAGGAGTACTCCTGTTAAGTTTCGAATAAAGTAGTCTAACAAATCTTATTTCCCCACGTAATCTTTGGACTCCCGTTCCAACCCCTAAGGGGGTGAATTTTGAAAAATCCTTTCTTAATGCACCCCTAAACCTCATAAAGAACCTTTGTGCCAAATTTGGAATCTCTAGATTCAGCGGTTTGGGCTGTGCATTGATTTTTATACTTTGCCACCCCATTTCCCCCTCTTAGGGGTTGAATTCTGTAAAAACCTGAAACCTGTTTCTACTCATTTATCAATAGGAGCACTCCTGTGAAGTTTCGAATAAAATAGTCTAACTAATCTTGTTTTACCCATACAAACTTTAGATTCCCGTTTAATCCCCTTAGGGGTTGAATTTTGAAAAATCCTTTCTTAGTGCACCCCTAGACCACATAAGGAACCTACTTGCCAAATTTGTAATCTTTAGACTCAGCGGTTTGGGCCCGGCATTGATTTTTATACTTTGCCACCCTATTTCCCCCTCTTAGGGGTTGAATTCTGAAAAAAACTGAAACCCGTTTCTACTCAATTATCAATAGGAGCACTCCTGTGAAGTTTCGAATAAAATAGTCTAACTAATCTTGTTTTACCCATACAAACTTTAGATTCCCGTTTAATCCCCTTAGGGGTTGAATTTTGAAAAATCCTTTCTTAGTGCACCCTTAGACCACATAAGGAACCTACTTGCCCAATTTGGAATCTCTAGACTCAGCGGTTTGGGCTGTGCATTGATTTTTATACTTTGCCACCCCATTTCCTCCTCTTAGGGGTTGAATTCTGAAAAAACCTGAAACCCGTTTCTACTCATTTATCAATAGGAGCACTCCTGTAAAGTTTCGAATAAAACAGTCTAACTAATCTTGTTTCCCCATACAAACTTTGGAGCCCCGTTTAACCCCCTTAGGGGATGAATTTTGAAAAATCCTTTCTTAGTGCACCCTTAGACCACATAAGGAACCTACTTGCCCAATTTGGAATCTCTAGACTCAGCGGTTTGGGCTGTGCATTGATTTTTATACTTTGCCACCCCATTTCCTCCTCTTAGGGGTTGAATTCTGAAAAAACCTGAAACCCGTTTCTACTCATTTATCAATAGGAGCACTCCTGTAAAGTTTCGAATAAAACAGTCTAACTAATCTTGTTTCCCCATACAAACTTTGGAGCCCCGTTTAACCCCCTTAGGGGATGAATTTTGAAAAATCCTTTCTTAGTGCACCCCTAGACCACATAAGGAACCTACTTGCCAAATTTGGAATCTGTAGACCCAGCGGTTTGGGCTGTGCGTTGATAGATGAGTCAGTCAGTCAGTCAGTCAGTCAGTCAGTCAGTCAGTCAGTCAGTCAGTTTCTTCTTTTATATATTTAGATTGAAATTACAAAAAAACTTACTGTAAAGAATTTGTTTTTAATGAATCCGTGTCTTTAAAGATTGCATCAATTTTGTTTTGAATTATCTATTCTCTCAACTGACTACCTTTTTCACATTAGCCAAAGTATTGGTGATAGCAGGTTCAGCATAGCCCTAATGGAAATGTTGCCGTCAAGATGTAAGGTATGATAGAAGAGATGACAGAGGCACATACCAAGGAAGCATGTCTCAAAAGCAGGTGGAACATGGCTGCTAATAAAAGAGCATTGATGAGGTATAACCATATTGTATTGAGAACTTAAACTCGCTTCACGGCTTAAAATATAATACATAGCTTATATAACATCTTCTAGGACCTTTAAAATAAATGAAGAAACGCATGGCAAAGTACAAAGAAAAAAAAACAGATAACACTAGATTAGTAAATCTAGTACCAAGATTACAGAAATGCAAACTGCAGCAACACAACGGTATAGTCAGTGAGAAGCGCCGCCAGGTGTAGTAGTAGACACACGTCTACGTAGAGCAGTCGACAGGCGCGCATCTTACTGAACGATGTTCGGTGTACGCGCCTCACGTTCTTGCAAAACTTCAGGCCTTCCTCTATAAATTATAAGAAAAACATTTTCAAAGTTTCTTATTATTACAGATAAATATATAGTATTATTATCTATCACTTTTATTTTTATCCGTATGTTTCTTATAACTATTATTCACCTTGTATTGATCCCATGCTACTTGATATCTTTCATTCCCCCGTTGCAGGCGTGCTCTAATATTTTCTTTGATCTATCATCTCCAACAATTCACATTTTCAATTACTCTTTTATACGTAAACACAACTACAAATTTCACGTACCTGTACAATTTATCGTTAGATTATAAAAGCATGTATCCTGAGAGCCCTCCACGGCTATATAGAACGCCTCGCAGTACAGACTGAGAATAGTTTGTAACGCCAAGTTTTTAAGCACCCAAATGTAAATAAACGTAGATGACAACGGTGCTTTATACTGGAAAACAGGAACAAGTACATGAAAATACACAAAAATAACAGGTTAATTTGTAAACTAACATTGAAACACCAATTAGTATGAGTAGAGGAAGACCAAAGAAACGACGGATGGACTGTGAAGTATGATATGGAAGAAAAGATGTAACTGATAAGATAACAAGTAATAGAGAAGTATGAAATAATAAGACATGCTGAGTTGACCAAATAAATTGGCATAAGGGCAGGAGAAAGATGATGATTGAAACACCAAATAGACAGGTATTAAGAAATCGCAAACATTTTGATATCAAATAGAGTTCATTTAAATAATCAAAACTACTAACACTTTCTTTAGTCGTTTTGTACAACTCTATTAATGTCTCAACGAACGCTAAGGAATGTAATACATTTTGCACCGTGTAAGAGAGAACCTGAAATTATACAAAATATTTTAGTGTAACTTGTATAGACACCACACATATTGAATGACAGACAGGGCGAATCTATAAGGGTTCCGTTTAATAATATTTACATAATTCGCACCCCCCACCGAATAAACCGGTAATCGACAATTCTAAATTTTACAGGAAAAATAAAAAACTGTTTTATGCATATATCTCAGCATGGGTGAATCCTACGATAGCCATTTGTACATCAAAACAAAGCTAATTTTTTGTTGTCTGTTTTACTGTATGCATTTTTTTTGCAATAGTATATCAAAACAAAGTTATTGACGAAAATAATGTTACTGATATTGTAGGACAAAACAATTGTATGCAACACATCATTACGATATTATTCGCGTGTAACCTCAACGATATCGTTGTAAGTATTAATGCATTACGGTATTATTCGTTGAAATTTGGTACCGAAGAGCCTGCCGGCAATATGATATTACGATATTATCCAAGCGATAGTGTATACAGTAATATAACATGACAATAATATTCGTCGATATGTAGTGTCAAAAGATTAACAGTAACGTAATGTTGCAAATATCATGTTATATTAAATAACACAGTAAAAACTTATTAATTGATTTACTAGTAGCTTAGCAATATTAGAGAAAATTCATAATAATGCTGGATAATTTAATTTATTTTATTTTATTGTGGTTGGGTGTCTAGCAAACACAATTCAAATTCATCAGAAACAATGCAGCTTTTAGACAAGGTAGTACTAATTGTCGCTAAGCAGCTTGCAAACAAATTGATTGACGATACATACGAGTATACATAATTGGGAATCAAACGAGCTTACCTGTTAAGCGAAGTCTTGATTCTAATTTTATGAGTGGCAATCTGAAAAATAATTATTATAACTTGGTAGTATTTCTAATATCTACACGTTACTTACCGCGGTTTTAGAGAATTAAAAAATAATATTTTTTAAGAATTGCAACATTCGTATGCTGTCTCTGTGACAGCACGAGTCAACGTCATCCACTTATTTTAGAGATCATATCATTTGGAACAATCTCTGTTTTATGTACAGAGTAGTTCCAAATAGCTACATTCACTATGTTTTCCTGAAAGGTTAAAATTGAATTAGGTAGACTAATTATTGCAGCTTTGGGGCTGTTAGTGTTAGCTATATTATAGTGGCGGGTGGGTAATTATTTTTCAGATTGCCACTCATAAAATTAGAATCAAGACTTCGCTTAACAGGTAAGCTCGTTTGATTCCCAATTTTACTTCGTGGCAATCTTTCAAATAATTAATATAACTTGGTAGATGTTCAGAGTTGGCTGCAATAATTAATTTATTAACTGATTAAAATGCAAGTAATTCTGAGTGTTGATTTGTGATAATTACATTGGACCTTCTTCTGTAAGAATATTAAAGCTTCAAGGATACTTTACAATAAATATATTACATTTAATAAAATAACTTTGATAACCATGTAATCAACATTATGTCTGACTTCGTTGATGCCAGCTCTAATTTGAGCTGTTGTTTTGGTTGTATAGTGAGAGTTTAATTCTGGAGTTTAGATACCCCTTTCAATTGAAATCTGACAAACTTACGAATATTAGGGTTTGATGTATTTTAATAACTGTTTTATTGTTCCAATGGGTTATTTTGTTAGTTTTTTCTTAGTTTTTATAAGGTAGATACATTAAGCATTTGTAAGCTGGAAATAAAAGGCTTTTTATTTTATTTATTTTATTTTATTTTATTGTTCCAATGGGTTAAAGTTAGAGCTAGGAGAACAATCAATGTCTTTGTTTTCTAAATTTTGCTCATATTATCAAACTATGACGAAATTAATGATGCTTTTGATAGATTCTATGATTGAGGCAATGATAGCCTCAGATCTCTCAGTAAGTAATTTTATAATTTGAAATCCAGTTGTAGTGTTAGTATTTAATACACATGAACTATTGTTCAATAGTAGAAGAGCCCGAGTCCATTCAAAACACTGTTTTTAATTAATATTACAACCAATTAATCAGAATCCAGAAATCTCTTCACTTTATTGTCGTGAGAATTAAACTGAAGTATTTCCTATCAATAAGGCTCAGTCATTTTTTAAGGGTCTAGGTAGATCCTAGATCAAATATTATGGATATTAAAGTATTCACTCTATCATCACCAATTAATATAATTAAATACAATTAATCAGAAAAGAAAGATAAACCTCTTTATTACAGTGTGGATTAAACTGTTTTTATTATTAATTAGTACCTAATAGTACATAGTATAAATAAAGCTCAAAATTTTGCTAATGGTCTGGTAGTCTTATGACTAAATATTATGAATGTTAAGGTATTCACTCCTTACTGGTAAAACAGAATTTGAGATGTAGTCAATTGGCTCGAAAAGGACGATTGAGGTATTTTCTCAAAACTGTTTGTATTTAAGTCTTAGAAACTGATTTCTGCTTAATACTTTTATTCTGGTACATTTTGTACATTATGATTTCGTTTATGATTCATTTTTTAACCTATTGTTCCTATAATGATAGAAACAATATAAATAAAAACATTGTTATTATTATGTTTTCCCAGGCACCTTGTAAAGGAGCAATAAGTTTTTGCGGTTTCATAGTAGAAAAAGTATAACACTTAGAGATCTGGTCTCCACGATAAAAATTTGCTATATTAGTGTAATTTCCCAAACTATTTGAAATATTAGGTACTTCTACAAGAATCAGCAGTGTTTTCATGACAATGTCTTTCAAGTGTCTCGAACACTCCTGGTTTAATCATCTAGTAGTTCTAAAGAATTGACTAAATGTTGTGCAATTTGGTGGATAAGTGTGTTGACCATAATTATTCAGTCAACATTGTGTAGGTAATTGGCTACATTGCCGCAATGTACCTACTGTCAATTGTTATGAATTTTAGTTGGATTTTATTAGCTCTATACGAAATGTATGGCATTTTATCTGTTGTTGTATCTGCACTTCCATGCACCCCCCCCCCCTTTTTGTTTCACTTTAGAGCTTTCAATAGATAGCTATTAAAGCCAATACTCCAATTGGTAGTGAAAACTGAAAATAAATGAAATTTCTTAGTTAAAATTTATTTTTATGAGTTTGTATAAATCTCACAATACTGTCTGCCCATCCATCTTTTCGGGTATTTTAATTGTGATTTTAATTTTATGTTATGATTCAATGTAGGTAGATGACATGCCAAATTACACACATCAACACGGTCTAGGGATATTTTTAAAAAAGCGAATTACTATCAATGTGTTAATTATTTATATGACATGTGTTCGATTTCTATGCTGTTGAATTGAGGGTAGATTTGCACTACTGAACTCATCACCAGCGGCGAGCCGCTCGCAGCTCAGGAAGCATTTGCGCGTTGAACTGAACGGATGTTTTTCCTCATCGTTAGACTTTCTAAAAACTTTATTGTGTTTGTGGACTCACTGCCGTTAGTGTGCTTTTTCCGAGACCTATTGAACCTAGGTCAGCCGTGCTTACCCTGGAAACCCACCCTGGACTCTGTGGTGTACCGTGTGCGCCTGGAGCCGAGCTTCAGCCCCCTGGTAGAACGGAGGTAGGTGGTGTTCAATCAGCCTTCTCGGAGACAGCAGGAACGAACTTTTCCATCCTCAGATACGATACACACATTCTCCAAACACACAAAAACCTGCCAGTAAAATCTCTTTCAAAAAGATTGTAAAAACTGCACAATCAAATTGGTCCTTCGATATCCGGATAGGTTTCTGTGTGTCTAGAACTCGTAGTTCTATTCTAGCCGTGCTAGATTCATTTTTCCATACCTAACTCTCAGTTAGTTTAAGGTACAGACGTTCTGTACTCCCCTATATTTCTCTTCTGATCGTATCAGCTAGATAAATAACGTAAAGACGTTCTTTACTGCCCTTATTTTCTTACAAAGACATTAAATTATATTACAATTACATTGTAAAACTCATTGTTAAAAACCCCGTCATTAGTCAAATAAAAAGAACTGTCATAACCCCTTTTTGTCTCTTGCTGGCAGCTTCATATTTATATATTTTCACATAAAACACACATATATTTGTCGTACATATATTATTTAGTGTATTTGTGATTCTTTTGCATCGTTTCATTCGTTAATCTCAGTTAATTTTAAACATTTATTTGTCCACGCTAACTGCGTAATTGGTAAAACAAAATGGCGCTTCCGCCTACTAGGAGGTTGAAAAAGCTTGATGAACCCGAGGAGGGCCATAGTCATGAGCTAACCGTGTTAATTCTTAAGAAACAACGAATGTTCGAGCAAATGCAAAAAACATATGATTTATCAATCAATATTTCGGATGCTGAGTCGATTGATATCTTTTTGATGCACGTGGAGCTAATCGATAATTTACGAAGTTCATTCGAAAGCGTTATTTTCCAAATTCTAGAAGAAGAACTTGTAGATGACCCGAAATCATCACTTCGTAGTCATGAGTTAAAAAGTTTTGATGAATTATATTTTCGAGTCAAGCTTAGTGCATCAAAATGTAAGCCTAGTGCACATTGCAATAAGGATGAAATTTCCGCTCGATTAGTAGAATCTCGACCACGTCTTCCAAAGTTAGAACTTTTTACATTTGATGGAAACATTGAAAATTTCAATACATTTTACGAGACGTTCTGTTCTCTGGTTCATAATCAGAAGAATATTCCGCAAATAGATAAATTCCACTATTTATTATCATGCACAAAAGGTGCTGCGTTAAATATTGTGAAAAGCGTACCTATTTCTGCTAGTAACTATGAACTCGTTTGGAAAAGTCTCCTTGATAAATATCAAGATAACAGGATGTTGGTCGGTAGGTATTTAGATAAAATGCTAAGCTTTTCGCCGCTTCAAAAAGAATCTGCTGATAATTTAAACTCATTTATTGAGAACTTTGACCATTCATACAAAGCTATAGAAGCATTACATATTGATAACTTGAGCAGTTACGTAATGTGTCACGTTGCACTGAGGGCTTTAGATCCCTACACTCGTAAATGCTTTGAACAGAAATTAGATCAAAAATCTATTCCAACTTTTGATGATTTGATAACTTTCGTCCAAAATCATATCAAGGTCTTAGATCATTCTTCATCCTATTCAGCTAGTTCAAGCGTGCAACAAACTAACCAACGAAAATTCACTGTACCTAGGCAGGGTAAAAATAATTATTCACATGCATCTTCTTCTAACACAAAACTTGCGTGTTTGCATTGTGGAGAAAATCACATGATTTTCCGTTGTGATAAGTTTCGTAATCTGAGTAACGTTCAGCGCATTAGCCGTGCTAATGACCTGAAGCTATGCCACAATTGCCTAAAACCTGATCACACGACAAAAGAATGCAAAAGTGAATTTAAATGTTACGTGTGTAAACAGTCGCATCATACACTATTACATCGTGAGCCGAGCGCGAGCTATAGTGCACTGAAACCGGTTTGTTATTCCGAGTCCGCTGCGACGGAGCAGTCTCCGTGCGATAACCAGGCGCCCGCACTCATTAGTAACAACCACCTTGCGTCTACCTATAACTATGCAGTTATTCTAGGGACAGCCGTTGTACATATTAAGGATTCGTTTAACAATTATCAAACTTGCCGTGTTCTAATTGATTCTGGCGCGCAATCGAATTTTATGACAGTTGACTGCTTTCAACGATTGGGATTGTTTGCTCAAAATTGCCCGTACAATATTTATGGTCTAGGTGGCGAAAATATAAAAACAAACGGGATGGTATCTTGTACCATTAAGCCGCGTAACTGCGCGACTCCCTCCTTTGATTTAAATGCGGTAATATTGTCTCGCTTAACTTCCGAGCTACCTACTGTTCAAATACCTAACAATGTTATTCATCATTACAAGGATTTAGAGTTAGCTGATCCGTGGTTCTATAAAAAATCTCTGATTGATATAATTTTAGCTGCTGACATTTTTCCCTATATTTATGATGGAAAGAAATTAATTATTAATCCCGACGTTCCAGTCGCGTTAGGTAGCGTTTTTGGATATGTCGTGACGGGAAGACTAGAAATGCAATCTTCCAGCAACAATTGCCATGTTGTAGCGGCTACAACATCGCTGGTGTCGTACACCTTTGAAGAGAATTCACTTCATGAGACTCTCAAACGTTTTTGGGAGGTGGAATCTTCGCCGTGCGAGGTTCCCATCGATCCGTTAGAAGAACTAGCGGAACGAATTTATGTTGAGCAACATTATCGTGATGAAATCGGTCGATATGTTTCCCCGATGTTATTGAACCCTGAGCATAAACCACTTGGTGACTCGTATGACACTGCTCTGAAGCGACTCACTCAGGTCGAGCGCCGACTTGCTCGATCTCCGGACCTTCGTAAGGCCTACGTCGACTTTATGATGGAGTACGAGACCCTCGGTCACATGGAACCCTATAAGGGTACAGAACCCTCAGGTTACTTTATTCCACACCACTGTGTGTTACGTCCGTCGAGTAC
Organism: Xestia xanthographa; assembly: GCA_905147715.2. Classification (NCBI taxonomy): domain Eukaryota; kingdom Metazoa; phylum Arthropoda; class Insecta; order Lepidoptera; family Noctuidae; genus Xestia; species Xestia xanthographa. The sequence goes on along the minus strand of LR990644.1, from coordinate 494,911 downwards.
TACGACGCCCTTGCGCGTAGTTTACGATGGTTCTGCCAAAACTACTTCCGGTGCTTCGCTCAACGATACACTTTTAACCGGCAGGAAGTTACATCAGGACATACTTAAAATAATAATTAACTTCCGACTTTACGATGTATGCTTCACTGCTGACGTTTCTAAAATGTATAGAGCTGTGATAATAAATCCGGTGGACCGGAAGTACCAGCACATACTCTGGCGTAACCATCCTACGGAACCAGTACGTACCTACGAACTTACTCGAAATACGTATGGCCTCCGTAGTGCACCATTTGTCGCGGTACGCACTTTACACCAGCTGGCGTCGGATGAACTGGCTCGCGTTGACCAGCCGACTAACCCCCCTCAGCTAGCCTCGGGTGAGCTGGTTCACACTGAACAGCCGAGAACCAAGGCAGCAGAGATACTAAAGAAAGGGACCTACGTTGATGACGTATTGTGGTCATGTCAAAGCAAGGAAGAAGCTTGCATGTTGCAAGATGATTTAACCACCCTACTAAAAAGCGGAGGTTTTCATTTACGAAAATGGGCAAGTAACTGTCCTGAGTTGCTAACTAGAATGCAATCGGACCAAGTTACTGCTATCAACTTTCAAGACGACACGTTATCGTCATCTCTCAAAGTTTTAGGTTTGACATGGTTACCCTCGTGTGACTCATTCTCGTTTAATTACAACTTGACTGACGCTAAACAAACTAAACGTTCTGTTTTAAAATTGCTCGCAAGTATATTCGACCCGGTAGGTTTTATATCACCTTGTACTTTCGTCGCGAAGTGTATAATGCAAGATCTCTGGAAACTTGGATTAGGCTGGGATGATCAGTTACCATCTGAGTTGACTACCCAGTGGAACAGGTTTATTACCGAGTTATCAGCGTTAGGTAAATTGCGAATTGAGCGTCATGTTTTAATATCGAACTTCAATGAAGTTCAACTGATAGCATTTTGCGATGCGTCATCGCGCGGCTATGCAGCGTGTGTCTACCTACGTAGCGTAGATAAGGATGGTCATGTAAAGGTAAGGTTGCTGACGAGTAAATCTAAAGTCGCGCCTCTAAATCCAATTTTGTCAGTACCGAGACTTGAACTTGAGGCAGCCGTGCTCCTCTCTAAGCTTGTTAGTTTTGTCGTACAAAACTTATATGATTTTAAAGTTTCGATCATCGCGTTGGGTGATTCGAACAACGTTTTGGCGTGGCTACAAACGCCACCTTACAAATTAAAAACTTTTGTAGCTAACCGTGTTAGTCAGGTGACCGCTGTGGTCCCATCAAATTGTTGGTTTCACGTGAACAGCGAGAATAACGCTGCCGATGTTTGCTCGCGAGGTGCGATGCCGGCTCGATTCGTGGAAGGTGCTACGGGGTGGGCTCACGGCCCCCAGTGGCTATATGACGATCGACAAAAATGGCCAATTAAATCATTTTATGTAAAAGACAGTTTTAAAATTCTTGATATAAAATCAAATTGTGATACGTTCATTTTGAATTCCTGGGATGATAAAAATATGATTTTTAAAAATGACTTAGAAGAAACATTTAATAAACTATCATCTTTTAGTAAATTGCAACGTGTTATGGCCTGGTGTCATCGATTTGTGTCGAACTTAAAATCTAAAAAATCTGATAGGTCAGGTGGACCCCTCAGGTCATCAGAGCTGAAGACAGCTCATGACACCATCGTCCGGGTGGTTCAAATTAATCATTTACACAATGAAATCGCATTGTTGCGAAAAAATAAATATGTAACTTCCTTGCGTAAGCTTTCACCCTTTGTAGATTCCAATGAATTCCTCAGGGTGGGGGGTAGACTCGTGCAGTCCGACCTACCTTACAATATGAAGCATCCCGTGCTGTTACCTAAATGTCACACGATCAAATTGATCATAGAATATTTTCATCGATTATACCTACACATAGGACCACGTACGTTACAAGGCTTACTATGTAAAAACTATTGGATAGTTAGTGCTCGTAGTATTATTCGATCCGTGTTATCTAAGTGCAAGATTTGTTTTCGATGCCGTCCAAGCTCAATTCAGCCCGCTATGGGTATGTTACCCGCGCCTAGGCTTAAACCAGATAAGGTTTTCAACCACGTTGGTTGTGATTTGGGTGGGCCTTTTTTTGTGAAGGAAAGTTTGAGGCGTAACGCAAAGGTCTACAAATCGTACTTGTGCCTCTTTGTTTGTTTCTCAACAAAAGCGGTGCACCTAGAAGTTTTAACTGATTTAAGTTGTGATTGTTTTTTAGCTGCATTCGATCGTTTTGTGGCTCGCCGCGGACTTTGCAGTTGCCTATATTCAGATTGTGGCACTAATTTTATTGCGGCAGCAAAGCATTTAAAGGAAGTCGTAAACTTCTTAAATAATAAAGATAACAATGATAAGATTATCAATGGACTGACAACTCGTCACGTAGAATGGCGTAACAACCCTCCCAATGCAGCAAGTATGGGTGGACTTTGGGAAGCAGGAATAAAATCTGCCAAACATCACCTGTACCGTGTAGTAGGTGATCGGTCACTCACCTTTGAAGAGTTGAGTACTGTTTTCTGCAGAGTTGAAGCTGTTTTAAATTCACGCCCTCTGTGTTCCTTATCGGACAACCCAAACGAGTTCGATGTTCTAACTGCGGGCCATTTCCTAGTAGGTCAATGTTTATTAGCTGTACCGGAATATGACCTGGATGATGTACCTCAGAACAGATTGTCACGTTGGCAATCCATTCAGAAGGCTTCCCAGTCATTTTGGAGGCGTTGGTCAGATGACTACCTTCACACTCTCCAGCAGAGAGCGAAGTGGTTTGAATCTCCACCAAACTTAAACATTGGTGATCTAGTTTTGCTCAAGTCAAATCTGACTAGACCGCTTCAGTGGAGTTTAGCTCGAATTGACAAAGTACATAGTGGCGTTGACAAAGTAAACCGCGTTTTAACTTTAAGAACCAAAAATGGTTTAATTCAGAGACCGACTAATAAAGTCTGTCCATTACCCTATGCAAATTAATAACATTACATTAAATATATTAGTTAAGTTATTTTAAGTTTATTTTAGTACATATACTTTTAGGTACACTCCACTTTTGGAAAAATTTACACATTACTTTTATTTATAAGCTTCGTAAGTTTATTTTAATTCAAACATATGTTGTATTCTTATATATATACCCTACACTTCCCATTCATTTTAGGGAAATCAATCATATTGATTTCGGTGAGGGGTATGTTCGATTTCTATGCTGTTGAATTGAGGGTAGATTTGCACTACTGAACTCATCACCAGCGGCGAGCCGCTCGCAGCTCAGGAAGCATTTGCGCGTTGAACTGAACGGATGTTTTTCCTCATCGTTAGACTTTCTAAAAACTTTATTGTGTTTGTGGACTCACTGCCGTTAGTGTGCTTTTTCCGAGACCTATTGAACCTAGGTCAGCCGTGCTTACCCTGGAAACCCACCCTGGACTCTGTGGTGTACCGTGTGCGCCTGGAGCCGAGCTTCAGCCCCCTGGTAGAACGGAGGTAGGTGGTGTTCAATCAGCCTTCTCGGAGACAGCAGGAACGAACTTTTCCATCCTCAGATACGATACACACATTCTCCAAACACACAAAAACCTGCCAGTAAAATCTCTTTCAAAAAGATTGTAAAAACTGCACAACATGTATATATTTAAAAGATACGTTATTTAATATTCTACCATTTTTTAATAATGGTTAAGGTATAGATTAAAATTTCAGGATTTTATGGAAAAAAAATGAAGCATAGACGGAAACCGTATGTATATGAATGAACTTTTAATTTGTGAGTAAAAACTGAAAAAAATTGAAAAATCATTTAATTTGTGTTTATAAACTTGAAGTTAGTAGTCTGAGAAAGCGCCCATGATGTTTATAACACATCGGCAACGATTCGGTGCTCAGAACAAGGTTGTCAATGTCTTGCTGCGGAATATTGTCCCATGTCCTTCTGAGGTGCGCAAAAAGTTGATCTTTTGTAGCCAGATTTTCAGAAACTTCCTTCAGAGCTCTTCTTTGCAGCATATCCCACGCATGCTCAATGGGATTTAGATCTGGCGATTGAGCAGGCCAGTCTAAGGCCCTAACATTATGTGTATGTAACCAAGCTGCTACCGTTCTCGCCGTGTGTGCCCGGGCATTGTCGTGCATGAGCAGGAAATCTTGCCCCATTTGTGTTCTGTGGGGCAAGATTACGGGCCCCAGCACCTGTTGGACGTATCGTTCTGCCGTCATATTGCCCCGCACCCAAACGAGATCCGTCCGTCCTCCAAGACGAATTCCTGCCCAAACCATAATTGTTCCTCCTTGGTATGGGTGAACTTCCTGAGGGTTCTGGAGACGGCTCCATCGTCCAGGAACTCGCCAAACACGCGTCCTTCGTGAATCTGGATGGAAGCCGAACCTGGATTCATCCGTGAACAGCACATTGGACCATTGGTCACGGCCCCAGTCCACGTGGTTCCGAACCCATTCTAATCGTCGTCCACGATTGCCTCCCCGTAAAGGTGGGACCCGGAGTGGTCTACGAGAGCGTAGATTGCTTTCATGCAGTCGCCTTCTTACAGTTTGGTCACTCACAAGCACTTGGTGTTCCTCTCGCAGCCTTTGGACCAATTGAGTCGCCGTTGCATTTGGTTGTGCTCGCGCAGTAATTTGCAAAAATCGGTCTTGTCTGGGGGTAGTGATGCGACTTGGCCCCCGGTGCCTCTCCGCTACTTCACCTGTGGCACGATAGCGTGTCCACAATCTTGAAATTACATTTTGATGGGTCCCTATGGCCTCAGCAACATTACGCTGAACAGATCCAGCTTCCAGCATTCCCACAGCTCGTAACATCTCCGCCCTCGTCAAATGTCGGCGTTGCATGGCTACAATACCTCAATTTTAACTTTATCTTTCGTTTAAAAATGAAAAAAAACTGTAACTAAACGTAATTCGTATTGTTTTCTAAATTTCGCACAAATGAAAATTCCCTCTCCTATACATCAAGACATTTTTATGCCAACGAAACAAAAGTATTCTCAAAAATTTGAATTTGGAATTAGTCTGAGATAAATTACAAACAAATCGGTGTATAAAAGATTCCAATGCGGCCAGTACTTTTCGAGTTATTTAATTGAGTATGAAATATCCCTAGACCGTGTTGATGTGTGTATCTGTTGTTATTTGATAGGGATTAATTTGTTTTCAGCATGGTTCATTTTCTAGTAAGCTACACCTGATTATAGGGGTCAACGCCCGGAACCAGAGGGCAATGAAGTTATGTTTTACTACTGTCTTCATAATAATTTTATTTCATTTCATTAATAGTTTTAAGGTTTATGTCAGTACTAATATGATTAAGAAAGGTGATTAATTATTATGGGTAAGGTTTAAGTGATTTTAAAATGCAATGAAATGCAGGAAAAAACTATCTGGTCGTAGGAACCTTCCAAAAATACTCTTGGACATAAGGGGTACTTAAATGAATTGCATGATTAATATACCTACCCATAATTTAATATTGTATCTATGGATTGCTAGATAAAGCAATGGATTACTATTGGACATGTTACTTTAGATTGGGCTTATACATAATGATGATAAGAATATTATCTTTGTTCGAAGATGGGGGTGGGTTTAAATTTGGAATTTGATTTAAAACTAAAACAGGTTTAGTTGTTAATGTCATTTGTACATTGACAGGCTGTTAAGACCTCCAAACTTTGTAAGTCTATAACCCTTCAAAAATCAAATCAAATCAAATCATCTTTATTTGTGAACACAGGTATTGTAATAAAGGTCTTAATCATAAAATTTTAGTTCGCTCTGTCCTACCAATGAAATTGGTGTACAAATATTGTTTTTATTTTAAGTAATAAGTCTGGATTTATACAATACAAAGTCAGGTTCGAGTAAATAATGAGAATTCAATGTATTATTAATCATTAATGAATCAATTATAATTTATTTTTCATGCATGTCAACGATATAATTATTATTTAGAAAGCTAGTCAAATTTTGTAAAATTGAAAATAATGTCCACTAGATGTACCTATTACTAATAAATAAATTATAATAAGGGCTGGTAATGTCATATTTTATCATTTAAAAATTCTTCGATAGAGTAATACGTCTTTTCTATTAGAAATGAATGCAATTTACTTTTGAATTTGCGGACATTAGCTTCACTCCTTATACATTTTGGTAATTTATTATAGACCTTTGGAGCCATTACAAAAATACTGTTTCTGTACAGTGCAGTACTAGATCCGACTGTTTGTAACCGATCACAACGGCGCTGACTAGTTACTCGAGCAAATTTATGTAAATTATTTTTTACGAACATAGACGTTTCATAGATGTACAACGACGGCATAGTTAATATTTTTGTATTTTTAAAAAACGGTTTGCAGCTGTCTGTTGTCTGCAAATTATAAATAGCTCTTATACACCTTTTTTGGCACTTAAATACCATATCTTTACCTGTGGCATTGCCCCAAAATATAATTCCGTATCTCAATGTTGAAGCTACTAGACCATGATACGCTGTTAGGACTGTTGCTCGATTGGCCGTTTTACTTAACATGTGTAAAGCATAGGAATGTTGGTTTAGCTTACTGCATACTTTGTCAATATGGGAATTCCATTTTAAAGTGTTTTCTATATTTAGTCCAAGGAATTTAGTCACTTTCGCTTCATTAATAGTTTTGTCATTGCATTTAATATTTAGGTCCAAATTGTAATTTATTCTTTGTTGAAATTTCATTAATACTGTTTTATCAAGATTTATAATCAAATTATTATTATGCAGCCAATTCACAACTGATAGTAAAGTAGAGTTAATCTCGGCCTCCAGTGTACTTACCTCGTCACTATTGAACAGTAAAGTGCTGTCATCTGCAAACATTGTCATAGGATACGGTGATGCTGTCGGAAAGTCATTAATATAAACAATAAATAAGGGGGGTCCGAGTACACTACCTTGTGGTACTCCATAATTTACCGTTCTCTGACTGGATTTATATGTTATTTCGTTTTTTTTTAGAAATTCTACTAATGTAAGTTATTTGTTGCCTATCACACAGATAAGATTCTATTAAATTTGATATATTTCCTCTTATTCCGTATGCATTAAGTTTATTTATTAGTAATTTATGGTCTACGCGATCAAAAGCTTTTGACATGTCCATATAAAGCGCTAGAGTTGGTAGCCTCTTATCCACTCTACTGGTAACCATATGTAAGAAATCGTATATGGCCATGTCAATAGATCTGTTTTTCCTAAAACCTTTTTGGTTTTCAACGAAAAGGCAATTTTTCTCAAAGTATGAATTAAGTTGATAATAAATTGCTTTCTCGAATATTTTTGAAAAAATCGGTACTAACGCTACAGGTCTGTAGCAGGACATATCTTCTCTGTTGTCCTTCTTGAAGAGAGGTTTTATAATTGTTATTTTTAATTCTTCTGGAAAGTAGCCATGGTATATGCACATATTGATAAGATGACTCAACACAGGAGCAATTATTGTGGATACCCGTTTAACAATGTTTGTACATATATCGTCATACCCAGTGCTAGACGTATTCTTTAGTGACATAATAATTTGGTGAATTTCTTGTGGTAGTGTAGGTGACATAAACATGGAAGTAATGCTACTGTTTATTTTATGTTTATTATTATTGTCTAAACTAGTAACTGTTTTCACTTGATCTATAAAGTGATCGTTAAAAGCTTGTGCTATTTCAAGAGGATTAGTTATGATTTTGTCATTTGATTTGATTTTTGTTATGGTTTCGCGTGGCAAATTATGTTTATTATTATTTTTATTTATAACTTTCCATGTTGCTTTACATATATTCTGAGCTGAACGTATATAACGATTATTATGGGCTCTCTGTGTGAGGTTTATAACTTTCTTCAGCCGATTTGAAAGCTTTTTAAAGTTTGTTTTATTTTGCTTATTTGGTACTAACCGGTATTTCCACAGCAATTCTCTTTTTCTCTTACTGCAAATCCTAATGCCACGACTAATCCATGTTGCTTTTTCTTTAGTCGATATCCGTATTTTTATATGTGGAAAGCATAAATCATATAACAACTTAAACAGGTCATAGAATAATTTGAATGCCTTAGCGGGATCAGTTTCCTCGTATACGTCAGCAAAAGTGATTGCTTTGATGTTGTCTATGAATTTCTGAACATTTTCTTTTGAGTAATCTCGTTTAGTTGAAAACCAGTAATTTAAGATGCATGTTCGTCTAACTGGACATCGTAACAGTTGTGCCGTATGATCGGATACCGCCAGCTCTAAGACTTCTCCTTTTGATCCTCGTACATTGTGAATTATGTTATCTATGCAAGTCCCACTGCTTAATCTTGTTGGAACCTTTATTTCAAATTTGAGATTGTATCCCGTAATAAGATATTTGAATTGCTCTAAACATGTGGTCTTTTTTAAAAGATCAATGTTGAAATCACCGCACAGAATAAGTTTTTTATTACTGTGTAATGAAAAAGACTTTAAGAGAATATTCAGGTTATTGAAAAATATATCAAGTTTACTTTTTATGTCCCTATTGTGTGGACTCCTATAGACACACATCACAATGATGTTGTGGTCAGTAAGTTCTACTGCACAACATTCAATTATATTAGAAACACAGTACTTTTCCACCGACTCCAAAGCTCTATACTTAATTCCGTTTCGTATCATAATACATGTACCTCCATGTCGGGATTTCCGAGTGAAATATGTAGCAAGTGTAAAATTAGGAATATGTAACAAGTTAACATCAGATAATATCATATTGTGCTCCGAAAAACACAGCACATCAATTATTTTTTCTGAATTGAATAGTTCTTTAAGTGCGACAGTAAACATATGACATTTGTTCAAAAGACCATTTATATTTTGATGCAGAATATTAATATTTTTATACACGAAAAAAGTTTTCTTGTTCACAAAATGTTTCATTTGCAGAAGCTTCACATTGGGTCGATGATATCTCTGTTATGGTTAACAATACATTTTTAAAAATATTACGCATACCGCAGTCATTAATTTTTCTATTTAATTTAGAGAACATAGTAAAGTCATATAAAAGATTTAAATTAGAATCAAACGCAGTTGCATAATTATATGTTTGTAAGTCTAGATGTAATAAATTATTAAACGTCTCTATACGCCAATTAAACATTGTCGAGTAGTCACTTAATTTAAAAGTAGGAGCACATAAGATTATATTCGTATTCTGTATTGTCATTAATGTCTCCCTTAGTTTCATGATGATATTAACATAATTTTCAGTATGTAAAAAGTCTTCTTCTCCAATTAAAACAACACAATAGTCATCCATAGAGTAATCAATTAGTTTTTTATGTAAGTCTTTGATGAGTCTAAGTGTGCCACAATTCGGCGTGACGTAATGACATACTTGAAAGTTTTTAAATATCTCTTGAGCTGTGAATAAGACTTTGTTATTTTTATTCGCACTAACAATGCACAGTTTTCTTTTTATGGGGATTGAAGAATGGTCATCACTTTCTTCCTTCTGTGTTGTTGTATTATCTAGTCCTACTGTTGAAGCATTAGCCGTATCTTGTTTTTCCAAAAATAGTTGTGTCTTTCTTGTCTTCTTCTGCGACTTTTTTTGAGAGTTTGGGCGCGGAGTAGATGTAAGTGAGTTTTTATTAGGAGTTTCCACTTTAGTCGTTAATTCTTTTGTAGCCTTTTTTAATACATCATTTTTACTTGTTAATTCACTCACTGTTTTTTTGAGCTGAGCATTTTCTATGTTTAAGTTCTGTATCTCTTCGTGTGCCGAGTTAAGTTGAGAAGTAAGTTGTGCAATTTGATTTTGCAGTTCCTGTACTTGTATATTGTTTTCGTCACTTGATAAGTTTGGTAAGCTACTTGTGCTGCCATCTAACTTTGAACTATCAAGGCTATTTTCTTCGGACATTTGTAAAGAACGTGTCTTTGTTTTTCTGAACGTAATGTTGTCAAAGAAGTTCATTGTCTATTGAAATTAAATATTATTGAATTCTGATAAAAATGGAAAAAGACATGCAGTATCTGAGTTTCGAACTCGCGCCTTCTAGCGTAGTGTTGTTATAGAATCCAACCACTGTAGCCACTAAGCCATTCGATCGTTCTAAGTCTAGTCGAAATTGGTCTTCTGTTAGTAAGCATATGATCCGTTACTTTTTATTTGGATATCGAAGGTGAATTGAAAATAATTTGTTGCTTTGTATGTATTGTTAAAAGTTTTTGTTGTAACTCACTGTTTTAGCTTCATACTTGACTTTGAGTAGTTTTATATTGTTCACCAGCGTGATTATTGTTCACCGGTGTAATTATTGTCACTTTCAACGATAATTCACTTAGAATATCACTCTTCTTTTAAGTTTACAGCGTCTGGATTTTAGTCGATAATAACTTTATTGTTTGTGAATGTTTTCACTATATAACGTTTCCGTTTGAGGATTGTAGTCCACTTTCACTAATTAACCACTTCAGAGCACTTTATTTGTACAGAAACTTTTTTTAATTATTATTTAAATACGGAGCTGTTGTTAACGAAGTGACAGCCAGTGTTGCCCTTGTAGTTCACCCTTTTCCTCTCAATACTAATAGTTTTGAGTATTAGGACATTATGGTGTATAGATTTTGATAACAAGTGATTTCTTGAACCATTGTACTTAAACCAAGTACCCAGATCATTACTTTACAACTGGTATATAATATGGTTAAATCATTCCGGTACCATCCTTGATGTGTTCTCTTTTGGGGCTACTGGCTTAGCACTCCAGTATCTATTATTGTGTTCAGTCTTGAAAGATTCTTGTTAACGGGATACTTTTTTGGGTGTTTGAATTTTATTGTGCTAGGCGCAAACAGATTAATTGATTTTCTTGTTGTTGGTGGTAAAATCTCTTTGGCTACATGTATTAGTTATTTGGAAATATGCATAATAAGCTAAGAATATAACTATTGTCCTTATAGGTTTGGTGTTTCATTTCATTAAAGAAAATATAAATAATATTAATTTAATTTCGAGGTTGACACGGTGCTGATGAACATTGGTAGGTTGTGTTATGCAGTGTCATTCAAGCCATTCATCGGCTGCTTTGCTTATGATAACAGTATAAAAATTCGAAGACATGTGACATCTACCAATCCGCACTGGGCCCGCGTGGTGGATTATAGCCCATTCCCTCTCATAGAGAGGAGGCCGTGTCCCAGCAGTGGGAACATTATAGGCTGATGATGATGATGATGAACAGTAACATTCTAATTTGGATTAGAACATCTCAATACCTTGGTTCACTGGTTCACCATATGTATAGTAGTGGAACAGAAGTCTGTCATAAGTGTCTGGAACATTTTCCATTAGCTGTTCTCTCATAGTATTAAGTGAACAAAGAATCTTGTTCTATTATTTGAATGAAAAGTGTTATGCTTAAATGTAAATATTACTTCATCGCTGAAAGATCAAAATGACAAGTTTATGGCATAGCCACAGGGTGCTTTCGATAATATCATACTTGACGTCGAAGCTTACACACGTAGTGTGGATTATAACATGCTGTAAATATCTCGTATTTAGGCATGTAGAATAATAAATATCCTGTACAGTCTGGCATAACTTCCACCAAAATAGCATACATACACTTTTTGGGCTGGTGTTTACATTAGTTAAACGTATGTGTAACATTAATTTATACTTGATGTTCAAGCTGAACCCGCGCCTGTCACCTTGTTTGTAAATGTATTACTAACATAGTTTGTAAGTATATTGTTACTAACACTATGGGTCATGTTGCTCAAAATAAGTATATTATTATTATTAAAAACACATTATATGGGTTTAACATGCTGTTAGTATCTCGTACTTAAGGATGTGTGGTCCTGACAAATGTATGTCAGCCAGCCAGCAACTTTACTCGCTGATGGGAATCCAGGCAAGGAATGGTTCCACATTCACTGCGAGAGTATAATGCATTTGCAAGGTTATAACACACACGGGATGTGCTAAGTTAAGCAAGGTCGTCTTACGACCTGCATGGTCATGGATATATAGCACAATTTTGTAATTACCTGATCAAGGTCATGAAAATGGGACATACCTGTCCTTTTGCCCGGCAATTTGGCTACGATGTCAATTAGATTTTCAGTGCTAGCATTGTTCAATAAATTTAGCTGGACACCACGTGTCACACTGATAATTTACCATGCAGCTAGTAACATGAGGTGTTACTGGTCTTGAAAATGGCACTTACCTGTTGCTGGACCTGCCATTAGATTTTCAGTGTTAGCATCGTTCAAAGACTCAGCTAAAGGATATCTCGTATCTCCACTGATACCTTACCATCCAGCTAGTAACCAGTAGTAGTGTTACTGAGGTATCGCGTACCCACTGGAGGAAAAAAGCTTTAACGAGCTTACAACCCCCTTAGTGCTTCAATGAGCACTGTGGATATCGCGTATCCGGGGGTCATTTAAAGTCGGGCATCCAAGTTGTTGTCAGGAATACACTTTTCCTGCTTCATCTCTGATGTCTTCTATAATGTCCTTCCAATTTACGTCCCGGTAGCGAGCGTTATTTGTAAATGCTCGGATTTCTGTTTCGGGTTTACGATTTTCACTAAAGATGCACTTAGTACACTTCCTGTCACTCGACATTTTGTTATATTGGTAAAATGTTATGTAAACTTAGTAATAAATGAATAATTTGACGAGAAACATTTTTTCTTGCGGTCTCATAACGCGCGAAAAAGAAAAGTGGATGACGTTGACTCGTGCTGTCACAGAGACAGCATACGAATGTTGCAATTCTTAAAAAATATTATTTTTTAATTCTCTAAAACCGCGGTAAGTAACGTGTAGATATTAGAAATACTACCAAGTTATAATAATTATTTGAAAGATTGCCACGAAGTAAAATTGCAAATTTGTGAAAAGTTATGAAGTTATGGAGACTACCCGCTGACGTACGTGAACTGATAAACGAGAAGAACGCAGCTATCCGTGCCTACGACAACTTACCCTGGGATGCTTACAAAGCTCACATGCACAACTTACAGAGCGTGTTGTAAGGAAGCGCATAAGCACGCATTGGGCAATTCGAGCCCACCCACCAAGCTTTCTGGCAAATGCAAAGAAAGATGCGTGCCACCGTCGAGGCTTCGATGCTTCTTCTTATCCGCCCCAAGCGTCGCATTCGACAGCCTGGAGTCTCAGTGCTCTCCCAGCTCTCAACCAGTAGACAAATGTCAACTCGCCATAGTGAATGCCGATGTCGAACGTAGATCCGCTCTCACTCCTGTAAAAGACCCCAATGATCCTGTGCCTCCAGTCATACCCGACGAAGTACATGACATTATAAAAAGGCTTTAGCCGCGAAAGCACCCAATAATTTCGCACCCCCCACCGAATAAACCGGTAATCGACAATTCTAAATTTTACAGGAAAAATAAAAAACTGTTTTATGCATATATCTCAGCATGGGTGAATCCTACGATAGCCATTTATACATCAAAACAAAGCTAATTTTTTGCAGTCTGTTTTACTGTCTGCATTTTTTTGCAATAGTAAATCAAAACAAAGTTATTGACGAATATAATGTTACTGATATTGTAAGACAAAACAATTGTATGCAACACATCATTACGATATTATTCGCGTGTAACCTCAACGATATCGTTGTAAGTATTAATGCATTACGGTATTATTCGTTGAAATTCGGTACCGGAAAGCCTGCCGGCAATATGATATTACGATATTATCCAAGCGATAGTGTGTACAGTAATATAACATGACAATAATATTCGTCGATATGTAGTGTCAAAAGATTAACAGTAATGTAATGTTGCAAATATCATGTTTATTCAATAACACAGTAAAAAGTTATTATTTGATTTGCCAGTAGCTTAGCAATATTAGAGAAAGTTCATAATAATGCTGGATAATTTAATTTATTTTATTTTATTGTGGGTGGGTGCCTAGCAAACACAATTCAAATTCATCAGCAACAATGCAGCTTTTACACAAGGTAGTACTAATTGTCGCTAAGCAGCTTGCAAACAAATTGATTGACGATACATACGAGGATACATAATTGCGAATTTGTGAAAAGTTATGAAGTTATGGAGACTGGGTCGCTGACGTACGTGAACTGATAAACGAGAAGAACACAGCTATCCATGCCTACGACAAGTTACCCTAGGATGCTTACAAAGCTCACATGCACAACTTACAGAGCGTGTTGTAAGGAAGCGGATAAGCGGCATCGTTACACTCGATATGACAAGGTGCTCAACCAATTCGAGCCTATCCACCAAGCTTACTGGCAAATGCAAAGAAAGATGCGTGCCACCGTCGAGGCTTCGATGCTTCTTCTTGTCTGCCCCGAGCGTCGCATTCGACAGCCTGGAGTCTCAGTGCTCTTCCAGCTCTCAACCAGTAGACAAATGTCACCTCGCCATAGTGAATGCCGATGTCGGACGTAGATCCGTTCTCACTCCCGTAAAAGACCCCAATGATCCTATGCCTCCAGTCATACCCGACGAATTACATGACATCATAAAAAGGCTTTAGCCGCGGAAAGCACCCGGTTCTGATGGGATCACCAATAAGGTGCTCAAACTCCTCCCCGCCCGGTAATAGTGTCAATGGAAGCCATCTTTAATGACGCCTTGAGAAAAAAAATCTTCTCCCAGGTATGGAAAGAGGCCACTGTTATCAGTACCTATCCGCAAACCCGGTAAGCCCAAGGCGGAACCATGTAGCCTATCAGTCTTCTGTATGCGTTCGGCATTAAAAAGACAGGCGCAAACCCGCCGCGGTGCACGCTGTGCACGGGCACGCGGTGCATTTTAGCTGCGTGGATTCATTTGTTTGATAACGTAGGTCTACGTATCAACTGCAGTATATACTATACGCCCACGACTATGTATAATTGTAGCGTGCGTGGCCCACTGCGGTATGGTCGTGGGTATTCGTGTATACTGTGTACCGCATGCACAGCGCCATTGATAGCGATGAGCTATGTGAGCGCCTTATTCGAACAAGCTACGCATGTACTAATGACGTCAAGTCATGCACAGCGTGTCCGTGGCTTACGGTGGTCACATTCAAATACATTTTCTTGCAAAGCGAAGCTCCGTTGCCTCTCCGTGCGCAGCTGTGGGTTTTCGCCTTTATTTATAAGCGACATAAAGACTATGGCGAGGTTAAGAGTCTCATGTCCAACGAGCAATTCGGTTTCAGGACCAAACACTCGTGTATCCAACAGGTCCACAGCATCGTCGAGTATTTGAGCGCTGGAGCGATGACGGGCGGGTTTTACTTCGACATAGCAAAAACCTTCGACAAAGTCTGGCACAACGGCTTGTACAAGCTGTACCAACTAGGAGTGCCAGACCGTCTCGTGCTCATCCTACGAGACTCTCAGTCGGATCGCACCTTCCGCTATTGCGATAGCGGGGAAGCTCTTTTCTCACCCCGAATGGGGAGAGGAGTCACTCAATTCGAGCCACCATCTCCCCGCTTATATTCACGCTTTTACGCTGTTACGTGCTGTCGAAGCAAAAAGGCTCAGTTAGCCCTGTTCGCGGACGACGCGGCCATCTATTACACTGGTCGTTATAAGAATGCTATTGCCAAAAACCTACAAACCTCAGCCGACGTCTTAGATGCTTGGATCCGGAAGTGGAGGATTAAGGCTAACCCCGATAAGACTCAGGCGGTTCTTTATTTTAAACCGCGTATCAATTCCACCTCCCCCAGCCCGATCACTCTGTACGGTAAGCCTATTCCTTGGGAGAAGCAAGCCAGATATCTAGGAGTCATACTCGACGACCATCTGTCCTTCGGGCCGCATATCAGTGCAGCTCGTGACCGAGTCGCCTTTGCTATAGGTAGGCTGCATTTCCTGTTAGTAAGTTGTCTCTCAGG
Source organism: Xestia xanthographa (assembly GCA_905147715.2). Classification (NCBI taxonomy): domain Eukaryota; kingdom Metazoa; phylum Arthropoda; class Insecta; order Lepidoptera; family Noctuidae; genus Xestia; species Xestia xanthographa. The sequence continues at coordinate 478,936 of LR990644.1, read as the reverse complement.
TGCATATTGTGCCTCTATGCCGCGGTGATCCGTCCCATCATGACATACGCTGGTGTCGTGTTTGTACTGTATACCAAGGCTCAGTGGCGCAGGCTCCTAATAACTCGATTCCCACCGGCTTCCCTTCAGAAGTTTGGAACACAACCACTCTCTACCGTATTTAAAAAATGGCACAATAAGTACTTTTTTACAAGCATCATGAAACGCCTACTCGTGCTCAATCAACAAAAATTTGCTCTCCAACAACATATTGCTATAAAATAACCCGCAGGCACTATCGGCTTTTTCGCAGCTAAATTTCTATGCAAAATAAACGTCATGACGTTCAGCCCGCCTATATTAGGACTCTGGTAAGCCGACGCAAACCGAGTTATTCATAGAGAAAGTAATAGAAAATGCGTGCGCGTGAGCGAGATGGGAAAATATCGTTATCGCTCGTTGAATTTCATATAGAATCGGAAATCGTTCAATGCTTGATGACATTATTTTGTTTTCTAATTAAGGAGCTAGGTTTTATTAAGATTTTAGAGTTACGACAGGGGCAGAAAAAGAAAGTATGTATGGGAGAACGAGATAGAATTAGTAATGGTCGATAATGTCGAATATCGATTTGGTAAACTAAACAAAATAAATACTATAATTTATTTTGTTGAATTATTTACATAGGATATAGTCACTTTTTTTTTATTAAACTTCCTTTGCATTTTATTCTTTACCAACTTTTTATTCGTTTTTTTCTTCATGGGTGACGTTTTCGTGGTTTTTCGGGTCGCTGATAATGAAAATGAGGTAAAAATTAAAATCCAAGATGGCGCCGACGAAAATTTTCGGTTTTTTCTTCATGGGTGTCGTTTTCTTCGTTTTTGGGGTCGCTGATAATGAAAATGAGGTAAAATAGAAAATACAAGATAGCGCCGGTGAAAATTTTCGGTTTTTTCTTCATGGGTATCGTTTTCGTGGTTTTTGGGGTCGCTGATAACAAAAATGAGGACAAAATACACAGAAAAAGAAAACGAAAAAAAAATAAAAAAATCTACCTATTCTCATTTTTTTCCTCGGCTTCCCCTGACTCAATTTTCACTCTTCGCCACTGCCAAGGCTAGATATATCTATAGGATCCAGGGACTCCAGAACCGGTTCTCACGCTAAGTCACGGGAGCCCCTTTCTATATCCGCAATGACCTAATGGTCTACACATAGGCTTAGAATGCCCACTATCCTTCAGTTTATGAAACGCTTTTCTAAGCTCTTCTTCGATTCTGCTATAAGGTAACGTAATCCTCTAATCGCATCGGCCACCCTCGATGACGCTACCACCCACCTCCAGGAGATCAGTAGGGAAACTAGCACGCTCGAGCACAAACGCAAACAGCCGTCATTCCGTCCTCGCCAACAAGGACCGTCGCAACGTCCCGCATGCCCCGGAGAGGGCATGCGGGACCCTTGCTCGAGCCAGCCCACGTGCCTGAGTTTGTAGTTCAAAATCAACTCCTAAAGCCTGTTCGATTGCTTCTCTGCCCAAGCGACGCTCTAAGTGTAGTCGCTTAGTTTTTTGCCCTGGCTGGAGGCCTGACACTCAAGGCACCCACAGGATAGTCGGGTTAAGCAGACGACAACCTCTTAGGTTGAACTGCGAGATGCCATTCACAAAAAAAAACAAATTTACTCATCAATCACAATGGATAACAAATTAATAATACTGTATTCATTCATTACGTACCGACACTATCGTAATATTTTATTGTACAATCCGCTTGCTTTAAGAGTATTAACTATTAGGATACAGTGAACAACATTACGATTTTAATAGGTCTCTGTCATGTTGTGTAAAACAACATTACCAAATCCTGTGAATTAAAATAATACACGAATATAATTGTATTACACTTTACGTGGAACAAGATATGCGTTTTTTACGCGAATAAAACGGTAATCGTCACTTACTGAAAAAGTTAAAGATTGCATAATCTGTAACAACTTGTTACGATACTATTCGTGCAAAAAGTGTGTTAAGATCTTTCGGGAATAATATTGTTAAGTCCATTATGGGACCATTGAAATTATTGTACTTTTGCAAATATGCATAGAAAAATTACGAAAAAAAATTACAAGGTGTAATCAATGCTATAAATATCGAATATGCAATAAAACGTAAACTATCGTAATAGCACATTACCATATTATTCGGTGGGGGGTGCGATTTATTTATTAAAAATAAGGTATTAAAATAATAAATATTTATTAAAATAATAAGGTGCTCAAACTCCTCCCCGCCCAGGTAATAGTGTCAATGGAAGCCATCTTTAATGACGCCTTGAGAAAAAAAAATCTTCTCCCAGGTATAGAAAGAGGCCACTGTTATCAGTACCTATCCGCAAACCCGGTAAGCCCAAGGCGGAACCATGTAGCTACTGGCCTATCAGTCTTCTGTATGCGTTCGGCATTAAAAAGACAGGCGCAAACCCGCCGTGGTGCACGCTGTGTACGGGCACGCGATGCATTTTAGCTGCGTGGATTCATTTGTTTGATAACGTGGGTCTACGTATCAACTGCAGTATATACTATACGCCTACGACTATGTACAATTGTAGCGTGCGTGACCCACTGTGGTATGGTCGTGTATATTCGTGTATACTGTGTACCGCATGCACAGTGCCATTGATAGCGAAGAGCTATGTGAGCGCCTTAATCGAACAAACTACGCATGTACTAATGACGTCAAGCCATGCACAGCGTGTCCGTGGCTTACGGTGCACCGTAAGCCACGGACACGCTGTGCATGACTTGACGTCATTAGTACATCACATACATTTTCTTGCAAAGCGAAGTTCCACATGCCCACTATCCTTCAGTTTATGAAACGTTTTTCTAAGCTCTTCTTCGATTCCGCTATAAGGTAATGTAATCCTTTAATCGCATCGGCCACCCGATACGAGCCACCCCCGATGACGCTACCACCCACCTCCAGGAGATCAGTAGGGAAACTAGCACGCTCGAGAAACACAGACGCAAACAGCCGTCATTCCGTCCTCGCCATCAAAGACCGTCGCAACGTCCCGATCAATACCCTCTCCGACCCTTGCTCGAGCCAGCCCACGTGCCTGAGCTTGTAGTTCAAAATCAACCCCTAAAGCCTGTTCGATTGCTTTTATCCCCCAGCGACGCTCTAAGTGTAGTCGCTTAGTTTGTAAGTGTTTTGCCCTGGCTGGAGGCCTGACACTCAAGGCACCCACAGGATAGTCGGGTTAAGCAGACGACAACCTCCTAGGAACTGCGAGATACCATTCACAAAAAAAAACAAATTTACTCATCAATCACAATGGATAACAAATGAATAATACTGTATTCATTCATTACGTACCGACACCATCGTAATATTTTATTGTACAAACCGCTTGCTTTAAGAATATTAACTATTATGATACAGTGAACGACATTACGATTTTAATAGGTCTCTGTCATGTTGTGTAAAACAACATTACCAAATCCTGTGAATTAAAATAATACACGAATATAATTGTATTACACTTTACGTGGAACAAGATATGCGTTTTTTACGCGAATAAAACGGTAATCGTTGCTTACCGAAAAAGTTAAAGATTGCATAATCTGTAACAACTTGTTACGATACTATTCGTGCAAAAAGTGTGTTAAGATTTTTCGGGAATAATATTGTCAAGTCCATTATGGGACCATTGAAATTATTGTACTTTTGCAAATATGCATAGAAAAATTACGAAAAAAAATTACAAGGTGTAATCAATGCTATAAATATCGAATATGCAATAAAACGTAAACTATCGTAATAGCACATTACCATATTATTCGGTGGGGGGTGCGAATTATGTATCTGACTAACCATTTTGTGATGAACAATTTTATAAATCTGGTAACTTTTTAATATTTTGATGTAAGTTTGTAACAATCCTTTACCCCTCGCTTGACTTTCAACATCATTGTGTAGAAACAGTCAGAATTGAAACAGCAGGATGGTTGAATATGCGTTTTATTTAGGACTGACAATAACTTAATACAGTATAAACTTATAACGGTTAGTAAAATTAATGTTCTTTTCTAGGAAAGTTTAGTCTTCTAGCAATAATTACGTCGGCTTATTTAGAAGTGACTGCTCGCCATGAGCTCAAGAACCAGAATGAATCTTAGAAAGGAATCGTTTTTGCCTGAGCTTATCTGTTCCCCACTACCACACAACCCCACTAAAACCAACGGAGTTTCCTACTCAGTGTTGCCAGTAAAATAATTAAATGTGTATCAAGTCTGTTACACCTTCAAAAGTTTTACATTCGGCCATCCAGAAAAAAAACGAGTCCCTTCGTTAATAATAGTCATGAAAAATACAAAAACATTTAACATTTTAATTGGGTTTTTTAAATTATAAATTTTACAGAAGAAGAGAAAAATTTATGCAAGAACGTGAGACGCGTGCACCGAGCATCATTCAGTAAGATGCGCGCCTGTCGACTGTTCTAGGTAGACGTGTGTCTACTACTACACCTGGCGGCGCTTCTTACTAACTATACCATTGTGTTGCTGTAGTTCGCATTTCTGTAATCCAAGTATCATTGAAGGTTTTGCGTGCAAGTGTTTTTTTCAACCGACTTCCAAAAACAGGAGGTTCTCAATTCGGCTGTATTTTTTTTTTTTTTTTTTGTGTTTGTTACCTCAGAACTTTCGACTGGATGAACCGATTTTGATGATTCTTTTTTTATTTGAAAGCTGGTGCTTCCCGTGTGGTCCCATTTAAATTTTATTAACATCTGGTGCTGATCTTCGGAGATATACAATAGAACTCTTCAAAAATAGACGGAAAATCTGCCGTGAATGTTGCAATCGCTTGGATGTTTATTGTTTATCCAATATCATGTCGTAACATCACGCCTCTTTGCTCTGAGGGGGTACACAGATGTGTACAATACACCCAGATTTCGACAGCCAGGTATGTTAAGTTGGTGCGATGGTGCGATCGTGTTCCGCGCGCGCCTCAAATGACGTAACATCATGCCTTTATGCTCTGAGGGGGTACGCAGATGTGTACAATACACCCAGATTTCGACAGTTAGGTATGTTAAGTTAGCGCTTTAGTGTTCCGCGCGCGCCTGAAAGAGATGTCAGCAAAATGGACTGTTGTAAAGAGATACTGCGGCCCTGGAACACAAAGGGCTAAGAAGTAACATGGTTAGTCAGTAAAAGTCTTACACTCCCTTCCGCTCCGCCCAGAGCGGGACCCGTAATTTGATTTCGCATCCGAAAAAAAAACATGGTATGTTGTTCCATATATTGGGGATACGCCTATTACGCATATACCATGACATGTATTTTTAACAATGTCAAAGAAATTCATGGCAAATATTTGTTTGGGAACAACTAAAAATGGAAAAATAAAAAACTTTTTTGCAAAAAATAAAACCGACTTCAAAAAGCACAAAAAAGTGAAAAATAACTTAAGCTTCAGAAGTCGGTGACAAAAACACTAAATCAATCAAACAAAGGTCACCGACTTCTAAAGCTAAAGTTATTTTTCACTTTTTTGTGTTTTTTGAAGTCGGTTTTATTTTTTTGTCTAATACTAACTTAGTTTAATAAGTCACTTAAATAAAAGATTGCCTTATGATCCTCAATTATTCTTCACACATTATGCTCTGGGATTATAATCGTATTTAATTTATAATTCTGAATATAACGGCTACCCCAAAAACACTACTGGTTTCTATTCGAATGACAACACTTACGTTGATTGATAAAGCACCATCTGCTGCGACTGAAAACGGCCTGCAAGTAGTGTGGTCACTGGTTATCATTTACAATGTTGGTAAAAACGGGCATTGGGCGTTCTGGCATTTTCGAGAAAAAAGGAACACGAAGTGAATTCCGCGTGGTGGTCGCTTTGTTTTTCGACTAGATTGCCAGAAACGCGTTCTGGCAATGAGGAAATGCCACAACGTGCTTTGAGCATTTCTTAAACAACCACGACACGATGGAAAAGTTAGTATGGAACTTGTCGACAATGATGGATCCAGTCGGATCCGGTTCAGATCATTTACAAATGTCAACGAAAGTAACGGAGGATGAGAAAGTTTGAACTTTCTGCAGATGAAGACAAAACAAATATTTAAGAACGTGAGACGCGTACACCGTACATCGTTCAATAAGATGCGCGCCTATCGACTGTTCTACGTAGACGTGTGTCTACTACTGCACCTGGCAACGCTTGTTACTAGCTAGCTAAATCATTGTGTTGTTGCTGTTCACCTTTATGTAATCCTAGTATCATTTTAGATTTTGTGCGCAATTGTGTTGCGTTACTTGCATTATTATTTGTAAAAATTGCTTTACCTTGTTTCACAAGATTCTCCAATTAGATTCTAAAGATATTATATAATACATAAAGCATTACAAATGCAATTCGTGTAGTAGATAAGCCTGTTTTTTCCGGATGAAAACTAACTTACGAACTTGTATCGAATTTCCACAGTCTGAATCATTATTATCAAAACGGGGATCTGTATACAACCTTTCTTATCAGCTTTGATAATGATACCCACTTATGATGTAAGTTTGATACTGTATCTTATAAAGATATTGATCAAGACTTGTAACTAAAAAGGCAACGTATTTATATTTGCACACTCAGTCACCTAAATCTATATTTTTAATTCACATGTATGTACAGAACAGAATGTAAAACTGTATGTGTCAGTTTTAAACGAAATTGAACGTTGTATCAAGTCAAGTAAAATACTGAAGCCATAATAGCTGATGCTGATGATAAAAATGGCGTCAGTACCAAGCATTGTATTGTTGTGTGTGGTATTGGGAGTGAGCTCGTCGACGGCGGTGCATGTGAAGGTGAGCGAGGGATTGCTGGAGGGAGAGTTGGTGCAGAACGACTACGGTGGATCGTACTTCAGCTTCAAGGGGATACCGTTCGCACAGCCGCCACTCGGGGAACTAAGGTTCAAGGTAACGGATCTATGATATTTACACTCGCATTTACCTAAATGTTTAGAATAGTATACAGGCTGTAAAAAGACTCATCACGAAGCTGTCAACCAAGCATTCTGTACATCAAACTAAGTTACTTATTTATTTCAAAACAATATTTACATTATTTACATACTAACTCTATAATAGAAATAAAAATATTCACAAGTATCAAAACGGGTTACAGGGCGTCGAAAAATTAGTCCACATCGCTATCAACAGGAAAAGTGCTCAGAAGGCTGGCAGCATTGCCACGTTGGATGCACGTTGAATGCTGATTCTTTGGCCAAAAAATAGGCCCGCCCTCTGGTCACGTGAAGAGTCGACCAACCGTTTGGCGATTTCTCGAAAAACTAGGTGGGTACTCGGACCCCATGGCCCTAGTGTTTCAACTCCAAACGGCTCAAACACATAATTACCAACTTTATGCAAAAAATATTGCTGGGAAACGTCTTTTTTTTTGGGAAAAAAATCATATTTTGTAGTAGAACTCAATGTAACGCACTCAAAACGTTGAGCTGGTGGAAGGATTGAATAGTACGGGAGTCATGGAGGTATTTAAAAATCTTACATTAAAAACTTGTATTTATAAAAATACTTGTGAAAAAGTTGGAACTTTGACGCCCAATATCTCCGTAACTAAAAGGTTCCGAGGTATGGTGTAGAACAAAAAAATATCGCAATGACGGGGTAAACACGGTTTAGTGCCTTTCGGGTTCGTTAAGAGTTTTAAACCCTTTATAATGGAGTGCACCGTTCAATGAGTACGGTCGAACAAGCTATTCGGTTTACATTTTACAATGTAATTTGTGGGTTAAACTGTAAACCAAATAGCTTGTTCGACCGTACCCTGTTTCATAGGAGACAACTCATACCATCGTGAATAGACTATAATGTAATTTCAATTTTTTGTAGCCTATGTGTCTTTCCACTCATAGTTTATCTATTTACAGACTTTATCCAAATCCGCCCAGCCACTTCAGTTAAAGAACAACAAACATACGAACACACAAATACAGACTTGGGCATTTTAATAGTACTGTGATATTTAATGAATCATTCTGGTTTCTCCAAATAGCATTCTCTGATTGTCATCAGTGTTCCACTAGATATTCATTAATCGAAGAAGGCATAGAAAAAAAAATCGATCCCGTAACATGATTAGGTTGATAACGTATTTTTTATTATCATAATACAGCTTTATCTTATATCGAGTACAGGTGCCCTGCCTGAAATGGCCTCTTTAAGCACAACCGACTTGTTGTTTTTGCCTACTTATTCACCAAAACACTATCTATATTGTTCATAGGCCCCACAACCTCCATTACTATGGGAAGGAGTTCGTAGCGCAAAGGAATTTGGCTCCAAGTGCGCTCAGTATGAACTGTTCTTCGATGAACTCGCAGGAAATCGAAGTGGCTCTGAAGACTGTTTGTATCTGAACATTTACACACCAGAAGTCAACCCTGACGGACCTTTACCTGTCATGTTCTGGATACACGGAGGGGGTTTCGTATCGGGCACTGGAGATGAAACCGAATACGGTCCTAAGTTCCTTGTAAGACAAGATGTTGTCCTTGTCACGATCAACTACAGACTTGAAGTTCTTGGTTTTCTTTCTTTAGAAACAGAAGATGTACCTGGTAACGCTGGCATGAAAGACCAAGTGTTAGCCCTCAAATGGGTAAAGGAAAATATTGCTAATTTCGGTGGTGACCCTGAAAACATCACCATATTTGGTGAGAGTGCTGGCGGAGCCAGTTCCTCTTACCACTTAATGTCACCTATGTCAAAGGGTTTATTCAAGAGAGCCATTGTTCAGAGCGGCGTCAGCATTGGCTACTGGGCACAGTCATACAAACCACGTGAAAGAGGCTTCGCATTGGCTAGGCAATTAGGATTCTATTCTGAAGACGTTAAGGAAGTGTACGAATTCTTAAGAAATCAACCTGTGGATTCACTTATACAAGCCAAAGTTCCTATAACTTATTCCGAAAAAGTGAGGACCAATAACGAAATTTATTTTAGTGTTACTGATGAAAAGGATTTTGGAAACAATGAGAGATTTTTCTATGGAGATATGATCGATGCAGTCTCTAATGGTGTTCACGAAGGAGTTGATATCATGGTAGGATACACAGCCGATGAAGGACTTATGGGTATTGGCATCTTTGGTGATTTTAGAGAAAGTCTTGAGCAAGCAAGAAACTATCCACAGTTCTTTGTTTCCTATCCAATGTCACTCGATTTATCAGTAAATAAACAACTAGAACTTGGGAAAAGAATCAAAGAGTATTATTTCAAGAATGAGATTTCAATACCAGATGACTGGGAGAAACTAGAAAGATATTATGGCATGGATGTGTTTGTGTTCCCCACGATGAGATGGATTAAACTATTGTCTCGCTCTCAGAAGAACAAGGCATATTTGTACAAATTCAGTATATTTTCTGAATTGAATATTATGTCTGAATTAATGGGAATTGGTGATGTGGTTGGAGATAAACCAGTAGTAGCTCATGCTGATGACATAATGTATTTGTTCAGTGTGAAGGATCAGACTATTGATATGCGCTCAGCCGAGTTCCAATATATTGAGAAAGTCACAAAACTTTGGACCAATTTCGCTAAATACGGGTAAGTGCAGCTTGGAATTTTAATTTACGACAAGAAAACAATGGGTACCATGGTGTCTTTGTCGAAGATGTGTACTGGACTCCCTCAATGTATGTGTGTGTATTCAGTATTTTATAACTGAATAATCATTTTGCTACTTAGGACTCCTTGTGAGTGGTTGTAGCCAACTAACAGAGGTCAACTAGGTTAGCACCTTATTTTGAAATGACGCCGGTATCTCAACCAGTTTGCAAAATTGCACCCAATATCATTATTATTATCCCAACTATAAGAAATAAGACCCACTCGTGTACGGTATGACTTAGATGTCATTCTTGACCCAAACTAATGCAACTTTGTTTTATTGTCATTTCAGAAACCCGACTCCTGATGATTCCTTGGGTGTTGAGTGGTTACCGTATACTCTTGAAAACAAAGAATATCTGGACATTGGCAACGAGCTGAAAGCCGGGTATGCGCCTGAGGAAGAAGAAGTACAATTCTGGGAAAATCTTTTCACGGAATTCGGAGTTCAACTGTATTAAACAATAGTGGACGTCACGCGGTTTCACCCACGTAGTTCCCGTTCCCGTGGGACGGGGATAAAATATAGCTTAAGTTACTTGCTGATAGTGTAGCTATCCATTGCTGAAAGAATTTTTGACATCGGTCCAATAGTTTTTAAGTTTATTCGGTACATACAAAAATACAAATCTTTTCTCTTTATAATATGAGGATAGACTAGCTTCGGCTTTCGACCGTGTGGTGTCCGGCAGAGTAGAATAGAACCAACCCATTACACTCACGGGTGTCGTATAAGGCGACTAATGTCTGAGGCAGAACACCTTGCGCCTCCGTAGACCAGAGAATGGGCAGCAGCGTTTTCTGTTAGTCTTTCATCATTGCATCTCCAATCCACCTGCCAAGCGTGGAGATTACGGCAAATTCCTCCCATCATGGGAGAGGCTTATGTCCAGCAGTGGACGTTATGGGCTGTTGTAGTGTAGTAGACTAGCTTCTGCTAGTGGCTTCGCCTGCGTGATTTCATCCAAATCCATTCAGTAGTTTTTGCGTGAAAGAGAAACAAACATCCATACATACAAACTTTTGCATTTATAATATTAGTAGGATAAGGTTGCTATGTTATTGTTTATACCTGACAATCATGTTACTGTTACTGCATCTTTTGACTGTCACTGACGATGTTTTTAAATAAATGTTTTGCTACAAAAAATTACTGACTTCTGAAGTTCTTTTCCACTGTTTTGTTTGATAGTCGATTACTTTTTTTGATAAATAAAAGTTTTATTTTGAAGCCGAAAACTTACCAACTTCCAAAAGTAATGTTATTTTCCACTTTTTTTGTGTGTTTTTTTTAAGTCGTTTATTGTTTTTGCAAACAAAAAAAAATTTAGAAACATAATTATAATGTGCGAAAATCCGGATAACGAAGTCACATAACTTTACTGTATTATATATGACATCATTGTACTTTAGTACAACAACTAAGACTCAAGAGTATTGTTATAGTTTGCTTTTTTTGTTAGGTTTGGGTATTATTGTAAAATAGATGGCGAGTTATTCTTTTACAACATTAGTTTAATAAATCCAGCAATATTATAAACAAGACACAAAAATCAAGAAATTATAGAAAAATAAATGTCGGACGCCATGATGACGTGTTGACGATCTGACGGCTCTGGCTGGAACCAAAGAGAAGAAAAGGTGCACGCTGTAGGCAGCGCTCGCTTATGGTACTCCCTTATATGTCCTAAAAATTTTTGTCCGAAAATCATTATCCATAAAACGTTTGCTATAAACTTCAGTTACCATAATGTTCAAAATCCCGAAATTTTGTTTTACATAATTATCTTTATTTCTAAAACTGTTCTGTCATAATATCGAATACCATAATAATTGAATCTTCTAATTTCATATGCCATAAAGTCAATTATCCTAAGTATTATCCCTACTATTATTATTATTTAGGGAAAACATATATTGTTTCTTAGCTTTTAGCTAGTTTCAGCTACGTTAACGGGCCTATGCCAAGTCAACGTAGCGTGTGTGTGTGTGTGATGAAATATGATTGTTGTGAGAAGCATTATCCTCAATCTGCATGAACTTTCTCACTATTCTGCAGGTGTTTAAATGTTTATTATTATTATTATTATTATTAATATTATAAATGCGAAAGTAACTCTGTCTGTCTGTCTGTCTGTCTGTTACCTTTTCACGCCTAAACCGCTGAACCGATTTTGATGAATTTTGGTATAGAGATAGATGGAACCTTGGGAAAGGACATAGGGTACTTTTTATCCAGATCCCGATCCCGATCCCGGAATTATACGGGTGGAAACGCAGAGTGCAGTTGTGTATCGTATATCCCTACTAAATGAATTTTGGTATAGAGATAGATGGAACCTTGGGAAAGGACATCTTTACTTTTTATCCAATGATTGTGATTACGATGATGATGATTGTTGTTGTAACATCACTAATTAGTTAGTTATTAGTGTGTACACCACTAGATATAATATCTATGGTTCCGGTTTATACCTGTCACTCCAGCACTGCTATGTCGGATCCCGTCTGTGATACTCCTACTAAACTGTCTTTGTATATAATGTGTTCCTCGTCTTAATAAACCAAGTCTACTCAACGGTGTCTTTCATTCCAACAAACATAACATGGTGTCAGAAGTCGTCTGGAAGAAATAAACAAGATCGGTCCAAAAAATGCCAAATCCAGCCACGAGTGCCGTCGTCGCCGACAATGATGCAAATAATAATGCGGAGGCGTGGAAGAGATGGTGGCAGCAGCTGGAATTATATTTGCTAGCCACAGGCCTAGACAAGTCAAGCGAGAAGCGGAAAATTGCGATTCTACTGCATTTAATTGGAGAACGTGGTCTCAATATATTTAACACATTTAACCTCAAAATTGATGGGAGCACACTCAACGAAGTCAAGTCCAAATTCGACAAATTCTTCGAGCCAAGAAGAAATGTGACGATGTGTAGATACCTATTCTTCACACGTAGGCAGGAAAAATCCGAAAACATCGACGAATTCCTCACGGATTTGGAAAATAAAAGCAGAGAATGTGAGTTTGGCACGCTTAGGGAGTCGTTAATTAAAGATATTTTTATAGCAAACCTCAATATAGATTTGTCACATGTACGTCAGAGGTTACTGCAAGAACCTGATTTGACATATCAGAGAATGCAAGAGCTGGCGAGGACACTCATAATCGCTCAGCAAGATGCTGAAAAAATCGTCAAAGGTACCAGTGTCGCCAGTGAAAACGTCATGCATCTCAGTCGGAGGAGCCGTAGTCGACAAGATGGTCAACAGCGAGCTTCCAGTCGCAGGTCAGCTTCGAACAGTCACCAGTCAGCTTCGAGCAGTCGCAAGTCAGCATCAGCATCAAACAGCGACCACAACAGCAACTCGAAGACATGCAGCCGCTGTGGGCAGTCTCATCGCTACAAATGCCCAGCTAAAGGCGTTCAATGCAGGTCATGTAAATCTTTTGGTCATTTTGCTAAATATTGTCTCAAAAATAAAAAAGTTAGTCAGTTGCAATCGTTTAATTCAGACAATATTAGTCAAGAATATTTTGTTGGTATGTTGAACAGTCAATTAAAGTCGAGTAAAAGTCATTCAAAAAAGTATGTGGATCATACTGCACATAGTAGTCAGTCAAATTGTCAGAACACACACAGTCAGTCACAGTCACAAAGTCAGAACAAAAGTACACAGACAGAACAGTCACCGTCACAATGGTCAAATACAGACCAGTCGCAGCCAGGTTACTCACATCCCAATGATGAGAACAGTGGCAAGTCGGAGAAATCCAATAGTCAACATCTCAGTAAAGAGAAAAATCACATATCTGAGAGATGTAATGAGAAAGATCAACATCTCAATGATGAACACAGTCATATCATATCTGAGAGATTCATTGTCCAGTCAAATAGTCAAAATAAAAAATGTCAGAGTCCATATTTACATCTCAATGATGAAAATGGTCACAAGTCTGAGGGATTACACTACAACACACAATGTCATCAACATAAAAACAGTAGTGGGTATTCACAGTCATACAAAGGATCATTAGTCAGTCACTCAGACAACAGTCATAAAGTAAATAATGTCAACACTTTGGAAAGTAATCATTCAAAACAGTCATGGGAAATTAACTTATCAGTAGGAAATAAACAAATTAAATGCATCATAGACTCTGGTGCAGATGTCAACATAATGTCAAAACAAACGTTTTATAACCTGTCAAAAGTGTCACTTGTCAAATGTCAAATAAATGTCACAGGATTTGGTGGAAAATCCATTCCAATTTTAGGCAAAATAAACATAAATTGTAAATTGAGTATAAATAGTAATAATGTCGTCGAATCTATAATGTTTTTAGTAGCAGATTTAGATTGTCCAAATGTTCTTGGTCTACCAACATGTGAAAGGTTAGGAATAATAAAACGTGTCTTTTCAGTATCAAAACAAGATTTTTGTAAACAAATTCTTACACAATATAATGATGTCTTTCAGGGACTTGGATGTCTACCTCCAGTCTGTCATCTTAAACTCAAGCCAGATGCAGTACCATGTGTCGATCCGCCCAGGAAAGTTCCATTTGCGTTACAAGGGAGATTACGCCAGGAGTTGGATCGCATGATGGAGATGCAAGTTATTGAGAAAGTTACAAAACCTACAGAGTGGGTTAACTCAGTCGTCATAACCGTAAAAAGTTCAGGTCAGTTAAGAATTTGTCTAGATCCAAGAAATTTGAATAAAAACATCATCAGAGAATTCTATCCACTTAAGTCAATTGATGAGATTAGGTCTCAGCTCGAAGGGGCTGTATGTTTTTCTCATTTAGATGCATTTTCGGGTTTTTGGATGCTACGTCTGGATGAATACAGTTCTGAATTATGTACCTTTCAAACACCATTTGGTAGATATAAGTATTTAAGATTACCATATGGCATAAATGCCTCGTCTGAAATCTTTCAAAGAGTCATGATGAATCTATTCGGTGATATTGAAGGAGTCTTAATATTCATAGATGATATTTTAGTTTATGGACCAAATGAGTCAGTTCACAATGAAAGATTACATAAGGTCATGCAAAGAGCTCGTCAAGTCAATCTAAAATTTAACAAGTCAAAATGTAAATTTTTGGTCACAGAAGTATGTTTTTTGGGTTATGTCTTCAGTAAAGATGGTGCCAGGGCAGATGAAGAAAAAGTCAAAGCCATTGTCAATATGCCCACACCAAAAAATGTCAAAGAGTTACAGAGAATATTAGGTATGATTAATTATTTAGGACCTTTTATTAGTAACTTGTCGGAAAAAACACAAATATTAAGAAATCTTTTGAAAAAAGATTCAGTCTGGGCTTGGGATGAGAATCATAGTCAATGTCTCAAAAAATTGAAAGATGAGATTACAAACTCACCAGTTTTAGCTCATTTTAATCCTAAGATTCCATTAGTCTTGTCAGTCGATTCGTCAAAATCAGCGTTAGGTGCAGTCATTTTGCAGAAAAACAAACCTATCGCATATAGTTCAAAAACTTTAACTGAAACCCAGGAAAGATACGCGCAGATAGAAAAAGAGCTACTAGCAATTCAATTTGGTTGTGAAAAATTTCACCAATATATATATGGTAATAGAGTCACAGTTCATACTGATCACAAGCCATTAGTCTATTTATTTAAAAAGCCATTGCATGATGTCCCCGCTAGATTACAGCGTATGATGTTAACTGTACAAAAGTATGATTTAGAAGTAATACATGTACCAGGTAAAGAAATGTTTATATCAGACACTTTGTCAAGAGCAGCTTTGAAAGACCATTACACACCTGAAAATGAGTCAGAAATGTCTTGTCATGTCAATTTAATGTATGCCAATCTAGCAATAACAAAGGAATATAGCACAAAATTGGCACAGGAAACCAAAAATGATGAATCCTTACAATTATTAAAAAAATATTATAATGAAGGATGGCCAAAAAACAAGAACAATGTCAGTTCATTGGTGAAACCATTTTGGAATATTCAAGGTGAAATACATGTAATCAAAGATTTAATGTTCAAAGGTTCAAAATTAATAGTACCACAGTCAATGTATAAAGAAATGTTAGAAAAAATACACAAAGGTCACCAAGGTATAAATAAATGTCTGAAATTAGCTAAAGAATCTTTGTATTGGCCAAATATGTCAAGTGAAATTAAGAATTTAGTAGAACAATGTCTAATATGTGCAAAATTCAAACCATGTAATCAAAAGGAACCACTACAAAATTTTGAAATATGTAAATATCCATGGCAACAAGTCGGTATTGATTTAATGTATTTTGAAAGTTTAGTTTATTTAATTGTCACAGATTATTACTCAAAATACATAGAGATAGCATTATTAAATAAAAACAGTACCTCTCAAAATGTAATTACTCATTTAAAATCTATTTTTGCTCGTCATGGAATACCATTGTCACTGGTGTCAGATGGTGGACCTCCTTTTCAGTCAATTGATTTCAAAAATTTCTTACAAGAATGGGACATAGAACATGTTGTTACTAGCCCATATCATTCACAGTCAAATGGTCAAGCTGAAAGTTCAGTAAAAATAATAAAAAACATGTTAAGGAAATGTAAAGAAAACAAAACAGATCCATACATAGCTTTATTACAGTATAGAAATACACCTAAAAATAATTTGTCATCACCAGCTCAATTGTTAATGTCTAGAAACTTGAGAGATAATATTCCAGTGTCATATAAGAAATTAAGGCCAAAAGTAGTAACATTTCAGGATTATAAAGAGTCAGTCAAGAAAAACGATGGAAACAAATCTAGAAATTATGATAGAAATACTAAGTCTATGTCAATGCTACATCACAATGACCATGTCTATTTTAAAAGAAATCCTAAAAGTAACTGGGAACAGGCTATTGTCAAACAAAGAATGATGAACAATAGGTCGTACGTTGTTGAGGATGTCAATGGTGTACAGTATAGGAGAAATAGAATACACTTAAGACATAAGTATTCACATAACTATGCAAACCCTCCTATGCAATCCAACTCGTCACAGGGGAGAGAGGAAGGTGACAGACAGGAGTCTAGACTTCAAGAATCCTCATCTCAAAAATCCTCAAGCGTAACAACCAGGTCAGGTCGAATTGTAAAACCTACAAGAAGGTTAATAGAGGAAATGGATTAACTATGTAACCATTAACTAAGTAGTATTAAGAATGTTGTCTAGTTTTAATATAACTCTAAGTATCATAGAGTATGTTGTCATAAGTAAAGTCGCTTGTCATAGTACACCTTATTAATTGTTAGTCAGGGGTCTAATTTGAACTCAACAAGGGGGATGTTGTAACATCACTAATTAGTTAGTTATTAGTGTGTACACCACTAGATATAATATCTATGGTTCCGGTTTATACCTGTCACTCCAGCACTGCTATGTCGGATCCCGTCTGTGATACTCCTACTAAACTGTCTTTGTATATAATGTGTTCCTCGTCTTAATAAACCAAGTCTACTCAACGGTGTCTTTCATTCCAACAAACATAACAATTGTGATGATGATGACGATGATTGTGATTACGATGATGATGATTGTGATAATGATGATTGTGATAACGATGATAATGATTGTGATTACAATGATAATAAGTGTGATAACGATGATGGTGATTGTGATGGTGATGGTGATTGTGATGGTGATTGTGATGGTGATGGTGATTGTGATGGTGATTGTGATGGTGATTGTGATGGTGATTGTGATGGTGATGGTGATTGTAATGGTGATTGTGATGGTGATTGTGATGGTGATTGTGATGGTGATTTTGATTGTAATGGTGATTGTGATTGTAATGGTGATGGTGATTGTGATGGTGATTGTGATGGTGATTGTGATGGTGATTGTGTTGATGATTGTGATGGTGATTGTGATGGTGATTGTGATGGTGATTGTGATGGTGATTGTGATGGTGATTGTGATGGTGATTGTGTTGATGATTGTGATGGTGATTGTGATGGTGATTGTGATGGTGATTGTGATGGTGATTGTGATGGTGATTGTGATGGTGATTGTGATGGTGATTGTGATGGTGATAGTGATGGTGATTGTGATGGTGATTGTGATGGTGATTGTGATTGTGATTGTGATGGTGATTGTGATGGTGATTGAGATAGTGATGGTGAGTGTGATAATGACTGTGATTACGATGATAATTATTGAGATAACGATGATGGTGATTGTGATAGTTATTTTGATGATGATTGTGATGGTGATTGTGATAGTGATTGTGATAGTGATGGTGATGGTGAGTGTGATAATGACTGTGATTACGATGATAATTATTGTGAAAACGATGATGGTGTGGTGATTGTGATAGTTATTTTGATGGTGATTGTGATGGTGATGGTGATTGTGATAGTAATTGTGATAGCGATAGTGATGGGGATAGTGATGGTGATTGTGATTGTGTTAGTGATTGTTATGGTGATTGTGACGGTGATTGTGATAATGATTGTGGTAATTATGGTGGTTGTGTTAATGATGATAATTGGTGATAATGATGGTGACTGTGATAGTGATGGTGATGGGGATTGTGATGGTGATTGTGATTGTGACAGTGATAGTGATGGTGATTGTGATAATGATGGCGGTTGTGATAGTGATGGTGATTGTAATAATAATAATTGTGATGATTATGAAATGCGGCACATAGATAGTTTATAACCTGGATTAACATGGAGGACACTATTATCCCTTTAGTATGATCCAGTGGGACAGTTACCGAACTTCACGCGGGCGAAGCCGCGGGCAACAGCTAGTATACTATCTAAAAGTAAACATAATTGTATTTTATGTACATATTTAACATAGGATTTTACTTTAAAAGTTTGTAGTAGGGAACGCCAATATACTGAAATTGGGCTGTGATATACAGCAGAACACAGGACAGTTATTTTACCCCTGACTAGCTTCTACCCGAGATTTCACCCGTATTAAAACACATCGATGCCGCGATGGCACTAGGCAAATATTGAAATATGATAATTAGTAGAGATTTTGGATCACTGCCAAAATCAAAGTGATCTCTATTCTCATTCCTAAAAGGTTGCTGGTGGGTTGCTGCCAGAAGTAAAATAATGGCACACAGTAAAGTTATGAAATACTCACCAATAGACGAAACGTTTTCTCGAAAATCCTATAAGCTTCCAGAATATTTAGGTACAACTCATACATTAGTTCCAAATGTGACTCATTACTGAAATCTCCTTCGTTGTTTGTTAGTTGCACGTTCTTAATCCACACCTTAAGTGTTTTCCTCAATAAAATAATGACAAATGTAGCATAAACGATGTTAATATCCAAAGAAATGCTGGTATAGGCTGACACAAGGTTAAGAATATTGACAAAAGAGAAATGTAAGCCGTAATAGACAGAGCCCCCAAGGTACAGGATATTTAAGACAATGACATAAGCCCAGTTGGCAGTAACCAAGCTTTTGAGAAGTTTGCCATCAATTTTGAGAACTCTATGCACCTGTTGGATTTTTAAAACTAACAAGGTATTGTTGTTGGAGTGAACAATATTCGGACAGTAGTTGATAATGAATCCAATAGAAAAGAAGAAGAAGTCGTAGAAATTGCACCAACCAAGGGTAGTGGATACTCCTTTCCAGTTATCAAGGGAAGTCATAAGTTGGATGAAGATTATACTGCGAAATATAACCGCAATGAAGAGACCAACAAAGTTGTATCTTCTAGTATTTGAAGTAATAAAGTTGTCCCGAATAGTATACTTTGCGCAGATGAAAAGATTTTGCATCATATTCAACGGTTTTAGTACTGATTGTAAATCTTCTTCAATTAGGTTGTTCAACAATACTTCTTTATATGGCACTGTCAGTGTGTTCCTGATTATTACAT
This sequence comes from Xestia xanthographa, assembly GCA_905147715.2. Lineage (NCBI taxonomy): Eukaryota > Metazoa > Arthropoda > Insecta > Lepidoptera > Noctuidae > Xestia > Xestia xanthographa. Next base: position 459,342 of record LR990644.1, on the reverse strand, counting down.
CGTTTATTTTAGATTTTAGTTTGTTTCTTGAATGTGAAAACATGTTTGTTGCACTCGACGGTTTTCCGTTAGTTAAAATACAAAGTTTGTGGAAAAGCAATTAATTAATTTGCCAGTGCTCGTTGATTAATTAAAAGAAAAACTCATGTTTGCAATCAAATAATTGGATAGCTTTTTTAGCAATACTAACAAACAGTCAATTGAAACACAAGACGTATCAACGGAAGTAAAAGAAACAATGACACATGTGTACTTAAAGAAGTTTATTTCATAAGACGAACTTAAACAAATAATGAGACTAACAAGTTTTTTAAAGCTACGGCTCAACTCTACTACTAGCTCGATTGCATTTTTGTCAGATTTGCCATACAAACTACTTATGTCAGTAACAGATATTGATAGATAACTGTTCTGTCTGTCTTGATATACTTGGGAGCCTGGTTACTCAGTATAATTATTTATTTATGTTTATGGCACTTCAACGAAGTGAAAGTTAATATAAAACAGAAATCACAAACAGTTTTAGGTATAGTGAATTTGTCACTTAAAGAAATGCACAGCACTCGCAGGATAATAAAAGCACAAGACGTAAGAAACCATTACAGAATTAAATTAATACAATAAACAGATAATATAAGTGTAAGTTTGGGCCATACAAATTAAATATGGGCCGTAGAAGGAATGTAAAATAGGACGAAGCGGGAATAAAATAATAAAAAATTTGATTTGAGACGAAGATAGCATATTGTTTGGGACAAACCAGGATTCTGTTATGTGGGCCGAAACTCAGTGGGACAAACAAAGAATAAATCAGACGCCGCACATCAAGCTACCCGAAACTGTAAAATTTACCCAATCAACCTTGAACCTAATGCTATAGCGATAAAGTTGAAAATCTATTATACAAATTTGACAGTGTGTAGTAGCTTGATGTGCTGGCGGTAAATTCAACCGGTGGGGACGGTGGGAAATACAGAATAGTTTCATAAAAAATATATAATGACGACCCGATTGGCGCAGCGGTAGTGAGGCTGCCTTACGTTCATAGGGTCCCGGGTTCGAATCCCGGTCGGAGCAAATGTTTGTGTGATGAGCATGGACATTTGTTTCCGAGTCATGGATGTTTATATGTATAATAAGTATGTATTTACAAACAAAAAGTATCTATGTAGTATATCAACTATCTGGTGTCCACGACACAAGCCTCGTTGCTTAGTGTGGCACTAGATGGTGCTGTGTGTAATGTCCAGCAATATTTATTATTATTATTATTATAATAAAGGGTGTAGGCACTGGTTTTCCCCGTCATTGCGATCAGTTTTTTGTTCTGGGCCATACCTGGGAACCTTCTAGTTACGGAGATATTGGGGGTCAAAGTGCCAAATTTTTCACAAGTTTTTTTTTCATATACTAGTTTTTAAGGTTATAACTTTACTTTTAATACCTCCATTGCCCGTTTACTATTAAATGCGTCCATCAACACAATGTTTTGAGTGCGTTACATTGAGTTTTACCGTAAAACGTGAATACTCACCCAAAAAAAAAAGTCGTTCCCCAGCAATAATTTTTGCTTATAGTTACTTAGTTTAATGTACAGAATACATGGTTGACGGGTTCGTGAAGGGTCCGTTTACACCTTGTATTAAAAACAAAACAAAATAAAAGGCTGAAAAGGAAGAGAATAAAAGTGGATGCATTTTAAATAGCTCGTATTTATAACGATCCCATACTCTATAGAAACAGACTAGAGTGATTTAGTAAACTCGAACTGTAATAAGACAATGGTATACGTAGTGGTGAGATCTAGGACTTGCACCGGCATTGCAGCGTCTACTGAGAACATACCGCAGACATCCATCGTCCTGAAGGTTGCACTAAGTCGCTGGATATTCTTGCAGAACCGTTTTCTAGTTTCTGTGAAGAATTTGAGTTAGGTGCAAATTATAAAACATTTGAGCCAGGCTTGAACATGTTTTCGATGCCAATATGGTCTCATCACCATCATTTCAGCCCGGAATTACTCACTGTTGGCTGCAGGCCTCCCTTTTCTTCTTCCATACTTCTCTATTACTCGTCATCTCATCAGACACTTCTCTTCTTGAGTATAGAGTATATCAAAAATGGCTTTTGTACAACTGTTCCCTCTTATGTGCGAGTCAGACGGAATGGACGGAATGTGAGAAGGATGATATGGCAGGAAAGGAAGTGTCTGATGAGATGACGAGTAATAGAGAAGTATTGAAGAAGAAGACAATGCTGCGCCGACTCCAAATAAATTGGTATAAGGACAGGAGAATGAGTCTCATCAAAGTCTCTGCCGTGATATTTTAGAAATATCTCATCTATATTTTTATATTTTTAAATCAAGTCAATTTTTTTCTCACCAGGGCATGGTCCTGAAGTTATAATTTGTATGCAGATGCACTGAACTTCTGCCACGGCCGAGTAGAACTTCTCACACTCCACGCTCAAATATGTCAGAATAGTTAGGTTCTTGAAAACCCATGATAAAGCCGTGAATGCTAAAACAGCATACTGAAACAAGGAAAGTGATTTAGTTTCAACAGTTACTTCTTAAATTATTAAGGAAACAAGGTTACTCTAGAATCTACAGTAATGAAGTAAATTGCTAATGAGTCTTCACGTGAGTTTTTTAATCTTGCGTAGGGAAAAACATGTTAGGTATCTTCACTTAGTTTTATCATTTCCTGAAATTACCTGAATATCGCTACAGTCAGGTGACTTCATTTCTATACGAATCCAGATATCCAATAACGCATTAGTAGAGGTGTGCACTATATAAAACAAAACCTGCAACAAACGTCAATATTTCAATTTCAAACATAAGGACAAAATACTTTAGCCTTTTCCAACTAAGTCATGGATTAACTCGGTATGTAATGGAGGATCACCTGTCCACGAACCAACCTAGGCAAGCTATGTTTCAACGTGAATATCGACCCATTGAGCTTTTATTATTGAGCGATAAGTCCCTAAACATAAAATACTATTCAAATGGAATTTCCCACCTGTCGATGGAAGGTCTTCTTAAATATTTCGAAAGCTTGTATGACGTCAATATAACTTTCAAACATATTATCCCAGTACCCGTCATCTGCTGCTTCATCGACGAATCCTGACTTCTGCAGTTCTGCCATCCAAGCCACGAGAGTTTTACTGACAAGTTTCATATTCCTTGTAGCGTATATCACGTTCATATCAAAATGAATGCAAGTATAACTTGTTAAAATATTGGCAATTCCAATCTCATCGAAGATACAAAAATACATGCACATCCAGGAAAAATGAAAGCAATTGATGGCAATGACGCACGCCCAGTTGGAGATGATAAAGTAATTAAAAGAACTTCCTGTTAGGTTTAGGAGTCTATGAACGTTTTGAATCTTCAAGACAAATGTCACACTGTTGAGGCTCTGTCCGATATTGGTGAACGCGTCTAAGAAGAAACCCATAAAATACAAAACGAAGTCGTAGGTATTGACAAAGAAGTAGTCAAAGACCTCCAGTCCAGTTCTGTTAGGGGTCATGAAGTACAAAATGTAAATGATACCCATCAAAATAACCACAGTGAAAACTGACATAACGCTGTAAAAACGACTATTGGAAGTGATGAAGTTATCTCGAATTCTGTATTTAGCACACACAAACAAAGCTTGCATCATATTCATCGGTTTAAGTATAGATTGTAAGTATTTATCGACTAGTTTTATATTTAGCGTTTCATTGCTCATTTCATTTGCTTCATTTCTGTCATTTACTTCATCGAGTCTATTGGGTTCATTTTGTCTGCTATTTTCACTTACTACATTTTCTATAACGATATTGATTTTATTTTTGAAATATTTTTTATCTTCTGTATGTGGTGACATGGTTGTTACAAGGGACTGTTTTAAGTAGATTGGAGTGAACGATATAAAAACGATATAAGTAATAATATTATATTTAATTATGCTAAGTAGATGTTCAGTTTATTGAATTCCTTGTGTTTACTAGGCTTAACGACAGGTCAAAGTAGACTGGACTTTGTGAAATTAAAACGACACGATTTAATTTCGAAAAGTGCTTAGTTAGTTTATTATATTACAATAAAAAACTCTGACCGATCCGAAAGGAGCATACTCAGTACATCAATTTGAAGGGGTTTTGTATTACCCAGTAATCGGGTTATCGAGGTCAGATAGATGGTTGCTCCATGTAAAATGATAAGATTCAGCTGCATCCGGTTATAATGAAAGCCGACAGTAACAAAGTTGAGAAAAGGCTTAGCAAATGATGAGGAATTATTCGTTTTTACATGCTGATAGTTTTGAAACTTGATTAAAAGAGTGATGGACATGAATGTTGATGGATGGAGAGGGAGAGGAAGGCCAAAAAAAAGATGAATGGACTATGTGAGGAATGATTATGAACAATAAAGGAGTAAAAAATGCCGTGACGTCTGACAGGAGAGATTGGAAGAAGAGAACGTGTTCTGCCGACCCCAAGTGGAATGGGATAAGGGCAGGAAGATGATGAGTTTTAAAGCTTGATAAATTTTAAAAAGTAATTAAAAAAAAAAATTGAACCGGTAATGATTCGTTGGGGCTCGAATCATCTTGCAAGAAAAGTGATCTTGTAGTTTACTTTCAGGATGATACAAAAAAATAACAGCTTAATATTACGTTTTGATTGAATTTAGTGCCTGATCACACGTTCTCTCTGCCGGCGCGCGGCGATCAGTATCTTGACGATAGCAAAGGTATAGCTAGATAAAATGAACCCGGTTCGTATATATTTTTGAGATTGAGGATGGTGACAGAGAATTCAATTTTGGTGCTACTTTTTTTCAATTTTGGTGGGCACTTTCGATTTTGGTGTGCGATTTTTAATTTCGGTGGCCACACTACACTTTAAACTAAAATATTTCAAAAAGTTATCGAGATATTCTTGGGCCTCTTGAAGATTCTTTAAGCTTGGACTTTGTATTGTTATACCAGGTCCTTATTTTTCTGAAAACAGAAGAAACAATTTCACCACCAAAATTGACAAAAATGCACTTTGTTGGTATTCACTCATAAAAGTTTTCATTCTTACCTTGTCACGAATACTCGGTGGAATGTATGGAAAGGCACTAAAGATGACAATCAAAACTAATGAATTGTCTGAATACGTCTGCTACTACTGCAGAGCGTGTGTGTCTGCTTGCTGTGGTTGAGTGGGAGTTGGGTCTTTGGCTTCACGCACTGCCGGCGATACCATTTTCCGCCTCGCTGCTTCTCTACGCCTAGGTACGCCATGTTATGGTGCTCACAGCCTTTTCAAGGAAATTTCAACGTTTAGTTGACATTTTCCGTGACCCAAGGGCTGGCTTTTACCTTGGCCAAAGGCTGAGCGTTGCCATATAACGTGATGACGCCGCCGGTCTCTTTGGGACATTACCAATTGACAGCGCTAAGGAGGAATTTGACGACGATATTTTAAAGTTTATACTTTAATTTAGGTTATTTTAGTTTATAAACGTCTATAGATAATATTTAGCTAATAATTAATGAATAATAATTTAGGAAATGAACACTCTGTGACATTCAAAACTAATGTAACTGAAAGGTACTAAAATGTTATCAAATTATTAGAGTATGTTGATCTAGTCCAAACGCTTGCAATTTGTTAGTGAAAAGCTATACGGATCTTCACACTAGTACTACGGTCTAAAATCATGTCTCCAACAATGAACAGAATAGAATCAAGAATGGACTCTACCTTAACCGAAGTTGCACCAGTAGTTCCATATTCCGACAAAGTTTTGCTCAGCAACCTGATTGGAAATGATTTGCAATCAGTTCTGAAGCCGTTCAGTCTGATGCAAGCCTTATTCATATGTTCTAAGTATAAAATTAGCGACAACTCAGTTACTGTTAATAGTTATACCTACAACTTTATCGGAGTCGTCTGCATGCTTTTTCTACGTGTCTACTGTTTCTATGCTTTGTTCAACAAGTTGTTGGTTTTCGGTTTCGGTGAGAACATCAACGTGCTCTTTAACTGGTCCGGTATTATTTATCGGGGTTCATCTTACATTACTACAGCAATGCGGCTTGTAATTGGCCATATTTTGTTTACACTATTACTCACTGTCTGTTTAGCTGTAAGTTTTCCTAAAAATGAAATAAATAAATAAATAAATAAATATCAAATATCGTCACGAAAATGTGTCATTAGTTTCCAGGATCCAACATGCCATTACTCTCCTCAAAGTAAACGGCAAAGATCTCAGAGGATTGAAAACATACAACTGGATCTCAGTATTAAGTGTCAATCGTGTTTTTATTGGTACATCGCTTATTTTTATATTATTTTTTAATGAATTGGGTTATTTCAATATACTTAATGGTTATAGCGTCATCATTTTTTATTTCAATGTCATGTACGCCTCGTTTGTCATGAAGTTATTGTGCAAACTGTTGATCGTATGGACTGAAGATATTCGGAGAGCAGAACATGTTTCTGATTCAAAAAGAGAATCTTATTGGAAGATCAAGTATGATGCTTGTGTCGATATAATGGAAGCGTACAAGCTCGTTGAGAAAACTTATGGTTGGCTTGTAAGTATAATTTTTTTTGTCCATTATACCAGGCAAGGTATGAAATGAAATGGTATGGTTTATATATGAAAGAGAAAGGAGTTAATGATACCGTTACGTCTGACGTAAGAGAATGAAAGAAGAACACGTGTTGCTCCGACCTATAGAGCATCATATCGACCCCAAGTAGAATAGTACAAGTGCAGGAAGATGATGATACAAATGAAGATTAAAATAGGTTTTATGCTTTCAGATTGCACATTTTACAATGAATACATTGTGTGTGCCATGGACTGATAAATATAGCTGTCATATTGAACTTGCGGCTTGCGTGGGTAAATCAAGTTTTGGTAAGTTTTATGACCCTTATGGTTTTATTTACACTTTTTTTTTTGCATAAATTTTGTAGGTACTTACGACATTTTTAACTGGGTTGTGGAGGTCAGTTAGGCAGTTGCTCAGTTTAAAATACATCATTAGTTTAAAATAGCATTTTTGCTCATGAGATAAAAACGATGTGGTTGCATAGAGAAAATTGTATGCTTTTTTTATTCCGAGGTAAAAAATATTTTTAGTAATGAATCTTTTTGTTCTGTTTTTCAGTTCGGTTTAGCAATATTTGTTTCACAAGCATGGTTTGTGGTAAGTAAACTTATTGGAATATCTTTGAGCGTAAATTGTGAAAGATTCTACAAAGCTATGACGGATGTGCCGGGTGCGGTGACACCACTCATGTATGTATACAATCTTTTCTTTTTTGCTTTATTTATTAGTTTTTTTTTTTTTTCAATTCTTTCTTTATCGTGTGGTTAGTGCCTAATCTGGTATCAACATTTTTATGCCATCTTTGACTTTTCACACAGTCATGTAATATTTCAGATATGCTGGTTTCCTCACGATGTTTTCCTTCACCGAAGCAAGTAATAATAATACAATACGCACTTGAATCACCAACACTAAGTGGCATCTGACTCAATATCAGATTGCCCGTGTTCACCACACTAAGTATAACCCAACACAATGCCTAATTCCCGTTTTAACCAACATAAGTTACCGACAATCGCGATTCGTAGAATAGCTACATACATGGTTACTAGCTACTTCCTCGTTGCTATGGAAAGAAATTGCATGCCTTTGTCTTGAAACTCGAGTCTACAGTTCGCCCCATGCTCGGGCAGAAAGAGCTTTGTCTACTCTTGGTAGAATAGAGACGGAATTAGTAAATTTCTGGTTTCCCGCATATCCGAGAAGTTGTGCACAACTCGATAGTATAAGGTTAACGTCACCTTTTATATTCTTTACTATCGTATTATAGTAATACTGCTTGGTGACGAGAGTGGCAAGTAGCCTATGACATTTCTTCGGATATGTCCCTTGGAATTACACAACAAAAAAAAAAAAAAAAAAAAAAAGTTTTATTGCAGAAACTTGTACAACTTTTACAGTAAATCTTACATAGGGACCTCCTTTTAAGTAAAAGATATACCTGTGCTAGGAGATCCCGCTCTTCAATGACAAATTTAGTAAAGGTAAAAGTAGTGTACAAAAAGAGAACAGAATTTAAACAAAAATTTACAACTAAGCTCTAAAACTAAACAAAACAAGCCTTGAACTTATACTAAATAAAAGAAAAAAATAAAAATAAACTTAAAGATGTATCCTAAAGTAGTGTACCTATGTGAGTATGTGTGTGTGAGAGTGTATGTGCCTGCGAGTGTGTGTATGTGTGTGTCTGTGTGTGTGTATGTGTGTGTGTGCGTGTGTGCATCTATTTACTTCATATTGCCTATGCTTGCAGCAATAATTCAATATCATCATAGGACTTCAGTTTTAGCCATTGAACTATTGCCTTTTTGCAGTCTTTGGTACTCATGGGATAGATGTTAATTATCTTATTAATTTTGTTATATAGAGCAGCAGAATTTGCATTAAATTGTCTTTTGGCATACGCAGTTTTAACGAATTTTGCTGGTGCAACACTGTATTTTCGTCTTCTTTCCTGATGGCGAGGGTCGTAGGGCAGGACTTTGTGTAACTTTAAAACAGCATGTAGTATGTATAGTTTTCTGACTGTGAGAATGCCGCTCAGGGAGTATAACTCATTGGTTGGGAATCTGAACGGTTTGGTGTACATAACTTTGTAACAGTTATAAGGATCCATAGGGCGTCATGAATATCGATATTGTTTTGACTGCTTGGATATAGTCCTCCTCTCTATGAGAGGGAGAGGGACCCACCAGGGGGCCTAGTTCTTCGGCCTAGTTATTCATTATCTTGTTATATTTACAGATAAACACACACTCGCCGTGTGTAAGAACATTCAACGTCTGCAGAAGGCTTCGTTCTACAAGATCGCGTGTGGCCTGTTCGTCGCGGACGCTATGATGTCTCTGCGACTCTTCAGTTTCATCACCACCTACACCATAGTTCTGCTTCAGTTTAAATTTCTGTAATTGTATTATAATTTTCTTTTCAAATGTTGTACGGTCGACCAAGATATTTGGTTTAAATTTTAACATGCAAATTACATTGTAAATTGTAAACCAAATAGTTTGGTCGACCGTACATACAGGGTGTAAACAGACCCTTCACGAAACAGGTTAAGCCAAGCATTCTGTACATCAAACTGAGTAACGTAAAATTATTGCTGGGTAAGTATTTTCATTTTTGGGGTGAAAAATCACATTTTACAGTAAAACTCAATGTATCGCATTCAACACATTGTGCTGATGGATGCATTGAAAAGTAAACGGGTTTTGGAGGTATTTAAAGTTAACTTATAGCAATAAACTTGTATTAAAAAAGCATGTGAAAAAGTTGTTACTTTGACCCCGAGCCCCAAAAATCATAAAATAATAAATAAATAATAAATAGTTAGTTAATAAATAGTATCAGTTGAACAATTCAAAAATTCCTTAGGTCTACTGATCCCACGGGATCCGCCTGTGTGGGATTAGTTTACTAACGAGCCCCCAATACCTCCGTAACTAGGTTCCCAGGTCTAGAAAAAAATGATCGCAGTGACGAAAAGAGCAAGTGCCCTACGGCTTCGTTAAAGGTTTATTTACACCCTTTATTTGCAAACCAATATACCTAACTCCGTTATCCACTTAGAGCGTCATCTTATGATTTATTCCCTTTATTAGCTTTTTGTAGTTCGGAGGAGCCCGTAGGTAAATAATAACAGCCGCTCAGGTCGATCTTTAGGTTAAGCCGTGCTAGCCTAGGTGGCCTGTGGATGGGTGACCACCCAGATTACTTTCCGAGTTTTCACCGTGCCTCGGAAAGCACGTTAAGCCGTTGGTTCCGGCTGTTATTTGTAGATCTTTGACAGTTGTTACAGGTAGTCAGTGGCCCTAAAAGTCTGACTACCAGTCTTACCAAAGGGTATCGTATTACCCAGTACAAACTGGGTTGTGGAGGTCAGATAGGGAGTCGCTCCATGTAAAATACTGGTATACAGCTGCATCTGGTTAGACTGAAAGCCGACCCCAACATAGTTGGGAAAAGGCTAGGCAGATGATGATTAGCTTTTTTATGGTTCATGCATCTATTAGTCTTCCTTCTTTTTCTTTTGCATGATATAATATGTATTTGTATTATGTTCTTGAAACTAAGAAGATAATAAGCATATAACGCTTTTATGCTTATTATCTTCTTAGTTTTAGGTACTCCTTTAAATTTTCTCTTATGTATCTATATTCTTCTCTAGTTTTTATATTTTGATAATAAATTAAGTTTTAGAAACTATAAAGTATAAATTGTTTTATTTGGTAGAATGATTCAAAAATTTCCTGTTCTATGAGTAGTTTCTTTAACCTAGGTGTGAAAGCTGACAGGCAATATTACTTATTAATTTATCTAATGTGTGTACTCCAACAACCTGATTATAAATGCACAAGTAACACAATTAAATTATTGCAAGCCTGTTTACTAAATAATTTTTCCAGTTTTTTTATTAGTAGCATCCATATAAATTCGAAACCTCACCATGTCATCCATTGAAAATGTTGAACATTATAATGTTGAGATCGAACCAAGTGACCAAGGCGACGTAGATATGAGGAGCATTGTCGACAAAAAAGTGCAGTCTATGCTTCGTCCTCTAAACTTGATGCAAATGTTGTTGCTTAACCCAAAGTACTGCATGAAGAACAATTCCATCAAACCGAACAATATTTTCAATAAGTTAATTTTAATCTTTGGGCTCGTGATTCTTCTATCGTGTTATGTAAACAGATTTATAGAAATAGCGGTCGACGACAATATACACCGATATACTGAAATTAAGTTCCTGTATTTCGCTTCTTTCTTCGACTTTGCTTACTACATTGCTGGATTCATCATGAATGTCATCCTTCATTACATTCACTCAAAGAACATCATTACTTTCATTTTGACCTTTCAGGAAGTGCACAGATTTCTTAATAACGAAGCGAGTTTCAAGTGGTCCGTCTTTAGGAACTGGATTAATATCTTTTTGATCTTTGGGTTCTATTTCATTACTTGGCTCTTCATGACTTTTGTCTACAATCAGCCACCATGGCACGTTGTCATGAATTTAATGTTCCTGATCAGTCTTGATTCAAATTTTGTTTATGCGATCAGCTTGATCGAGCTATTGGCCGATAAAGTTAAGTTGTGGAATGTCAAAATTGTACAATCTAATAAAGATGAGCAAGGTGGAGATAATGAAATGGATTGTGAGCAAATGTCAGAGGTTTACATGCAGATCTTGAAATGTTACGAGATAAGTAAGAATATATTCCAACAACCGGTAAGTTAAGATTTCTTATACTTGAGGATTGCTATAAGCTTAACTAACATCAAACTACAGCTCTGTGGCCGTGGGGTTTGAGTACTTAGAGCCTTTTTAAGGAAATTTCAAAATGCTTAATTGACGTATTGCCATACAACGTGGCAATGCCGCCAGCCCAAGATGGCACTTTACCAGCTGACAGCTTTGCGGAGGAGTTTTTTGATGCCCATTTGTACTTTGTTTTTAGTTTAGTTCTGTTTTCCTAGCCTGCTCTGTCCTGTGTCCTGTGTTCAGACCTTCCTCCACTCCTTCCATATCTCGCAAACCCACGCGTCCTCCTTCCAGTTCGGATGGAACTTGTCCAGTTCGTTCCGCTATCTCCTTCGTGGCCTGCCGCCACCCCGCCTCACTGTGACATTGCACTAGTTTTCTGCTATTTTGGCCCACAGTTTGTTCGGCATGCGGCAGATATGACCTGCCCAGTCCCATTTGAGTTTATTTAATCGTTTTATTGTTAAAATGTATTTGGTTAGTTTATTATTAAATATAATTGATGTTATTTTTCTCTTTTAGGTTCTGTATCAAACAATAGAGACTTTCTGCCGTTGCTTGATCAATGTTCAAGTGATGATTGAATTCAGGAAACTGGTTTTTGTAAGATATACAATTGTGTTTAATAAAAGATCACACCTGTGTTTCCTTGAAGGGTTGGGCACATGTCTGCGGTTAGATTTAAGGTCCTAAAAGAAATTTCTGATGGAAAAACTAAATAACACTTTGCCCGAATCATAATCCCAAGCTCAGCAAACGTCTCCCAAGACTACAGACAGTAAAAGTGATCCAACAATTTTAATTTTTTGCTTTTCGAAAATCAATATAATTCACGAAAAACCGTCCATAATAAAATAAAAAATATTGTTTTCTAGGTGACAACCCCATTAGTGTCAGTATTCCTTTTCTTCTGGGTGATCAAGACCCTACTGCTCCAAGTTTGGCTCAGCCTTCAAGTCGAGACGTTCTATCAAGCTGTGAAACATGCACAGGACTCATGTTCAAGCATTCTGGCTTCAGACTGTACAGGTGTGCGAGTTTGAATTTATTAAATCATGTTATAATTTTGTCAGCAGTTCAACGTGTAATTCTGGAAGACAGCAATGCCATTTTGACAGTTCAATGACATTCAATACGTTACTTACGTTGTCGAGCAGACGAATTTTTTAAACTGATGTACAATTTATGGAATATGAAGTTCTCTAAATACTTTTCTCGAATGGTATAGAGAAGTGTGTGGATTGGTCCCGGCTGTCATTTGTAGATCTTTGACAGTCGTTAGGTGCGGGTTGGGCCCAAAACTGATGGCCCACGTGGATTTGCCTACGGAAGCCCAACTTGCGATGGGTCAACGAGCATTGCCCTCTGAAGGCCCGAGGAAAACGTGTTGTGGGTAGGCCCAACGACACATGATACATTTAGGCAAGCGGTTGTATGTTGGTTGGTTCTATGGCTGGTTTCAGAGCAACGCGTCTTGCCAGCGCCGGCCGTACGCGCATCGCTGTACATAAACCTTATCAGCTTCAAAATAAAGTTGGTTTTAGCGATGTGTTTTGAAAAACCAACTTTATTTTGAAGCCGATAAGGTTCATGTGCAGACACTTGTTGTAACCAAATGTAATAATTTTCTCTCATTTACAGATGATCAAAAGAAGTTATGCAAAAATATCTTGCTCGTGCACAATGCATCATATAGCAAGATGACTGCTTGTGGCCTGTTCTACGTAGATATCTGTCAGCCACTACGTCTGATGGCACTTCTCACTAACTACACCGTTGTGCTGTTACAGTTCGCATTTCTGTAATCCTGGTACCAATAAAAGTTGTCATAGTCGAAACTGCATTGTTTTATTAAATCTAGTGCGATGGAGTGATAATGGGGACTTGGGGGTTAAATGATTGCTTAAACAATACCACTATTGTTTTAATATCACTTCAGTGTGTGAAAGAGACGACGCTATAGAGGAAGTCTAGCGCCATCACTTTCCCACTATGGGATAAGAATAAAAACAGTACTGTTTTAAGACGTCATCATAGCGGTCCGTTCAGACTAAACACCCGTTCCTACGGGGGTAGGCAGAAACGAAAGAACGCCGTCTGCTACGATTCTTACATAGCCACTCCTTTTGCCTCGTCCACGTACATACATACATCGGGTCATACACGCACACCTGTTGCGAGTACTAGGCATTTAACTTCCCTGGAGAATACCACCAATAACTTCAGTGTATATATGATACAATAATAGCCAAAAGTAAGGTTGACTGCCTCGTTAGTACAGTGGTTGCTATTGCGGAGCATGATGTCTTGGGTTCTATTCCTAGGTCAAGCAAGGTGTTATTGGGGTTTTCCGTCAGGAGGTTCTCTGTACCCGGTTGATGACAAAACACTCGATCCCTATTATTTAGTTTTTATCGACGACCTTTATCATTATTATTAAATTGTATTCTCCGAGTACTTTATTGGTCTATAGTATATGGTATACAGGGTGTAAAAGACCTCATCACGAAGCCGTCAACCAAGCATTCTGTACATCAAAGTAACTTTACGCAAAAAATATTGCTAGGAAACCACTTTTTTTTTGTGTGAAAAATCATGTTTTGTGGTAGAACTCAATGTAACGCACTCAAAACATTGTGCTGATGGATGGATTGAATAGTACCGGGGTCGTGAAGGTATTTAAAGTAAAAATCTTACATTAAAAACTTGTATTAAAGAAAAAAATCTTTTCAAAAAGTTGGGAAATTTGACCCCCAATATCTCCGTAACTAGAAGGTAGGAAGGAAGGTATGATGTAGAACAAAAAAATATCGCAATGACAAGGAGAACAAGTACCTTTTGGTTTCGTTAAGAGGTGTTTTAAACCTTTTATTTTAACGCACAAGTACCCATATTACGTACATTCTTTTAATTGCTCACAATTTTTCAATTTTCAATCAAGTCCATTTTCCAAGTCCTAGAGGAGCTCGTGGCTAAATAATAACAGCCACTCGGGTCGATCGTTAGGTTAAGCCGTGCTTGCCTAAGTTGGTCTGTGGATGTGTGACCACCCATTACATACCGAGTTTCCTCCGTGCCTCGGAAAGCACGTTAAGCCGTTGATCCCAGCTGTCAATTGAAGATCTTTGACAATCGTTACACCTGTAACGATTGTCTAGACTGGTTATCAGACTTATTGGGCCACTGACCACCTGGTCAGTGGCCCAATAAGTCTGACAACCAGTCTTACCAAGGCGTATCGTATTACCCAGTACTAACTGGGTTGTGGAGGTCAGATAGGCAGTCGCTCCATGTAAAATACTGGTATTCAGCTGCATCTGATTAGACTGGAAGCCGACCCCAACATAGTTGGGTAAAGGCTAGGCAGATGATGCTCACAATTAAGTCCATTAAGCAAATAGTTTCTTCAATATTTTTTTTTTTTTAAAGATTAATATTAAAATGCTCGAACCAATCCGACTAATTGTTATTTGACTTTGTGCCAGCCTAGCAATATAATGTATACAGCTTACTGAAATGGACATGTTTTCAAAGTCTAGAAATAACCTCAAAGTTACAACAATTAGAATAAGGAGACTAAACAATATAAATAATAAAACATCTACAAAAATCGAAAAATATCTACAATCCATACTCAGGCCATTTAACGTAATGCAAGCATTATTTTTCTGTGCTAAGTACAAGTTTGAAGAAGACTTGATCACTCAAAATAGCTTGAGCTACGATGTCAGTGCAGGCTTTGGTACTCTCGTTTATATCTCTGTTAGCTCTTTTGTCCTATTTGCATCCTCCTTTAAGGAGGAAGGACCCAATGCTGTCTACTTCGGCAGTATCAATGACCTTGTCGTCTTCGTTACTGGCATTCTTCTTGATTACTACACCAATCTCATGGAGAAGAGTAACAACGTCTTCTAGTCTCTGGTATCCAAAATGCACATAAAATTCTCAATATTAACGGAAAGATTTTCAACCGCTTCATCATCCACAACTGGATTTATGTAATTGCTTTGAATTGTTTCCATATTTTCTGGATCTTTTATTACTGCTCCATCTTTACTATCAGTATCTTCGGAGTCTTGGATAGCTGCCTTCACGTCTGCTTTGACATTAATGTCGTATATGCGGCTATGGTTATGAAACTGAATAGGAAAACTGTTACTGTATGGATCGACAACGTGCAGGAGCCAAGGTGCAATGAAAACGAAAGTTTTTGGAATAATTACTTCAAAGCATATGTGGAAATATTGAAATCTTATCAACTAATTGAAATTATTTCCCAGAAGCAGGTTGGTTTTAGCGAATCTTTTAGTTTTTCAATCCAATTGCGATTCCTTTATTGAAACAATGTTTTCTCTTGATTTCAGATAGTATTTTATAACCTGTACATATTCTCGAACGGTCTGATGGATTTACTAATTCACATACAGACGAGTAGGATCACAATGGATGAGAAAGCTTTTGTAAGTTAGATCTTACAATATAAATTACGACCCAGGTAACACTCATCAATGTCAACATCAACGAAGAAGTTTTCATAGAGTTATATTGAAAGTTGAAACCACAAACGATGGGCACTAAATATCGTGTCCTGCGTGTCCACTGTATGTTCATTACTGAAACTGATGACGCTACTGAAGACGCCTAACACATGCCCAGTTCTAGGCTGGCCATCGTTTCGTTTTTTTCGTTAAGAAAAAACCTTGAATCATGATCATTCATGATCTTTCTTCAGATATTCCCCGAATTACACCTAGATTTAAGTGCATGCTGTGGTCTCCTGTAATTGAAGGAACACACTTAAAAGAACCTTTGTATAACTGTAACTTATATTGTATCCGTGTATCTTTTGTTGGAGATCCAAATAAATGAATAAATACAAACAAAAAAAAAACAAGTAGTTTTGGTAGTAGGTAGGTAGGTAGTAGGTAGGTAGTAGGTAGCTCATGTGACGCAGACGAAGTTGCGCGGGTCAGCTAGTTTTATATAAGTAGTGATGACCAACATTTCATTTCTAGTTCTGTCTTCAAGTCATCGTCTCCCAATTTTGGCTACTGAAAAGCATTATCATACAAATATATTTGGGCATGGAATGTGAAAGTTTTTACTCAGTGATGCAAGAAGTGCAGCGGACTTGCGCAAGACTGGAGACTTCTAGAGATGTATCAGGTAAACCATACATAATTATACACACTATTGTAGTACTGCTTTTAAAAATGCGAAAGTTTGTCACGATGGATGGATGTTTCTTAATCTTTCACGCAAAAACTACCTAAAGGCACACATATAGTTTTTAAACCATATTTACAATTTTTATCCCGATACTGATCAACAGGGTGATACTACCCTGTTGGTCAGCTTCTGAGCAATATGCGGGCGAAGCCGCGGGCATGAGCTAGTACACAGATAATCTGTGGGTACTGTACAGGTAAGCATCTTGCACCCTTGCAAGAGCACTTGTGCAATTACTACGCTTCAATTTATGGATTTTTCTTTTCCTCTCGTTCCGGTACGAAAAAAAGAAAATATCTCAAATGGTTAAAAAAATAATACTTGCTCGTTTATTATGTCGTAATACTTATGATGAAGATACGCATAGAACACAGTGACACCACTCTTTACAAATGGCCAGCATCGAGCACTGAACGTATTCAATGAACAGCCTTACATTATAATCTTAACCAAATTGTAATAATGTATGGATTTAGGGACAATCTTCTGAACAACTGATCCGATATTTAAAATTATTTCACTAACGGAAAGATACATTATCCCCAAGTGTCTTAAACATAATATTTACAGACGTTCTCGAGGCCTCATTTCCAACTACATATAAGCAAGTCACATATCTTCTTTATTTCTATGTATATTATATTTAATTCTATCATGATGTTATGTTCTTTCACAGATGCCCAAAAAAGAGTCTGCAAGAACATTCAACGTTTGCAGAAGGCTTCCTTCAAGAAAATTACCGTTTGTGGCCTATTCATCATAGACGCTGCACAGCCCCTGCATTTCTTCTCACTCATCACAACTTATGTTGTTGTTTTGTTACAGTTTTCTTTCTCTCTGTAAATCTTTCTTTAATAATTTGTGACATCATCATCGTCATCTTCCGCCCTTATCTGATTGCACTTGGGGTCGGCGTAACACATTTTCTTTTGTCATTCTCCCATATCAGACGTCACGGCATCATTTACTTCTTTCACTTTCATATAATAGATAATATATATATATATATAAAGATTTTTTTTTTTTGAGACTGCCTAATTATTGCAGTCTTCAAAAGAAGAGTGAAAGAACATTATCTGTCCAATTCGCCATAGTTGCTTACGTATTAATTGTTATATATTATTTTGTAGTTTATATTTGTGTTATATATTTTGTCTTGTATGTATGTAAGTATATTCTTATATTGTATGTTATATTTAAATTTTTTACTTGCTTTAAGTTTGTATGTATTCTATTTTCTCATCTTTTACACACTATGTCTTCATCTCTTTTTATCTACACTCCTTTCGCAGGTATGCTGGAAGAGATTTCTTTAGAAATAAGCATAACTTTTGTACCTATTTTTCTTTTCCTCTCTTCTTTTCTCTAGGTAGTGTGTACATAAGCCGTGAAATAAATAATTCCTCAAATAATCCGAACATCTTTTGTTTGGCCTTCCTCTCTCTCTCCATTCATCAACATTTATATCCATAACTCTTTAGTCACGCGTTTCATCCCCCCTTATTACATGTCCATACCAAGACAAACGATATCCTTTATATTTTTATAACAGGCGCCACTTTCAAACTTCCCCTAATATTATACTCATTCCTTACTCAATCCATTCTTAATTATTAACTTACGTAAATTTTAATAAAGATATTTGAAATCAACAAGTTTTTCTGACTGCTTTACCCTTCCTTTGGTTTCGTGGCGCAAGCGCAAGGTTGAGATAAAAGGTACTGGGATTTTTCCATCAGGATGATTTGGTATAGCCCGAAGTTTTGAAGTTGATGGTATAATACGCCCGCCCGTGTTTCGGAAAGCGCGTAAAAGGTCCTGCGGTCTGGCCCCTGGTCTCTCCCAGGTTAGATTGTCGTTCCATCGGACTATGAGCGTGAGTATACCTGTGTTTACACACACTTGAGTATTGTCATATAGTCTGTCCAATTCGACATAGTTGCATACGTATTTATTAATATATATTATTTTGTAGTTTATATATTTGTGTTATGTATTTTGTCTTGTATGTATGTACGTATATTCTTGTATTGTATGTTATATTTAAATTCTATATTTGCTTTAAGTTTTTATGTATTCTATTTTCTCATTTTTTACACACTATGTCTACATCTCTTTGTATCTTCTCTCCTTTCGCAGGTATGCTGGAAGAGATTTCTTTAGAAATAAGCATCACCTTTGTACCTATTTTTCTATTCCTTTCTTCTTTTCTGTATTTAGTGTGTACATAAACCGTTAAATAAATAAAAATAGTCGTGGATCAAGTTGTTCCTACGGACTCCGTTTCCGTTTAATTTGGTTACCTTCTTTATAGTAACTTTTTTTTATAGTTTTTGTTTATAGATATTTATTCTCAAAAAAGACACATAGTCACGTCACGAGAACAGCCTAAAGTAAATTAAAATGAAAGTTCGTCACAAAAGTCATGGTAGCAATTTTAATAAATAATTAGATATTAGATACTGATAATATTATTTGCTAACCGATGCTTTAGAGTTGTCATTAAAATTTGTGTTTCCTTTTTAGGGTTCCGTACCCAAAGGGTTCCGTACAAAACATTAAATACTGCATCAGTTTGAAAGGTAAAAGCATTGACTGTACATCTTTATCTAATGAATTTTTTAAAGGAACGTCCACAGTATATTCTTTAGTAAAAGTACGTTTTTTCTTCATTTATAACAGAACATTTTCTAAAGCTTACTGCTTTACAAATGATAATGTAATCGATGGGAATAAACGAACGCAACGACGTCATTCTGTTATTAGATACAATTACTTAATATTTCTAAGGTTTGTTTGTAAAAAAATTGGACATTTACTATCGAGGTTATGGATACAATACAATTATAATAATTATGACGGCGCAGTGGCTGAGCGATTAGCTGGTATAGATCGGTTCAAACTTCATGGCGGCTCGGAAGTTAGCTGCGAGTGACGGTCTGCGCAGGAATAACGCTTTAAACTTTATGGCGATTCGGAAACAAATGCGCAGACTTGCAGCTAACTTCCGAGCCGCAATTAAGTTTGAACCGAACCATTCGCTGCGTGACGCGGGTTCGACCCACGCACGAAACCAATGTTTGTATGGCCTACAGGTAGTTGTTTTGCGTGTCTAGCTGTTTGTGTAAGCGAGTTTAAATGTTTGTGAACGCTGGGTGCGTTTACAAACATTTAAACACAAAATACAGGAGAAATTTCTAATTCCTGAACCGTATTACAAACTTGTATTCAATAATCATCATTCATCTTGCTTTGTCGGCACAGTATGTCTTCTTCTTCTATACTTCTCTATTACTCCTCATCTCATGAGTCACCCCCATTCAATCAAACTTACCTTTCAAAAAGGCCATCCATAGTTCTTTTAGGCTTACTCTACTCATAAGAGTGAAGGAACAGTTTTGAGTATGAATGCGGTTTGACATTAAGACCTTTGTGGACAAATTAAAATAATAACTAAAAAATTATCAAAAAAATAAAAAAACCCGACTGCTTAAAAAAAAAAACTTATTACTTTAAATAATAAAAATAAAAACTGAAAAGAATAAAACAAGCTCAGGAGACAGGACATATTGACGGCAACAGTCGGGACCCATTAAATAATCTAGACTAAAATCATTACATTCAATATGGGTCCCGACAGTTTTTATTTTTTTTATTTAAAGTAATAAGTTTTTTTTTAAGCAGTCGGGTTTTTAAATTTTTAAAAATTTTTTTTTTATTTTACACTTTTTAGTTACCTATTGAGATATTATAACCTTTTAAAATCCTCATGATGAGCCCTTTATTGGGGTGTGTAATATTATGGTATTTAATAACAAATAGTACATTATCACTTGAAATAACCTTCATATGATATGATTTTCATATGCTATAAAAACAAATAACCAAATTTCATGACATCTAATGTCACATTTCATATAAACTTTTTTTGCTCTAATTACATTTAGTATAACATTCATTTCATATAACTTTCAATTTGTATAATGCTCTTTTTATTATGTAACATTTAGTTGACCTATTTTCATCAGAAATAGTTTTCAAATTTACTCATTTTCAGCCTAAATTCTGTAATTAATCAGTAAATATCAGGAAACTTCATACGGTTATAACTTCATCTAACCCAAATGATTCACCAAGAATAGAGAGGATCGGGGGGAAGCACGAAAATCTCAGGCGTCTATAATCGAATCAATTTTTGCATAAGTATATGTCGCAGCCAACTAGTTTAATTAGCCGTTCAACTAACTCGGGGTGCCCTAACCTGAAAACACTTTATATTGGCCAAAAAGTGTAGTCAACGGAGACAACGTTATGCGGGGCTCCTATTTCTGTCTTGCAGGGTGTAAAGGAACCTAACTAACCTAACATCGGGGTGCCCCAAATCCCGAACCACTTTCTATTCGCTTAAAAAGCGTAGTCGACGGAGCCCCGCTACGCGGGGCTCCTATTTCTGTCTTGCAGGGTTTACAGGAACCTAACATCGGGGTGCCCCAAGTCCCAAACCACTTTCTATTCGCTTAAAAAGCGTAGACAACGGAGCCCCGCTGTGCGGAGCTCCTATTTCTGTCTTGCAGGGTTTGAAGGAACCTAACTAACCTAACATCGGGGTGCCCTAAGTCCCGAACTTAAAGCTGTTTAGACGAGATTTAAGAGTTGATTGAACGGCTAATTAAACTAGTTGGCTGCGACACATACAAAACAAAGTAGACGTTTCAAAATTATATTATAACTAAATATTAGGTCATGTGGTCGTTAGAACTTTTGTTATTACCTATATCAAACGGTACGCACCCCCTTTATTGAGCCGTTCAGGCTGCAGAGCGTGCCAAACATTTGAATTTGGCGCTAAAAATCCGCCATTTTCTATACCCAGAGTCACTCTCACAGTAAATACGAATCTAATGACACCTCTCAAGCTAAAATCCATCTAGCCGTTCAGGCTGCAGAACGTGCCAAAACTTAGAATTTTATT
Source organism: Xestia xanthographa (assembly GCA_905147715.2). Classification (NCBI taxonomy): domain Eukaryota; kingdom Metazoa; phylum Arthropoda; class Insecta; order Lepidoptera; family Noctuidae; genus Xestia; species Xestia xanthographa. Next base: position 437,750 of record LR990644.1, on the reverse strand, counting down.
TACTTTATACTATTTGTCATTTCGAATTACATTCAAAAATATAAGTTGCATATATTTTTGTAATCACCTTTAAAAACCCTTCATTTTGATACCCCACTCGATGGTATTAGAAGAAAAAAAAAATCGACCTCCACAATCTGGCTCCCCAAATCCGCGATTTTCTTTGTTTATTGATTTTAATGTAGCCAGTGACACTCGCGCCATCAAGACAAATCTAACGACATATAAACTATCCAAATCCCTCCATCCGTTGAGGAGTTACGAGGGAACAAAGAAACGGACATACATACATACATACATACCTACATACAAACATACATACAGGGCAAACACATAACCCTCCTTTTGGGCTTCGCCGCAGTCGGGTAAAAAGGGAAGTCTATTATTAAAATAATTTAAAGTAAATATACCAACAAAAGAGGTCGGTGCCAGCATTAATTAATAAAAAGAAATAATAACATGAGTGTCGTTTGGACAAAAAGTCAATGAAACAAACAAATGTCAACTTTTGTTTGTTTCATTGACTTTTTGTCCAATAGACACTCATGTTAATATTTATTTTCCGACTTCGAGACTTTCGAATGTAAAGTTATTTTCCACAAATCAGAATGAGCCACTTTTAGAACTGAAAAAAGCTAAAGGGCAACGCAGACGAAGACTTTTTGTATGTGGGATGTGGCGCGGTAATATTCTGAGCGCGAGGCGGGCGATGGAAGACCTTCCATCAGCCCTCGATGATCGTTCACTCTTCTTTAATAATAATAAATGATAAAAATTTGTTTATTTCTTAACCAAATCAGAACAACAAGTTGACAAGTTGATTCTTTACTGACCAGGGTGGTGGGGGGTACTGTCGCTGTGTCACAGCGTGCCCCTTTTCTTCTCTTTGGTTCGAGCCAGAGCCGTCAGATCGTCAACACGTCATCATGGCGCACAGAGTACATTTTATATATCGTGGCATCCGACATTTATTTTTCTCTATTTTCTTGATTTTGTGTCTTGTTAATAATATTGCTGGATTTATTCAACTAATGTTGTAAAAGAATAACTCGCTATCTATTGTACAATAATACCTAAACTATAACAAACTACACTATACTCTTGAGTCTTAGTTGTTGTACTAAAGTACAATGATGTTATAATAGTGCATTATGGTACAAGTGTATAATGTTGGTGATTACCGCTGAGGCGCGATTGAGACCCGAGCCGTTAGGTGAGGGTCATAAGAGAGCTGAGGACGGTAATCATCAATACACACGTGTATCATACGACGTTTTTTAATGAATAAATAATGGCGGGAAAAATTAATCAGTTTTCCTATGAGCGCATCTAACAATGGTGTCGATTCTATTGTGCACAAACTAAACTTAATTTAGAATATTGCTATCTTTTTCTCTCTAATAAAACAAGAAAATGACGGACGTAATTTAGAGCTGTCAAATTTAGTTGGAACTATTATTTCCATACAAATGAAGGGTGCAGGTAAAAACATGTCGACTAAAAACACGGTGAAGCGCAAGGCATAAACTAGTTTGACAACTCTAACTTAGTTCATAGCTATAGCCGTCCTTTTCTCGCACTACCATTTAGTGAAAGATAGCAATAGCCTAAATTAAGATTAGTTTGTGCACAACAGAATCAACACCATGGCGATCGGCCATAGACTAAAAGAATGAGGTTTTTTTTTTTTGCTTTTCGCGGATAGCGTTTTAGCCACGTACAAAATGGGGAATTCAAAGTTTTCTTTATTACAGAAAACAAAAGTTATATTTGAGTGAAAGTTTTATTTATTAAAAACGTTGAAATTATCTATTTAAAGACGAAGTTGCATGAAATGAGCAAGCAATAGGTATATTAATTTATTTGTACTATTAAACACGATCTTTTTTGTATAGAAACTTTTTTAAGAACAAAGCAACAAGCACCTCAACCAAAAAATTTCATTATGTGCCTAATTGCGGTGAAATTAGAGCCATTTTATGAGCAAGTGTGTTAAAAATAATACAGTAAATTTATGTGAGTTCGTTATCCGGATTTCGCACATTATAATTATGGTTCTAATATTTTTTTGTTTGCAAAAAAAAATAAACGACTTAAAAAAAAGCACAAAAAAGTGTAAAATAACTTTACTTTTGAAAGTCGGTAATTTTTCGACTTCAAAATAATACTTTTATTTATCAAAAAAAGTAATCGACTATCAAACAAAACAGTGGAAAAGAACTTCAGAAGTCAGAAATATTTTGTAGCAAAACATTTATTTAAAAATCGTCAGTGACAGTCAAAAGATGCAGTAACAGTAACATGATTGTCAGGTGTGAACAATAACATAGCAACCTTATCCTACTAATATTATAAATGCAAAAGTTTGTATGTATGGATGTTTGTTGAAATTTTTCACAGAGATCGTTTATAACCTAGCCTAAAACATAAGATACTTTTTATCCCCGTAGTAAGATCCCATGGGACAATTATCAAACTTCACGCAGGTGAAGCCGCTAGCAGAAGCTAGTCTACTACACTACAACGGCCCATAACATCCACTGCTGGACATAAGCCTCTCCCATGATGGGAGGAATTTGCCGTAATCTCTACGCTTGGCAGGCGGATTGGAGATTGCAGTGATGAAATACTAACAGAAAACGCTGCTGCCCATTCTCTGGTCTACGGAGGCGCAAGGTGTTCTGCCTCAGACATTAGTCGCCTTATACCCGCCGACACCCGTGAGTATAATTGGTTGGTTCTATTCTACTCTGCCGGACACCACACGGTCGAAAGCCGAAGCTAGTCTATCCTCATATTATAAAGAGAAAAGATTTGTATTTTTGTATGTACCGAATAAACTTAAAAACTATTGGACCGATGTCAAAAATTCTTTCAGCAATGGATAGCTACACTATCAGCAAGTAACTTAAGCTATATTTTATCCCCGTCCCACGGGAACGGGAACTACGTGGGTGAAACCGCGTGACGTCCACTATTGTTTAAAAGAGTTGAACTCCGAATTCCGTGAAAAGATTTTCCCAGAATTGTACTTCTTCTTCCTCAGGCGCATACCCGGCTTTCAGCTCGTTGCCAATGTCCAGATATTCTTTGTTTTCAAGAGTATACGGTAACCACTCAACACCCAAGGAATCATCAGGAGTCGGGTTTCTGAAATGACAATAAAACAAAGTTGCATTAGTTTGGGTCAAGAATGACATCTAAGTCATACCGTACACGAGTGGGTCTTATTTCTTATAGTTGGGATAATAATAATGATATTGGGTGCAATTTTGCAAACTGGTTGAGATACCGGCGTCATTTCAAAATAAGGTGCTAACCTAGTTGACCTCTGTTAGTTGGCTACAACCACTCACAAGGAGTCCTAAGTAGCAAAATGATTATTCAGTTATAAAATACTGAATACACACACATACATTGACGGAGTCCAGTACACATCTTCGACGAAGACACCATGGTACCCATTGTTTTCTTGTCGTAAATTAAAATTCCAAGCTGCACTTACCCGTATTTAGCGAAATTGGTCCAAAGTTTTGTGACTTTCTCAATATATTGGAACTCGGCTGAGCGCATATCAATAGTCTGATCCTTCACACTGAACAAATACATTATGTCATCAGCATGAGCTACTACTGGTTTATCTCCAACCACATCACCAATTCCCATTAATTCAGACATAATATTCAATTCAGAAAATATACTGAATTTGTACAAATATGCCTTGTTCTTCTGAGAGCGAGACAATAGTTTAATCCATCTCATCGTGGGGAACACAAACACATCCATGCCATAATATCTTTCTAGTTTCTCCCAGTCATCTGGTATTGAAATTTCATTCTTGAAATAATACTCTTTGATTCTTTTCCCAAGTTCTAGTTGTTTATTTACTGATAAATCGAGTGACATTGGATAGGAAACAAAGAACTGTGGATAGTTTCTTGCTTGCTCAAGACTTTCTCTAAAATCACCAAAGATGCCAATACCCATAAGTCCTTCATCGGCTGTGTATCCTACCATGATATCAACTCCTTCGTGAACACCATTAGAGACTGCATCGATCATATCTCCATAGAAAAATCTCTCATTGTTTCCAAAATCCTTTTCATCAGTAACACTAAAATAAATTTCGTTATTGGTCCTCACTTTTTCGGAATAAGTTATAGGAACTTTGGCTTGTATAAGTGAATCCACAGGTTGATTTCTTAAGAATTCGTACACTTCCTTAACGTCTTCAGAATAGAATCCTAATTGCCTAGCCAATGCGAAGCCTCTTTCACGTGGTTTGTATGACTGTGCCCAGTAGCCAATGCTGACGCCGCTCTGAACAATGGCTCTCTTGAATAAACCCTTTGACATAGGTGACATTAAGTGGTAAGAGGAACTGGCTCCGCCAGCACTCTCACCAAATATGGTGATGTTTTCAGGGTCACCACCGAAATTAGCAATATTTTCCTTTACCCATTTGAGGGCTAACACTTGGTCTTTCATACCAGCGTTACCAGGTACATCTTCTGTTTCTAAAGAAAGAAAACCAAGAACTTCAAGTCTGTAGTTGATCGTGACAAGGACAACATCTTGTCTTACAAGGAACTTAGGACCGTATTCGGTCTCATCTCCAGTGCCCGATACGAAACCCCCTCCGTGTATCCAGAACATGACAGGTAAAGGTCCGTCAGGGTTGACTTCTGGTGTGTAAATGTTCAGATACAAACAGTCTTCAGAGCCACTTCGATTTCCAGTGAGTTCATCGAAGAACAGTTCATACTGAGCGCACTTGGGGCCAAATTCCTTTGCGCTACGAACTCCTTCCCATAGTAATGGAGGTTGTGGGGCCTATGAACAATATAGATAGTGTTTTGGTGAATAAGTAGGCAAAAACAACAAGTCGGTTGTGCTTAAAGAGGCCATTTCAGGCAGGGCACCTGTACTCGATATAAGATAAAGCTGTATTATGATAATAAAAAATACGTTATCAACCTAATCATGTTACGGGATCGATATTTTTTTCTATGCCTTCTTCGATTAATGAATAATCTAGTGGAACACTGATGACAATCAGATAATGCTATTTGGAGAAACCAGAATGATTCATTAAATATCACACTACTATTAAAATGCCCAAGTCTGTATTTGTGTGTTCGTATGTTTTTTGTTCTTTAACTGAAGTGGCTGGGCGGATTTGGATAAAGTCTGTAAATAGATAAACTATGAGTGGAAAGACACATAGGCTACAAAAAATTGAAATTACATTATAGTCTATTCACGATGGTATGAGTTGACTCCTATGAAACAGGGTACGGTCGAACAAGCTATTTGGTTTACAGTTTAACCCACAAATTACATTGTAAAATGTAAACCGAATAGCTTGTTCGACCGTACTCATTGAACGGTGCACTCCATTATAAAGGGTTTAAAACTCTTAACGAACCCGAAAGGCACTACACCGTGTTTACCCCGTCATTGCGATATTTTTTTGTTCTACACCATACCTCGGAACCTTTTAGTTACGGAGATATTGGGCGTCAAAGTTCCAACTTTTTCACAAGTATTTTTATAAATACAAGTTTTTAATGTAAGATTTTTAAATACCTCCATGACTCCCGTACTGTTCAATCCTTCCACCAGCTCAACGTTTTGAGTGCGTTACATTGAGTTCTACTACAAAATATGATTTTTTTCCCAAAAAAAAAAGACGTTTCCCAGCAATATTTTTTGCATAAAGTTGGTAATTATGTGTTTGAGCCGTTTGGAGTTGAAACACTAGGGCCATGGGGTCCGAGTACCCACCTAGTTTTTCGAGAAATCGCCAAACGGTTGGTCGACTCTTCACGTGACCAGAGGGCGGGCCTATTTTTTGGCCAAAGAATCAGCATTCAACGTGCATCCAACGTGGCAATGCTGCCAGCCTTCTGAGCACTTTTCCTGTTGATAGCGATGTGGACTAATTTTTCGACGCCCTGTAACCCGTTTTGATACTTGTGAATATTTTTATTTCTATTATAGAGTTAGTATGTAAATAATGTAAATATTGTTTTGAAATAAATAAGTAACTTAGTTTGATGTACAGAATGCTTGGTTGACAGCTTCGTGATGAGTCTTTTTACAGCCTGTATACTATTCTAAACATTTAGGTAAATGCGAGTATAAATATCATAGATCCAGTTACCTTGAACCTTAGTTCCCCGAGTGGCGGCTGTGCGAACGGTATCCCCTTGAAGCTGAAGTACGATCCACCGTAGTCGTTCTGCACCAACTCTCCCTCCAGCAATCCCTCGCTCACCTTCACATGCACCGCCGTCGACGAGCTCACTCCCAATACCACACACAACAATACAATGCTTGGTACTGACGCCATTTTTATCATCAGCATCAGCTATTATGGCTTCAGTATTTTACTTGACTTGATACAACGTTCAATTTCGTTTAAAACTGACACATACAGTTTTACATTCTGTTCTGTACATACATGTGAATTAAAAATATAGATTTAGGTGACTGAGTGTGCAAATATAAATACGTTGCCTTTTTAGTTACAAGTCTTGATCAATATCTTTATAAGATACAGTATCAAACTTACATCATAAGTGGGTATCATTATCAAAGCTGATAAGAAAGGTTTTATACAGATCCCCGTTTTGATAATAATGATTCAGACTGTGGAAATTCGATACAAGTTCGTAAGTTAGTTTTCATCCGGAAAAAACAGGCTTATCTACTACACGAATTGCATTTGTAATGCTTTATGTATTATATAATATCTTTAGAATCTAATTGGAGAATCTTGTGAAACAAGGTAAAGCAATTTTTACAAATAATAATGCAAGTAACGCAACACAATTGCGCACAAAATCTAAAATGATACTAGGATTACATAAAGGTGAACAGCAACAACACAATGATTTAGCTAGCTAGTAACAAGCGTTGCCAGGTGCAGTAGTAGACACACGTCTACGTAGAACAGTCGATAGGCGCGCATCTTATTGAACGATGTACGGTGTACGCGTCTCACGTTCTTAAATATTTGTTTTGTCTTCATCTGCAGAAAGCTCAAACTTTCTCATCCTCCGTTACTTTCGTTGACATTTGTAAATGATCTGAACCGGATCCGACTGGATCCATCATTGTCGACAAGTTCCATACTAACCTTTCCATCGTGTCGTGGTTGTTTAAGAAATGATCAAAGCACGTTGTGGCATTTCCTCATTGCCAGAACGCGTTTCTGGCAATCTAGTCGAAAAACAAAGCGACCACCACGCGGAATTCACTTCGTGTTCCTTTTTTCTCGAAAATGCCAGAACGCCCAATGCCCGTTTTTACCAACATTGTAAATGATAACCAGTGACCACACTACTTGCAGGCCGTTTTCAGTCGCAGCAGATGGTGCTTTATCAATCAACGTAAGTGCTGTCATTCGAATAGAAACCAGTAGTGTTTTTGGGGTAGCCGTTATATTCAGAATTATAAATTAAATACGATTATAATCCCAGAGCATAATGTGTGAAGAATAATTGAGGATCATAAGGCAATCTTTTATTTAAGTGACTTATTAAACTAAGTTAGTATTAGACAAAAAAATAAAACCGACTTCAAAAAACACAAAAAAGTGAAAAATAACTTTAGCTTTAGAAGTCGGTGACCTTTGTTTGATTGATTTAGTGTTTTTGTCACCGACTTCTGTCTGTCTGTCTAAAGTTATTTTTCACTTTTTTGTGCTTTTTGAAGTCGGTTTTATTTTTTGCAAAAAAGTTTTTTATTTTTCCATTTTTAGTTGTTCCCAAACAAATATTTGCCATGAATTTCTTTGACATTGTTAAAAATACATGTCATGGTATATGCGTAATAGGCGTATCCCCAATATATGGAACAACATACCATGTTTTTTTTTCCGGATGCGAAATCAAATTACGGGTCCCGCTCTGGGCGGAGCGGAAGGGAGTGTCAGACTTTTACTGACTAACCATGTTACTTCTTAGCCCTTTGTGTTCCAGGGCCGCAGTATCTCTTTACAACAGTCCATTTTGCTGACATCTCTTTCAGGCGCGCGCGGAACACTAAAGCGCTAACTTAACATACCTAACTGTCGAAATCCCACATCTGCGTACCCCCTCAGAGCATAGAGGCATGATGTTACGTCATTTGAGGCGCGCGCGGAACACGATCGCACCATCGCACCAACTTAACATACCTGGCTGTCGATTACGGCAAATTCCTCCCATCATGGGAGAGGCTTATGTCCAGCAGTGGACGTTATGGGCTGATGTAGTAGTGTAGTATTGCTGAGTCTATGCACTTCTTGAATTGTCAACACGAACAATACGACATTCTCTGTTTGAATCATGTTAAGAATAGAGTTTATAAGGAATCCGCAAATATAGTAACTGAAGTCGTAATACATTGGAGTAGATTTGAACTTTTGAAATTGTAAACTGTGGTATCTGTATCACAAACAAAATCAATCGATACAAATATAAAGACATGCAGATGATTGTTCGATATCTTCTTCAGATAGATTATTTGCGGTTATGACATTATTCTTGATGCGATACTTTGGACTCAACAGTATGGTCTGCATCAGGGTGAAAGGTAAGAACATAGACTGCACATGTTTATCAATAAAGTTATTAGACCAAACTTTTATTTGACCGCTAAGATCAACAATTCTGTTATTTTTGAAAGACATGCTTTCTTATTTTCAATGAGTTACATATTGAACTTCCTACTACACTATATTGATTTGCGTTTCAAGTGGTTTATACTCGACTGGTCAAACAATATAGTTGAATCAGGTACTTATCGTAATAACAAATAAAGATAATGAGATAGATTAGATGTAAGGATTACATAAAAAAATGTTAAAAATAATCATGGGACTGTAATATTACTCCAATGTTTTAATAAATACAGTGCTAATGGGATGATGTAGTGCATGAGGAGCTCAATGTTATGATTTGGGCATCTATTGCAATTTGTCCAAGACATTTGATTGCGTCCATCTTGAAACGTTAATCATGAGACTCCGGTACTATGGAATCCGGAATAACGCTCTGAATGTTCTTACCTCATACTTGAGTAATAGTAGCTAGTGAGCAGGTCGTGGATAAATAATAACAGCCGCTCGGAGCAATCTTCCGGTTAAACCGTGCTTGCCTAGGTTGGTATATGGATGGGCGACAACCCATTACATATCGTGTTTCCTCCGTGTCTCGGAAAGTATGTTAAGGGGCCCTTTTTAGGGTTCCGTACCCAAGGGTAAAAACGGAACCCTATTACTAAGACTTCGCTGTCTGTCCGTCTGTCCGTCTGTCTGTCACCAGGCTGTATCTCATGAACCGTGACAGCTAGACAGTTGAAATTTTCACAGATGATGTATTTCTATTGCCGCTATTACAACAAATACTAAATATAGTCAATGGTACGGAACCCTTCGTGTGCGAGTCTGACTCGCACTTGGCCGGTTTTTCAAAATTTATTCATATTCATATTCATTTTATTTTACGTTTCTAGATCGAGTTGTTTTCAGAGAAATCACCATGTTTAAATCCTTAAAATTAAAATTTAATACAGAAACATGTTTGAATTTTTTAAATTGTTGGTTAAAAACACAATATTTAACATTTTCTCGATAAATACAAAATCAGAAGTAACGTCGATTTTGAAAGTTTTTATGACAATTTAACATTTTATTTACTAATCGGGTTTGAGAGTGATATTATTGGTTAGATTTATAATATGGCACTTTTTTTTAACAAAATAAATACTTGAAAAACAAATCGCGCGCGGCGCGCGCCCCGCGCCGGTGTCCACAGAGTACATTATACATATAGGCACCAGTGTCCTGCCGGACGTCATCGAGGGAGGACCTATGGGAGGACCAATAATATCGCCGCCGCGCGCGTAGTAGTACTATAATATCCTTCTCTACACAGACTAGCTAAGTCAGTATGACTAGAATTTTAAATCTTTAATGGAAACATCAACCTTTACAAGGTGCAGTTTTGCATCCTGGTCAAATTCAAGGTGTCAATTTTGTGTTTTTAACCGACTTAACGGGAAAAGGCTAAGCAGATGATAAACCGACTTCTAAAAAGAGGAGGTTATCAGTTCATGATTCTTTTTTTGTTTGGAAGAAAATTACTTCGGTTCCCTTTGGTGAAGATCTGATGCTGATCTTCGGAGATATATAATGGAAGTCTTCAATTACAGACAGCAAATCGCTTGGATGTTTATTGTTTTCACAACATCATGACATAACATCCGTATGGTCTGAGAGCCCTTAAGCCGTTGATTCACGCTGCTATTTGTAGACCTTTGGTAGTCGTTACAGGTAGTCAGTGGCCCGAAAGTATAACAAGGAGTCATACCAAGGGGTATCGCATTACCCAGTACTTACTGGTTTGAGAAATGAGATCCGATCAGCCGTTTAGTCGTGCAAAGGTAACAAACAAAAAACAACGTTACTTTCTCATTTATAATAATAAGTGTGGATAATTACATGAATTCAACATCTAAACGCTTTATATTTATAACACTCGACAACTCAACAAATATAAGATCACTATCATGCAGCCGATCCCTACAGTACATTGAAACAAACATCACTTATCACTAGCTGTTTCTTGCTCCCGGATCAAAGTTGTATATTTTTATACCTGGAGCGGTGAAAATATGAATCAAGACACCATATATACGTAAGTTTGTTTATACAAATCCATAGAAACTTCTGAATTTCACATTAAACATAACTTTAACAACATCAGAAGTTATCAGTAAGGCTCGTTAGACAATCTTTATGTGACTTATTAAACTAAGTTAGTATTAGACACACCACACTGGCACGCAAAACCTTCAATTATATTAGAATTACAGAAAAGCGAACTGCAGCAACACAACGGTATAGTTAGTGAGAAGCGCCGCCAGGTGCAGTAGTAGACACACGTCTACGTAGAACAGTCGACAGGCGCGCATCTTACTGAACGATGCTCGGTGCACGCGCATCACGTTCTTGCATAACTTTTTCTCTTCTTCTGTAACATAATTATGGTTTTAAAACACGATTAGTAGTTCTAATGTTGCTGTGTTTCTCATTGTTATATGTTACGGAGTCTGCTTCAAATCTCACATACCTGTACAACTTGACAGCAGAATATAAGCGAATGTGTCCTGTGCATCCTCCACAGCTATATAGAACGCCTCGCAGTACAGACTTAGTATAATTTGTAACATCAAGTTCTTGAACATCCAAATGAAAATTAATAATCCTGTCGACAACGTGAAACCCTTGTACTGGAAATAAAACAAAACAAAATGGTTAGGCACTTGTGATTGGAAAAAATACTGCATATTCCGTACTGAATTTTAACAGTCAATTGTCATGATTTTCAAATATGTATTAAATAATAAGATCTGCTGTGATCTATCTAAACTAATATTATGTAGGGTCTTAAAGATTTTAATAATTCGTGTTATATTTGAGAAATGACAACACTGCCTAACCGTCAATGTTGTAGCGGGAAGGGGTAGTTTATAAAACATGACACTCGGCCGAGAGAGCTCTATTCATTGGAAGAAATTGTGGTGTTAAGACTAATAGTCGAATCTATGTCCGAAAACTGATAAGTGTTGTAATTATTGCATTTTGTATAAAACGTGAAGTAATCTAGAATTGTGTAATACCAAGTAATTTGAAAAGAGTAATCATGGAGTTTCGGCTTAGCGGTTCTTCTCCATGGAAGCAACCAACCCGAACCGTGCACCCTTGTCGACATTCGTAAGTGCCCATCCAGGCCTATGTGGAAAGAAATACTTGGATTTGAATATACTCAAGAGTAGATTGGAGCTACAGTGGTTTTATGACACAATGAAACAAAAATATTACGTTACGAGTTACGAGTATTAGAATTATTAGTATACGAGTATTTACGTTAGTGCAATGAAAAAATACTTACTTCAAATTTGATTCCTTTGCATGATTGACAAAAATCTATAAACAACTCATTATACATCAAGTTATGCAATACATTTTGCACCGTGAAGTAAAGAATCTGAAATTATATGAATTATGCCGTTACTGCCTTCACTTGCTAATTTTCAAGAATTCATCATCATCATTAGTTCAGCCCGAAATCACCCACTGCTGGGTATAGGCCTCTCCTCTCATCAGCCACATCTCACAATTTCGTACGTAGAACTGTCGACAGGCGCGCATCCAACTGTTTCCGTGAACAAGACATGACCGACTGACTTTGACCACCATTTGGAGAAATTATTTCAAAACTTACCATTTGTTGAGAATTATTTTTATAAATCTGGTAACTTTTTAAAATTTCGAGATAAGTTTGAAACAACCTTTTGCGACTCATTTCATTTCGGTTATCAGTGAATGAGTGTAAAACCTTACGATTCCAAAGAACAACTTTATCCTCAAGCAGCTTTATAAATGTAATTGCGTTAATTATATTAACGTCGAAGATAATTAACGTAGCTTTACAAACGATAGCACTCAACGGTACTATCGGATAAAAAGCAAAATAATTCCAAACGCTATAAATTATGTAGTAGCAAATAAGCGTAGTAATACTGATCCAAGTGCAGCTGATAGACTTGGAAGTGACTTCACTATTGCTAAATCTGTGCACTTTTTGAATGATCACAACAAAAATAACAAAACTGTTAGTTTGATTCAAATTTAAAATAAAGTTAACGAGAAATCCGCAAACATAGTAACAGCAGTCGTAATAAATGGCGAAGATTACATTTTTTGAATAGAACTGTTCTTTCTGTCTCTCACTTTTATACGTATGATAAAAATGTATGTACACGCATAAAACAGTTCCACAAAGTAACAAAACTTTGTTTAACAGATTATTTGCAGTTATGACATTGTTCTTCATACGATACTTTGGACTCAACAGAATGGTCTGCATTAGGGTTAAAGGTAAGAACATAGACTGCACATCTTTATCAAGAACATTATCAGACTGAAGTTCTGTATGATCGCTAATATCAATAATTCTGTTATTCCTTCTTCTGGTAGACATAGTTTCGAGAGCATTGTCCAAACGCAAATGTATCTAATTTGGAAAATTCCTCATATTTTCAATGGATTATAAAGAAACTCAATCAATTAGGTATTGAACTAGCCTACTACAATATATTGATTTGTGTTTCAAGTGATTTATGCTCGTCTGGTCACAGATTATCATTGAGTCAGGTACTTGACGTAATTACAAATAAAGATAATAAGATACACGTAAAGGGCTAATAAAAAAGGCATTCGTTAAAAATAATCTTAAGGACAATAAAACATCTCCTAAAATGTTCTGACAAATACAGTTGAAGCGTGGGAATTATTAAACTACTAGAAGTTAGTAAGAAAACTCACCAACACTTTCATAAAAAATAAATTTATTAAAAGGTTGTGGAATCACAAAAGCCCGTCATAAATTTTCTGTCCATGGAGGTAGGCGCGTCAAGTACTGCCCTGGCTTGCGCGTAGCTGTACGGACGCTGGAGTCGAGGAGCAGGATGGAGGACCCGCAGGGTAGGCGGTAATGGTGCCGGATGCCCGATGCCCGTAGAGGCGTCGTCGGATGCCGGAGAAGGCGACTCGTCGGTTGCGAGTGTCGCCACCAGGTGACGCGGCAACGGCACATACGAGTTAAACCCGGTCAAACAAAAACCCGAACTTTGGTCCCTGGAATTTACGTCCAGAATATATTATATATATGAGGTTCTCTGCTTATCCTCTCCTGACGGCGACCACAGCAGCGTAAGCGTAAGCGTAGGGATGGCGCTTAGGGCGAATGTGTGTAGAGGTCACCTTCAGATGCGGAGTTTATAGAGATAAAAAGAAAAGAGAAAAAAGGTGTGAAGCACTTTTAAATTAATATTTACATAAATAAAACATTGATGTAGCAAGGTTTGAGTACAATGGTTGAAATAATAGCTAAAATGATGTCTGGAAAAAAGATGATGCAATAATTTGCAGATCATTGACCTTGACATAACATTTAAAATAAGCCTGAAATTGTCAACACTAAGCCACTTACCCGATATGGGGAATTAAAACACTGAAGTTAATGTTCCTTAGTTAAAATTTTCAATAAAATAAAATTATTAAGAAAAGTTTTGGAAGTTACAAGAAGTCCAAAAGTCTATTAGTGAGGTTGCGCGTATGTCGTCTAGTATATGTGAAGATTGCTTGAGCGCGGACTTCGACTGACCTCTGCAGGTATGCCAGCGCGGTCGCCGCTCGCGGCGCGCGAAGACATGATGGAGTAGGAAAAAACTGGTTTTAAGAACGTGAGCGAGTGAGACAAAAGTGCAGGCTACAGGGTTTGGTCGGCCGGAAACCTTATTAAAATGACTTCTTTTTTAATTTATTTACCTTTTATCTAATTATTAATTAACAACGTTACACAGTACCAACCGTACTCAAAAAAATCCAATAGACGATGCACAAGGTGATGTAGTCAATTAGCGAAAAAAGTAAAAGAAGTTAGTCTAAGGCATGTGGTGTAGCATAACAGCCTATCAAGTGAAATCTTGGAATAAATACTCCAATTGAAAAAGATTGTTAAATAAGAATTTTTTCATTGCGTTCTTTATGAAACGTAACTCAGAAAACATAGCGACTATGTGATCGAACAACATAGATGCGAACAAAAACTGGATCTTCATGCGTCATACTTATCGAGTTCAGAGAGTTACCGTCAAAGGAAAAAGATCTCTCGGGTCTGCCTTTGCGCAGTGCTGCGCGCGAGCTGTCAAAACTCCCAACCGCGCTGTATCAACAATTTTAGCCAATTTTTGACACATTTTCCGCCCGTTCCGATTAAAACACCTGTAGCTCAAAATCTACAAGTTTTAGAGCAATTTCAAAACTACTGTTGTAAAGCTGATTAGATAAGAAATCTATTTATTTAGAAACACTACATGTATAGCTAAAAAATAGTTACGAAAACTGATATTTCGCTAGAAATATCAGTTTTCTCTTAGTTTTATATCCATTTTAACAATATAGAAATAAACTAGACTATATTTACTTTCCAACAAGACCACAATCTCATTAATATCTCAATAGCATCATATCTAAATATTCCTATGAAACTAGAAACTCACTGTTTGTTTACATCTGGGAACTAATTTTTGCCAGCCGGTGTTGAATGAAAAAACACACAAACCCACATGTTTTTTGGTGTAGATAGTTGAACAATCTAATCACCTCACTAATTAAGCACTGTTTTTCCCATTTCACTAACAATAAATACGTAATACGTAACTCGTAATAACTTGAAATGTGACACTAACGCAAATACGATGACGTAAGAAATGGCGCGCTCTGTTGAAGTAATTGTGTTTTTATTATTTGACAACTTGTCAATGGAGTAGAGCTGTGATTTTTGGTACGTCGTTCAACAATGTTACATAGATTATAAATAAAGCATTGAATACATGGACCGAGCACGATTAGACGATATTTTAAATAAAGTTTTGGGATAAATTATGCCAAAAGCGTGCGGTGGTCATTACAGCCGAGCGCGTACAATTGAGTAAAGTTACTGGCTGTGATCTAATTCAGCCGCGGTTTAGAGGTTAACCTCTCAGACGCCGCGCAAAAAAACGATTAACTCCCCTCCCGCTCCGCCGTCACAGCCGCATTACGTCATCGCATGAGTCACCCGACCTCGGCTCTTGAAACTCTTATCGCTCGCCTTATAGTCGGTCTTATCTTAAGCCGTAAACATTCTCAGAATCGTTTTGAAACATACTTGTGTTTTATTACATAAACAACACTTGTAAACCACTTCAGTATTATAAACAAAGGATATGAGATAGATGACATATGAGAATTTGCCGCGCTCCGTATTTTATTTATTTTTGGTAAAAATACTGATTCAATTTACACGAAACTTTAGAACCAATGTAACAAATACACAAGTAACCTAATACATAATTCATATAAGAGTCTTACTGATACATTCTAATCAGATTTCAACTAGATTGTAACAAAAAACTCGTATACGGCGAACTGTCATTTTATTGTCATTGACCTCGATTTGAAAACACTTGAAATCTATATAAATATGAATATGTATGCTTATTCTTATAGTAAATAATGAATTATGGTTATTACTTACCTTGTTTTTGCTGTTTCCAAGACCATATTTCATTTTATAACAGTCAAATTCACATTTTCAATTGTTCACGCCATGTTGACCAAAATATCGTACGACGAAAATTTTGTTGGCTCACAAAATAATTTTGGTTCATTGTTCTACGTAAATATCTTGCTACAAAGTAGCATTACACAATAGTATGGTGATAAACATTCACTTCACAAAGTTTTCAACCACTTAACTAAACAAAAACACTATAAATCACTCGAGCGGCACCCAATGTTGACATAAACTGACGTTTTTACGACTGACGCGCTTCTTTTTTTTTATAGTGATGCCCCGTTTAGAATGTTACTAAAGTTTGGTATCGTTTAAATCGACTACTAGTTGGACATAGAGTGAAAAAAATTGCAAACGGTTTAGAGTTGGAAGTTATTTTTGAAAAATGTTTTTTTAACCCTTTAGATTTGTTCCGTTAACGGTACAGCGGGGCTCAAGGGATGTTCGTTATTTGTGCCATTTACGGATCCTTCGGGCCTGAGAGTAAATAAATAAATAAATAAAAAAATTGGGTCGACGCTGCTGCAAGCGCCATGATCGCGGGTTGACTGGAGAATGCGGGTGGATGGAAAATAAATTGTTAAGAGCAGACAAATCTGTTTACCCTCTTTCTTTGTATTTGTATTTTGCTACTCGCACTATTGGAACTCGACACTAAGTCACGACAAAACACACTCACAGTATCACCAGGTTTTGTGGATTCCTTATTATGATGCCGGCTGCTACATTTGAGCACACTGATCGGGAGCTTAAAACAATTAACAATCACGGAAGATATCCCCTAAGTGACAATACAAGTACGCTTTTTTGCTGCTGCTTTAGCAACTGCTTTAACATCCTTTGCGCTGCTAGATACTGACGAGACTGAGGTAGATATGATCATGACCTTTAAAGAAGACTGTGCAGTTGGCTGGGACAACATTTTGAATAAAATTCTCAAAAGATTCAAGGACATTTTGGTACCACCACTGACCTATATTTTCCGCATTTGTTTATCTTCAGGGCATTTCCCAGAGTGTCTCAAAAAAGCTGTAATTATCCCTGTATATAAATCAGGCAGCAAAGAGCAAGTGACAAATTATAGACCTATTTCTTTACTACCTTCTATGTCAAAAATATTGGAGAAAATCATAAACAAAAGGTTGTTGAAATATTTGGAAGATAAATCTATTCTGTCTGAAAGGCAGTTTGGATTTAGACCTAAAGTTTCAACTGCCGATGCGGTACATCATCTGACTGACTATCTAGCGCAAGAACTTGACAAGGGTAACCACACAGTAGGAATTTTCCTGGACCTCGCCAAAGCTTTTGACACAGTTGTCATTCCAATTCTATTGCGCAAGCTTGAGATCATGGGTGTAAGAGGCACCCAATTGAAAATATTCAAAAGTTATTTAGAAGATCGTTCCCAGTGCGGAAAGATTGGCGATGTATTCAGCGCTGTTCAAAAAAACACATTTTTTGGTGTTCCTCAAGGAAGTATTCTAGGGCCCACCCTGTTTTTGATCTACATAAATGACCTTTGCAATCTAAAGCTAGAGCAAGGTACTATCATAACTTACGTTGACGATACTGCTTTACTTTTTTCGGCTGACTCAGAAAATGAAGTCTACAAGCTTGCGCATCACGGATTTAATGTTGTAAATAAATGGCTTCAAACTAACTCACTAACTCTAAATGCAGAGAAGACAAACTACATTAAGTTTTCTATGCGCAAGCATGTATCCAATATCCCCTCAGCGTTGCATGCTCATTGTTGCCCAGTCCCTGCAGATAGCCAGTGTCAGTGTCCCAATATTAAAAAGACTAATAAAATAAAATACCTGGGTATTATAATAGACGAAACCCTTTCATTCAAACAACATAATTATGGAAGCTCTAAATAATAGAATTCGTAAGCTGATATTCGTATTCAAAAAACTACGATTTATAACAGATCCGAAAATACTTAGCCAAGTATATTTTGCTCTATGTCAGTCAATTCTGACTTACTGCATCACTTCATGGGGTGGGGCGAGTAAAACTCTGTTATTGCCCATTGAAAGAGCTCAAAGAGCCATTATCAAGGTGGCTACTTGCCGCCTTTTCCTTTTCCCCAGTAACCTACTGTATAAATCTTGTGAAGAGTACTTCACAAGTAGAGTAAACAGTTCGATAGTTATTTATTATGAGCACTGTACTAAAACAACATGCAGCACTTCCATACAGCACTGATTTCACTAAAAAAGACGGAAAGATATAGTTTGACCTCAAAAAAGTACAAAACATGCTTTCACAGCCAAGTTTTATATGTACCTCGGACCGCTACTCTATAACAGGCTGAATGAAAAAGGTAGCATCTACCCCTTTTTTTTTTTTTTCTTTTTTTTTTTTTTTTTCGGATGGGAAATCATCAAATAACCCCTCCCGCTCTGGGCGGAGCAGGAGGGAGTGTCAGACTTTTACTGACTAAAACCCCATCCATGTTCCTTCATCGCCCTTTGTGTTCCGGGGCCACGGTATCTCTTTCGAATAGTCCCGCAACCCCGGCAGGCATCGGTCCTTACGTACCCCTCCCTTTTTGCTGACTCTCTTTGAGGCGCGCATGGAACACGAACGCGCCGTCGACACGGCCTGTCGTCATGAGACGGACGGACGGCGAGCTAGCCCATAGCCCACCGTCCACAGGCCCGCGCCTACGGTGGCCGGGGGCCACGTGGTTGTGGCCCCCGACGCCCGGGGCGTCTCCCGCGGCGGCCGGGACGTTGAGAGGTTCGCTCCCTCTCACGTTCCGCCACCTCCTTCTCTAGCATTACTGCTTCGCAGAAGGAGGTGACGGCGTCCCATTCCGTCTCGCTCCGGACCATGGCTTGCACCAGGGCCGGACGCGAGAGGTCGCCGCCGCCGATCGCCGCTTCGAGGACACGGCGGTGCTCCGCCCACGCGGGGCACACCTCCACCGTGTGTTCCACCGTGTCCTTAGCATCTACCCCTTAAATCACAATAACTGCAAGAAAATCCTTAAGGAAGCTCTTCAAACTATGTCCTATGAAGATACAGAGAAGTTATTACTTGTAAATAATAATAAAATATAATAATAAATATTGCTGGACATTACACACAGCGCCATCTAGTGCCACACTAAGCAACGCTTGTGTCGTGGACACCAGATAGTTGATATACTACATAGATACTTTTTTTTTTGTTTTGTAAATACATACTTAATATACATACAAACATCCATGACTCGGAAACAAATGTCCGTGCTCATCACACAAACATTTGCTCCGACCGGGATTCGAACCCGGGACCCTAAGAACGTAAGGCAGCCTCACTACCGCTGCGCCAATCAGGTCGTCAAGAACTTGTGCTAAAGTAAATATCGTCCCCGTAGTTGGAAAATTAAATAACTCTGATTTTGTAGTTCTGAGATAAACGCGATTTAGTGTTATTTTTTTAGTTAATGTACATTTGTTAAAAAATGTGAGACAATTTCACTGTCGGTAATTTTATATTTTGTGGACCTGATTACTTTTTGTATTATGCTTTAACAAACTGAACTCTATCTTTAACTTTAACTAAATAACACATAAAAAATCAAGATGTTTAATTTTGCCACAACTATTATTTATAACGTAACTACAATTAGCTACTTATTTCGGCTATTTATTTAGTTTTCCTACAAGCTAAATACATTTGGTAGAGTAAAATTTGGTGAAATAAATGCAGTTATTGAATTTATCGAACTCGAAATATTAAAATTTAGTGGCTTTGTACGTTATTATTACTTTGATATTTTTTTAACTATTATTGGTCTCATATAAAATAAAAGCTGTAGGAAGAAATAGAAAAGTACAATAAAATTTAGAAAAAGTGTATTGTAATCAGAATACTTATCTTACCACAAACTTAAAAAAATAAACAAAATTATACCAATTATAACAAGTGAATCTGTGAGCGCCGCCACATCTTTTTGCTTTCGACTTTTTGCCAGGTGTTGGCAACCTCGCTGACCCGCCGAGAAGGAAGTGATTCGGCGTGATGGCCTCGTCATCATCGCTGTCTACTGATACGTGCGTGAGCGGCCGGCTGTTTACAGTGTACTCTGCCTCACACAATAAGGTGGACAACACCTCCTCGTGTGGATGTCTCTCGTGGAGGACGGCGTACAGGGCGGACTACACACAGCATTTTATTAATTCTATACGAAGCGGCCTCAGTCGACTGTCCTTTTCTATGGAGTTCTGTTGCTGTAGATTTGATATTTCTTGAGAGAACGACTGTTGCTGTGAGACCTGTATGAGTAGTGTCTCTGTTTTTCGGAGAAGTTCTACTTCAATAGTGTATTTCTCGACCCGAGTGCCTCATGTCTTCGCCGTCATCTTGGGAAGGGGTTTGGTCGCCTTCTTCTGTTTTCTCCAGTCAGAATCCTTTTCTGTATTTTTCTGTGTACATTTGTAGAACGTTTTCTCCGTTTTCTTTTAACAGGGATATATGAAGCGTAGGACGCTCGCTGCAGCACGAAATAGTCACTCCCACTTCTTCACGATCTGGAATAACTTCTGTCAGAGAAAGGCTGTTGCTGCCTTTTTTATCAGTGACTGTGAGTGTTCTTTGTTGATTGGAGGTTTCTCTGTAGGCCACGTCGACGGTTTGTCGTACAGAAAACTAGGTCCACGGAACTACTCATGATGCGAGTCAAAAAGGTGTGGTACGTCGCGAGTGGCGCTGTCAGCTATGTTTATTTTCGTAGGTGCCCATCGTCAGTCTTCGACCTTGCTGTTTTTTTCTATAGATGCTGTGCAATGTGGGCGACAAACGGTTTGTACACTCGCGATCCTCTTCGAATCCACGTGAGGACGGTTTTGCTGTCTGTCCAGTAAGTCATTGATGCGAGTTTGATGCCGTGTTCTTCTATGACGGCTGCTGCTATGCGGGTTCCCAATACCGCGGCCTGTAGCTCGAGGCGCGGTATTGACTGTAGTTTGATTGGTGCTACTTTCGCCTTTGCCATGACGAGAGTGACGTGCTATTTACCGTCTGCTGTTGTCGATCGCCAGTGACAGCTGCTGCGTACGCCATCTCGCTTGCGTCGGTGAAGACGTGGACTTCTGTTTCTGTAGCTTCACTGTATCTCGGATAGCATCTTGGTAAGTCGACGTTCTTGAGCTGTCGCAACTTCTCCACTAGGCGGACAGGTCTGGTTCGAGCGCTTAGTCCCAGTTGGTTCCTCGCCTCCAAGCCTCCTGGAGAATCTGTTTGGCTCAAATAGTTACTGGAGAGGCGAGGCCCAGCAGGTCATATAGTGACATGACGATTTTCAGTGCTTCTCTCTTCGTCGGCGCCTCCTTGTCCAAGATGCCGCTCGGTAGACGTGCGAACGTAAGGTTGAAGCCTAGCGTGTCCTCACTCAGATTCCATATCAGTCCGAGTATCTTTTCTGTACTGTCTGTTTTTCCGATGTTGACTACTTCAGTCCTGTTCTGTGTCGGGTCTATATTTTCTAGAACTTCTGTGCAGTTTGAAACCCATTTTTTGAGTTCAAACTTCGCCTGTAGGTGTATGTTCTTCACCGCTGTTGATATGCGTGTCGCTTCTGTAGCTGTCGAGGTAGTCATCCATGTAATGACTCTGTATGATGGCTTCCACCGCTTCTGGTTGACTTTCGCCGTGCCGTTTCGCGTTCCAATTTTTTGCGTAGATGGCTATGCACGGTGAGCTTGCCGCACCGAATATTATAGACGTCATGCGGTATTCTTCAAGGGCGCCTTCTCTTCTATCGTCTCTCCAAAGACAACGAAGGGCTCCTCTGTCCTGTCTACGCACCTTCACTTGTATGAACATTTCTGTCACGTCGCCGGCAACTGCTATTGGTGTCGGCAGAATCTCATCATGACGCGGGGCAGCGAATGTAGTAGGTTTAGACCCGTGAGTAGGAAGTCGTTCAGTGACATCCCTCCTGATTTGGCTGCGACGTCATGGACTATACGGAGTTTTTCCGGTTTCATGGGATTGAACACGTCAAAATGGGGTAGGTACCATGTCCTACCAACTGTGCTTGTCTTGGGCGCTTTTTCGGCGTATCCCTTGCTTATGTACGAGTTCATCTGTTTTGTATATCTGTCTCGAAGAGCAGGGTTGCTATCGAGTTTTTTCTCTGTTGAGACGAGCCTCTTGAGTGCTGTCCCGTAACTGTCTGGCAATTCGATGTTTTCGCTTTTCCAGAGCAGGGCTGTTTCTTTCCTCAGGTGTATTTTGTTTTATGTCAATTATAAACAACTTAATTTATTTAATTTTATTTGCCTAGCATCTTATAAATTAATCACTATCTAGTTGTAGAAGAAATAGATAACATCAAGTATTTGTAAATTAGGTACGTTATAATCAGAATTATTAATAGCATAATTAAATAAATAGAGTTATTTAGTTTTCCTAGAACTTAGTTAGTTTTGTGAAACAATTTTTAAGTTGAGGAAAAATTCAACAACTCATGTTATTTAATTTATTTGACATTCAACTTATCATTCACCACACTTGTTGATTTATTTACTGAGTTATTTATTTTTCCTTTACAAAAATAGTGTTTGTCTGAAGATATTTATTATTCCATCTGTCCGACAAAAATGGCTATATTTTTGGAACGGATTAAGATACGAAAATGCCTGTAAGGCTCAAATATGCGGCATGTTTTAGGAGTTTTGAAAATAGGGAAAAGTGAAAATCGCCAAAATCGGACTTATTTAATTTTCCAACTACGGGGACGATATAGTTCATATTATTGTTAGTTTTAAATTAGCTAAGTTAAATTGTATAATTTTATATACCTTTTTACATTGGTACCAATAATATTAATATGATATATTATGATTATTTAATCAATTAATGTTACCTCAAATCGCCTGAAACACAGGATTACCCAGTTCAGGCTCAAAGCATGGGTGAACTTGACATAGATTTAAGAAAAACTGTAAACTTTTACCTTACATTTTTTGAATAAAAATTTTATTATTACTATTATTTTCATGTATTCATCTAAACACATATTTTTGACATTTTTAAATATTTCTTAATAAAACTACATAAAAAACATTTAAAAATATAAAAAAATAACAGTAGCCCACCAGCGCTGGGAACAGGGTCCGAGCTGCCGGTGGTCAGGGCTCTTGAGAGAGGAACCTCCTAACGATACGTGCCGTGTCCAGAAGTACTGCTTTCTGAATCAAGCCCTTGATCCAGCTGCCAAGCGAGAGCCTCCTAAGATGTTGGTCGAGGCTCTTGGCTATTAAGCCATTGGCCGACACGACTATCGGCACAATGACTGCTGTACCCACGTCCCACATGTCGACAACCTCGCGAGCCAGATCTAGATATTTGAATTGTTTATCTTTCTCTGCTTTCACGAGGTACCATACCATATCAACAATCATTGTGCGACGCTCCAATCGATCTATCACCACAATGTCAGGCCTATTATCAACAACAGTCCTGTCAGTGGTGATAGGTCGATCCCAATACAACGTGATATGACCATTGTCGAGAACTGGGTCGGGCGCATACTTATAGTATGGCACTTCTGATTCCACAAGGTTGTATTTCAAAGCAAGTTGCTGGTGGATAATCCTGGCAACAAGGTTGTGCAAATTCGCTCCATTAGAAAGACTAGAACACCCAGAAATAATGTGACGGATCGATTCTCCCGGACGGTGGCATGCCCGACATATGTCAACCGTGCCATCTTTCACAATGTATTTCCGTTAGTTATTCGTCATCATAACTTCGTCCATTATTGCACAGATAAAACCTTCTGTTTCCCCAAAGAGGTCACCAAAGCGCAGCCAGGATACGGACGCTAAGAAGTCTACATCGTGGCCATGTCGGGCCCGGTAAAAGCGTCCGTGAAGCTCCTTGCCCTGCCATTCCACCTTGCGGTCATTATAGTGTCTAATACTTTAGGTTTGCGCCAGTTCTCGTTAGCCAGGGAGAGCGGGGTGAGGCCCTTGTCCACTGAGACGACATCTCTGTGCATCTCCCCGTCGGCTTCTAGGAAGTATTCCCTGAGACTGCACACCTCACGGTTGTGTAGGGTCTTAGCAAACTCAAACTCAAACACAAAGCATTTATTTCAATTAGACCATTACGGCACTTTTGAAAGTCAAAAATACAAAAAAGAAAATCAAAGCTACAGTCCCAGTTACAAGGCATAATAACTTGAGAAAGTACTGTAGTTGCCCATTCCCTAGCGTAGATCTCTATGGAGAAGAACGGGCAAGAAACTCCATGGACATTCTTTTAAAATCAAAATATTGTTACAAAATCTTGGTTACATCATTAATTTTGAGATTATACATATATGTGAGAACGACGTAGAAAGACGTGCACACTAAGAGCATCCAGAGTGAAAGACCAGATCAAAAATGTATGAATAAAGTAATTAAAATGAACCTTGGCAGCTAAGAGATGACCAGTCCCAACTGACAGCGCCCGTTCACAGACATGACGCATGTACCGGCGCCATTCAACTCAACCATATTCAAGGGAACTAAATGACCCGACACACCCGCCACCATCAGCGAGACATTTAAGTGAGCATGACATTCTCTCAGCCACCAAGGCATATTCAAGTCAATAAAAGATAAATAAATGTAAATGGTGGCTGAACAGTACAAAGTACTCACACATGTGCTATGCAATTATATAATACTAAGAACTGGAATCTATACAATGCAAGTATATTTTTACAAGCTTCTGCAGCTTCCACAATACATTAACATGGGAATCAATTCTTCATCTTCTTCTTTACGTGTCGATGGACTCAAATAATGCCCGACCAGTACAAACAATTATTTCCCCCCCCCCCCACCTATGGTTGTGGAGCAGGACCAGCATTTAGCCAAGCATTTTATCATCAATGTAATCCCCCAACTTATAATATGCTTGCCTACATAGTGTGCGTTTTATACAAGATTTAAATTTCGTCTCATTCAGTTGAAGAATGTGGGGAGGTATTTTATTGTAACATTTCAAACAGTACTGGATTCATCTTTCATGGGGAAAGATGAATCCACTTTAGCAAGCCTGAAACCTGGCTGAACTAGTTGGTCCCTATTTCTAGTGTTATAGTGGTGTCTGTCCCCTCTCTTACTGAATAAATGCCGATTTTTTCTAACGTACATGATGTTTTCATAGATGTATTGACAAGGTACTGTCATGATATTAATTTCCTTAAACAGTTCTCGCTAGAGAATCGCGTCTACGTAATTCATAAATGACTCTGATGGCTCTTTTCTGCAGAATAAATATAGACTCGATGTCTGCAGCCCGTCCCCATAGTAAAATACCGTATGACATAATACTATGAAAATAACTAAAATAGACTAGCCTCGCCGTATCAACATCTGTAAATTGACGGATTTTTCTAACAGCATATGCTGCTGAGCTCAGCCGTCCTGCAAGAGATGTTAAATGAGGACCCCATTGTAGCCTTGAGTCGAGCGTCATTCCCAAGAAAACCGTTTTATCGACAAATTCTAGTTTCTCTTGATTCAATACCACGTCACAGTTACTACTTTTGACATTTGGTAAAGCAAATATTATGCACTTTGTTTTTTTCCCATTTAGTACTAAGTTATTAGCGGTAAACCAATTATGACCCTGCAGCAAGGCGTTATTTATGTCGTCAAGATTTGTGGCACGTCTGTTTATCCTAAATATTAAAGAAGTATCGTCAGCAAACAACACCAATTGCGGGTAGTTTTTAAATAAATGGGGTAGGTCATTTATGTACACTAAAAAGAGGAAGGGACCCAATATCGAACTTTGTGGTACACCCATTTTTACTTTTAAACCCATTGAATTTACACCATTTACTTGTACATGCTGCTGTCTATTATTCAAATACGATTTTATTAAACTGAGCGCAAGTTTACCTAAACCGTAATGCTGAAGTTTCAAGATCAGGGTTTCGTGATTTACGCAATCAAATGCCTTCGAAAGGTCACAAAAGATTCCTATGCCATCTTATGCCTCTTCTCACGCAGTAAATATGTGTTTTAATAAAGTGACACCGGCGTCAGTTGTACAACGTCCTTTGGTGAAACCATACTGTTGCTCGTGTAATATTTTATTAGTGTTAAAATGGTTAAGCATTTGATTGAGCATTATCTTTTCAAACACCTTGCTGAAAACCGGCAACACGGATACGGGCCTATTGATCCACGCACAAATAAAATATTGAGGCTAAATACGGCGCTACAGTCTCAATAATTGAGGTACAAGCTTTGATAGACATACCCCATAGATCTTCCGTTAATTTGATCTTGATTTGCTTAAAACCTTTTATGACTGCTAAGGGGTTTATATGCTGAAATTTAAATTCATTTGGACAGGCTGAAACGTTCGCTTTCAATAAATCAATAGAGAGCAAGGGAGAGGAATTTAAGGTTTCTGTAGTTTTAAGTGGAATACTGGTAAAGAAATTTACAAATTCTTAAGCAACTTCATTGTTGGAGCTCACAAGGCCACGCGATGTCTCTAGTGTGAAGTCATTACCTTGTTTTTTATGTCTATTTGTTTCACTGTTGATGATTTTCCAAACCGTTTTTATTTTGTTGTCGGCTGATTTAATCTTGTTGCTAATGAATAAGGATTTGGCTACCTTGCAAGTGTTTTTAAAAATTTTCGAGTAAGTAGCAACATATTTATTAAACGCTTCAGTGTTGATGTAAGGCTTAAGGCCGTACAGCTCAAACAATCGTTCCCTACTTTTCCGAATACCCTGTGTTGCCCAGTCACTGAAAATAAACTTTGGGCCACTAGTAGCATTTAAGAAGCCACGACCCCCGCACTTCCGTGGGATATACAGTCTCATCACCGACGACCGTGGGTGATGCATTCGATTTGCGGTCAGCAGTGTGCGGACCCTCCTATCCAGGGCATCAAGTTCCGTCTGAGTCCATTTGAGTATGCCGAAGGAATACATCAAAACCGGCATGACCCAACCGTTGAAGGCGCGCACCTTGTTTCCGCCTGACAAAAGACTGCCTAGCACCTTATTCAGGCGGCCAAAGAAGCGCTCCCTCAACGATTGTTTCATGTTGGCAGTATTGATACCTAATGCCTCCGACATACCCAAATACTTGTAAGTTTCTGTTGAGGAGAGGGATCTAAGGTGTATGAAATCCGAGAGTTCAGTTCCCTTGGATTCCATAATCTCCCCTCGCTTCACATGCATGACTGCACATTTGTCTACACCAAATTCCATCCTGATGGCGCTACTGAAAGTTTCTGTTACCTTCAGTAGCTTCATCAGTTGCAAATTGTTGGGGGCAAAGAGTTTCAGATCATTCATGTAAAGAAGGTGAGATATGACCTGACCATCTCTCCTCAACAGATAGCCTAGACCTGAACGCTCCAGCAGTGTACTGAGAGGGTTCAAGGCTAGACAAAACCACAATGGACTAAGACTATCACCCTGGAATATACCACGCTCGATCCTTATCGGTTCGCTGTTCCCCTGGATCTGTCGACATCCTGGATAGCGAAAAACCGTTCTCCAGTGTCCCATACATGACATCAGGAAGGTACGTAGAGTTGCATCTATTTTATACAACTCCAGCACCTTCATGAGCCATGTATGAGGCACAGAGTCATAGGCCTTCTTATAATCTATCCAACATGTAGACAGATTCTTTCGGGAGCAGCGAACCTGTTGGCTAATGGCCATATCAATGAGGAGCAGCTCCTTATTGCCGCGGGACCCGTTCCTACATCCATTCTGAGAGGCAGACATAATAGAATTACTATCAATATGTTGGTTGATTTTAGCTCTCAAAATGGATGTAAGAACTTTATAGACCGTTGGTAAACAAGTGATTGGTCTATAATTTTTGGGCTCCGCAGCACTACCTGATTTATGGAGCAGGTGGGTAATTCCCGTCGTCAGGAACTGGGGCAGCGACCCTGACTCTAAGGCTGATTGAAACTGGGACGCCAAACGAGCGTGTGATCTTTGGAACCACTTGATCCAGAAATTGTGCAGTCCGTCCGGCCCTGGAGATTTCCAGTTATGCAACGGACGGACTGCACGAGCTACGTCTTGGGGGCTGATGATGATTGCCCCCATTTCTGGTATAGGATCACACGTTTGTTCAACCTCCCGGGTCCAATCGCCCTCAGTGTGACTGACAGGCACCGACCAGATGTTGCACCAGAATGAATACATGGCGCTATCATCCGGCAGACGCGTGTCAGTCACACCTTGGTCCGGTTGCTCCCAAGCCCTATATACCCACCTTTCATCGCTTTGGAAAGTGCGATTCTGTGTGTACCGTTCCACTCGCCGCTTGTACCGACGAATACGGCTTGCCCATGCACAAATCTTCTGCTTCAGGGAGTCGATACGTTCTGTGACGCGGGCCAAGTAATCTCGGAAACTAATATCAGTTCCCGAGAACGCCCGCCTCATAAAGCGCATCACTCTAGGGCGAGTATTGCCCTCCCTGAAGCAGATTAACTTGCCGATGAGTGCCTTAGCCTCACCGATACGCCGCTCAATCCTGCACTGCCAAGCTGGAACAGATAATTTTGGTCGTGTAGCTCTGTCGTTGTTGAGGAATTTGACGTGAGCTACACGACATGCCGCTACAGCTCCACAGTACAATATTGAGTGGGTATCGGCGAGGTCTTTGCTGCTGTCAAAGCAATTTGACAGCTGCGAATCTAGAGCACACATCAGCGCCTTGTTTTTATTGTGCATAGGCAAATGAAGCAAACGTGGCCTAAATTCAGGCGGTGTGGAACGATACTCCCGGAACGTACCTTCCAAAGCGCTCCACAATTGGGCGTTGCACGGGGTACTCACGAATATAACTTCGTCACGATCCTCTTCACCGTCGTAGTCGGATCGCGGCGGCGCACTGAGAATATTTTGATGCTGCACTGCGATCATTGGCGAAGCAGGCGTAACTAGGTTACTCCGTGATTCGGAGCGTAGTCGGTCAAGTACGGTGTCATCCAACATATGGTTACGTTGGATGACCCGCACCTGATCCGACAGTCGTTGTCCTTTTACGCTGACAGCCGGCTCAAGTACCTGAAACAGAGAGAGCATCCGACTTTGGTACGCAGTCAAGTTGCTTCCCCCCTCAGTAGCCCCATAATATGCGCGCATGACGTTTTCATTAATGGACTGAGTCCATCCCATGCGCGACACATTTCCACCAGCAGCGGGGACCCTGCTCGGGGCCTGTTGGCCTCAAGGTCCCAAGCCCGCTGGTGGCCGTCCTCTTCCTCGTCGTCTTCCTCTCGGTGGTGGTGGTGGTGGTGTCGACGGCGGGGAGAAAAACTCGGCGCTCGAGCTCGACGCAACTGCAGCGACCGGTGACACGGTGCTCACGGGTGTGGTGCGTCCCGGCGGCTGCGAGACGGAGCTGAGCGACGAGCCAGGAGATGGTGGGTGTGCCTCTTTTTATAATTTGGCCCGGTGCCTTGTCAACATAGGTGACATGTCGACTATTGTGATGTGGTTTTAACGAGTTCTGTAGGGTCCATTTTTATGAAAATCACGTTGTTCAGTACATTTGAGGTTTTTTATTATTATTATAGGACATTTTTTTCATTTACAGCCTTAAATTTTCCCTTGGGTTTTATTACAGCGTTTCCTACGTTTCCGATAAAACGATTTCTCACTTTCCTGCTCAGGTTTTGCACTAAGGTCCACTCACCTTTACTCACAATCTGAGCAAGTGTTTTAGAGTGTGGCTCCGAAGTCGATTGGCCGACCCCTGTATCCGTGTGTCCCGGGTCTCGCACTGTTGTTGCTATAAATTTTCTGCGACACTGCCGCCTGCCCCGGCTCGGTGTTGATGTCGATGCACAGCTGTGAGCCTAAATCGGTTTAACATTCTTTCGGATTTTGCTCATTTATTGAATTTGTGCTACGGATGTTCTGATCAGCTGATATTGACGAGTAGTGGATAGGCGGTGATATAGTTTCATATTCACTTTGAGCTTTGATCCGACGTGCTTTTGTTAATAACAGGAACATGTTGCAATCCCATCGGCCCGCTATCATAATCACAACTGTCCATTATATGCTTTCCACTTCTTCGATTTGTGTTTACATACGAATAACAAGGGCTTTTCACTCTCGTATTTTTTTTTTTAAATCTGCAATGTCATACTTGATCGGTTCAAGTTTACTAGCAGACACATATTGCGATTTTATTTCTTTAATTTCACTTCTCATCCTTGTTAAATCCTTGAGCAGTTTGGTCACGTCTACGTGATCAAATAGTACTGGCGGTAGTTTTTGCAAATCTTTTGCAACAAAAACTGGTGTATCATCAGGATGAGTTACCTTTAACAGGCTAATGATATCCTCGATCTCACGTAGCTTTTTCCCATCCTTCTTAATTGTAATGTTGCGTTTTGAAGTTGTTGTTATCGCTTCAAAAAGCAGGTTTTTCGCTTCCACAATATCACTATCCGAGAAGGCACTAATACAGATCCGACTCAGGCTTTCCTCGTCCATTATGTCCAGTTTATTACACATAAACGCTAACACCTCGTTAATAACGACATTACAAAAAAAGAGGGGAAAATATAATGACCACCAAAAATAACTTTGTGACCACTAACATCTATCACCTAAAATATCAATTGATTACCAAATTTAGTAAATTGAATACCAAATTTTAATGAGGTGGTTGATGACAAACTAGTTTTGCCTAGGCCAACTTGGGGCACCCCGACACGGATAGATTAGGTTAGAAGGATACCCTTCGTGGTTATTTTTTTATAAACCATTCAGAAGTAGGAGCCCCGCAAAGCGGGGCTCCGTCGACCGGGTCTCCCTCGCCTCGGATGCAAGAGCATAACAGTTCAATTTCTGGTGATCATTAACTAATTTTAACTCTAATTTTAACTATTTTTGGTTCTCATTTCACGCTAAAATGGGGATTAATTTTGGTGATCATTTACTATTTTTGGCAATCAAAAGTGATTTTTTGCCGTTACATTTGACTAAATCTGGTGGTTCGTTAAACATAAGCCCAAAAAAAGTAAGTAAAGTGTAAAGTAAAATGTGCGAGCGCACATTTTACTACGTTGGAGGAATTCATCCTGCACTTAAGAGTCCGTGCACAAAGTTCAGTCGCTAGAGTTTAGGCAAATTCGTTGCGATCCTATGTTAGTGTGCATTGTTCATGCAGATACACGCACACACGGGTGAAGATCGAGAGCGTAGTGATCGCTTAAACCATTTTGATCCTGTAGACGATATTATTTTATGTTACATAATTATAAAGTCAGTACGGTTTAGAAATAAAAGTCTGGAATGTGTGTCTATTGTATATTTATCACAATCAAAATAGTAATGGTTTAATTTTGTATTAAAAGAATTTAGATACATGTAAACATTTTACAAAATGATAAATAAAAGTACGAGTTGGACTCGCGCACTGAGGGTTCCGTACAAACTTTTTAAAGGACAAGTTAATTTTTCTGGATCTGGGAGTTTAGCGCGAAAGACAATTGCGCGAAAAGACAAATGCGCGCATGGACTTTTGCGCGATTGGACTTATGCGCGAACGGACTTTTGCGTGATTGGACTTATGCGCGAACGGACTTTTACGCGATTAGACTTATGCGCGAACGGACATTTGCGCGCCAGGACACTTGCGCGAATGGACTCTTGCGCGAAAGGACACTTGCGCGACTGGACTTTAGCGCGACTTAATGGCCACTGAGGTTCACTCTGTAGAGTGAACATAAAAAACCCCTGTTTTTTATACTTGAAGGTGATTTTTTCTTTTGGTTTTTCTGTCATGGATGTCTGTTCATGGTTAAGGAGTCGTTGATAACGAAATGAGATCAAAATGAAAATCCAAGATGGCGCCGAGGAAAACTTCTGTTTTTTCCATCATGGGTGTCATTTTTATGGTTTTCGGGGTCGCTGATTACGAAAATGAGGTCAAAATGAAAATCCAAGATGGCGCCCAGGAAAATTTTTGTTTTTTCCGTCATCAGTGTCATTTTTATGATTTAAGTCGTCACTGATAACGAAAATGAGGTCAAAATGAAAATCCAAGATGGCGCCAGGGAAAATTTTTGGTTATTAAGTCATGGTTGTCGTTTTCATGGTTTACTTGATCACTGATAACGAAAATGAGGTCAAAATAAAAATCCAAGAGGCGCCGAGAAAATTTTTTGATTTTCCGTCATGGGTGTCGTTTTCATGGTCTTTGGGGTTGCTGATTACGAAACTGAAGTCGAAATGCAAATCCAAGATGGCGCCGAGGAAATTTTTTTGTTTTCCGTCATGGGTGTCGTTTTCGTCGTTTTTGGGGTTGCTGGTTACGAAAATGAAGTCGAAATGCAAATCCAAAATGGCGCCGAGGAAATTTTTTGATTTTCCGTCATGGTTGTCGTTTTCATGGTTTTTGGGGTTGCTGGTTACGAAAATAAGGTCAAAATGAAAATCCAAGATGGTGCCGAGGAAAATTTTTGATTTTCCGTCATGGGTGTCGTTTTCATGGTCTTTGGGGTTGCTGATTACGAAACTGGAGTCGAAATGCAAATCCAAGATGGCGCCGAGGAAAATTTTTTGTTTTCCGTCATGGGTGTCGTTTTCGTCGTTTTTGGGGTTGCTGGTTACGAAAATGAAGTCGAAATACAAATCCAAGATGGCGCCTAGGAAAATTTTTGATTTTCCGTCATGCGTGTCGTTTTCATGGTTTTTGGGGTTGCTGGTTACGAAAATGAGGTCAAAATGTAAATCCAAGATGGTGCCGAGGAAAATTTTTGATTTTCTGTCATGGGTGTTGTTTTTATGGTTTTTCGGGTTGCTGGTTACGAAAATGAGGTCAAAATGTAAATCCAAGATGGTGCCGAGGAAAATTTTTGGTTTTTCCGTCATGGATGTCGTTTTCATGGTTTTCGAGGTCGCTAATTACGAAAATGAGGTCAAAATGAAAATCCAAGATGGCACCCAGGAAGCAAAAAAAATAAAATAATCAGCGACTTCAAAAACCATGAAAATGACACCTACGTTGGAAAAACCGAATTTTTTTCTCGACGCCATGTTGGATTTGCATTCGACCTCATTTTCGTAATCAGCAACCCTAAAAACCATGAAAAGTACACCCATGACGGAAAATAAAAAAAAATTCCTCAGCGCCATCTTGGATTTTCATTTAGACCTCATTTTCGTAACCAGCAACCCCAAAAACCATGAAAACGACACCCATGACGAAAAATCAAAAATTGTCCTCGGCGCCATCTTGGATTTTTATTTTGACCTCATTTTCGTAACCAGGAACCCCAAAAACCATGAAAACGACACCCATAATGGAAAAACAATAATTTTTCTCGGCGCACTCTTGGATTTTCATTTTGACCTCATTTTCCTAACCAGGAACCCCAAAAACCATGACAACGACACCCATAATGGAAAAACAATATTTTTTCTCGGCGCACTCATGGATTTTCATTTTGACCTCATTTTTGTAACCAGCAACCCCAAAAACCATGAAAACGACACCCATGACGAAAAATCAAAAATTGTCCTCGGTGCCATCTTGGATTTTCATTTTGACCTCATTTTTGTAACCAGCAACCCCAAAAACCATGAAAACGACGCCCATGACGAAAAATCAAAAATTACCCTTGGCGCCATCTTGGATTTTCATTTTGACCTCATTTTCGTAACCAGCAACCCCAAAAACCATGAAATAGACACCCATGACGAAAAATCAAAAATTGTCCTCGGCGCCATCTTGGATTTTTATTTTGACCTCATTTTCCTAACCAGGAACCCCAAAAACCATGAAAACGACCCCATAATGGAAAAACAATAATTTTTCTCGGCGCACTCTTGGATTTTCATTTTGACCTCATTTTTGTAACCAGCAACCCCAAAAACCATGAAAACGACACCCATGACGAAAAATCAAAAATTGTCCTCGGCGACATCTTGGATTTTCATTTTGACCTCATTTTCGAAACCAGCAACCCCAAAAACCATGAAAACGACACCCATGACGGAAAATCAAAAAAATTCCTCGGTGCCATCTTGGATTTTCATTTTGACCTCATTTTTGTAACCAGCAACCCTAAAAACCATGAAAAGTACACCCATGACGGAAAATAAAAAAAAATCCTCAGCGCCATCTTGGATTTTCATTTTGACCTCATTTTCGTAACCAGCAACCCCAAAAACCATGAAAACGACACCCATGACGGAAAATCAAAAAATTTCCTCGGCGCCATCTTGGATTTTCATTTTGACCTCATATTCGTAACCAGCAACCCCAAAAACCATGAAAACGACACCCATGAGGATAAAACCGAAAATTTTCGTTGGCGCCATCTTGGATTTTCATTTTGACCTCATTTTCGTTATCACCAACCCCAAAACCCACGAAATCGACACCTATGAAAAAAAATATTGCTCGCTCACTCGACCCCGCCATACCCTTCTTGTATACCTCCTACTACACACACACAGACAACAACATACGGCATTTTCTTACGTGACGATTTCTACCAAATCGCACTTCCAAAATAGAAAATTATCTTTATTTCAAAATCAAATTGTAGGTACCATAGGTTACCATGAAAACCAATAATAATATGAAGTAGTGAAATCCCCTAAATGAAAGAATTTTCGGAATCGGATCAGTAGTTCCGCAGATTATTCCCCTAACATACAACATATTAAGTACAAACAAAGAAACTTAACTTTAAATAATATGAAGACGAAATAAATCTTAATAAACAACCAACGTCAAAAAAAAACTCTTATCTTAATACAATCAAAAAGTTTAATAATTTGAATATAAATACTGGATCGAAATGTGGTAGTCTGCGTATATCTCGGAAATATATTCACGTAATAACTCGGGAGCGCTTGCGAAGCAAAGTGATACGTACTCACGCTGGGAGAGCCCTTTCGTTACTGACGGGAGCGGGTTTGCGCGGTCGATAATATAGCTCTCTTTGCCATTAATTTACGAAATGAAGTTATTGTTTATTTATAAATTAAAATTCAGATTCAATTAAAAAGCTACCTTGAGATTAAGAATTATTTTTTTAATTTTCTTTAAAGTGTTTCTAAGGTATAGAAAAAAATACTTATTTGTCCCGACGTTTTCCACTAATTACGTTTTTTCAACATTTTTTTTCTGCTATATTTCGTATTGAAATCAATAATGTTTCTTGCTATGTTACGAGTAGACCATATAATGATGTTATTCATATTTTTTAATGTTCAGAATATTTTGTAGTTCTTTGTTCAGCGAACCACAAACATCACTCGCTCGTTACTTTTGCGGAAAAGGGGTTTTGAATATGGGTGAATTGCCATTAATATATATGTCGCCGCGAGGACACCTATAAGCTAAGCTTATTACATAATGTTATTGATTGTAACTAGTTGAATTATAATTTCTTATTCCATAAACGATAATACTGCCATCTGTGAGATACTCTGGCAACTATTATAACACCTGTGAGTGCCATTGACTAATTTCGTTGGAGTATCAAGCTCAACAGCGCCATCTGTTGGCTTGTCTTAATCAGTATCACTTGAAAAACAATTATCAAACTAAACTCGATGTTCTAGCTAAAACTATCGTTATAATTAACATAAGAATATTTGTTTAACAACTTTAGGGTTTCATTCATATTAGCAATTAATAGTTAATCACTTGACATTATGATTCGGCGTCACCTGTCAGGGAAAATGGCGCCGACTGTGATTTTACCGTCAATACCTGAATGTTTAAATTTAGTACGAGAACTAAGTAAGTCTCAATAATAGATCCCAACTTTAAAATAATAAGACTATTTTACACAGTGATTTACTAGTAAAAAGCTTTTGTTTAACATAACTGTTTATATCACCGGAAATGTTCCATGATAGCACAGATTAAAGACTAAAAAGTAATGAGACAACTAGTTTATTATTAATGATTGAAAACGTGTTCAAATTGGTGAATTATGTCATTATTTAATAGTAACACAATTATTGTAAAGTGTTTCATTATTATTTGTGAGGCTGATTGAATTTACTATTGTAATAAGTTGCTGAACCGATATTGTGGTACTTCCGCCCACTCAGAACAGACAGGGAGCAACGATCCGTCACGTTAGCTTATGATTAGCAAAAACAATTGAAATACTAAGTAATTACAAGTGTTTAATGAAGTGAACGATCTGTAATACGATTTAAAATAGTGTGAAGAGTTCCTTCATCCATTCTTCTCCTCAACCATAATAATTTGCGAATGGACGACTCAACTCTAGAAAGTTAATCAGTTTCTGTACCTAAATGGTTTCATAGAAATAAACGTTTGGAATTTGAGTCAAGTGCTGTGTGTGATTTCAAATACCCACCTACCTATCTACCAACAATGAAGAATTGTAGGTGTCGCACGGCGATGTGATGGCTAGAGAAGTAGAGACTGAAAGACAAAGACGGGTTGGCGCCAATATATGGGCAGAGTGTTCCTCTAAGCTTTCCCTGCCGTGATATCAGAAGAGGTGATAGCTCTTGCGCGCTGCTCACAGTGCCGGACATCCAGAACAATTACAAGCAACTACCGAACTAGAACTCTTGCTTTCGTGACCATGGCCGAAGGCGTGGCAAAGAATTTTTCACCGAAGTGGTCACCACGAAGCTTTTCAAGAGAGAGCGACTTATTATGCTGCCACAGCCAATATACAGTGTTAAGTGGCAATGAACTGATAGACAAGAAGATACTTAGGAAGACTAAGATAGCCAAAGAGTTGGCTGCATTTTCATCCAAGTGGCTGACAGATACCAACATGATAATTTATTGCAACACTTGACCCAAAACAAATCATAGGAACACATACTGAAAATGCAATTTATATTGGTAAACAAACAATGAAGTTGTATGTGATGGAAAACTTCATTTACTGCACTCAAAATTGCTAACATGTACAGCACAGAATGACCGAAGCAGAATAAACAAAGATTGGACTCCGGGAAAGCATAATTATCAATAAATAAACCTGCTAATGGATCATCAATCCCGGGAAGTATTTTGTTTCATTTATTTTAGTATTTTGTTACTGTAGAGAATTTTTACAGATAACATTATTACTTAACACATCCCATGCTGGTTATGGTAACTTGACACCTGTGGAAGTGAAATAAAAACACTCCATTTAATTCACTCAATGAGCAATCAATGGTTTTTGAAATATAACCAGTAATGATGTGTCAGAAACTAAAATCATGAATTAACTTTTTTAATTACTACTAAGTAATTAGATAAATGAGTAGTTACAAATTTAAGACATTGTTATTGAGTTTTCATTCACACTTATAAGTTTATACCTCACAATCAGATATTGTTTGCGTTAAGTGCAACGTTGAGGGCTTTTCAAATAATTATGCAAATTTGAAAACATTTGTATTGGACAACATGTTGCAAGATTCATACAAAAACACTTTGTTAAGAAACTGATTTATAAAACAAGACAACTTATGAAATGTCAAACAAATTTCAGTTCAACAAGTTATGACAATGAAATCTTAGCGTGTTGTATCAACGAAGCAAAGCTTTTGATGTGTTAATAAAATGTGAATGTTTTGTCAGTGCAACTACACAACGAATAGTGTTCTTAAAATAGTTCTGATCAGTTTAACTTTCCCATCTTAGTTTAATTAACTTTTCAAAACAACTTATTACCGACTCTATAACTTATCACTCCAACTAATTTTAACAATAGTAGGACTCCTTTGTTGGTCCAGTGGTCATGAGCCCTGTTATTAAAGCATGAGGACCTGGATTCGATTCCCAGGCCTGTCGGAGTGTTATTGGGTTTTTCCATCAGGAATTTCTCAGTAGCTGGCCAATCATATGAATGGCAAATAGCCATATTGCTAAACGAGAGGCTTAGCAAAGTGTGGATTTATTATTTTCACCTCTGTCTAACCCCTCGGGGATTGCAGGTGTGATGTTATGTACCTACACACTAAACTATTAGTGTAGACATTACACTATTATTAATATTTACCTGCACTGACTACCTTGTTGGTCTAGTGGCTGCAAGCGTGACTGTTGAGCATAAGGCCCTGGGTTCGATTCCCAGGTCAGGCAAAGTGTTGTTGGGTTTTTCCATTAGGAATTTCTCTGTAGCAGGCACAGAGTCCAGATTTGTGCCTGGTTGATGGCAATAAGGCTTGCCCCCTATTATATGGGACTTCAAAATAAATGTTGGCATACTATTAGGTATACCTCTGCCTAACCTTTCAGGAACAATAGGCGTGATGTTATGTTATTTACCTGCATGACTTCTCACATTTCAGGTTCCAGGCAATTATCTTATCATAGAAAAAATGATACCTTCTATCAAAGAAATTGAGAGCAACTCTGCACCCAGTCACTCCAAGATAGTGATGACATCAATTAACCGCTACCCCAGCAAATGATAATGGAGCAAGGTCACTTAAAAATGTGACTCAATGAACAATTTCAAAAACTAACAACTTCAAGGACTACAGCCTGGTGAACAGATGACCGTGTCGCCAGCTATGGAGCTATAAAATGGGGAACAGCATGAGAACAGCCAACCAGGGATGACTGTTACAGTGTCCTCACATCATAAACTAACATAAAAGGTGAGGAGTTTTCAAACTACTTCTTACACTTCCCCACTGATACCTACAGTGTTACAACAAAAGACTTAATACAATAGCCCAATCAACTTACCTACATGATGCTCATGTGTATTGAGTAACATGTTTCCACATTGATTATTTTAGTTTTTATAATCCTGCCAGTTGTAAGCAACTATTTACAAAAATAATAACAAAATATTAGTACTCCTAACAGTAACTAATAAAATAAAAAAAACTCACAAGCTATTGGTATCCGTGGAGGAAACAACAAGCTCAATGAGTAATACAAACACTCACAACAAATCAAACAAATACTGTCAGTGCCGTGGAGGTACTTGATAATGAACACAACAAATTACAAACAATCCTATCAGCAGCCGTGGAGGCCACTGATAATGAACACTACTAATGATCCTATCAGCAGCCGTGGAGGCAACTGATAAACAATACTCTCATGTTATCCTGCTGGGTCCACGGCGTACTAACGCCCAGAGCCTGGTTCCTTATATCCTGTCAAATCAAAGACTTCGTGCCTGTCACGGAGCAATGGTCCTAAACTCCTTACCCTTTAATCCTGTCAAATCAAAGACTTTGTGTCTATCACAGAGCGGTGTTCCTGATCCTATCCTTTTATCCTGTCAAATCCAAGACTTTGTGTCTATCACAGAGCATTACCTTCCCGTGAGAATGAACAAATAAAAACATGCTACTTACACTACACTTGCCAAATACAAATGACAGAATATCTAAAGCAATCAATAATTTTATTTAAGACGATTCTAGTAGACAGTAGGTTACAAGGTTCTAAAGTTGACTAAAAACCTAAATCATACCAAGCTTTACAATATTATGAATATGTTGAATAGCTCAAGCGACAATGTTATTTTTAACAAATAGCATTTAGCATCAAAATAAAAACTCGAATACAAGTTGCAAAACTGCTTGCAAACTAACTGATACTAAACACAACAATTCAACGAATATTGTTGGACAATTGAAGCAACAATATTCTATTCAGCTAATAGCTGATTAAACAATATCAATGACCTTAATACAATTAATGTTATTTGATAATTCAGGCTACAACATTTTATTCAGCTAACAGCTCATACCAGCTTCAATCTAAGCACTACTAAAAATTTAAACAAAAATTTCAAGCAGATTAACTCTGTGACTGTGTGTATGTGTCTAGGTGAGACATAAACACATTTAATTTTGAATACAAGGAAAACTGAGTAGATATCAGATCTATTACAAGCTTTCTATGTTGACTGAAACTTTCTGTTACCAAATCCTACAATTCAATGAACATTGTAGGATAATAATAAAAGTAACAATAATCTGCCGCCAAAATTTATTTCCACTATTTCAGATAACAACCACGAAACTCCACATAGTGACGACATCGGCAGATGCAGAGCGCGCACCGCCGATCAGAATGGCCGTGTCGCCGCAAGGACACCTATAAGCTAAGCTTATTACATAATGTTATTGATTGTAACTAGTTGAATTATAATTTCTTATTCCATAAACGATAATACTGCCATCTGTGAGATACTCTGGCAACTATTATAACACCTGTGAGTGCCATTGACTAATTTCGTTGGAGTATCAAGCTCAACAGCGCCATCTGTTGGCTTGTTTTAATCAGTATCACTTGAAAAACAATTATCAAACTAAACTCGATGTTCTAGCTAAAACTATCGTTATAATTAACATAAGAATATTTGTTTAACAACTTTAGGGTTTCATTCATATTAGCAATTAATAGTTAATCACTTGACATTATGATTCGGCGTCACCTGTCAGGGAAAATGGCGCCGAATGTGATTTTACCGTCAATACCTGAATGTTTAAATTTAGTA
Source organism: Xestia xanthographa (assembly GCA_905147715.2). Classification (NCBI taxonomy): domain Eukaryota; kingdom Metazoa; phylum Arthropoda; class Insecta; order Lepidoptera; family Noctuidae; genus Xestia; species Xestia xanthographa. The sequence continues at coordinate 397,077 of LR990644.1, read as the reverse complement.
CGAGAACTAAGTAAGTCTCAATAATAGATCCCAACTTTAAAATAATAAGACTATTTTACACAGTGATTTACTAGTAAAAAGCTTTTGTTTAACATAACTGTTTATATCACCGGAAATGTTCCATGATAGCACAGATTAAAGACTAAAAAGTAATGAGACAACTAGTTTATTATTAATGATTGAAAACGTGTTCAAATTGGTGAATTATGTCATTATTTAATAGTAACACAATTATTGTAAAGTGTTTCATTATTATTTGTGAGGCTGATTGAATTTACTATTGTAATAAGTTGCTGAACCGATATTGTGGTACTTCCGCCCACTCAGAACAGACAGGGAGCAACGATCCGTCACGTTAGCTTACGATTAGCAAAAACAATTGAAATACTAAGTAATTACAAGTGTTTAATGAAGTGAACGATCTATAATACGATTTAAAATAGTGTGAAGAGTTCCTTCATCCATTCTTCTCCTCAACCATAATAATTTGCGAATGGACGACTCAACTCTAGAAAGTTAATCAGTTTCTGTACCTAAATGGTTTCATAGAAATAAACGTTTGGAATTTGAGTCAAGTGCTGTGTGTGATTTCAAATACCCACCTACCTATCTACCAACAATGAAGAATTGTAGGTGTCGCACGGCGATGTGATGGCTAGAGAAGTAGAGACTGCAAGACAAAGACGGGTTGGCGGCGGATGGCGCCAATATATGGGCAGAGTGTTCCTCTAAGCTTTCCCTGCCGTGATATATACATTATTTTAAAAAATTGTTCAAGCAGTCGACAAGATGAAGAACCTGTCTCTTATAATAAAAATAAATAAGGTTCAAATTCTTCTTGCCTTTCCCACAAGTAGTGATCAAAAATGTTCAAAATGTCATAATTTTGTGCACGGGCCCTTAATAAGACACGCATGCCACGTCCGATCGGTAATACGCGCGGCGCGTCACTTGCTCACTTTATATATGTTTACAAACTAAACTTAACTTAGGATATTGCTATCTTTTTCTCTCTATTAAAACGAGAAAGAGTCGGACGTTATTTAGAGCTGCCAAATTTAATTGGAACTAATATTTCCACACAAATGATGGGTGCACGTAAAAACATGTCGACTAAAAACACTGTGAAGCGCAAGGCATAAACTATTTTGACATCTCTAACTTAGTTCATAGCTATAGCCGTCCTTTTCTCACACTGGCTTTTAGTAAAAGATAACAATAGCATAGATTAAGTTTAGTTTATGCACTGTTGTGCACAAACTAAACGAATCGACAACAATGAATATTAAAACACTAATTTATTAAGTACTTGTTAATTACTTGCCCATCGATTGACGTTCTAGCATTGAATAAATTGACTCGTAGACTCACGTAGTCAACATGTTTTCGTATTTCAAAAGATATTTAAAATCAAACAAAGACGCTGTTATAATCGGGAACATACCAACTACCTCATCTAGTGAAATATTACGCAATAACGTGATTGAAAAAGATTTACAATCAGTAATAAGACCGTTGAATCTCATGTACAGACTTTTCATCTGCGCGAAGTATTCTATTCGTGATAACATTATAACTTCTAATACTTACTTTTATAATTTCATTCGAGTATTTTGCATGTTAACATATCAGAGTGTCCTTGTGTATAATTGGATCGGTTTAATCATCGATGTTATTGATAATAATTGAGGGGTTCACAGTTTCTTTTTTTATTTTGAATGTCAGCATAGACTTTCATGTCTTCTTAATCGGGGACGTCACTAACTTCGTCTTAAACATCATGCATAGTTACAACAATATCTTATTGGTCTTGAAAATTCAACATCTTCTACGAGTCTTACAAATAAATAGCAATGAACTCCGAGGATTTCGTATCTGCAACTGGATTTGGGTGTTTATTTTAAATATTTTTTACATCGGATTTACAATGTTTTGCTGTTTAGTTTTTGACTTGGAATTTTTGGACATGACCTCACTTTACTTCTTAATAATTTTCGATATAAGTATTATATATTCTTTCCCTTTTTTTAAACTAATTGAGAAATGTCTTCGCGTTTGGATTGAGAAAGTAAACTACTCACGAGACACCGTAGAGTCAGAGAGAGCAGCATATTGGAACAACATGTTTGATGTGTACCGGAATATAATGGAAACCTACATGCTTATAGAGATGACATTGCGATACTTGGCACGTCTATTATTTTATTAAAATAAAGAAGATTGTGGAAATCGAATTTATATTTAAAAGCAAATGTATTTTAATTATTTTATTTTATTTCCAGATTATATTTTATGTCATATCTTTGACTTTTTTCTGTTTGAAGAATCTAGCAGTGGTATTAGTTTTGTGAAGGGGTTATATTGCAAAAGGTGATATGAACGTAAGTAATAGGATTACTATACTTCTTATCAAAAATCTAAAGCCAGGTCCAGACGTGTGTAACGCGTAATGTAAGATTACTTGTAAGTGGTCGGCATACGAACTCAACGCGAATCGTGCAAGCGAATCTTTTTCAAGGGCTGTTTCGACTCAGTTGCTACGAAAATGCCGAATAGGAAGGTCTTGATAGCTGGTGCTGCTTTTATTTGTATGTATTTATTAACTGAAGACCGGAAGAAACGTTTGGCGCATCGATGGTGGAAACTGAGTTGTATAAGAGAAGATCTTCTACATTTTTTTCCAATGAAAGAGCAGTATCACTCCAAGCATCGTTTTCCGGATTTTTTAAATAGTAATCCGTGTTTTTTGGTTATTTTTTCTGGTTTTTTCAGGTTTTTCTTGATACAAACTGATTAGTTCAAGCGATTGTTCGTCACTCCACATAATGAACGTACACACGAAACAACCGGCACGAACGCCGTCCAAACGAGCACTGCGAGCGCCTTCATGTTCGCGCTAAAAACCGACAGCCGAAGGATCTTGGCGAGCGCCGGCGCAAGCGATACATGTAATGCTTGTAGTGCCGTCCATACACAGAGTTCGCGTTACATTTCATGATACATTACATTACGCGTTACACACGTCTGGTCCCGACTTAAGAAAACCTATTGAACTATCATCATCACCGGCGACTTTGTTCCAACTCACTAATATGTATGGCTGCCTGCTGTTAAAATCACGATGCCTTGACTGTGTGAGTCTCATCCAAGTTTTTCCCGGCGGTGCCATGTTGGCCATTCACTACCTAGTTTTTTCTAGTATGTTGAATAATGTAATAATGGATCTGCTTCACCTGGCAATGCTTCATCATGTGTTCAACTTAACTCTATTTTAGAACTAATCTCGTCATCCAAGCCGCAGGGGTAATAGTAGCTTAGCTTTTTGGTTTAGATCCGTAATCTAAACGTAATAAAAGATATTTCTGTTCCATTGCAGGTTATATTTGTTCTACTTGCAACTCAAATTTACAGTATGAAGAATATCATCATAATTATATATTTAAGCGTGGACTGTGAGAGATTCTATGCAGCAATGAGAGATGTTCAGAGTACCTGTGTTCTGCTCATGAAGTCAAGACAATGTTCTGGTTAGTAGTTTATCTGATCTTTTAATATTATGATGTGCTTTAGGGATATTAAAAAGGCCACTTTAAACAGTTTTTCTACCAGCGATTAATTTCCTTAATTTTCTCATATTCTCTATTATAAATATGGCAATGAAGGGACAAAAACCTGGTTGATCCACAAGTTATAAAGTAACACTAGTAGTAGTATTCTAACTTGAACTTGTTTCTAGCAAGTCTGTCGGTAACAACCGGTTAATGTAATCTCGCGTTGAACAACGTTCTTTTAATTTGTTTTAGATATGGACCGTATGGTTTGCAAGAACATCCAACGTATGCAGAAGGCATCATTCAAAAAGATAAGTCTGTGCGGCTTGTTCATCATAGACGCTGAGCTACCTCTGAAGCTATCGAGCTTCATTACTACTTACACTATTGTGCTATTACAATTTTTGTTTTTGTAATAAATATCGTTTTTACTTTCCCCTAAGTCAATACTTGGCTTAGATTGTTAGAGGTATTTGACGACATCACAAATTTTTATGTTTTACTCAATGATATTTAATTAAATTGTTTAATTAATTTGTTAGAATATCATTGGTTTTACTGCAATTTGTTATTTTGAATAGCCAGGAGCAGCGGTGGCCCAGTAGTGGCGGCCTCGACTTACGAAGAGTAAGTCGTGGGTTCGAACCCAGCTAGGCACATTACTTCGTATAATTTATCTCATAACCGCTGCTCTTAAAACGGTGAAGGAAAACATCGTGAGGAAACCGGCATGTCCTAGAACCAAAAAATTCGAAGACATGTGACATCTACCAATCCGCACTGGGCCCGCGTGGTGGATTAATAGGCCATTCCCTCTCATAGAGAGGAGGCCTGTGTCCCAGCAGTGGGAACATTAATAGGCTGATGATGATGATGATGAATAGCCAGAAGCCGATGAAATAGAACATTATTTGGTCATTTTGTTTACACGCTTCTATTTTCACAAAAGTAAAACAGAACATAAAGTTGACATCACTGCTTATTATAAAACAAAGTTCTCTGCCACGTCTGTTTGTCTGACTGTTCGCGATAAACTCAAAAACTACTGAACGGATTTTCATGCGGTTTCGAGAAAGGTTTAAATATATGATTTGTCAAGGTTTTGTGTAAATTGGTTGAAATATGACGTTTAATTGTTGAAAGTGTCGGAAAAAGACAAGTTGCTTGTGAGCTTTCATCGAAAACGCTGCCTGGACAGACAAAACATGTATGTTTTATTTTATTAGTGTACTAGCTTCTGCCCGCGACTTCGTACGCGGATCCTGTTGCTTATGCCAGCGACAACGGGGTCGCCAAAATCGAAGACCTGAAACCTTTGATGTCGAATTTTAAGAGCCCGGGGACGGGAATACAACGGGATGCGCGAGACGATTCGAGACGTTCCAGATCTTTCATTTTTGTAAGTCAACAGGAAATGCCCATCAGACTAAACATTTTTATAAGTCAACAGGATATGCCCATCAGACCAAACAACACTTGCTGAGACGTCATTCCTATGTGTTGTGGTGTAGCTGGGCTCTTGGAGTTCCACAACAGGTGTTCCAGATCTTCGATTTTTATAAGTCAACAGAGAGTGCTCATCAGATTGAACAACTTTTGCTAAAACGTCATTCCTATATATATGTTAGTGTAGCTGGGCTCTTGGAGTTCCACATCAGGTGTTCCAGATCTTCAACAGAAAATGCTCATCACGTGGAACAATTTTTGCTATGGTACCATTTTTGTATCTCTTATAGTTCAGCTGGTCTGTTGCGGTTCTGCATCAGGTGTTTGTTTCCAAGATAAAAGTCAACAGGAAATGCCTATCAGACCAAACAACACTTGCTAAGACGTCATTCCTATGTGTTATGGTGTAGCTGGGCTCTCGGGGTTCCACGACAGGTGTTTCAGATCTTCGATTTTTATAAATCAACAAAGAGTGCTCATCAGGTTGAACAACTTTTGCTAAAACGTCATTCCTATATATATGTTAGTGTAGCTGGGCTCTTGGAGTTTCACATCAGGTGTTCCAGATCTTCAAATTTATTCTCTCAGCAGAAAATGCCCATCAACTGGAACAATTTTTGCTATGATACCATTTTTGTATCTCTTATAGTTTAGCTCGGTTCTGCATCAGGTGTTCAAGTTTCCAAGATAAATTATAGCCTATATCTTGCCCAGACTCAATACCTATACAACAAACAAAAAGTCATTCAAATCCGTCCAGCAGTTCCGAAGATTAGCGTGTACAAACAAACAGACAAACAGACAAACAGACAAACAGACAAACAGACAGACTTTTTTTTTTGGATTCGTTCTCTATTACTGTTTCTAAACCCCCCTCAATTATTTATTTTTTAATATATTCAATGTACAGACACAGTTTTTTTACTGTTTTATTATATGTATATAGATTAATGTTCTACTACCCGTGCGAAGTCGCGGGGGTCCCTAGTTGGTCTGATAGATAGAGCTGGCTGCTCAAAAATCAATGTTACTAACAAAAAGGTTTAACACAATTAATATAAAAATAACGATTCTTCACTGATGGAGAGTAGAGAGGGAAAGTTGGAGTGACCATTGAAGACTATATACCACACAACAAACAAGTTAAGATTATAACAAATGAATTGGATCCCAGAGAGAGATTCCTACCTATTTTGGCTTCTAGTGGGGATAAGAATATACAAAGAATAGTTTTTGTGGGCAAAAGTTGTTTGGAAACAAAATAAATGGGGATGTGAATGACAACAAACAAGAAAGTTACAATGAACGTTACGTAGTAATAGAAGAATTTAATGGATTACCTATCGATTGATTTAGAATATTACTTTAATTGACACTAAACTGTCAAGCAGGAAACATGTTCTCGTATTTCAAAAGCTATTTTAAATCAAACAAATACGCTGTTATCATCGGAAACATGCCAACTGTTTCATCTAGTGAAATATTGCGCAATAACGTGATTGAAAAAGATCTACAATCAGTACTAAGACCGTTAAATCTGATGCAAAACCTGTTCTTCTGCGGGAAGTATTCTATTCGTGACAACATAATCTCGTCCAATACGTACATTTACAATTTTCTACGGGTATTTATCATGCTAACATATCGCTGTGTCCTTTTAAACGAATGGGTGAATTATATGGTAAATGATTGTCATAATGCTTGGGGGGATTACAGTACATTCTACTCCTCGATGCTTGTCCTTGAATTTTTGTTCCTATTTATTGGAGATTTAATAATCACGGTCTCAAACATCATGCACAGCTCCTACAACATCTTGTTGGTCTCGAAAATCCAACACATGCTCAGAGTCCTGCAGATAAGTAGCGGCGAACTGAAAAGTTTCGTTATCTGCAACTGGGTTTGGGTTTTTGTTTTAAATATTTTTTATATAGGATTCATTATTAGTGAATCATTGGTTTTTAACTTGGATACTATCGACGTAATGGCTTTTTATGCATGGATTGCTTTCGAAGTGTTAGTTGTACACGTTTTGCTGTCTTTGAAAATTATTAAGAAGATCCTTTGTACTTGGATTGAAAGAGTAGAAAACTCACAAAACGCTGAATATTCAGGAAGCAAAGATTATTGGAACACAATATTTGATGTTTACTTGAATATAATAGAGACCTACAGGATTATCGAGAAGACTTGTCGATACCTGGTACGTTTATTAATAATACATAAAGGGTGTAAAAAACCTCTTAACGAAGCCGAAAAGCACTTGTTTTCCCCGTCATTGCGATATTTTTTTTGTTCTACACCATACCTAGGAACCTTCTAGGTAGGTACGGATATATTGGGGGTCAAAATTCCAACTTTTTGATAAGTTTTTTTTTTTAAATAAACGTTTTTATTGTAAGATTTTTAGTTTAAACACCTCCACGACCTCCGTGCTATTCAATCCATCCATCAGCACAATGTTTTGAGTGCGTTTCATTGATTTCTACCACAAAACATGATTTTTTACCCCAAAAAAAATATCGCTTCCCAGCAATAATTTTAGCGTAAAGTTACTTAGTTTGACGTACAGAATGCTTGGTTGACCGCTTCGTGATGAGGTTGCTTACACCCTATATAAAAAAAAAACAATTAAGAATACAGAAATCAAATACATATCTAACTATATTATAATGAGTTACTTCGGTATCCAGATTGTATTTTACGTAATATTAACAGTTTACTTCAATTTCAAGAACCTCGCAATGGTGGTAACTATATTAAGGCTTTCAATTGCAAAAGGTGGAATGAAAGTAAGTGGTCGGATTACTAATTTATTTGTTATACACTCATGTACCTACATGACAAGAAGTGTGCATGATAGGTACACGACAGGCGGACTTAATGCCACAAAGCATTATCCGCCAGTCAACCATTGGGTTCAATAGTACACCATGGAAACATACTATTCACAAGTATACCAACCAGGACTATCGAACTGTTATAATCATCATCATTAACGACCTCATATTCCGTTCAGGCTCCGCTGTACTGTATAGGCCCTATTACATTACACGATTTATCGGGCCGTGTCGATCGTGTGCCCTGCCCCGATCAAGCAGGGCGCTGCTTATTATTTAGGGACCCTGACTCCCTGTTTCTTCTTACACTTCCCTGTCCCTGCGGGCAGGGCCCAATAAATCGTGTAATGTAATAAGGCCTTTAGACATATTGAGTCTTATCCAGTAGCCTAATTGGGGAACGCAAAGTGAAGATACATTATTTTGTCAAACAACTAAATACTTAATTGACCGCCTCGTTGGTCTAGCTAGTGGATCGTAAGTATAAGGACCTGGATTAGATTCTATTAGGATTTTTCAGTCACAGCCACGGAGTCTGGAACTGTGCCCGGTAGATGGCAATAGGCTCGCCCCCATAACATGATGGGAATTAAAAATAACCGGCGAAATGTGGGTTTACTACCAGGCACATCTTTGCCTAGCTCTTCGGGGATTACAAGCATGTTACGATAATAGTACATTACCTATGATATAAGTGCGGTAAGTTGAAAATTACAGGAGGAGCTCGTGGCTAAATAATAACAGCCGCTCGGGTCAATCTTTAGGTTAAGCCGTGCTTGCCTAGGTTGGTCTGTGGATGGGTGACCATCCATTACATACCGAGTTTCCTCCGTGCCTCGGAAAGCACGTTAAGCAGTTGGTTCCGGCTGTCATTTGTGATCTTTGACAGTCGTTACAGGTAGTCAGTGGCCCAAAAAGTCTGACAACCAGTCTTCCCAAGGGGTATCGTATTACCCAGTACTATCTGGGTTGTGGAGGTCAGATAGGCAGTCGCTCCATGTAAAATACTGGTATTCAGCTGCATCCGGTTAGACTGGAAGCCAACCCCAACACAGTTGGGAAAAGGCTAGGCAGATGATGAAGTTGAAAATTACAGCCGAGGCGATGTTGTTAGCCCGAGCTGTAGGCGAGGGCTACAAGAAAGCAGAGACTGTAATTATCAAAGCGCACGTATGTCATACGACATTTTATAACATATTTGCGAGGAAATAAATAAAACTCGGACTTTTTTAAACGAATAAATCTTTTAATTGTTTAACAACAACAACAACAACAGCCCATAATGTCCACTGCTGGACATAAGCCTCTCCCATGATGGGAGGAATTTGCCGTAATCTCCACGCTTGGAGATCGCAGTGAAAGACTAACAGAAAACGCTGCTGCCCATTCTCTGCTCTACGGAGGCGCAAGGTGTTCTGCCTCAGACATTAGTCGCCTTATACGACACCCGTGAGTGTAATGGGTTGGTTCCATTCTACTCTGCCGGATACCACACGGCTTACTTGTTCAGAAATTAGCAATGCGCGCGCATCAGTGCTTTTTTTTTAAGGCAAAGACACAAAAAACAGCCAGCATTACTAATAAAGTAAATTAATATTTTTGTGGTTTTGTTACAGATAAATAAATGGTTGTAATTTATTGACAAAATTAATTAAATTAAATGATTATTTATTATATTTCATCTACCAAAGTTAATTTTATTCATAAAATGTTGACCACTTTCCTGACATGAAAACTCTTTGCTAAGATTTAAAAATGTATCGTTCGTTTTAGACGGAGCATCTTGATAAAACGTGCATTTTACATTATATTACTGCACAAGTACGTAATGAGATACAATACGATATTGAAATGGGTGAAATAAGAGACCCTTTACGAGCAAATGTATTATAAAACATTTTTTTCTGTTACCATTGCAGCATATCATTCTGCTAATTACATTTCAAATAAATACCATCAAGAATATCTACCTGCTTGTTTGTTTGAGCGTGGACTGCGAGGGATTCTACGCAGCCATGAGAGATGTTCAGAGTACCTGTGTAATGCTCAAGTCAAGACATTGTTATGGTTGGTATTAAATCTGAGCACTGACATATTGTCACAAATATTATTTTTGATCCATTGCGTGTATGTGTTACAGTTAAAACCCGTTTTTAGTTAAAGCGCGTTTTCCTTGGTTAAATCTAGTTTTTATCTGCCTTTGTTAGAACTTGTATTAACTGCTGTTCAAAAATGAATATCAGTACAAACTAGTTTTAACTAGGGAAAACGCGTTTTGTCGAAATGATTCAGTTAAAACTGTTCTGTTTCATTTTATGTATGTTTCATAAGAAGCTGTTTTCGACTTTTCTTTATTTGATTATTTTAATTACTTGAAATTAATGTTAAAGCCTTGTCGCACTCAAAACCAGTATTAGAGAAACTTGTTGGGGATTGAAAGTATGGATATTGTTTATTAAAATATTTATTAAAGCCCCTAAAAACGGGTTTTAACTGTAATATATGTAATACGCCAAGAAAAAATGGATGGACTGTGTGTAGGATCGTATGGAAAGAAAAGAGGTGTCTGGTGAGATGACGAGTAAAAGAAAAGTATGGAAGAAGACAAATTTGAATAAGGGCGGGAGAATGATGACGCGTGTGAGCACTACAAACGGGGCGGAATGAGCACTACAAGATAACGGTTACCACGTATTCAGATCATAGAAGTTTTTCATAGGTTCATCATCATCATCATCCACAGCTCCACTGAAAACCAGCGCTGTGCTGTGGACCCCCATAGCACAGCCTCATACTGAGTGATATAACCTGTTTGTCGCACTCACGACGTGCTTGCTGTCAACTTTTTCTTGTTTCTGTTCCGTTATTATATATTTTAAACATCTTTTATGCTTTGTATGTTTTGCACGTCATGTGCCTGCGGCAAATAAATATATTTTCTTTCTTCTTTCACTTCATCCACTGCTAGGTATTGGCCTCTCTTTGTTTGTGCCAAGCTCCACACTCTTGTGACATCATCCAGGATATTCCCGCAATGGCAACAATATCGTCTGCCCATCTCGCCGCCATTTCATAGGTTATTAAAAAAAACATCTGTTTCTTACAAAATTCCTGCTAACACACGGTTCAAATATATGGAAAAATTGTTTCTTAATTATCTATGAAAATTTACCCCGTATATTCCTTTTAGTTATAAATACCGATGAAGGGACAATAATTAGTCGATACACATCACCATTGTCATATCAACTGGAAAATGTCCACCCACAGCCTCCGCCAAGCGTCGCCACGTGGAACAGTCCTGTGCTTCTAACATTCACTTCTCTCGGCTACCAGTTCACTGGTAGATGCCTGTTTGTTATAAGTAGCCTTTACAATTTTTTCTTCTCTTTTTACCAAAGTGGCGTTTTAGTTATGTATCCAATCTTTTCTTGTCCTACAAGAATTACTTGATACCGTGAGGTCCGCTTGTAAACGATTTTGAAGCTCCATTCATAAGAACCATACCCAGGAGTCCTCAGAGAAGTAAAAGCTACGCGAATCTCAGCGTGGGAGCATTGTACAAAATCAAAGCATTTATTTCAAGTAGGCCAGTTAAAGGCACTTTTGAACTGTCGAAACAACAATGGGACGAAGGGACTGTAGCTAAATTTCATTGTTGTAACAATGAAATTTAGCTATAGCTCAACATAAAAGAGTAGAAATTAAATATTTGGGAACTAAAATTTTTCATTTTCTGGCAACATCTAAAATTAGTACTTGAGCTGTCAATTCTTCTCGATCGGTTTCTTTTTTCATTAGAATTTTGGTTTTTGTGTGTTATTTCTGAGTGTGGACAGGAAAACAGCGACATATCATGAATAAGGTAATTCGTGGAGGTGCCCGTGAAATAATGTTTAAGTTTTCATGCGGTGTTTGACCGAATTACAAGCTGGGAAGCTGCTATCCTACTTCGAAGATATTTGCCATCGTACAACAGATTTCACTGGTAAGTAACTATTGAAAGTTGCAGTAAACGTTAATTACAAACGATTATTACATTCAGGGAGCAAAATTTTCGATCTAAATAGTATTTACAAATTAGTTGTCTACCATTTTTGAGGTTATGCTAAGATAAACAAATACCCTTGTAGTTATAGCGCGACTTAACAACATTGATAGTAAAGCAACAACAATTAATGTAATTAATTGCGTATTACCAAATACGTTTTTTGCTATACCATATTTGTTGAAGCAACCGACTAATGGAAAGAAACAATTTTAAAATATTTTCACGTTATGAACATATTTGCGCGGGACTTTTTTCGTCGGACTGACAGCAGTTATATTATTTATGAAGATAGAGCACTAATTTAAAGTTGTATCTTTATGCTTATGTTAATAACATGCTTTGTTTGTTTTAGGTGTTTCTGTATGCACAGTGCGCAGAATTGTGCAAAACGGCGGGAAATTCTCGACTTCAGCTATACACAGAAAGGGTCGCCCCTCATAATATATATTTGAGTGAACTTGTAGTTTTATTACTATTACGAACCAAATCTATTTATTATCTATGAGGAACTTATTGAAAGCAATGAATTAATAAACATACTTATTTGAAATAATTATTTTCTCATTATTTAAAGCTATTAGACCAATAATACTATTCAAGTATCAAGATCAGCTAGGTCGTACTAACTGGGTTGCCACCTGAGCGATCGCAGCGCCCTCATTTAATTTCTACTCTTTTGTGTTGCATTATACAGTCCCTGTTACGAGGTATAAAACTGTAAAAGTACTGTAGTTGATCATTCCAAAGCGTAGATTTCTATGGAGAAGAACAGTAGAAAACGGTTACTGTTTCGAAAGAATAAAAACCTCGATTTTATAAACGGTGTTTTAATTTGTTTTAGACAGGAGAGTTTGCAAGAACATCCAACGTGTACAGCAGATATTTTTCAAGAAGATGAGTGCGTGTGGCCTGTTCATCATAGATGCCGAACTACCTCTACAGCTGTCAAGCTTCATAACTACTTATACGATTGTGTTATTACAGTTTGTGTTTTTGTAAACATATTACCGACTATGACGACTAATAGACCTGATATGAAAATGATGATCTGTTTTTTTTCATTGCCTTGTTATTATTACATTTAATAGTGACCAGAACAATTATCTTTATCATCAATTCAGCCAAAAGACGTGTAGACGTGGAGGCCTATGTCCAGCTGTGGTGCTGGACATAGGCCTCCTCCAAGTGTCGCCACATTGACCGGTCCCGTGCGACTCGCATCCAACGGATTCCCGCAACCTTCACCAGGTCATCGGTCCACTTAGTGGGAGGTCTTCTAACGCAACGTCTTCCGGTTCGCGGTCACCACTCCAGGACTATTCGGCCCCATCGGCCATCCGTTCTGCAAGCAATGTGCCCTGCCCACTGCCACTTAAGTTTGGCAATTCTTCAGGCTACGCCGGTCTTATCTAGAACAATATACGTTGTTTTTTTCTTTCTTTTTCGTGTAGTTAGTACCTAACCTGGTGTCAGAGTTTTTATGCCACCCGTGGGCCTCTGGCTTTGCTTTAAATGCCGATGCCGTCGAAAAATATCTCTCAGGCATACTGATTTTCTCGTTATGTTTTCCTTCACCGAAGCAAATGATAATAATACAATACGCACATGATTCCAAGAAATCACAGGTGCGTGTCTTGGGATCGAACTGGAGACCTATGACTCGCACGTTTGTTCAATTCATTCGATTGTTATACTTAATAACTTATTGTAGACCCACTGATGAAATTAGAAAACGATAATTTTAGTGTCCTACAATTATGTCTTTGAATGGCAACAGCTACCAACAAATAATATTTTATAAATGACCGGACTGAAAGATAAGAAACAAATTTAGAAAACGTTATTTTCTTATAGAGTATTCATTCATATTGAGTAATATTAATACTGTATTACTTGCCTACTTGTAGATCTTTGACAATTGTTATACACAGTCAGTGGCCTGGAACCAGTCTCAGGTCTCTTGACAACCAGTCTTACCAAGGAGTACCTATCGTATTATACAGTGTTAACTAGGTTGTGGAGGTCAGATAGGCAGTCGCTCTATGTAAAATACTAGTATTCAGCTACATCCGGTTAGACTGAAAGCTGACCCCAATATAGTTGGGAAAAGGCTAGGCAGATGATGAGTTGCCTACTGATTGACCGCAGTGTTCAGATCAATTGACATTCAACTACTCGTTCAACAAACATGTTCTCGTATTTAAAAAACTGGATGAAAGCAAACACGAACGTTGTTTTAATTGAGAATGTATCCACACCATCGTCGGAAGAAATAATTATCGACAATGTGATTGGAGAAGATTTAAGATCAGTACTAAGACCATTGAATCTGATGCAAAGTATTTTCTTGCGATCGAAGTATTCTATTCATGACAACATTATAACTGCGAATACGAGACTTTACAACTTTATCCAATTGGCTTGCATGCTCTTGTACCGCTGTACCTGTTTTGGTGAACTGATCGTATACTTTATCCAGAATAGACATAATTGGGGGGTTCGCCGCTTACTATTTTCTCTGAGCATGACTACTGACATCATCTTCTACTTGATCGGGGATTTAATAAACACCGTCTCCAACATCGTGCACAGCTACTACAACATCTTGTTGGTCTCGAAAATCCAATACGTGCTCAGAGTCTTACAAATAAATAGCAAAGAACTCAGAGGAATCGTGGTCTGGGACTGGACTATAGTTGGCATCCTAAATATTTTTTGTATTAGTTTCACCGTATGCGTCGGTTTTGTTTTTGTAATGAGGATTCTTGATTATTCGTCGCTTTACTCTAGCCTCGTTTTCGATACTAACGTTGTATATGTTTTAATAATATTGAAATTATTAGAGAAAATGCTTCGTGTGTGGATCGAAAAATTGAAGAATTCAAGAAACACTGTAGATACGGAAATGGAGGAGTACTGGAATCTAATCTATGATGCATACCTGAATATACAGGAGTCATACACAATTCTAGAGACGTTATTTCGACAAATGGTAAGCACATTTTTAATTAGTATTTGGAAAAGCTCGTTTTAAAATTTTCAGTGCTACCGTGCTTCAGCTGAAAGAGACATGTTAACATTTTGTTCTTGTTATCAGGTTACCTTTTATACGGCATTTGCAGTGTACCTTAATTTGAGGAATCTCGCTATGGTATTATATTTCAGCCGCCAAACTAACGTCGTAAGTACCTAGTTGTAAGTAGTCGAAATTCTAACAACTCATGGGACTAACACCCGAAACACCCGTCTATTTCAGGTTTGTCAGTGGGTGTGCTAAATGATTTCTATGGGTTGATTCCTATCTGTCCCTGTTGTAAATGTAAACTATTCTATAGCTATTAAACCTCTCTGATAAGCTGAAGAAGAAAATACTAATTAAAAAAATGTATGTATTTATTCTATCTTTGGTTGTGTCAACTCTCAAATAAATTTTCACACCTTTAAGTCGTATTTTTCCTAGAAATTACAACACGTTATCATCACGAAAAGCGCTCATAGGAAATACAGTGAATCTTAATACAAATAGTGTGTAAAAGATTATTTTGTGTGGTTGAATATTTTTCAAAGATTTTTTTTTTGAGATGTCCAGTGGTGATTCTGTAGCGATCAGATGGTCATCATCATCAATACCCTCGCTCCTCCTATCTAATAGAGATGGGTACCCTTCGTGGAAGTTCAAAATGAGGAACTACTTAATTCATGAAGATTTGTGGTGCACAATAAATGGGTACGATGAAGGAGATGCCACCTCTGAACAGGTAAAATCTCGAAATGATAAGAGAGCAAAAATATGCTTAACAGTAGATGGCTCTGCAATAACGCATATTAGGAGTGCAAAGTCTGCTCTAGAAGCCTGGAAGGCATTGCAAGATGCTTATGAAGATAAAGGCATGGGCAGAAGGTTGGCTTTAGAGAGAAAGTTATATAGGCTCTCGCTGAATGAATTTCAAAATATTGAAATGTACATTAATGCTGTTTTGAGTACTGCACAAGATTTGGCTGACATCGGCAAGGTAATTGAAGATGCTTCGATTGCTGCGATTTTATTAGGAGGTCTTTCTTCGAAATACGAGCCTCTAATAATGGCATTGGAGAATAGCAATGTAGAAGTAAGTACCGAGCTAGTTAAAAGGAAGCTACTGAATGAAATGTCAAAGGTTGACTCCACAGAAAGTGTTGCAGCTTTTCAACTGAAAAATCGATCTGAAATTGATGTTCATAAAACAAAGAAGAAGAAACCTATTGTATGCTATGAATGTAACAAACCTGGACACAAACGGCCTGATTGCCCTCTACGCAATAAGGTAAAGAAAGGCGTTAGTTCATCAGACAAAGAGACTACTTTTAGTGCTCTTGGTTCTTCGTGTTTGGAGATAAATAAGTGGTTTATTGATTCTGGTGCATCAAAACACATGACTCCTAGACGAGATTGGTTCAAAGACATCAAACCATTAGAAGGTAGCACTGTTATTGTTGCCAATGGTGAGAAGATCGACTGTGGTGGTATTGGTGACATATCGATTAACACTGTGTGTAATGTGGTAAATAGCATCAAAGATGTAGCGTATGTACCTAAACTTACTAATAATCTGATTTCTGTCAAGAAAGTCGTAGACAAAGGTTTTGTAGTACTTTTTGATAAGAATGGTTGTAATTTTTATAAAGATAATGATTTTTCTTTTGAAGGTGAGGCGATTCTACATGGTTCGGCTAGTGGTGGACTGTACACTCTCGATTGTACAACTAATTCCCTCCAAAATGTGGCGTACGAGGAGCACTCTGACACGTTGAGCAGGTACCTGTTATGGCACAAACGGTTAGGTCACTTATGTCGCATTGGTATGAACCAATTAAAGAATTCTCACGTAGGTATAGATTATACTGAAATAGATAAATCGAGTTGCGTTGCCTGTGTTGAAGGCAAGCAGGCGAGAAAACCTTTCAAGACGACTGCATACAAGAAAGCTATCTCAAAGCTAGAGTTGATCCACTCAGATTTATGTGGACCAATGTCTGAGACATCATTCCAAGGTAATAAGTATGTTCTTATTTTCATAGATGATTTTTCGCGGATGATTTATCCTTACTTTATTGCTTCTAAAGCACAAGTTAAAGAGAAATTTTGTATTTTCCAAGTGTTATGTCTCACTCTAACTCTTGGGTGGTTTAATGAAACACAGTTATATTTCTATTAGAGCTTGTGCGACACGTCCGCTCGCCTCGACCGCTGTCAAGGTAATGCCGAGCAGGCGGGTCGCAGGAGCACATATTTATTTAATTATTTTACAGTACATCACATCTCTCCCTTTCAATAGATTTTTAAACTAATCACAATGACTACTCTGAATTTAATCTTGGTTAATAGTCACTATTTATGCTACACGTGCTTTTATATAATTCTAGTATTTGAATAATTTTAATCTGATAACCTATAATAATCTTAATACTATCAATAATTTATTACAATACAAATTTAATCATCCGTGTCTAGTTCTACATCACCATCGTCTTTTTTTCCGTTTTCCTTGTGAATTCTCCATTGTCCCTCTATTTTCTTGAGGTGAACTATGTTTCTTCTTATGTTTTGACCTATTTCATATTTTTTTTAATATTTATATCACCTTTTTTAGCTCCCATTACTGTGTGTGTGCTAGGGTTGAAATCAAGTGTCAATTTA
Organism: Xestia xanthographa; assembly: GCA_905147715.2. Taxonomy (NCBI): domain Eukaryota; kingdom Metazoa; phylum Arthropoda; class Insecta; order Lepidoptera; family Noctuidae; genus Xestia; species Xestia xanthographa. The sequence continues at coordinate 379,512 of LR990644.1, read as the reverse complement.
TTTTCTTTTTTCATGTTTTTAACTTATACCTTTTCTCCTATATTAATTTCGTTGTCTACAGCTTTCCATTTTCTGTCTTCAATCAACTTTCCCTTTTTTTTTCTGATTTTATCTCTATCATAAAATATACTTCTAGGTCCATACGTCGGTTTTCGACATCTACAGCGGGAGGAATTTTGTCTCTGAATTGTTAATTAAAAAATAATTCTGAGGGTGTCTTTCCAGTTGTACTATAGGGAATGCTATTGTACATCATGATATAGCGAAGGAGGTCATCCTTCCAATCAGACTTTTGGCATTGGCTAATTTATAAGCGCTTAAGGATGTCGCGGTTTTGTCTTTCGGACTATCCGTTTTGTTGTGGCCAATACGGTATAGGATTGCAAAGCCTGATGCCAAATTCTGAACAAAAGGATTTTAACTCCTCGCTAATAAATTGACGTCCATTATCCGATATTATACTGACTGGAATATCTAGCCTAGAAAATATTTCTTTTAAAACATTAATTGCTGATAGGTGGGACTCTCCGATCCTGGGGTGGTGGATACGACTGCATACAGTCAAGTAGACATTCCCCAGGATCGGCGTGCCTCACCCAGCTTAGAGTAAATTTTACTAACATAGTTTATAAGTTTTCATTGTTACTAACAAATATATATATACTTAAGTTAAATTGATCATTATTATTAAGATACTAACAATACTAACTTAGTACCTAAGCATCATTGTTACTAATACTAAAATACTAACAAAACTATGGACTTCAGTCTGAAATAAAGTTTTATTTATTTATTTATTAATGGTTTCAGTAGATGTTATAGATTTCATAAGCTTAATTTCTTTGTAGCGGCTATAATAATCAATGACTACTAATAAGTTGTGTCCACTTGGCAGTGGGCCTAAAAAGTATATAGCTATATCAGTCCATGGTTGCATAGGTAATTTGCGTCTCTTCATTGGCACAGGGAGGCTTGGTCCTGATACTAGAGTGCAACTTCTACAACTTTTAACCATGTTTTCTTCGTCTTTATCTATTTTAGGCTACCAAACTTTAGTACGCAATCTACTTGTCATAGCAACGATACCTGGATGCCCTTCGTGTGCCGAAGCAAGCACTTGCTTACGTAACTCCGTGGGAATGATTATTTTGTTTCCACGGAGTAAAATATCGTTGTGCATTCAAAGTTTATGCTCAAAGAGTTTATAGCTGTTGACTTTGGGGTCCCAGTTATTTCCAGAGAAAGCTAATTTGACTAATTAAATGTCTTCATCACTTTTACATTTATTAATGATATCCTCTATAGGTACCGCCATTGGTAATTGTGATTTGGGCATAATCGGGTCAGGGAATCAGCTATATTGTTTTTCCAAGATAGTAAACACTTTGTAATTGTAAGCCTTAACCGTAACATCTAGCGTTCTATTCGTGCACAAGGTTTTGATCGCAGCCCTAATATTACCTCGAGAGGTTTATGATCAGTGATTGGCTCAAATTCTTTTAACCCATATAAATACATATTAAAATGTTCGATAGCCCAAACCAAGGCAAGTACCTCCTCTTCGGTCTGGCAATATCGTTTTTCAACCTCAGATAAACTTTTATGACCAAAAGCAATAATCCTAGGTCCTTGTACATCAATCTGAACGAAGCCTGCTCCTAACCCTACTGGGCTAGCATCTGCCATGACTTGTGTCTTATCGTGTGGATCATAAAACCCTAAGGTGCGAAGGGCACTTAAACTCTCTTTTAACTCCGCAAACGCAGCAGATTGTTTATCTTTCCAATATTCAGCTATGTCGGCGTGTTTAGAGAGTTTGTGTCTTAAAATTTCTCGAATTGGATCTTTCATGGTGCCAACCTTGGGATCCATTTTCCAATATAATTGACAAGTCCTAAAAAACTTTGAATTTCTTCGACTGTTTTAGGTTCTCTGAATGATTTTATAGTTTTGACGTACTTATCAAGGGGCCTAATGCCTCGTGGAGATAATTCATAACCCAGAAAATCTATTTTTGACGCGTTAAAAATACATTTTTTTATGATTGAGGACCACATTATTATCTTCAAAACTTTTAACACATGTTTTAGTCTATCGTTATGTTCATTTATGTTACTGCCAAACACAATAACATCGTCAATGAAATTAACGACGCCCTTACAAGGCAGAAGCCTTTAATATCGAGTTTAGAAAAGATACATGACTTCCTGAACTTTGGAAGAAGTTGGGTCATTGTAGGTAAAGGATGATTCTCTCTTATAATGGCTTTGTTAGCACATCTCATGTCGACACATAGTCTTAAGGTGTCATCACTCTTAAGAATGGGTACTACCGGAGAAACCCAGGTTGTCGTTTGATCTACAGGTTCAATAATGTCTTTTTTGACAAACTTATCAAGTTTATCATTGATTTTATTTTCGAGCGGAATTGGTACTCGCCTATATGGCTGACATATGGGTGTCACAGATGGATCTATAGCTATTGCCAATTGGACATTTTTTAATTTAGGAAAATTGTCTGTGTATAGGAGGTTTATACTCACCCCTAATTTAAGCACATTGAGACACGTAGCTGTATATTTGCCCAACAAATTACGGTTGCCATTTTTAATCACATAAAATTTAGCAGTTTTTGTGTCTGGTCCCACTACGATTGATGCTTCAATATTGTGCCGAGCACATCCAGAGGATCTTTTGAACCGTATGCCATAAACACTTGATCGGAACCTGGTTGCTGGTTAGACACAACGACAGCTTTTGATTTTAAATATTCCCAGGTTTTGTCATTTATTATGTTTTTACTCCCAGAGTCTATGAGTATATTTACGTTGACACCTCCTACTTGGCAATCGTTTTTTTTTTTTTTTTTACTGGATTTTTTTTTTGTTTGCTCGAAGCAGTGGGTGCTTTACGCTTGAGTTTCCTTTTTCGACATTGACTCATGAAATGACCTTTATAGCCACATTTGTCACATACTTTGTGTACAACGTGTAGTGATTTTCAGTTCCACATCTTGTACACCGTGTATTATCCGTGTGAATAATACACGGAGTTCGAGTTTTGTTTGTTCTTGTTCCAATCCTATTACCCTGTTCAGTTTTTGTTACTTGGAATTCCTTTAATTGTCTCTCAACGGTTTCGATTGAGTTGGCTTCTAAAATAACCTTTTCTATTGTAACGGAATCTCCTAACTGTAGTATTTTCTTTCTAAGGTCTGATGAGGTACATTTTTCAGCAATATGGCAAAAAAAAAGTCGTTTTCCAGCAATAGTTTTTGCGTAAAGTTACTTAGTTTGATGTACAGAATGCTTGGTTGACGGCTTCGTGATGAGGTCTTTTACACACTGTATGTATACAGAATTCATAGACAGATTTGGGTTTATACTACTCAAGACTGAACTTTTGGATTGGAACATGAATCATTTAATTTTGCGGAATTGCATATACTAGTACATTTTATACCAGTATATGTGGAACTAGATGGGTATTTACCCATTGGAATAGTGTACAGTGTGTATTTTGTCATTCTCTTTCGACTTGGCTAATACTTACAGGCACGATTGGTTGTTGTTGTGTAGTCGGTAGCTTATTGAAGAGCAAGAGTCAATAGATTGATTTAAAGTAATCCGTATTACCGTACTAATCATATTTTTCTTCCATAACTATATTAATTTATTACCTATTAGTTGTATGGAAATAAATAAATGGAATAAATAAAGATTCTAAGAACGATAATGAAAATTCTATTAATGATACTGTAATATAACCACTAATTACTGTGATAATTAAGTAGATAATCGTGCGGTATTACTCAGAATGTAAATAGTTAAAATTAATTAATGTAATGTGGGTAAGTCGAGAATGACACGGAGAATATCTCACTACCTATGTTTTTGGTAGTGATAGTTCTGCGGTAGTTATACAATGTGGATACTTATACAGTTATAATGGACGTGCACACCAGCTACACAACAATATTTTTTTGGTAAGCATTAGCAGGCACTGGTTATTTAAGGCTATTTTGACCGAAGATATCAATTGTCAGTAATTTGCTTACACTTAAATATTTTTCATTTTACTTAACAATATAATTATTTATCTCCATATCCCTTTGTAAATTGAATAAGAGGAAATAGAAAACAATATATAATTGTGACGAATTAAATAACCTCGGTCATTCGCCTTTTTTTATTATTTTTTTATTATTTTACTCACGTTCTTTATCCTCGTCGCCAATGTTATGTCTCACTCTAACTCTTGGGTGGTTTAATGAAACACAGTTATATTTCTATTAGAGCTTGTGCGACACGTCCGCTCGCCTCGACCGCTGTCAAGGTAATGCCGAGCAGGCGGGTCGCAGGAGCACATATTTATTTAATTATTTTACAGTACATCACACCAAGCATTAGTGGAAAGACAAACCGGTGCTAAAATCAAGAGATTGAGAACTGACTGCGGAAAGGAGTATGTCAATAAAGAGCTTGCGGATTACTTAGCTACGAAAGGAGTGACGCATGAGACTACAGTAGGGTATAGCCCTCAATCAAATGGAGTAGCAGAAAGGACCAATCGTTCCATCGTGGAAAAAGCACGGTCCATGCTAGCTCAGAGTTCGCTATCCAAAGCGTACTGGGAAGATGCCTTCAAGACTGCTGTATACTTGAAAAATAGGTCACCACATCGGGCTCTAGAAAGAAAAACACCATTTGAAAAATGGAATGGCAATAAGGGTGATTTGACCCATTTGCGTGTGTTTGGGTGTAGAGCACTTATACAAGTTCCGGCTTGTCAACGGAAGAAACTAGATCTGAAGAATAAAGAAGTAATCTTTGTTGGATACTCAGAAGATCCAAATGGTTATTATTTCAGGGATACTTCAAATCCAAGAAACATCCAGAAGTCAAGAGATACAACATTTTTTGAAAATCATTTTTCACAATTAAAAGGTAATGCTGTTGAATCTGTGAAAACGGAACCAGTCATTTTGATCAATGAGCAGCAGCAGGGTGAGAATGAAGTTCGTCAAGAAAATAATTATATGTGTAGTGATGATGAAAATGATTATAATTCAGCAGAATCAGAGGATCCTACAAGTCCTGAACGGATAGAGCCAGCTGTGGATCAGCAAGTAAGTAGATATCCTACTAGGATTCGTAAACAACCGGATTTCTTTACCTCTAAGGTATTTGCTGAAGAGATTATTGAACCGAAGAATTATCTCGAGGCAGTCAATGCTAATGATGCTGATAGATGGCTTTTGGCAATGACAGATGAATACAATTCTTTGTTAAAATTAAAAACCTGGAAGCTTGTTGACTGACCCAATGGAAATAAGAAGGTCATACCTTGTAAATGGGTCTACAAGTTAAAGATGGATGCTGACGCAAATATTATGAAGTATAAGGCAAGACTAGTGGTTAAAGTTTTCAGACAAGTCGAAGGTGTTGACTACACTGAAACGTTTGCCCCTGTAGTTCGTCATTCTTCACTCCGTACATTGTTTGCTTTAGCTGTAGAAATGGATCTACAAATGAGACACTTGGATGTTGATACAGCTTTTCTAAATGGAGATCTTGAAGAGAAAGTGTTTATGGAACAACCTCAAGGTTTCGTAAAGAAAGGTCAAGAAGCTCAAGTTTGTCTGCTGCAGAAATCCTTATACGGGCTCAAACAAGCACCACGAGTATGGAACAGGATGTTGGATACAACACTGTTGAAGTTAGGTTTTGAAAAAACTTCTTCCGAACCATGCGTGTATAAGAAACTTTTTGGTAAAGAGTTGGTCTTTTTGGCAGTTTTTGTCGATGACATTATTGTCTTTTACCAAAATGAAATAACATTTGACACTGTCAAACATGTTTTGAAAAATATTTTTTCAATAAAAGATCTGGGAGAATTAAAATATTATCTCGGATTAAATATCCATAGAAGCGACGATGGTAAAGTAAAAATTAGTCAAAGAACATTCATTTTAAGTTTGCTGAAAAAATATGGTATGGATATGTGCAAGACGGTTGAGACACCATCAAGCCTGAAGAAGCTGAGTACTGGAAATGGAGAAGACGAGTATCCATTTCAAAGTTTAGTTGGATCCCTTATGTTTTTGGCAGTAAACACTCGTCCTGACATAGCATTTGTGACGAGCTATCTCAGTCGAGCTATCTCGGTCCGTATGGTGTCGGACGTAAAGAATAACACCATCCCATATCTTCCCGTGGGTGTCGTAAGAGGCGACTAAGGGATTTACCAGAGAATGGGCAGCAGCGCTCTCTGTGTCTTGTGTAAGAACCGCACTCACTGCGATCGCCAACCCGCCTGCCAAGCGTGGCGATTATGGCAAAACCCCCCCAAATGAATAGCGCATCACAAAAATGGCCCCTAGTGCCCGGCAGCCCACCTACCCTCGACTACGGCAGCGGTCGAGGCTACGGCGTGGCAAGGGGTGCGAAGAATCTCCGGAAGGGATCCGGCTGCCAATACCGACGACTAGACCTGGCAACATATAACACGCGCACACTCCGGACCGACGAGAAGATAGCGGAACTCGAAGAGGAATTGAGCAGGCTGCGATGGAGTATTGTGGGATTATCTGAAGTCCGAAGAGAGGGGGAGGACACGATAATCCTGAAATTCGGCAACCTGCTCTATTTCTGTGAGGGTGACCGGCAATCCCAGGGTGGTGTTGGGTTTATCGTCCACAAGTCCCTTGTGAACAACGTGGTGAAGATCGAGAGTGTGTCGACCAGGGTGGCGTACCTTATACTCAGAATATCCTCAAGATATTCGCTGAAGGTCATACAGGTCTACGCCCCAACCTCGGCACACCCCGACGACGAAGTGGAGACCATGTATGAGGATATCTCTAAAGCCATGCATGGTTCCAAAACTCACTTCACAGTTGTCATGGGGGACTTCAACGCGAAACTGGGCAAACGAGACGGTGATGAGCTGCAGGTGGGGCAATTTGGAGTTGGACGTCGGAATCGCCGGGGCCACCAACTGGCTAGTTTTATGGAGAAGGAGGGCCTCTATATGATGAACTCCTTCTTCAGAAAGCGTGAGCACAGGAAGTGGACCTGGCAGAGCCCCGATGGTGCAACTAGAAATGAGATCGACTTCATTATGTCAACCAAGAAGCAAATGTTCAATGATGTCTCTGTGATCAATTCGGTGAAAACCGGGAGCGATCACCGCATGGTAAGAGGCACATTGAACATCAATATCAAGCTTGAAAGGTATCGACTGATGAAGTCTACGCTCCGTCCAGCACAGATCCAAATCCAAAACCCCGAGAGCTTTCAGCTTGAACTCCACAACCGTTTCGAGTGCCTAGGAAGCTCAGTGGACGAGTACAACGATGGGTTCGTGGAAACTGTCCATACGACCGGGTCTAAGTTCCTCAAGGCGCGTCGTACAGATCAGAACAAGAGGCTCTCCGGTCACACTCTCAAGCTCATGAAGGAGCGGCGTGAGATGATCCTGCAGTCTTCAGACGAGGCGTGTAAATATCGGCAGCTCAATAGACGGATCTCTAAATCCTTGAAGAGCGACCTCCGCCGCTTTAATACCGAGCGTATTAAAGACGCGATTGAGCGGAATAAAGGCTCCAAGGTATTTGCAAGAGATCTGGCTATTGGGCAGAGCCAGCTCACGAAACTGAAGACCGACGATGGTAGGATCTTATCCGCCAAACCGGAGCTTCTGAGGGAGATCGAGAGCTTCTATGGACAGTTGTACACGTCAACTAGTAAACCCGTCGTAGATCTAGCAAACGACCCAAGAGCTAGACTGACCCGACACTATACTGAAGACATCCCGGACGTCAGCCTGTACGAGATTAGGATGGCTCTGAAGCAGCTCAAAAACAACAAGGCACCGGGTGATGACGGAATTACGGCCGAACTCCTGAAGGCGGGTGGAAAACCGGTACTTAAGGCCCTTCAGAAGCTGTTTAATTCCGTCATACTTGAAGGAAAAACGCCACAGGCATGGTGCAGGGGTGTGGTGGTGCTCTTCTTCAAAAAGGGTGACAATGCCCGGTTGAAGAATTATAGGCCCATCTCACTTCTAAGCCATGTCTACAAGTTGTTTTCTAGAGTCATCACGAATCGTCTCGCGCGCGGGTTTGACGATTTCCAGCCACCCGAACAAGCCGGTTTCCGAAAAGGCTATAGCACCGTAGACCACATACATACGCTGCGGCAAGTTATACAGAAGACCGAAGAGTATAACCTGCCTCTCTGTTTAGCGTTTGTGGACTACGAGAAAGCCTTCGATTCGATCGAGACCTGGGCTGTACTGCAGTCTCTCCAACGGTGCCAAATTGACTATCGGTACATCGAGGTGTTGAAGTGTTTGTACAAAAACGCCACCATGTCAGTCCTACTTCAAGACCAAGTCTCAGATCCTATCCTCCTGCAGCGAGGTGTGAGACAGGGAGACGTCATATCTCCGAAACTGTTTACTGCTGCACTGGAGGATGTCTTCAAGGTTCTGGACTGGAGAGGGCTAGGCATCAACGTCAATGGCGAGTACATCACTCACCTTCGGTTTGCCGACGACATAGTGGTCATGGCTGAGACCATGGAGGACCTCAGTACAATGCTCGATGACCTCAGTAGAGCTTCCGGAAGAGTGGGTCTTAAAATGAACATGGACAAAACCAAGGTCATGTTGAATGCCCATGTCACACCCACTCCTATCAAGATCGGAGACTCTACACTCGAAGTTGTAGACGATTATGTGTACCTGGGACAAACGGTCCAGTTAGGTAGGTCTAACTTCGAGAAAGAGGTCAATCGTCGAATCCGACTCGGCTGGGCAGCGTTCGGGAAGTTGCGCGGTATCTTCTCGTCCAATCTACCGCAGTGTCTCAAGACGAAAGTCTATGACCAGTGTGTGTTGCCAGTGATTACATACGGGACCGAAACGTGGTCGCTTACAATGGGCCTCATCACAAGGCTTAAAGTCACCCAAAGGGCAATGGAGAGGGCTATGCTTGGAGTTTCCTTGCGCGATCGAATCAGAAATGAAGACATCCGCAAGAGAACCAAGGTTACCGACGTAGCCCGAAGAATTGCCAAACTTAAGTGGCAGTGGGCAGGGCACATTGCTCGCAGAACGGATGGCCGATGAGGCCGAAAAGTTCTGGAGTGGCGACCGCGAACCGGAAGACGTTGCGTTGGAAGGCCTCCCACTAGGTGGACCGATGACCTGGTGAAGGCTGCGGGAATCCGCTGGATGCGAGTCGCACGTGACCGTTCAATGTGGCGACACTTGGGGGAGGCCTATGTCCAGCAGTGGACGTCTTTCGGCTGAAATGATGATGATGATGATCTCAGTCAGTTCAACACAAAGTTCAATAAAGAACATTGGCTTGAACTAAAGAGAGTGTTGCAATATTTGAGAGGTACAATAGATTATGCTCTTACTTACAGAAAGACTGGAGAGTACCTTATGGGATACACGGATGCAGATTGGGCTAACTGTAGCATGGACCGAAAGTCATATACTGGCTACTATTTTATGCTGGCAGGAGGTCCTGTAATGTGGCAGGCTAAAAAGCAGCAAACGACTGCTCTGACATCTACTGAGGCGGAGTATATGGCACTAACCGCTGCGGCTAAAGAGGCGTGTTACCTAAGACGACTTGTATCGGAAATAACTGGTAAGTCCGATACTGTTACTTTGTTCAACGCCAGTCAGAGTGCACAAAGTTTAGTGCATAACCCTGTCCATCACGAGCGAACGAAACATATAGATACAAGATATCACTTTATACGGGAGAAGGTATCTGACGGTATTATAGATATTAAATTCGTCAGATCAGATTTGAATTTTGCTGATATGTTAACAAAACCGTTAGGGCGTATTGCACATAAGAGATGTGTAGCTGGTTTGGATTTAGCATAGGTTTTGATAATGTGCTATTTTTTTTTTGTCTAGAGAGTTTTAATTGAGGGCGGATGTTGTAAATGTAAACTATTCTATAGCTATTAAACCTCTCTGATAAGCTGAAGAAGAAAATACTAACTTAAAAAATGTATGTTTTTATTCTATCTTTGGTTGTGTCAACTCTCAAATAAATTTTCACACCTTTAAGTCGTATTTTTCCTAGAAATTACAACAGTCCCCACCGGCCTGTCCCTACTGGTGGTAGTTGCAACTATTTGTCGCATCTAATTGTCATCTGCCACCAGTGGGGACAGACATGGTGGGAGCAGATGGGAATAAACCATTTCTATGTGGGTTTTGTCCATCATCATTGTGCGCATTGGCCCAGGGGCTTGGTAGTGATGGAGAGCTTTTACTTTATGTTATAATTGTAACACAAGAAATTGACCTGTGCTAAGGAAATAAACAAATACCAACTGCATTGTTTTACTACCTGGTCGTGGAACCCTGACGTGTAGGAGTTTTGGGCTACTGAACTGGTCAACTGAACTAGTGGAAACAGACGGTTCGAAAGAGATACCGCGGCCCTGGAACACAAAGGGCTAAGAAGGAACATGGGCGGTTTTTAGTCAGTACAAGTCTGACACTCCCTTCCGCCCCGCCGAGAGCGAAGTGTCATTTGATGATTTCTCATCTGAAAAAAAAGGGTAGTAGCTCTTGTTCAGAAACTAGAACTATCCAGTATACGTTTATTGTACAGGACATTATCTATTAAATAAAGGGTGTACAACACCTCTTAATGAAGCCGAAAGGCACTTGTTCTTCCCGTCATTGCGATATTTTTTTTGTTCTTCACTTTACCTGGGAACCTTCCAGTTACGGAGATATTGGGGGTCAAAATTCCAACTTTTTGACAAGTTTTTTTTTTTAAGTACAAGTTTTTAATGTAAGATTTTTACTTTAAACACCTCCAGGACCCCCGTACTATTCAATTCATCTATCAGCTCAATGTTTTGAGTGCGTTACATTGAGTTCTTAAGTACGTTACATTAAGTACAAAACATGATTTTTCACGCCAAAAAAAAAGTCGTTTCCCAGCAATAATTTTTGCGTAAAGTTACTTAGTTTGATGTACAAAATGCTTGGTTGACGGCTTCGAGATAAGGTCTTTTACCCTGTAGTTTATTCTTATTAAACACTAGCGGACGTCACGCGGTTTCACCCGCGTAGTTCCCGTTCCCGTGGGAGTACGGGGATAAAATATAGCCTATGTCACTCAGGGTGAATGCTTAAATAGCTTTCGAATGGTGAAAGAATTTTTGAAATAGGTTCATTACTTCCGGAGATTACCCCCTACATACAAACTTACAAACAAATTTTACCTCTTTATAATATTAGTATAGAAGTATAGATAAGGCTCAATATCAATTAAAATCTATTCTGCATTTAGCTAATATTCGCATTTAACTTTCAGTATGTTATTCGACTAGTAACAATAAATTTTTGGAACATGAAGTTCATAATTCTACTCATATGCTTGAGCGTGGAATGCGAGAGATTCTATGCAGCAATGAGTGATGTTGAGAACCTCTGTGTAATGCTTATGAAATCAAGCCATTGTTCTGGAAAGTATTATTTTGTTCATATTTTATGTTTTTAAATATTGACAGTCGTCCTGAGCGTATTCGGGCTCATAGTCCAATGGAACAGCAACCAGACACGAACGGAGAGGAGATCATGCGCAAGACGAACGGCCTAACCTGATTTCCGACTCCTGGCTGCTATTCAGTACTTCCCAATGTAAAAACCCAAACACTTTTTGTGGCCAACCCGGGAATCTTACTTACTACTTACTTGTTTGGTATTGCGAGGAGGGAAACCTTGTTGAAGCCAATACAAAAACGTGAAGATTGGCTCAAGCTAAGAGAACACCAAGCAGGAGGTGAAGTAAGGATGGGTACACTAAAAAAATCCGAAAAACCAAATTCCGAAAGTCACAATTCTAAATTTCAAAAGTCTGAATTTCATTATTCCGAAGATTTATAGTGTCTATTATATAAAATTCTGAAATTCATAACTCCGAAAGCCATAAATACGAATTCTTTGCTGTCCGAATTTCATAATTCCGAAGAATCAAATGTCCGATGGATCGTTAGTCCAAAAAACTTGCTAACTAATTAGGAGCGTAGACCGAAGGCTGGCGGAGCGACGACGTCATTGTGTCAGAAAGTGGGTCTGTAATGTAAAATGCGAGCGTAGCGAGTCGTAGCAGGATTTAAATTTGCTTATATCTCAAAAACGGTGCGTAAATTTGCCCCCTTTTTTAAAGCCCCTGTAATGAATTCTCAACATGTAGGTAAAAAAAAAGGATATATAAAATATTGAAACATGATTTTTAAAGTTTCATAATAAGAAAAGTCGGGCTAATGAAATTCGCTATTTTGAGAATAGTAATTATGAACGTTCGGAATATTGAAATTTCGGTATTACGAAAAAAGGATTAATGATAAATCGGAATTGTTATATTCGGAATTTTGAACCATTCGGAATTATGAAAATCGGTATTTTGAAATTCGGAATTGTGACTTTCGGAATATTGTTTATCGGAATTGTGTAGTCCCAGGCACAGTTAGAATGTGTATGGAGAAGCACAATGAAGTGTTTTTTCATTCGTGAAGCTAGCTAAATCAAAATACATGCTAATGGGCTTCTGCTTACGTCGTTTTTATTATGAGTAACTTTTTTTTTTATTATAGATCCAGAAAGAATTGTTTACAAGAACATTCTACGAGTATGGAGTCTCGCTCGGTACGTCAACGAGTGCGCGCGCGTCACAATCGATGCGCCCGCGGTCTGCGTGTCTACCTAATTTGTTTACGTGCATACTGCTTAACATACCTGCCTACGCGTGTAAAATTAGTTCCTATAACATTTCTACTCTTTGTGTGTAATATTACTGCAAATGGAGTGCGCTAAGTGCAATAAAGTGTTATCCAAAAATGGATCACACTTTCAGTGTCAAGCATGTTTTGGAACATTCCATAGAGGGTGCATAAAAGGACTTCTCGCAGATATTCGAGCAGGCATCAGTAGAACCTACTGTAACAATTGTGAAATGGATTCCCGAACCGATGATGAAGAACAAGACGAGGTAAAAAAGGATTTCGAGAAAATTCTGAAGGATATCCAGAGAAAGGTCAGTGGAATACCTACCTTAAAAAGTCAACTCGAATCCATAAGTACCAGTATGAGTATGCTTTCGGATAAATATGATACACTTATTGTGGAACACGAGCAATCTAAGCAAAAAATAACAGAGCTGAAAAAGAACGTCACAAACATAAATAATAAGATTATATATCTAGAAAAATGTAACTCAGCATTGGAACAGAAGGTTCAGGAATATGATCAGGCCTCGCGCAAAAATAACCTCGAGATTGTAGGCGTGGAACAGCTGCCGGGAGAGAATCTGCGCGAAGTGGTGACCAAAACTGGGCAACTCATCAACGTAAGCAGCACGGAAATTGAGTGGGTTAGCCGACGTCGTCTGCAGCGTACCGACAGTGGTAAGCCAGCACCAATCTTAATCGGCTTCAAGGCAACCACTAGCGGCGCCAATGAGCGTGACACCTGGCTCGCACAGCGGCGCAAGTTGAAGGAGTTCACCAGCTACGATATCACCGGAGGTACTATGAAAAATAAAGTGTTCATCAACGAGGATCTTACTAAAGCCGCCAAGGAGTTATTGTGGAATACTAAGAAACGACTGCATGGGCTATGGAAGTACGTCTGGGTCTCCAATGGAAAGATTCTGGCGAAAAAGAATGATGGTGATAAGTCAGTTTGGGTGAGAGCAGAGAGCGACCTCGTAGAGATTATTAAAAAGTGAACCTTCCGTCTTCAACTATAGTGTTTATTGTGCTTTAACTAATTCATCAAATTCGCGGCGTTAATAGACGGTATCGACGTAATTAGTGAGAACACAATTGATGCGTCAATAGTGAACAGCATAGACAATTGGATAGCGACGTGGAATTGTAATATAAACTTTAGTTTGGTACATATTAACATACGTTCTCTAAAAAAACATTTCAGTGAGCTTTTAATTACATTAAATAACCACCTAGATAAGTTAGATGTTATTGTTATTACAGAACCTAACATAGACTTTTCTTTATTAGATTTATTTAAGATAAAAGGGTACAATGTTCATAGTTTTACACGAACGGGGCGAAGGGGAGGAGGGGTACTTGTGTACGTGCGGGAGGGGTTGGATGCGCGGGCGGCCTCGGGGCCGGCGGCGGCGGCGCAGCCGTTCGCAATAAGTGCTGCGGAGTGTGTTTCCATTACACTTCATTACTCTGGGGAGCCTATTCATGTTGTCGCATTATATAGACCTCCCCGAATTAATAAACAGGATAAAATCATTCTGTTCTTCGAGGAACTTAAGAATCTATTGAATAGCTTACCGCAAAACTCCAAGGTTATATTATGTGGCGATATGAATATTAACCTTCTGCAAAAACACGATAAAAATGTCATTATCTATGAAAATCTTTTGGCCGAGTTTGGTTTCACAAAATGTATCGATAAAGTTACACGTAGTGAAATTTTAGTTGATGCATTGGTAGAATCCTGCATTGACCATATTTTTATTAGAGCACCTACTTTAAAAATAAACTCTGCAGTAATTCAGCATAAAATATCTGATCATTATAATATGATATCGGTCGCGGTGGAATGGAGACGCACTCCGGTAGCTGTGGATGGTGGCGGCCGGCGCGGCGCGCGCTACGGTGCCAGTGCTCTCGCTTGCACCTCCACGCGTGTGCATGCTTGTCCTACTCACTTGCCTAACGTAACTTCACAGCGACGTTATATGCTTGACAATCGTGCGGTTCGTGAAAAGCTATTATCGGTTAATTTTGAAGAATTAATGCTTATTACATGCCCCAAAAAGTTGTACGATGCATTTAGAAATATATTTCAACAGATCTATAATAGTTGTTATGTATTAAAAAGTCAAACTAACTCAAACAGGGATAACACCCCTTGGATAACTAAAGAATTAAAAAATATGATCTTAGAGAGGGATATACTGTTTATTATTTGGAGTAATGACCCTAAAAATATGGTGAAACGTTTAAATTACACCAAATTTAGGAATAGATGCCAAAAAGTAATTTTTAAAAATAAAAACAATTACGATAGGAAATGCATATTGGACTGTAATAATAATATTAAAAAACTATGGGAGAGAATAAATTATTTATTAGGAAATGAAAAACTATGTTTGGATAAAGCAATTATAAAGAATATGGGTATTAACGAACCTATGAAAAATATTTGTAATAATTTTGCTTGTACGTTTGCCGAAGAAATAGAAAAAACTAAACACATTTGTAGTATTAAGTTGTTAGATAGAATCACCTACGTTGGACAAATGGACAAAAGTATGAGGTGGCAGCCCGTGGATAGTAACTATGTTAAACGAATAATAACTCAAATGGATAAAAATAAGTCACCGGGTAGCGATCTTGTGCGAATGTCCGATCTTAAAATGTTGGTAGATACCGTTAGCCCCGTGATCTCAAATCTAGTCAACTTGTGTGTGCAAAATGGTATGTTTCCTAATATGTTAAAAGAAGCCATAGTGCGACCAATATATAAAAAGGGCGATCATAAAAATTATAGTAATTATAGGCCTGTATCAATTTTATCCAGTGTAGACAAGATTATTGAGAAATGTATCATTAACCGTTTGAATAATTATCTGCAGAAAAATAATGTAATAAATGAATGTCAACATGGTTTCCAAAAAGGTAAAAGTACAAATACTCTTCTTACACGTTATACTGACGAAATTAGTACATATTTAAGTGAGAAAAAGTTTGTAGTCGCGGTATTCTTTGATTATAAAAAAGCCTTCGATACCCTTGAAACTGAGACCTTATTGAACGCCATGGAGGAGTGTGGAGTGAGAGAGCCGCTGAACAAATGGTTCCGCGACTATCTCACATCACGCTCCTACCGAGTAAAGGTAGGTGATGAGTACAGCGACGAGAGGAAGGTGGGGTGCGGGGTGCCGCAGGGGTCCGGATGCGGGCCTGTGTGCTACTTATTGCACGTGAACAGCTTGTGCGGCGTACTGCGCCACTGCTCGGCGCACATGTTCGCGGACGACTTGTGTGCGCTGCGCGCCGGCACCGACCTCGCTGATACCTGTCGACTAGTACAACAGGACGTTGATGCAGTCGTAAAGTGGTCTCATGACAACGGTATCGTTCTTAATG
This sequence comes from Xestia xanthographa, assembly GCA_905147715.2. NCBI lineage: Eukaryota > Metazoa > Arthropoda > Insecta > Lepidoptera > Noctuidae > Xestia > Xestia xanthographa. The sequence goes on along the minus strand of LR990644.1, from coordinate 363,326 downwards.
GCGATAAAACTAAGCTGTTGATGATACATTCCCCTTATATACATCTGACTAAAACATGCCCTTCCATTTTTACCCATACTTATGATTGTATGCATAATAATAATTCAAACTGTAAATGTAAACCAATAGAGCAATTAGAATGTGTCACCTATCTTGGAATGAAGGTCGATGAAAATTTTTCTTGGTCTTCACATATTGATTACATTTGTAATAAACTTAGAATATTGTTAAGTAAATTCTATCACTTAAGCTTTAAAGTACCCTCAAGCACCTTGAAATGTTTATATATGTCCTTAGTTGACTCAATATTGAGTTATTCTCTTGATTGTTATGGTTTGACCTTTAAAAGTAATATACAGAAACTAGAATCAATTCAAATTAGATTTTTAAAATTATTAGTAAACAAGAAAACTAAAAACGGTTGTAAAGGAGACTATACCAAGTTATTTAAAATATGTAAAATTCTACCAGTTAGCCTTAAACATAAATACCTATTATTAGTCAATAACCATGGCAGTCAGGGTAGTGACTCACTAGTTTCTAACAGGTATACTACCAGGTCGATGACAGCAGGCAAATATGATGTACCCAGGGTTAGTAATTACTATGGAGACAGAACTTTAAAAAAACGCGTTCCCTATTTATTGAACACTTTGCCTGCTGAAATCAGACAAGAAGGTAATAAAGTAAAATTTGCGCGTAAACTTAAAAAATACTTGTTAGATTCTATGTGAGTGTACTTACATGTTAAGTATATATAGGTTATAGATGTACCTGATATTAAGTTTATTATGAGAGACTCAACGATCTCACAGTTAAACTGCGTAAGCAGTTTTGTGGGGCATTGTGATTAGTGTTAAGGATTTTTTTAAAGAAAATAAATAAATCTATCTATCTATCTATCTACAGAAGGCATCATTTAAGAAGATGAGCGCGTGCGGCATATTCTACATAGACGCTGAGCTACCTCTACAGTTGATAAGCTTTATTACTACCTACATTATAGTTATATTACAATTTGTATATTTGTCATAAGTGAATAAGTGCACACCCGCAGTGTTTCAAAGACTTTATGTGTTTATTTTTTTACTCAAAATTATTAATTTCCTAGGAAATCGTCGTCTGCTTAACCGGACTATCGTGTGGATGCCTGAGTGTTTGGCCTCCAGCCAGGGCAAAACTCTAACAAACTAAGCGACTACGCGATATACGCGATGTCTTAGTTTAAATAAACTAAGACATCATCAAGACGATAATCATCATCAAGATAATAATAATAATAATAACAACTTCTGGATAAAATGGTTCACAAGGTCGCACGCTCGCTTGGCGACCCTGTTCCAGTCAGCCTTAGAGTCTGGTTCGCTACCCGAGTTCCTGACAACAGGTATAACCCACCTGCTCCATAAATCGGGTAGTACTGCGGAACCCAAAAATTATAGACCGATCACCTGTCTCCCGACAGTCTATAAAGTTCTTACATCCATTTTGAGAACTAAAATTAGCAAACACATAGATGACAATTCTGTCATGTCCGCTTCTCAGAATGGATGTAGGAACGGGTCCCGTGGTACTAAGGAGCTACTTCTCATTGATATGGCCATTAGTCACCAGGTTCGCCGTTCCCGAAAGGATCTGTCGACATGTTGGATAGACTATAAGAAGGCCTATGACTCGGTGCCACATACATGGCTCATGAGGGTGCTCGAGTTGTATAAAGTTGATGCAACTCTGCGCACCTTCCTGATGTCATGTATGGGGCAATGGAGAACAGTCCTTCGCTATCCAGGATGTTGGCAGATTCAGAGGAATAGCGAGCCGATAAGGATAGAGCGAGGTATATTTCAGGGCGATAATTTGAGTCCGCTTTGGTTCTGCTTAGCCTTGAATCCTCTAAGCACACTGCTGGAGGATTCAGGTTTAGGCTATCGGTTGCGGAAAGATGGTCAGGTTATATCTCACCTCCTTTACATGGATGACCTAAAACTGTTTGCCCCCAACGATTTGCGACTGATGGAGTTACTGAAGGTAACTGAAACTTTCAGTAACGCCATCAGGATGGAATTTGGTGTGGACAAATGTGCGGTCATGCATGTAAAACGAGGGGAGATTGTGGAATCTGTGGGAACCCAGCTCTCAGATTCCATAACTCTTCGATCCCTCTCAGCAACCGAAACCTATAAGTATTTGGGTATGTCGGAAGCGCTGGGCGTCAATGATGCTGACATGAAGCAATTGTTGAAGGAGCGTTTCTTTGGCCGCCTGAAAAAAGTACTTAATAGTCTTTTATCAGGTGGCAATAAGGTGCGTGCCTTCAACGGTTGGGTCATGCCGGTTTTGATGTACTCTTTCGGCATACTCAAATGGACTCAAACAGAACTAGACGCCTTGGATACGAAGGTCCGTAAATTGTTGACGGCGTATCGGATGCATCACCCATGTTCTTCGGTTATGAGACTGTATATCCCGCGGAAGTGTGGGGGTCGAGGCTTTTTAAATGCTAAGACTCTCCACAATCGCGAGATATGCAGCCTCAGGGAATATTTCCTAGGAACCGATGTGGGAATGCATCGAGATGTCGTCACGATGGACAAGGGCCTCACCCCGCTCTCCTTGGCTAAAGAGAACTGGCGCAAACCTCCAGTGCTTGACACTAACGATCGCAGGGAGGTATGGCAGAGTAAGGAGCTTCACGGACGCTTTTTCCGGGCCCTCCATGGGCCCGATGTAGACCTATCAGCGTCCGTAGCCTGGCTACGTTCCGGGGACCTATTCGGAGAAACTGAAGGTTTTGTCTGTGCAATAATGGATGAAGTTATGATGACGAATAACTACCGGAGATTTATTGTGAAGGATGGCACGGTTGACATATGTCGGGCATGCCACCGTCCAGGCGAATCAATCCGTCACATTATTTCCGGGTGTTCTCGTCTAGCTAACGGAGAGTACCTGCATAGACACAACCTTGTAGCCAGGATTATCCATCAGCAACTTGCTCTAAAATACAACCTTGTGGAATCGGAAGTGCCTTACTATAGGTATGTGCCCGACCCAGTTCTCGATAATGGCTGTATCACGTTGTACTGGGATCAATCCATCATCACTGACAGGACTATTGTAGCCAATAAGCCTGATATAGTGGTGGTGGATCGATCAGAGCGGCGCGCAATGATTGTTGACATAACGGTCCCACATGATGAGAACCTCGTGAAAGCCGAGAAAGATAAACAAATCAAGTATCTTGACTTGGCTCGCGAGGTTGTTGACATGTGGGAAGTGGACTCAGCAATCATTGTGCCGATAGTCGTATCAGCCCATGGCTTAATTGCCAAGAGCCTCGATCAATACCTGAGGAGGCTCTCGTTAGGCAGCTGGATCAAGGGCTTGATTCAGAAAGCGGTACTCCTGGACACGGCTCGTATTGTTAGGAGGTTCCTCTCTCTGGGGCCCTGACCGCCGGTAGCTTGGACCCTGTTCCCGATACCGGTGGGCTACAATTTTTTATATTTTTAAATGTTTTTTATATATTTTTTAATTAATATTTAAAAATGTAACAAATTTGTTTGTAAATGAATAAAGGAAATAATAATAATAATAATAATCTTTATTTATATAAAAACAGATTGTAGTACATTTATAAGATGTTACAAAGTGGGTAGTATTAAATCACTGGCAATCAAGTGGGTGACGTGCTGTTCTCCTTGCTAGGCTATGAAATAGCCTGTATTAAGAAGTAACAGTGCCGATCCCCCCAAATTGTATTACTACAATTTTATTTTTACAGCAACTAAAATAAGTTTAAATTTGACTTTTTACAATACTACAGATATTGGTGCGCGAGCGCGTTTGTGTATGAGTGTGCATGAGTGCGTGTGTGATGTGTGTGCGTGTGAGTGTGCGTGTGGGTTTGTCTGTTTAAGTGAGTGTAGGTCCGCGAGCTTGTGGCTGTGTAAGCGTGCGTAAGTAAGTGGATTTGGTTAGATTGTGGGTCTATGTTTTGGGTGAGTGGTACAAGATACAAACTTGTCATACTTAATTAAATTAAATATTTTTCTGTTTCGTCGTAGGTTTTATTTTGAAGAAATGTGCGGACAGTCTTTTTACAATTATGATAGGACAATCTATATATTGGACATTTTTTGTTTATCGCATTGTAAAGGGACGGACCTAAATAATAAAAGAATCTTTTAGTAAACGATAAGCGGGTTTCTGGAGGAGTACATATTATATCTTTTCGGCGTTTCGTAATTTCAATGTAGGGGGTTATGCGGTGTTGCAACAGAATTGATTGTAAAATAAAGTGTTGCCGCACGTTGAGGACATTGCAATTTTCGTATAACTGATTAGTTGGATAAAGTAGTGGGCGGAAGGTAGCCACTTTCAAAATGGCGCGATGTGCAATTTCCAGCGGTTTAAGGATAGTTTTTGCAGCACCACCCCAACAGGGAATACAATAGGTAATAATAGACAGGCATAAGGCAAAGTAGACATTACGTATAATTATAGGATTAGTAATATTTCTTAAGGTTTTAAAGATATATATAAGTTTGCGAACTCTGCCAGTAAGGACATTAATATGAGATTTAAATTTAAGATTCTTATCTATGATTATACCTAGGTATTTGATTTCATCCGTAGAAGATATGGGTGCACAGTGGCATGACACTTGAGTTTGCAAATTGCATGTGTGAGCTTTAAGTACTAATCGTGGGTTTGGTTGGGTAGCAGAACTGACCGAGTAGGTAATGAACTTGGTTTTAGAGTTATTTAATGTAAGCGTGTTGAGATAGAGCCAGTTCAGCGCTACATTAAAACCATGTTGTGCTTTGTCCTAAAGTTCAGACCATGTGTTGGCGACGAAAGTAATAGCAGTGTCATCCGCAAATGATGTCATCTTGGCATTAGGGATATTTAAATTGCATAGGTCGTTAATAAAGACTAGAAATAAAGTGGGACCCAATATGCTCCCTTGTGGAACGCCATAGTAGATGGGGAGCTCATTGCTGCTGTGCCGATCAATCTTGACTATCTGAGAGCGATTAGTGAGGTAACTCTGAAAGAGATCAAGTTGCAATCCCCTGACACCCATCTTTTCAAGTTTGAGTAAGAGAGAACGGACGGGTACGGTGTCGAACGCCTTCGCAAGATCTAAGAATATTGTTAGGACTTTTTTGTTAGCATTCAGGTTTTGTACAATATTGCTAGTTAATTAAGATGTTAGTGAAGACATCCGCAAGAGAACCAAGGTTACCGACGTGGCCCGAAGAATTGCCAAACTTAAGTGGCAGTAGGCAGAGCACATTGCTCGCAGAACAGAAGACCGATTAGGCCGAAGAGTTCTGGAGTGGCGACCGCGAACCAGGAGACGTTGCGTTGGAAGACCTCCCACTAGGTGGACCGATGACCTGGTGAAGTTTGCGGGAATCCGCTGGATGGCGATCGCAAGGGACCGGTCAATGTGGCGACACTTGGGGGAGGCCTATGTCCAGCAATGGACGTCTTTCGGCTGAAATGTTGATGATGATCATATCAAGACTTACTTTCGTAAGCTCGCTTTTAAACAAAATGAGTCATGTACACATGTGATCAATATAAACTGTATACATTAGAAAGTCATTACTCAAACACGATCGTTCCAAATAAAAGACATTTTCTAAAGCCAATTGTGATATTGTCTTAGACCGAATAAGTCAACAATATTGTTGTGTCAGAAAAGTTTCTAACAAAATGTTTAAGAAATGTAAACTTACTAGTACATACCCAGTAGAAGTATTACTCAATAATCGACTAGAAAAAGAAATCCAATGAATACTTTATCCACTTAACTTAATATTGACCTTATTCCTGTCTTCAAAGTACCGTATACATGATAATGTTATAACTGCCAGCGAAAAAAAGGCCTACATACCACAGGTTTTAGGTGTAAGCTATATAATAGCGACGACTTATTATGAGTTGTACAAAACTCAGACGGATAGCCTTTTACAACAACATCCTAGTTTCAATATAATCATAACAATCTTTACATTTGTGTTACCCACCTCGCTTTGTCTTGCTTTTGTAATGAGTTTCGTTTTCAATATAGTGTATCGTCGTAAAAACATCTTACTCATTGTGTTGATCCAGATGATACATACGAACATCGATATTAGTAAGAGTGTCCGAAGTTTTGTTGCATGGAATTGGATCTCAATTTCAATTATACTTAGTATCAGAATATGTTTCCATATGACATATTATGCTCAGTTTGGTACCTTGACTGTTGTCATTATTTTATATGAATTGTTACTCATGAGCGATGATATGAATTTCGTTTATAATCTTCGAGTTCTTGTATTGTTAAGAAAATATATCGAAAGATGGATTAAAAATGTTCAAACGATGAATGCTGGGCAGGAAAATGATGAAACCTGTTGCATGAAGTTGTTTGAAACGTATCAAAATATTTTAAAGGCTTTCGATGTGTACAAGACGGTTTCCCAAATATCGGTAAGCTTTTGAACAAACTGTTTGAAATTATTGTAGCAATTTAATAATCATTTTAAACATCCAGAAATGTTCGGAATTTTGCTTTAATTCTTATTGAAATCTATTTCACAGTTACTGAATCGCACGATCAATGCTTTCGTTCGGAATTTAATTTGTATTGAAAGCTTTTTACAAATAGTGAAACAACGCAGTCGTGAAAATGGGCATGTAAGAACAACTTTAACATCTAGCTGTTAATTAAATTTGCACCTTTTTTTAACCATAAACTTTTCAGTCTTCCTTCTCGAATTTCGTGATTGGCATAATGACGACTATATGGATAATTAAGGACGTATTGCATGTAATAATTCATTGCGTGTACTGTGAGAAGTTCTACGTAGCCATCGAAGAAGCTGAGACAGCATGTATTCAGGGTAAGAAGGCAAGAAACTACACAAGTAAGCATGTTCTTTTATTATAATGTATTGTATTGTATTACAGGCTGGTGCTCGCAACTCCATGTCAAAGCGCGTATTTAAATAATAATAAGCGTATTGTAATGTATTTATCAATAGAAGAAATGTCTAAAAAGGCAATTGAATTACAAACTCTCTTGAAGGGTGACCATCTCAATTATGTTGTTCCAACCGTTTGAGATTCAGAAGAACGAAAAAAAAATCGTGAGGATGTTTAAGAGTATGAATGTAGATGAATGGCTACAAGGGTAGGGGAAGATTTTAGAAATAATAGAAGGACGCGGACATGACGACGAATAGAGAAGAGTGAAAGGTGATATGGCAAGAATGACAAAGAAGATACTGTACGACAAATACAAGAAGTATGGCAGAAAATACTGTGCAGATTCCGAAGAAATGGAGATAATGCAATAGAATGATGATTTTTACGTTCTTATAGACAATCCTCTTATGGAGGAGCGGTGGCCCAGCGGAGGAGCGGTGGCCCAGTGGTGGCGGCCCCGACTTACGAACAGTAAGTCTGCGGGTACGAAACTTGCGACGGGCGGAGCGATGGCGGGGCGGGGCGGTGCGGCGCGGGGCGATGAGATAGCGGTGTCTTGCGTGTGTACGAAACAAACTTCCACGCAGTCGCGCTCACGTAGTGTTGTGATAAACATGAATTCACGTCGAAGAGAACTATTGGAGCCCAGTCTCCTAATGAGAGAATTTTTATCAAACTCAAACTCAAAGCATTTATTTCAATTAGACCATTACGGCACTTTTGAAAGTCAAAAATACAAAAAAGAAAATCAAAGCTACAGTCCCAGTCACAAGGCATAATAACTTGAGAAAGTACTGTAGTTGCCCATTCCCTAGCGTAGATCTCTATGGAGAAGAATGGGCAAGAAACTCCATGGACACTCTTTTAAAATCAAAATATTGTTACAAAATCTTGGTTACATCATTAATTTTGAGATTATACATATATGTGAGAACGATGTAGAAAGACGTGCACACTAAGAGCATCCAGAGTGAAAGATTAGATTAAAAATGTATGAATAAAGTAATTAAAATGAACCTTGGCAGCTAAGAGATGACCAGTCCCAACTGACAGCGCCCGTTCACAGACATGACGCATGTACCGGCGCCATTCAACTCAACCATATTGAAGGGAACTAAATGACCCGACACACCCGCCACCATCAGCGAGACATTTAAGTGAGCATGACATTCTCTCAGTCACCAAGGCATATTCAAGTCAATGAAAGATAAATAAATGTAAATGGTGGCTGAACAGTACAAAGTACTCACACTATGCAATTATATAATACTAAGAACTGGAATCTATACAATGCAAGTATATTTTTACAATCTTCTGCAGCTTCCACAATACATTAACATGGGAATCAATTCTTCATCTTCTTCTTTACGTGTCGATGGACTCAAATAATGCCCAACCAGTACAAACAATTAGTTTGCCCCCCCACCTATGGTTGTGGAGCAGGACCAGCATTTAGCCAAGCATTTTTATCATCAATGTAATCCCCCAACTTATAATATGCTTGCCTACATAGTGTGCGTTTTATACAAGATTTAAATTTCGTCTCATTCAGTTGAAGAATGTGGGGAGGTATTTTATTGTAACATTTCAAACAGTACCCCATGAAAGATGAATCCACTTTAGCAAGCCTGAAACCTGGCTGAACTAGTTGGTCCCTATTTCTAGTGTTATAGTGGTGTCTGTCCCCTCTCTTACTGAATAAATGCCGATTTTTTCTAACGTACATGATGTTTTCATAGATGTATTGACAAGGTACTGTCATGATATTAATTTCCTTAAACAGTTCTCTTAGAGAATCGCGTCTACGTAATTCATAAATGGCTCTGATGGCTCTTTTCTGAAGAATAAATATAGACTCGATGTCTGCAGCCCGTCCCCATAGTAAAATACCGTATGACATAATACTATGAAAATAACTAAAATAGACCAGCCTCGCGGTATCAACATCAGTAAATTGACGGATTTTTCTAACAGCATATGCTGCTTAGCCGTCCTGCAAGAGATGTTAGATGAGGACCCCATTGTAACCTTGAGTCGAGCGTGATTCCCAAGAAAACCGTTTTATCGACAAATTCTAGTTTCTCTTGATTCAATATTATGTCACAATCACTACTTTTGACATTTGGTAGAGCAAATCTAATGCATTTAGTTTTTTTCCCATTTAGTACTAAATTTATACTAATTATTACCTAGAGATGGTGTTCGTCCAATAAATCAATAATAAATCGATAAAATAAATCGTTTTTACTGTCCCATATAGCCGGTTTTGATAAAATAAAAGATGTAAACTCTTCATTGTCAATTTCCATAATTTCCATATTATTACTGTGATAAAAATGCAACACTATGTACCCGCGCGAGCGGCGAAATCAAACTAGTTTGTTCTCGTCGCTCCGCGCCGCCACCGCTCTACCGCCGCCCGTGCATCGCTCGATCGCGCCGCTCCGCCGTCGCCTGTTTCGTACACAGCGCTTAATGTTTTTAAAGCATTTGATTACGTCGCTGTCGCGCCGCCCCGCCGTCGCTCCGGCCGTCGCAAGTTTCGTACCCGCAGACTTAGTCGTGGGTTCGAACCCAGACAGGCGCATTACTTTGTGTAATTTATTTCATCACCGCTGCTCTCAAAACGGTGAAGGAAAACATCGTGAGGAAACCGGCATGTCCTAGAACCAAAAAATTCGAAGACATGTGACATCTACCAACCCGCATTGGGCCCGCGTGGTGGATTATAGCCGATTCCCTCTCATAGAGAGGAGGCCTGTGTCCCAGCAGTGGGAACATTAATAGGTTGATGATGATAGATAATCCTTTCTTACAGAGAGTCAAGAACGACTATGCAAGAACGTTTTAAAGAAAAAAAGATTGTTCAGTAAGATGACCGCGTGTGGCTTTTTCTACGTAGACGCTGAGCTGCCAATGTGTTTAATCGGACTTTTTACTAATTACGCCGTCGTGCTATTGCAATTTGCTATTCTATAAATAATATTAAATTCTATATGGATATGGTATGTCCTGTAAGCATAAGTTATTTTAGTGTCAAAATGAAATCTGGTGGGTAATTAAAATGAGCCATTTTAATTTTGACAGTTGCTACCCGGGAACGAAATAGTCTCATGTGCCTTTAAATACATTTAGTTTTCAAGACCTTGAAACACAGACATCAATTTGATGATTGTTTTGATATTTAACGCAATTTATTAATTGTAGTAACTCCATAATTACGCACTATGTTTTTCAACATCAAACTGCCTAGTATAACAGACATGACTTCGTTTTTTAAAAACCATTTAAAATCAAATCAAATTAGTGTTCCAATAGAGAATGTACCAACAGTTTCATCTGAAGCAATATTACTGAATAATGTGATTGGAGAAGATTTACAATCAGTAATAAGGCCGCTGAATCTGATGCAAAGTATTTTCTTCTGCTCAAAGTATTCTATTCGCGACGATATTATTACTTCCAATACGTATCTTTATATTTACGTCAGAGTATTTCTCATGGTCATATACCGATGTGCCTGTCTTTTTCACATGATAACTTTAATAATCGACTTAAGTAAAAAGTGGTGGGGTTTTTACAGTTTGTACTATTGTTTAAACTATACACTTGATTTCTCATTTTACTTGATTGGGGATTTAATTAACACCGTTTCAAACATCATGCATAGCTACTACAATATTTTGTTGGTCTTGAAAATCCAACACGTGCTTAGACTCTTACAAATTAATGGAAATAAACTTAAATGCTTTATTGTCAGCAATTGGGCTTGTGTTATAGTCTTAAATCTATTTTGTATTTTTTTTATACTGACTTATTACTGCTTACTTTCTGACCTAGTTACTTATATTGATATGATATCGGCTTATGCCACGATAGCTTTTGATTTTACCGTCGTGTATGCTTTGTTGATTTTGATATTTCTGGAGAAAATTCTTCGTGTATGGATTGAACAAGTTGGAAACACAAAAAACACTGAGGATTTAGAAAGAGAAGGGTACTGGGAAATAATGCTTGATATATACCTAAGTATACAGGACAGTTACATGATTATAGAGAAGACTTTTCGTCACATGGTAAGATTATTTAAAAAATATATATATATCACGGCAGGGAAAGCTTAGAGGAACACTCTGCCCAAATATTAGCGCCATCCGCCGCCAATCCGCCTTTGTCTTTCAGTCTCTGTTTCTCTAGCCATCACATCGCCGTGCGACACCTACAATTCTTCCTTGTTGGTAGATAGGTAGGTGGGTATTTGAAATCACACACAGCACTTGACTCAAATTCCAAACGTTTATTTCTATGAAACCATTTAGGTACAGAAATTGATTAACTTTTAACGTTCACTTCATTAAACACTTATAATTACATAGTATTTCAATTGTTTTTGCTAATCGTAGGATAACGTGACTGCTCGTTGCTCACGCGTCCATTCTGCCTGCGTGAGCGGAAGTACCACAATATCCGTTCAGCAACTTATTACAATAGTAAATTCAATCAGCCCCACAAATAATACTGAAACACTTAACAATAATTGTGTTACTATTAAATAATGACAGAATTCACCAATTTGAACACGTTTTCAATTATTAATAATAAACTAGTTGTCTTATTACTTTTTAGTCTTCAATCTGTGCTATCATGGAACATTTCCGGTGATGTACAACAGTTATGTTAAACAAAAGCTTTTTACTAATAAATCACTGTGTAAAATAGTCTTATTAATTTATAGTTGGGAATCTATTATCGAGACTTACTTAGTTCTCGTACTTAATTTAAGCATTCAGGTATTGATGGTAAAATCACAGTCGGCGCCATTTTCCCTGACAGGTAACGCCGTATCATAAAGAAACATAATGTCAAGTGATTAACTATTAATTGCTAATATGAATGGAACCCTAAAGTTGTTAAACAAATATTCTTATATTAATTATAGCGATAATTTTAGCTAGAACATCGAGTTTAGTTTGATAATTGATTTTCAAGTGATACTGATTAAGACAAGCCAACAGATGGCGCTGTTGCTCTTGATACTCAAACGAAATTAGTCAATGGCACTCACAGGTGTTATAATAGTTGCCAGAGTATCTCACAGATGGCAGTATTATCGTTCATGGAATAAGAAATTATAATTTAACTAGTTATAATCAATAACATTATGTAATAAGCTTAGCATAAAGGTGTCCTCGCGGCGACACGGCCATTCTGATCGGCGGTGCGCGCTCTGCACCTGCCGATGTCGTCACTATGTGGAGTTTCGTGGTTGTTATCTGAAATAGTGGAAATACATTTTGGCGGCAGATTATTGTTACTTTTATTACAGAAAGTTTCAGTCAACATAGAAAGCTTGTACTAGATCTGACATCTACTCAGTTTTCCTTGTATTCAAAATTAAATGCGTGTATGTCTCACCTAGACACATACACACAGTCACAGAGTTAATCTGCTTGAAATTTTTGTTAAAATTTTTAGTAGTGCTTAGATTGAAGCTGGTATGAGCTGTTAGCTGAATAAAATGTTGTAGCCTGAATTATCAAATAACATTAATTGTATTAAGGTTATTGATATTGTTTAATCAGCTATTAGCTGAATAGAATATTGTTACTTCAATTGTCCAACAATATTCGTTGAATTGTTGTTTAGTATCAGTTAGTTTGCAAGCAGTTTTGCAACTTGTATTTGAATTTGTTCATGCTAAATGCTATTATGTTAAAAATAACATTGTCGCTTGAGCTATTCAACATGTTCATAAAATTGTTAGGCTTGGTATGAGTTAGGTTTTGTAGTTAACTTTAGAACCTTGTAACCTACTGTCTACTAGATTCGTCTTAAATAAAATTATTGATTGCTTTAGATATTCTGTAATTTGTATTTGGCAAGTGTAGTGTAAGTAGCATGTTTTTATTTGTTCATTCTCACGGAAAGGTAATGCTCTGTGATAGACACAAAGTCTTGGATTTGACAGGATAAAAGGATAGGATCAGGAACACCGCTCTGTGATAGACACAAAGTCTTTGATTTGACAGGATTAAAGGGTAAAGAGTTTAGGACCATTGCTCCGTGACAGGCACGAAGTCTTTGATTTGACAGGATATAAGGAACTAGGCTCTGAGCGTTAGTACGCCGTGGACCCAGCAGGATAACATGAGAGTATTGTTTATCAGTTGACTCCACGGCTGCTGATAGGATTGTTTGTAATTTGTTGTGTTCATTACCAAGTACCTCCACGGCACTGATAGTATTTGTTGTGAGTCAGTTGCCCCTATGGCTGGTGATAGGATTTTTTGTAATGTGTTGTGTTCATTACCCAGTACCTCCACGGCACTGACAGTATTTGTTTGATTTGTTGTGTTTGTATTACTCATTGAGCTTGTTGTTTCCTCCACGGATACCAATAGCTTGTGAGTTTTTTTTATTTTTATGTTATTAGTTACTGTTAGGAGTACTAATATTTTGTTATTATTTTTTGTAAATAGTTGCTTACAACTGGCAGGATTATAAAAACCATAATAATCAATGTGGAAACATGATACTCATTACACATGAGCATCATGTAGGTAGGTTGATTGGGCTATTGTATTAAGTCTATTGTTGTAACACTGTAGGTATCAGTGGGCAAGTGTAAGAAGTAGTTTGAAAACTCCTCACCTTTTATGTTAGTTTATGATGTGAGGACACTGTAACAGTCATCCCTGGTTGGCTGTTCTCATGCTGTTCCCCTTTTATAGCTCCATAGCTGGCAACACGGTCATCTGTTCACCAGGCTGCAGTCCATGAAGTTGTTCATTTTTGAAATTGTTTGTTGAGTCACATTTTTAAGTGACCTTGCTCCATTATCATTTGCTGAGGACTTCATTGAAGTTTGTCTGGTTGTATTGGTCGGCTAAACCAATTTTATTGTGATATGCATTGGTTAGCTAGCTTATTTTTATCAACCGTGGTCTATACTTCCACTAATTGATGTCATCACTATCTTGGAGTGACTGGGTGCACAGAGTTTTGGAAGAACTTGAGTCTTCTTTATTTGCTCTCGATTTTGTTTCAATTTCTTTGATAGAAGTTTATCATTTCTTCTATGATAAGAAAATTTGCCTGGAACCTGAAATGTGAGAAGTCATGCAGGTAAATAACATAACATCACGCATGTTGTCCCTGAAAGGTTAGGCAGAGGTGTACCTAATATTATGCGCACATTTATTTTTAAGTGCCATGTAATAGGGGGCAAGCCTTATTGCCCTCAACCAGGCACAAATCTGCACTTTGTGGCTGCTACAGAGGAATTCCTAATGGAAAACCCAACAACACTTTGCCTGACCTGGGAATCGAACCCAGGGCCTTATGCTCAACAGTCACGCTTGCAACCACTAGACCAACAAGGCAGTCAGTGCAGGTAAATATTAATAATAGTGTAATGTCTACACTAATCGTGTGGTGTGTAGGTACATAACATCACACCTGCAATCTCTGAGGGGTTAGGCAGAGGTGAAAATAATAAATTCACACTTTGCCTAAGCCTCTAGTTTAGCGATATGGCTATTTGCCATTTATATGATTGTCTGGCTTGCTACTGAGAAATTCCTGATGGAAAAACCCAATAACACTGCCAGGCCTGGGAATCGAATCCAGGTCCTCATGCTTTAATAACAGGGCTCATGTCCACTGGACCAACAAAGCAGTCCTACAATTGTTAAAATTAGTTGGAGTGATAAGTTTTATAGTCGGTAATAAGTTGTTTTGAAATAGTTGTTTACTTAGATTAAGTTAATTAAACTAAGATGGGAAAGTTAAACTGATCAGAACTACTTTAAAAACACTGTTGGTTGTGTAGTTGCACTGACAAAATATTCACATTTTATTAACACATCGAAAGCTTTGCTTCGTTGGCTAAGATTTCATTGTCATAACTTGTTGAACTGAAATTTGTTTGACATTTCATAAGTCATTTTGTTTTATAAATCAGTTTCATAACAAAGTATTTTTGTATGAATCTTGCAACATGTTGTCCATTACAAATGTTTTCAAATTTGCATAATTATTTGAAAAGCCCTCAACTTTGCACTTAACGCAAACAATATCTGATTGTGAGGTTTAAACCTATAGTGTGAATGAAAAGTCAATAACAACAAGTTTTAAATTTGTTACTACTCAGTTATTTAATTAGTAGTAGGTAATTAAAAAGTTAAATCTAATTCATGAGTTTAGTTTCTGACACATCATTACTGGTTATATTTCAAAATAACATTGAATGCATAGTGAGTGAATTAAATGGAGTGTTTTTATTTCACTTATTCAGGTGTCAAGTTACCCTAACCAGCATGGGATGTGTTAAGATAAAATAATGTTAACTGTAAATATTCTCTACAGTAACAAAATACTAAAATAAATAAAACAAAATACTTCCCGGGATTGATGATCCATTAGCAGGTTTATTTATTGATAATTTTGCTTTCCCGGAGTCCAATCTTTGTTTATTCTGCTTCGGTCATTCTGTGCTGTACATGTTGGTAATTTTGAGTGCAATAAATGAAGTTTTCCATCACATACAAGTTCATTGTTTTTATTGTCATTTACCAATGTAAATTGCATTTTCATGATGTGTTCTTATGATTTATATGGGTCAAGTGTTGCAATAAATTATCATGTTGGTATCTGTCAGCCACTTGGATGAAAATGCAGCCAACTCTTTGGCTATCTTAGTCTTCCTAAGTATCTTCTTGTCTATCAGTTCATTGCCACTTAACACTGTACTGTGGCACTGTGGCTGTGGCAGCCTAATAAGTCGCTCTCTCTTGAAAAGCTTCGTGGTGACCACTTCGGTGAAAAATTCTTTGCCACGCCTTCGGCCATGGTCATGACAGCAAGAGTTCTAGTTCGGTAGTTCCTTGTAATTGTTCTGGATGTCCGGCACTGTGAGCAGCGCGCAAGAGCTATCACCTCTTCTGATATCACGGCAGGGAAAGCTTAGAGGAACACTCTGCCCAAATATTAGCGCCATCCGCCGCCAATCCGCCTTTGTCTTTCAGTCTCTGTTTCTCTAGCCATCACATCGCCGTGCGACACCTACAATTCTTCCTTGTTGGTAGATAGGTAGGTGGGTATTTGAAATCACACACAGCACTTGACTCAAATTCCAAACGTTTATTTCTATGAAACCATTTAGGTACAGAAACTGATTAACTTTTAACGTTCACTTCATTAAACACTTATAATTACATAGCATTTCAATTGTTTTTGCTAATCGTAGGATAACGTGACTGCTCGTTGCTCACGCGTCCATTCTGCCTGCGTGAGCGGAAGTACCACAATATCCGTTCAGCAACTTATTACAATAGTAAATTCAATCAGCCTCACAAATAATACTGAAACACTTAACAATAATTGTGTTACTATTAAATAATGACAGAATTCACCAATTTGAACACGTTTTCAATTATTAATAATAAACTAGTTGTCTCATTACTTTTTAGTCTTTAATCTGTGCTATCATGGAACATTTCCGGTGATGTACAACAGTTATGTTAAACAAAAGCTTTTTACTAATAAATCACTGTGTAAAATAGTCTTATTAATTTATAGTTGGGAATCTATTATCGAGACTTACTTAGTTCTCGTACTTAATTTAAGCATTCAAGTATTGATGGTAAAATCACAGTCGGCGCCATTTTCCCTGACAGGTAACGCCGTATCATAAAGAAACAAAATGTCAAGTGATTAACTATTAATTGCTAATATGAATGGAACCCTAAAGTTGTTAAACAAATATTCTTATGTTAATTATAGCGATAGTTTTAGCTAAAACATCGAGTTTAGTTTGATAATTGATTTTCAAGTGATACTGATTAAGACAAGCCAACAGATGGCGCTGTTGCTCTTGATACTCAAACGAAATTAGTCAATGGCACTCACAGGTGTTATAATAGTTGCCAGAGTATCTCACAGATGGCAGTATTATCGTTCATGGAATAAGAAATTATAATTTAACTAGTTATAATCAATAACATTATGTAATAAGCTTAGCATAAAAGTGTCCTCGCGGCGACATATGTATATATTTGCATTGTGCCGACTACATCATAGAGCGACTGATTTGTCACTTCTACCCAGTGCCCTAAGACAAACGGTCGTCGCACAATAAGGGCCTTATCATACTAGCGGATTGCGAGCGCCTTCAAAGCGGAGCGGGCGCGCAACAAATACGTTACGGGCGTCCAACGGACACAGCGCATTCACTACGGGTTCACTGCGCGTTAACTGCGCGTTCGCTGCGCGTTAACTGCGCGTTCGCTGCGCGTTAACTGCGCGTTCGCTGCGCGTTTGCTGCGTGTTCGCTACACATTCGCTGCGCAACGTAAACTCAATTTTCAAGGCTAGGCTTTGCAGCCTAACGGTGAAAATTTAAGTGCATTTTCACGCTGCTGTTCGCGGCAAAGTAGCGAGTTCGCAACAAATTCGCTGCACATGCGCTGTGTGTTCATTGGAGGCCCGTAACGTATTTGTTGCGCGCCCTCTCCGCTTTCAAGACGCTCACAATCCGCTAGTATGATGAGACCCTTACCCGTTCGTCGCGACTATTTGTCAGCCATTTTTTTGGAAAATACGTATGCGCCCCCTTTTGGTCCTTTCGTTAATAATAAAATTCAGAAATTTATGAAACAACAAATCACTCACTTATTTAATTTATTTTTCTTTCTCTTTCTTTGCAGATTCTATTTTATACGATATTTACAGCTTACCTTAGTTTGTGGAACGTAGCTGCAGCATTAACTGTTAAAAGTTTGATAGCAGCAGGAATCCCTAGAGTAAGTGATATTAGATACTCACTGCAATACTATTTATTAGTTTTAAGTTATATTGATGCGCCTTATCAAGGTCATGTACTCATTAGCCTAGCTTGTTTCTAGGATTGTGTACATTGTGCATAAGACAAACAAATAAAATAAAGATATATCCACACTATCGAATCAGGTTTAAGATACCTGTAAAAGTTAAATAAATAAAAGTATCCGAATCAGTAAATCAAGGCCGTATAAATTCCTACATGCTTTGATTAATTAACTTATTTGATCTTGTCTGATAATTCTATTAAATACTCACTTGTCATTTCATAAGTCCCCAAATAAAAATAAATACAATATTTTGATTATTATTTTAAACCACAGTACACGTACACACAGCAAACTAGTTCGATTTGCAGGGCACACTAACAAAGTTATTGGTGTGCGTAAAGTCAACGGCTGTCTGGCTTCGCCTATTTATTAATGTTTGCGCTTCACAATAACCCGTTGTCCACCCACACACTTGCAATTTCCTTGTCACTTGATGTTGCTTGGAATATGAAGCGTAAATTTAGCCGACTTAACAATCTTCTCCGTGGCGCAATGGTCGAGCGTGCGGTATCTTACGCCGCCAGTGCCTAGCGCCGTCAGTTCGAATCCTACTGCCAACACATCTGTGATTTTGTATATTTTAATGAAACGTTTTACATTTGTTTGTTCAATTCATTGCTTAAATATTGGCAAGTCTTCTTTATATTTGAGTTAGAATTTATTTGAGGTCTACCCTCTAAAAATGACAAATCATGTGTGAGTTAGTAGTTTAAGTTCATCGTCATAATATTATTGACTATCGGGCTTACGTTACGTTTTTAGACATTAATTATACCCTGCGTGTTTTGAGCAGTGCTTTTATTTGTTAATCATTATGAATCACTTAACTACACTTTTAAGAGCTGAGATTATTATTTTGCGTGGGCAAAACGTTTCAATTAGTGAAATTGCGAGGCGTTTAAAGATATCGGTAAGTAACAAAATGTTATTAATATGTTTAGAAGATTAATAATAATGTTAATATAATCCACATGTTATTGATTGTTGTTTTTTGTAACAATATTTTATTATTGTTCACAGAGGACTGTGCAATTGTGGGTCCATCGATATGCAGATTCGGGAACCATTGATCCTTGCCGACCGGGACCGAAGTCTAATCCATAGCATACACAGATGGCAATGCGCGGCACCGTGATATAGTTGTAACGCATATCGCTGAGCCCTTCTTCACTGCTCGTTTAACGGCGACTAAACATGACGTGACATTACAAACTGTACGGAACCACTTGCGTGCAGCTGGTGTGAAATGTCGTAGGCCAGCCAAGAAAATATTACTGTCAGATATTCACAGACAAAACCGGGTACGCTTCCCAAGAGAATATTTGGATTTCGATTGGTGCAATAATGTTGTTATATTAAGCGATGAAAAATGTTTTAAGTCGGACAGAGACGGTCGCAAAATATTGTGGCGAAAAGATGGTGAACGCTATAATAAAAAAAAATATTCTTACATGCAGGTCTAATGGTTGCTTTACTTTGGGATTTTGGGGATGAATGTCATCAATGGGTCCTGGTGAATTAGTGCAGGTAGGGGGTCGCAATACCAGTGAAGGTTACTTGAACGTTTTACATAACCTGATGCTACCAAGTGTGCGCGTTGCATACCGAGAGTAAAGGCGCCCTGATTAGGGCGCCTTTACTCCCTCTCCCTCTCTTTTTTCTCTTTTTTTGTCGCTTATTAATAGCCGATTGGCTATTAATAAAAATATCAAGGGGTAATTTGTTTTATGTGAGTGATGTTATTGTTAGTGAGATAACAATTTAGGATACCTGTATCTTAATATCTTTCTTACTAACATGTTTATTCATATCACTATAATTAAATTACTCTCTTGAATATGAAAAATAACGTTATTTCCTGTCCGACTTAGAATATTTGTCATGCACAAAACTTTATAGTTTGTAATTAGAATTATAATAAAAACCTAGGCAATAAATATTGTTGATTTCTTATTAAAAATCGTTTAATTTTCACTTCCATATTTTTTTCTTATTATCAGTTAAAATAGAAAAAATAAAATTCAACAAAATGATAACAACATGTTTTTAAAAATGCAAAAAGTCAATGCCGGTGGCGGAATTCGATCCTACGACATTTGTTTTACCAGCCCATTGCTTATGCACCTATGCCACAAGACCAGTTAACAACAAGGTGAAATTTATGCTTAATATTCTTTGCCTACAAAATAATGCTAACTGTTTTCAATCACGGCGGCCAATCTTAGCGAAGATTAGCCACACACACGCGTGTTTGCTGACTTATTGTGACACGTGAGGCGAAGTAATACACCAGTTGATTTTACGCACACCAGCATTATATTGATGTGCTCTGCAAACCTAACTAATTTGCTGTGTGTACATAGCGCTACTTGAATTTTTAAAGGCGCCAAGGTGTTTTGGTCAATAAGGAACAATACAGAGCATTTTTGAATAACATAGTCAATAAGAATATAATGTATTTTTCGCCTACAAGATCGAAATCTATAGACATTTTCGACGCGTTATGCCACGCTTAAATTACCGAGGTGTCAGGTCTATAGAGAACAATACAGAGCATTTTCGAAGGAGCTTGTGGCTAAATAATAACTGCCGCTCGTGTCAATCTTTAGGTTATTACAATGTATTTTTCGCATACAAGATCGAAATCGAAAGACATTTTCGACGCGTCATACCACGCTTAAATTACCGAGGTGTCAGGTCTATAAGGAACGATATAGAGATAGAGACCTTGGAATTAACAGTCATAGTAAATAAGAATGTAACGCATTTTTCACTTAACAAATCGAAATCAAAAGACTTTTTGGAGGCGTCATGCCACGCTTAAATTACCGAGGTATCAAGGCAATAAGGAACAATACAGAGCATTTTTTGGAGGAGTTCGTGGCTAAATAGAGAAGATTTTTAGGTTAAGCCGTGCTTGCCTAGGTTGGTCTGTGGATGGGTGACCGAGACCCGACCGATCACATACGGAATTTCTTCCGTGCCTCGGAAAGCACGTTAAGCCGTTGGTGCTGGCTGTCATTTGTAGATCTTTGACAGTCGTTACAGGTAGGCAGTGGCCCAGAAAGTCTGACAACTAGTCTTACCAGGGGTATCGTGTTACTCAGTACTAACTAGGTTGTGCGCAAAATGCCAGCGTGGACGGCGCTGCGGCGCCAGGGGTGACAATTTATTTATGTGAAGTTAATATAAATGTGTTTTCTTTCTCCTTTAGTTTATATCAGTTCTTATAAGTGTGTTGGTAAGTTGAATATTTTATGTTCGCCAGCAGCAGTCGCGACGCCGGAATAATTAGTGCCCAACCTGCCATATTAATTGCGACAAAAATTTGGCAAATCAAAAATCTTTAAAAACCAAATGAAAGAAAACTACAAGAATTCGAACCGTATTTAAGATTGCACATTAACTTTTTTTTTGAACAGAAAGGCATTTGTGATCATGTGGAATCCAAGTTAAGTGACGGTGACATTAGCAGGGCAGCCAGAATACTGTTCAGCATTGACGTGGAGGCGCCTTATTCTCGAGAGACTCTTTCAGCCCTGGAGAGTAATCTTCCATCGCCTGCGGATGGTCTCACCTTCCCCGACCCGCCCGTCCATCCCGAACCCCTCGTTCAGGATTCACCTTTTTTCCGCAGCAGATCGCAGGCATGGGCTCTTTCCGGAGTGGTTCCGCCGGCGGCCTCAACGGCCTGACGCCATGGCATTCGAAAGATTTGTCGAGTTTAGGCGCCGGGAAAGCTGGTGAGTCGCTCTTGAAGGAAAGGAAGCTTGCGGCTCTTATCAACTTAGTGCTCTCTAGCGGTGTGAACGATGCCGTCGTCAATGTCTTGTATGGGGTTAACCTATGTACCTTGCGAAAGAAGGACGGCGGCATTCGTCTCATTGCCGTCAGTTGCACCTACAGGCGTACGGCAGCCAAAATATGTTGCTAGTAGTATAGTGAATTGCTTGCAACTAAGTTCCAACCCCTTTTTTCTTTTTTTCTTTTTTTTCGGATGGGAAATCATCAAATAACTCCTCCCGCTCTGGGCGGAGCAGGAGGGAGTGTCAGACTTTTACTGACTAAAACCCATCCATGTTCCTTCATCGCCCTTTGTGTTCCGGGGCCACGGTATCTCTTCGAATAGTCCCGCAACCCCGGCAGGCATCGGTCCTTACGGACCCCTTCCCTTTTGCTGAGTCTCTTTGAGGCGCGCGTGGAACACGAACGCGCCGTCGACACGGCCTGTCGTCATTAGACGGACGGACGGCGAGCTAGCCCATAGCTTACCGTCCACAGGCCCGCGCCTACGGTGGCCGGGGGCCACGTGGTGGTGGCCCCCGACGCCCGGGGCGTCTCCCGCGGTGGCCGGGACGTTGAGAGGTTCTCTCCCTCTCACGTTCCGCCACCTCCTTCTCTAGCATTACTGCTTCGCAGAAGGAGGTGACGGCGTCCCATTCCGTCTCGCTCCGGACCATGGCTTGCACCAGGGCCGGACGCGAGAGGTCGCCGCCGCCGATCGCCGCTTCGAGGACACGGCGGTGCTCCGCCCACGCGGGGCACACCTCCACCGTGTGTTCCACCGTGTCCTCCGGTCGATCCTCACAATGGAAGCACCCGGGCGTTTCCTCCCGCCCGATTCGGTGCAGGAACCTCCCGAACACTCCGTGTCCGGTGAGGACCTGCGTCAGGCGGAAGGTGAGGACGCCGTGGCGTCTCTCAAGCCACTCCTCAAAGAGGGGACTTATCGCCACTATCGTGGCGTGCCCTAAGTTCCAGCCCCTTTATTTTGGTTTCCAACGGGGCTGTGAGGCTGCCGTACATGCCTTATTCTTTTCAAACTCAAGGAAAGGGGAGGTCATACCCAAGGTTGACGTCAAAAACGCTTTTAACTCCGTGAACAGGGACTCTTTGTTGGCTGAAGTAAAACAAGTATTACCCGAAATTTATGGTTTTATGTGCTCCCTTCAAAATTACTTTACAAGGACTGCGTCCGAAGGTTGCCTGCGAAGGTTTTAGAATCTGCAGTTGGTTGCCAACAAGGTGAAACTCTCGGGCCTGTCATTTTCAGTTTTGCTATTCATCCCATAATTCAACAACTAAATTCTAAATTTTTCAATTGAGGGCAATCTCGTTTCTCCATCAGGTCACGCTTTACGCATGGCCATGGAGTAGGTATGCGAGCAGAAATGCTTCGCTAATAATGTCTATTATGAAGATATCATCGAACTCTTACGCCCATGGAAGCGCCAAAATCGCTCACTTCTGTAGGGATACGATAAGATCAGAACACAACTTCTCGCCAAAGAGATAGAAAGAAGATAAATAAGGTCTTAACCGCAGCAACACACAAGAAAACCGAGACTCATTATCATCACCAAAGTTCGCGTTGCAAACTTCGCGATTCGACAATCTGATTTCTCCATCAAGTCACTCATCATCACGACACACAAATAACAGTAGGACCGGTGAAAAAAAAACTATGGCTTCCAGCAGTAATGTGCCTGTAACACAATATGCTGTCACAGATGATGATAATGATAACAGAGAGCGATCTACGAAAGACTAAGAAACTTCAAAAGATTGAAATCGGAACGTGAAAAAGGTCAATCGCAAAAGGATGCCCCTCAGGAGAGAAACAGCTAGTCAGGCCAAACAACAGAAAGCAAGTCTGATAAGGAGAAACGAACGCTCCTCAACAACGTCCACAAGAGACATATCTACAGATGAAACAGTAATCATACCAACCATTCATGTAAGCACCGCATCATTTGTAGAAAATAAATCTCAGACTTCCAAAACTAGGTTTCAATCTCTGAACTTGTTCAGGATATTACCAACAAACAAGGCATACTCAGAAATATCCCTTAGTGACTCTATTAAAGCTGCATTTGACGAGCCATACTCCAGCACTAAATGCAAGAACGAATAAGAAAATTTCCTGCAAAAACAAAAATAGGACAAAAGGGTTGAATCTAATAAAAATAAGTCTAAGCATGCAGTGAAATGAACTCGGTCACCAACTGACAGACCAAAGACTATAGCTGACCACCCTTCGTCTGTCAAGCCCGTCCGAATTGGTCTGCCGCCATTGTTGAACAATTGTGTCTACTTCGCTAACAGATGAAGGTCTGGAGTTTCAATACACCCTTAAGTCAACAAAACTCACACATGGTTAGTGCTCCAAATATTAGTAAGACCGGTGAAAAAAATGATGGCTTCTAGCACTTATGTACCTGTAAGACACAATATGCGGGCGGTTTTAACCATTTGCGACTCCAGAGGTCGAAAATCGCATTTCCGACGAGAGTAGAAATGGCAATGTTACAACGATAATTATGTCATTGTCTACGTCAAGAAATATTAATTATTGATCATTATCAATAACATAATGTAATGTTTTTTTTTTCTCATATGAATTTTGGCAAAAAAGAAAGCCTCGAAAGCTTTCGATAGTTTGACAAACGACGCTATATTTGACGCTACCAAACAACGAAGATGTTGATCCCACCTACATCAGTCTACTCCGTAACGTGTATCTAAACAGCACTGCTTCAATGAGGTTACAAACAGCCGGACCATAATTCTTAATAGAAAAAGGCGTAAAGCAAGGAGACCCGCTTTCACATAAACTTTTTAATAGTGCTCTTGAAGAAGTGTTCAAAAATCCAACGGCTAGTTGGGAGAGACGCAGTATTGAAATCTGGGACTGAATTGGCCATGTCTGCCGCATGCCCAATGAGCTGTGGGCCAAAATAACCACTTTCTGGACACAGCCAGAAGGCGTCGCGGCAGACCTCGTAGAAGATGGCGGGACGAGTTGGACAAAACCAACGACTAGTGTTCCACATTAGCCCTGGATCGATGCAACTGGAAGTCATGGGCAGAGAGAGGCCTTTGCCTAGCAGTGGATTGAAGTAGGCTAACAGTAATAGCAGTAGTATGAATTTAGGACAATTTAATATTTTTTGAGAAATTCAATGTCGTTATTTTAATGTTTTAATAAAGAATGTATTTGACTTTTTGGAAATATTATTATTAAAGTTGTTATCATTTTAGTATATTTGTAATGTTGTAAAATAATTGGCATCAATTATGAAATTATTAATTGGGTCTGATGCCTTAATAAATACTTCTATCTATCATCGGGTTTTGGTTTCCGCACTTAATCCTTAAAGTGGACCATTGTGCGTGTAATTACTACTTAAAATAAACATAGTGTAAGAAAAAACCTTTTGTGCGTCCTTTCTATTTCAAAACAGATTCCGTTAATGAATCTTTATTTATGTAAATATTTCAGTATGTCAGTATACCGTTTGTCACTCAAATCTGGAACATGAAGAATATCGTCATTATCTTAGGCTTGAGCGTGCAATGTGAGAGATTCAATGCAGCAATGAGAGATGTTCAGAATACCTGTGTTCTGCGCATGAAGTTAACAGATTGTTCTCGTAAGTTACTAAGTCAGTATATTATGGCGGATCGAGCACTTCTAGAGAAATGAAGGCATTGAATGCATGCAGTCTAGTTTGTAACTGATGGCGACGAACTTTATGTAATTTTATCTACACCCATGCTATAAATCCTCAATAAAAGTATCTGAAACAGTTAGCTTATGGCCAACATTAAAACAGCCAGTGTCATAATAACCAATATAACACCCAAACGGGTGTTATAATGTTGTACTGAATTTCATTATGCAACTCGTTTTAAAAAAAGAACATTGTCTAGCACGTGCGATTCACTACCACAGCGCCGTAATTAAAAAAAAAACTTATAGGTTAATTCGAATTCACGTGGTATCCCGCCATTTTTGTTCGATATTAGTATTGCATTATGTACTTTGTTGTTTACAAAAATGAGTGATACAAGCTTTGTGCATTTTAATAATTGTACAATCAAAATGTAAATAATTATATTATTACCTATATACATGGTTTGTTTGTATTAATACTCAGCAATTAAACTTTCCATGAATTTACATAGACTTCTTACAACACTACAACACCCTATGGTTTCAGAACTTTTTATATGGGGGAATCATATTATCATGGATGTAGATAAAGTCTTGTATGCAACTGTACATAATTAGGTATTAAAACACTCATGTGATACTATTATCACACGAGGCGAAGCCGAGTGTGATAAACCCACATTCGTGTTTTAATACCCTTCATTATACAACAGTTGCATAAATAACTATTAAAATCTAGTATTGTTCTCGTGTTATTCTAGTGTTGTTGTGAGTGACATTTGGCTTTATTAAGAATATATAATATATCTATACTAATATTATAACGAGGTAACATTTGTTTGTAAGTTTGTATGTTTGTAAGTTTGTATGTAGGGGGTAATCTCCGGAAGTAATGAAACAATCTTAAAAATTGTTTCACTGGTAGAAAGCTTCATTATTCGTGAGTGCTATAGGCTATATTTTATTCCCGTACTCCCACGGAAACGAGAACTACGCGGGTGAAACCGCGGGACGTCAGCTAGTTGAGAATAGTTTCTTTAAACCTAAGTTTGAATGTTTGAGTGTACACAGCCCTCTAACCAGTGTCGGCTGTTGATCCAGCGACATCCATAGCTATATGTATCTATTAATCTATCTGCGTAACATTAACAGGTCTTATATATATAGGGTGTAAACGGACCCTTCACGAAGCAGTCAACCAAGCATTCTGTACATAAGTAACTTTAAGCAAAAAATATTGCTAGGAAACGACATTTTTTTTGGGGTGTGTTAAGTAAAAGGCTAATGAATTTTAAATAATTTAATTTAGTTTTATAGAAACAATGTGACCGTTCATAGCACAGTTGAAAAAGTGAGAGGAAAAAATATGGCCACCGGGGTGGTCAACATAAAAAATACTAATTCTAGTGTTGCTATTACAATAGCTTAAAATACTACTTAATTATTACTATTTTATGTTTTGTATTAAACATAAGTTGGGGCGGGCAAAGTGAACCAATCATAGGTAACTGGGTTCGCTAAGTTTAAGTTATAAATTGTTTCACATAAATAGTTATTTGAGAAAATATACATAAAACTGTTGTAAACATAAATATTTAAGTTATTGTCAACACAGAGGGTATGACACAATTGTACTGAATATATTCTTAATTAAAAACTAACTTAATAACTAACTTACTTATTTTTATATCTTTAAATTATCTTTAAGCTAAATTAACTTAATCTAAATTATCTGTCATGGGTACAGGACATAATTTGGTATATGACCTTAGGTAGACATTATTTTTAGGCCCCATTCTCACTTCTGCTACCCTGACTCTACCATCTGGTCCAGGAATAGTTTTAACAATGCGCCCCATGGGCCAATTTAGAGGAGAGATGTCCTTTTGTTTGACAATAACCAAATCTCCCTCTTTTAAATTATCACTACTTTACTTCCATTTGGGTCTGTTTTGTAGGGAAGTTAAATAATCTCTGGACCAGAGTTTCCAAAAATCTTGTTTTATTTTTGTACATAGTTCCCAAAATTTCATTCTATTAATATTTTTCTCGGTCACATCCAACTCTGGGTAGCTTGTAAGTGCAGTTCCTACCAGGAAATGGCCTGGGGTCAGGTAATTTAAATCTGAAACATCACTACACAGGGGAAGAAGTGGCCTTGAATTTAAAATTTACTCTATTTGTGTGAGTACAGTATTGAATTCTTCGAATGTCAAAGATACATTACCAATTACTCTCCGGATGTGATGTTTGGCACTTTTCACTCCGGCTTCCCAGAGCCCGCCAAATTCGGGAGAGTAACTAGGTATGTACTTGAACCTAGTAAGTTTTGAAGAGCAAAAATTCTCTACATTATCTACATGACATTAGGATGAGTGTAATTCATTCATACAATTCTTTTAATTTATTTTCAGCTCCTTTAAAGGTTTTTGCATTGTCACAGTAAATTAAGGATGGCATTCCTCTCCTAGCTATGAAGCGCTGAAGGCATGCCAGGAAAGCTGCAGTAGTCATGTCACTCACTAGTTCAATGTGGATTGCTTTTGTAGCAAAACAAACAAATAATGCGACATAACTCTTTTTGTTATTGGTTTCCTAATCCGTGCTACTTTAATGTCAAATGGACCGCAAAAATCTACGCCTGTTATTTCAAAGGCTCTACCTGTTGATACTCTATGTGAAGGTAGAGAACCCATTAATTGCTTTGCAGCTACTGCTTTAAGGCGGAAGCATTTGACGCACTTGTGGACAACTTTTTTAACTTCTCTGATACCATTTAACAGCCAAAACCTTTGAGAAAGAGAACTTAATACCAGCTTTGCACCAGCATGTAGTAGTCTTAAATGTTCCTTTATAATGATCAAATTGGTGATGTGGTTAGACTTTGGAAGAATAATTGGGTGCTTTTTGTCATATGACAAGTTGGTTGCATTTTGGAGGCGACCACCTACCCTTAGAATATTATTGCAGTCTAAGAAGGGGTGCAAACTAGCCATGTGATTTTTAATTTGACTTCCTTTCTCTAACAATTGAATTTCACTTGAAAATGCTTTGTGCTGAACATGTCTTATAATGACTAAGTTAGAAGACTGTAGCTCTTTTGGCATTAGTGAACCAACTAATTTATCATTCGGATTTAAAATGTTATGTTTGAACCGTAAGAGTAGAGTGATGACTCTTTGAAGTTTATTAAAGTCAGAGTATTTTTCAAAAATATCATCTGAAACTTGAGCAGTTTTTTGTTGCAGATTACACACAATGGCATGGTTAGGTGTGGGGGAATCTTCAATTTCTGAAATTGAGACAGTAACATGCTGTTCATTATTTTGGATGGAGGTAGCAACATTGTGTTGAAAATGTTTATCTAACAATGAGGATGGACCAAACCACCAAAGCTGGTTGTCCTGTAATTTGTGTGGAGCAGTGCCTCTTGATAGTACATCAGCAGGGTTGTTGACCCCTTTGACATGAGACCACATAAAATCTTTAGTTAGGGTCTTAATTTTGTTGACTCTATTGGAGACATAGACACCTTTTGAATTGTGGGAATTTATCCAGGCTAGAACCACCTGGGAGTCGGTGTGTAAGAACACCTTTAAATTTGGATATCTAATTTGTAGAATTTTATGAACTCTAGAAGCAAATTCTGCAAGCAGGAGAGCACCATTGAGCTCTAGATTTGGAATGGTAAGTTTTCTATTGAGAGGTGCGACACGGGACTTAGAGCACAATAAGCTCACATTAACTTGGCCATCATTGGACAAAACTCTAAGGTAAAGGCAACAACCAGTTGAATTTAATGAAGCATCCGAGTATCCAACAAGTTCCACTGACTCTATATCTTCTACAGCAGTTTTATTAATTGCTCTAGGTATCTGAATAGTACCCATGTCATTCAAATTTATTAAGAACTCTTTCCAAGATTTCAGAATATTACCAGGTAAAGTAGAGTCCCAGTCCACATTGGACTTCCAGATCTCTTGCATCAACAATTTAGCTTGTACTACTATGGGTCCTATAAGACCAAGAGGGTCAAATATTTTCCCAATGAAACTTAGAATTTCTCTTTTTGTTTTAAGCAGATTATAGTCATCTGCCATTGGACAGGAAAACACCAAAGTGTCTGTATTTATGTTGTACTAGCGGACGTCCTGCGGTTTCACCCGCGTAGTTCCCGTTCCCGTGGGAGTACGGGGATAAAATATAGCCTATGTTACTCGTAGATAATGTAGCTTTCGAATGGTGAAAGATTTTTTTAAATCGGTCCAGTAGTTTTTGAGCCTATTCATTACAAACAAACAAACAAACAAAGAAAGTTTTCCTCTTTATAATATTAGTATAGAAGTATAAAGGACATTGACCAAAATCAGAGTCGCTTTATAGTAAAAGAGTATGGCCATAAAAATAAAGTCATAAATTATAAAATATTTTTTTTACTTCTCTTAATTCACTTGAACGAAATCGTATGTGGGGTTACTATTTTGTATTTTATTAGCTACAGTATTGGATTTTATTGCTTACTTTTTAAAATGGCGTATTTCGGTAAAATCAATGTTGCCAATTTATTAAAACCTGGGACATAATCCGTCACTCAGTTTTAAAAATAAATTCAACTATGACTTTATCCTCGTTATTTATATTTTTAATTAGCACAATTGAAATAACATATTTTCTTAGTTCACATCCTATAGATAATATTACTTTGCTAATTAAAAATCTTTCTTTAGTTGACAGTCAAGAGTGATTTATATTGACTGTTGGTAACACTATCACAATGTGATATGTGAACTGTCAATGTCAATTTGTCAAACAAACAAAACAACACCGAACTTTTGTTTTCACTTGTGCATCGATAGTTGTTGAGTTTGTTGTGTTTATAAATAACTTATCATTGCGTACTGTTCGTGTCTTATGTCAATTCAAGTCATACTGTTGTAATGGGCTGCTGCTTTTAGTGGAAGGTACGTTACAAAACTAACCTCAAAACTGAACAGAAAATCAAAGAACAACTAAAACCCCCACAAAATAAATGGATATTTTTTTTTTCCTTAGAAAGTACGACATAACCCCTCTTTTATATTCAATTTATGCTATCATACAATAAGTTTTGATGCGCAACGGCGGTCAGTAGAAAAATGGGCATTCTCCTTTCAAACCTAATGTTTTTATTATATTATCCTCATTCATTTCGATCATTCTGAACATCTTCTCTACATCACACAGTATAGTGTAGCGGTAGGTACGAAAGAGTATCAGTATGTTAAATAATTCATTTTGAACTATAGGTCCATTTAACATAACATCATTCACTGAGAGACCATTTTTAGACTTCATGTTCCCTCCAAAAACGACACGCAATTTGGTTGTCTTGCTACTTTCGTTTTGTACTGCATGGTGTGCAAGAAAATACACTGGATCATTCAGGACATCATACTGACTTATGTCAACTTCCCTGGCATGACCCAATTCTACATACTCATCAATAAAATTTTTATATTTTTGAAAATAGTCTTGATTGGTCTCAAACTTTCTCTCAAGTGTCTGAAATCTTTGCAAGGCATGTGAAAAAGAATCACCAATATTTAACTGTTCTAAAGGGCATTGTAACGGAATGTCGACTGAAAACTTGTTATTTACTAGCTTTACTGAATTTTTGAAAATATTTTCAGCCTTTTTATAATAGGTAATAATAATAATAATATTTATTTACTCAACACTGATTGTAGTAGGATACATGGTTATAGCATTTCTTAGAGAATAATAATATGTTAGATAGTCTACAATCGAGTGGGTGAAGCACTGTTCTCCTAGCTAGATTACAGAATAACCTGTGTTAACCCGGCGGGAGTGTGGTGGGGTGTGACATACCCCAGTGTTCGTTTGTATCGATATATGATTTGATTCTTTTATGCGACGCTTACACGGCTTCGTGTAACTGGATGTAAGGCAGTGTAGGGGGGAATAGTGGCGTGATGTCCGCTTTACGTCGGCCGGCGTTGGAGATCCACGTGCGCAAACGTAATTGGGGTAAGTGACACCCCGCCACATAGTTCGTGTGTGCTATTATATACACTATTTATACTGTTTATGTTATTTTATTTTATTCTTTTTTAGATTTTCGTCAAACATGGGTGAAGACAGTGGTGAAAGAACACTTAGGTCTTTGTTACGCGAAGTGTCAGAGAATTCTGAGAAGCTGTGGAGTAGCCATTTGTCTTGAACACGCAATTTTTTCCTGCAAAAATTGTGCTAATTTTGAATCTAGTTCCTAAAGTGTTCCTATATTATAACTTCATTTGTATTTTGCTTATTCCATTAAGGATCTCATGTTCTTTAAGTTTTAGGAGCTTTTTATTCTTTAAAGGAAAATTTGTTTAGTTTGTTGCGACTTTAGAATGACCGTTATGATTCTGTAACCAAAAATGTATGCCTTAATATTTTTTTAATTAAAATTATTTAAATGTATTAATAATATCAATTTTTTTATTAAAACAATGTTGATGGTACCTAAATAAATAAAAAATACAATAATTTGACATAACTTTAATAACAAAAATGATATACTGGCAGTTTTGTTTTGGGGTATATCATACCCCGTCACATACTTGATGTAATATTTTGTCACCACACTCCCGCCGGGTTAAGGAGAAACAGTCTCGGTCCCCTATGCTTAATGGTACAGTGATACTATACATAACATAGTACATGTGCTGATGCTACAATTTTAACGGCATTACATATTAATGAGTACCTAAATACTACATAGTTTTATATTCTAACAAAAATCTTATTCTATTTAGTAATATAATGTGGGTGTGGTGTATCAGTGAATGTGAGTATGTGTGGGTGTGTGGGTATGTGTGGGTGTGTGTGTATGTGTGGTGTGTGTGGCGTATGTGTGTATGTGGATACGTGATAGTGTGTGTATAGCGCAGCGTAATGCTCATTAAGTTGTGAGTAGTTTTTCGGTTGCATCATATGACAGATTTTGAAGGTATTGCCGGACAGTTTTTTTACAGTTATGGTATGATAAACTGTAAATATGCATATTTTTGCTTATTTTATTATAAAGATACGGACCTAAATAATAAAATAATCTTTTTGCAAATGAGGAGTGCACTTGCGGCAGTATGCAGACAATATCTTTTCGTCTTTTAGTGATTTCTCTGTATGGGATATTGTGGTGCTGCAAAGTGACTGTTTGTAGAATAAAGTTTTGTCGAATGTTGAGAACTTGACAGTCCTTATATAATTGATCGGTCGGGAACAATATTGGACGAGATGTAGCTACCTTTAGTATTGCCCTATGTGCAATTTCTAATGATTTTAAAGTGGTTTTAGCAGCACCACCCCAACACGAGATACAATATGTAATAATTGACAAACATAAAGCAAAATAAACATTACGAATTATAGTTGGATTTGTTATATTTCGGAGAATTTTAAATATGTATATCAGCTTTCGCACTCTGCCAGTCAGGAGATTTATGTGAGACTTGAAGTTCAGGTTCCTGTCCAGGATTATACCCAAGTATTTAATTTGCTCCGTTGATTTCAATAAGGGACATTGACAAGGAACCTGTGTTGGTTGTTGACATGAATGAGCTTTCAATAATATAGGTGTTTCTGGCTGAGAGGTTGAAGAAATGGAATAGGTCATGAAATTCGTTTTGGAGGCATTTAGAGTAAGCGTATTGGCTTTAAGCCATTCTAGTGCTATGTTAAAGCCAAGCTGAGCATTATGCTCCAGATCTGACCATGCACTGCCGACAAATGTTATAGCTGTGTCATCCGCAAATGAAATGATTTTGGCATTAACCATATCAAGGTTACACAAATCATTTATGAAGACTAAGAAAAGTATTGGACCTAATATGCTGCCCTGTGGTACACCATAATAGATAGGATATTCTTCGCTTTTGTGATTTTCTATTTTAACGATCTGCCTACGATTTGAGAGATAACTTCTGAAAAGCTCCAACTGTAAACCCCTGACCCCCATGCCCTCCAGCTTAAACAAGAGTGCGGAAACCGGGACGGTATCAAACGCTTTCGCGAGATCTAAGAAGATTGTTAGTACTTTATTCTTCTTGTTAAGATGTTCTACTACAAAGTTTAACAAGTCAACGACAGCGTTATTTGTTGACTTATTTTTGCGAAAGCCATATTGCTGTGTTGAGAGTAAATTATAATGTTCCAGGTAATGTATCAGCCTTTTATTAATTAAGCGTTCTAAGACTTTGGATAAAGCACTCAAACTTTTTAAACTCTATGTTTTGATCAACTACCTCTTCAGTAATTTTTTCAGATAGCCAGAAATTTTTCATGATGTTTTCCAAGCTATCATCAGCCTTTTCATGCACTACAAAGTTTGAAACCAAGTTTACACTTGACAAGTTAATTTTACATTCATTTTTAATTGTACCAGTTACTACATGACCGAATAATGTGTTTTGTAGTACAATACCATTGTCTAATTTTATTACACCATCAATTATGACTTTAGAATAAAAATCTACCCCTAATAATAAGGCAATTTCTGACGGTTTGTTGAAATCATTATCAGCAAGCTGCACATTAGCTGGAATATTGCATTTTTTAATATCAAAATAATTTTGAGGTAAGTTTGTAGTAATAGTATCTACAATATGATATTTGATTGAACATTTTACATTGTATAAAGTGGATTGTAACAATATGTAAGCGCATTCATTTACCTTGTTTGGAGTATTGCCCAAACCAATAATGTTAGAATCTTGAGCCATAGGGGTCAAGTCCAATTGGTTTACAAGTGTACGCTTCACAATACATACCTGGCTACCACAATCAAGTAGAGCCTTAACTTCAATTTCTTGACCAGCTTTGTCAATGAGTTTCACCTTCATAGTAGGCAATAATATGTTTGTTTCATTTGTTGATAGATTGGAATGTAATGCAATGACCTCATCTTCCCTAGGCTTGTCCTCATGCAAAAGAGTATTGTGACTATTTTTACAGACCTGACATTTGAATGAATATCTGCATTTGTCAGGGTGATTTCTCAGACACGTAGTGCACAACTTATTATCAGTAGCAAACTTGACCAGCTTGACCGCTGTGAGGCTGGAGCCAATTTGAATTTGGGGCATGTATAGATGGGGTGCTCATTTCTGGAGAATTTGCAAGATCGCTTTGAATTTGCTTTGGTTACAATATTGGATACCTTGTTATTGTTGTGATTTAATTTTGACTTACCTTCATAGCAGGTACTTCTTTGAGGAGAGCTGTCCTCCAATGCTATAGCTCTTTTTTCTAAAAAGGACATAAATTCTTCTATAGTAGGTAAATTGTCCGGAGACAACCTGTCAAGATGGTACGCCCGGTTAGTATAGCTATCGAGCTTCCGTGATAATATAGATATCAACAGCATATCCCAGTTCTCAACAGGTTGCTTCAGATTTATCAAAGCATAAAGTTGTTGACGCACTTCAGATATAAATGACCTGATACTTGCCGCAGTACCCTTTTGCATTTGGGGAATGTCCAAGAGAATACCAATATGGTTCAAAATAATTCGCGTTTCATTATTAAATCGTTTCTCTAATAATTTTATTGCTTCAGGGTAAGATTCATTGACAAGTGGCAAGTTAATAATAACAGCCAATGCATCAGCAGTTACATATTTTCGTAGGTAAAACAACTTCTGTACGTTTGACAATGAATTGTTTCTATCAATGACAGCATTAAACAAGTCCATGAAAGGCTTAAACTGAGCGAAATCTTTACCATCGAATGTTGAAATTTCTATATTTGGTAATTTGCAAGTAGAAATGGAATGCCTTTCAGAGTCTACTCTGGTTTTCAATTGTCTTAATGCTACATTGATTTTTCCTAACACAGAGAAGTATTTGTCTTCAATTTCACCTACATATTCTGTATCCTTATCATCTAGGGTCAATATGTCTAAGTGGACACTCTCATAGTTCTTAAGCGTGCTAATTAGTTTCTCTTTGCGCGCTTCTAAAGTGTCTATGGTGGATGATGCGACATTGATTGGATCATTTATAAAGTTCTCAATACGTGTTATTGTTGACTTACATTGTCCTCGCTGAGCGCGTAACCGTCTAAGTTCAACCTCCGCCATGGTTAACGAACTTAACACAACCAACTTACGATTCACTTCTTGACCGCACTAATATTACGTATTACCGCACTGATTATTGTAGATTTAGACCGCACTAAACGATTGCCGCACTTATTGAGCACTAGACTTCTTCTATTTAGCCGGTAACTTCGCCGAAAAATGTTGCGAAGACTTTGTTTTGATTCCAAAGTAATGTTGTTTACTTTGAAGACAGCTGACAGTGACACTTGCTTGACCTCTTGACGTTTGACGTTCCGAACTCGATGAGTGAAGTAAAAGATTGAACTGGTGAGTGAAGTTGCTCCAGCGCACCCGACGAATGACCAACCGAACGAACTTAACAATGAACCAATGAACAATCTCGGATGATCGGATCTTACTTGACTTGTTCGTTCTTCAATCTCTTGACGTCACAAGCTTCTATATCTTTGGATTTCTTGTCTTTGGTCATAAAATTTTCGTAATACCGCCTTGTATGATTTAATCTTCACTGATGAATTGATGAATTTTATTGATGAATCGATGAATCGACGATATAGCGTCGAAATATAGGTCCCCCGCGACTCGCAACAATGCGAATCTGCGAGAAAATCTTCCGTGTCCCTCCGCCCGCGGCAACCGGCACTCAAACGACTCGATATTGCAAGTCGTCGAAACACAATTTACGGTATGCGCACACCGGTGAAAGCACTTTTACTTGTAAAACAAACTCGAAGGACCACAATTAGCCTGTTAAGTAAAAGGCTAATGAATTTTAAATAATTTAATTTAGTTTTATAGAAACAATGTGACCGTTCATAGCACAGTTGAAAAAGTGAGAGGAAAAAATATTGCCACCGGGGTGGTCAACATAAAAAATACTAATTCTAGTGTTGCTATTACAATAGCTTAAAATACTACTTAATTATTACTATTTTATGGTTTGTATTAAACAGGGTGAAAATAACTTTCTGCGGTAGGACTCAATGTAACGCACTCAAAACTTTGAGCTAATGGATGTATTGAATAGGATGAGGGTCATGGGTGTTTACAATAAAAATCTTCCATTAAAAAAAAAGTATATAGAGAAAAAGTTGGAAATTTGACCCCAATAGCTCCGTAACTAGAAGGGTCCTGTTACACCTTCATGTATAACTTCTTTATGTTTACTTTTATATTCTTAAAATGTCACTTACGGGATATCTTCCGTGATGCAACTACAGTACTTTCTCAAGTTATTATGCCTTGTGACTGGGACTGTAGCTTTGATTTTCTTTTTTGTATTTTTGACTTTCAAAAGTGCCGTAATGGTCTAATTGAAATAAATGCTTTGAGTTTGAGTTTGATTATTGATTATTTTGAGCTCCCGATGTTTTGCCGTGACTTAGTGTTGAGTTCCAGTAGTGCGCGTAGCAAAATACGAAGAAAGATTTTTTCCATCCAAATGCATTCTGTAGTTAACCCGCGATCATGGCGCTTTCAACAGCGTCGAAATATCAGGAGCTCAAAATAATCAATAATCACGGAAGATATCCCGTAAGTGACATTTTAAGTATAGTTATGAACCGTGAAAGCTTAAAACAGTGTTACTTTTATATTTTCAGATCAAGAGAGGAGGGTTTGCAAGGACATCCAACGTACACAAAGAGCATCATATAAGAAGATGAGCGCGTGCGGCTTGTTCATCATAGACGCTGAGCTACCTCTACAGTTATTTAGCTTTGTTACTTCATACACTATTGTTTTGTTACAGTTTGTGTATCTGTAACCTAACTTTAATTAATATCAATATATTAATAATATTATAAATCTGAAAGTAGGCAGTTTGTTTGTTACCTTTTCACGTCTAAACCACTAAAACGATCATCCAGCACATACGTTGTCAGGTGTACAGAAACAGAGGTAGGATACCTTTCATCCCAAAAAAAGTACCGTTCCCGAGGAATACAATAATACGTAACGTTCTTATGATAATAGATGGCACCACGTGTCTTTCGAATCATGATTGAATTATATTATTACACAAGCAGAGTACTACCTGAATTGATTGTCAAATTCTAAATTAAAACGAGCGAAGCTGAGGGCAAAAGCAAGTTTTTCATATAGCAAAGGTTAGCACAAAAGCGTGAGAATTGGCTAACGAATAGAGACGTTTACTCAGAAATGGCTCAACACGATCTGTTGATGTTAACAATTAATGGCATGTATTTGTAGTAGGTGTAAGGCTCATGCTTAATGTATGTATGAAGAGGCGATGAAGGCATGGATCAGGATCCATGCTAGGACCCATGATGGAAGAACCCAAGAGTCCAATCTAGTAGCTCTTCCGCAGTTACTTATCTTTTAATTTATCATTAAGTAACGTGACATAGATAAATACAGCAATTTCATAAATGCTAATTAAAGTTATGGAAGTAAAACTCCATGCATCACTTTTTGACATATAACAGTCACAAAGTAATTATTATTATAGCTAGTTCATATTGTCCCACTGCTGGCTTCTCTCCATTCCTTCCAACAGTTACGATTCTGTGCTACTTCATTCCAATTCTCAAGGAAGACATCAAGTTCGTCCCGCCAGCTTATTCGTGGTCTGCTGCGACCGAAAAAAAGTAGTATATTTGTATTATAATTATTTATTTATCACCAATTATAAGCTCATCACAGACTCGTCCGATGCGTATAGAAAAATATACAATATTTAATAAGTAAAATTACACCCAGTAAAAATAATATTACTTAAATTAATTAAAGAAATTGATTGAGTTGTGACAGTCTCCAAAAACGATTCAGTATTTTAAAAACGATTCTAATTCAAATAAAAACGATATTATAGTCGAGATTGTACCAACAGTAACACCTAACGCGACTATGAGTAACGTGATTGAACAAGATTTACAATCAGTACTAAGACCGTTGAATCTGATGCAAAGTATTTTCTTCTGCTCCAAATATTCCATTCGTGAAAACATTATAACTGCCAACAGTTACCTTTACAACAGTTTAAGGGTTTTTTGCATGCTTATATATCGAGGTATTTGTTGTTATCAGTTAATTATGTTGCTTATAGACCACCATAGTTTTTTCTTTGCTTTGGACAATGCTTTTGACTTTTTAATCTACTTGATTGGGGACCTCATTGACAGTCTGTCAAATATTATGCAAAGCCGTTATAACATCTCACTGGTATTGAAAGTCCAGCACGTGCTTCGAGCCCTACAAATAAATGGCAACAATAAGCTCAGGAGTTTCATAGTCTGCAACGGGACTAGTATTGTGACCTTAAATATTTTTTGTTTTAGTCTTATCATTTGTTATTGTATTATTTTTGATATAGTAAGAATTATTGATATTATATCGGCATATGCCACAATAGCTTTTGATATTAACAACATTTATACTGAAATTACTTGAGAAAATGCTTCATGAGTGGATTGAAGAAGTACAAAATTCAAGAAATACTGGGAACTCAGAAATACAAGGTTACTGGAACAAAATGTTTGTCGTATATCAGAATATACAGGAGGCATACTTGATTACAGTGACGATATTTCAACAGAAGGTATGGTATTTTTTTAAAGTAGAGCAGCTTCATTTACGAAGGATTTCAGGTAGGTTTTACTTTTGTATGGACCATTTATACTGGCCTTCGACACAGGGAGTGTCTAGCAGTAAGAGGCGATTCTGTGAGGCATTTATTTCATTGCAAAATTTTGTCAGAATGAAAAACATTTATGTATATGACGGCGCGTTCATATTATTTTACGTATTTTTTGTGTTTTATTTAATTTGTGTAGTCACTGGGTGATGCACATGGCAGATCCATTTAATGGATGTGAAAGCAATGCGATTGCTGGTCGGCTGGAGAGCCGTAGCGTTAGAGGTTTTACTCGAGGGTTTCTGTAAGCTTGGTAGTTTTTAATGCTGTAGAGTTCTAAAAGTTGATTCGAACGACTGTTACATGGCCCAAGGGTTGACCCATTTTCGATTATTCCAAATTAACTGTGTTTGATTTAATCAACTGCCTCGTTGGTATAGTGATGGCAAGCGTGACTGCTGAGCACGAGGTCCTGGGTTCGATTCCCAGGTCGGGCAAAGTGTTATTGAGTTTTTCCATCCGAAATTTCTCAGTAACGGCCACGGTGTCTGGATTTGCGCCGGTTGATGTCAATAGGCTCGCCCCTATTACATGGGACTTGGAGATAACTAGCGAACTGTAAGTGTACTATTAAGTACACCTCTGTTAAACCCTTTGGGGATTACAGATGTGATGTTATGAGTTTGGTCAGGAGTGACCGAGTGGAACAAATTTCTGTCGTGGACTTTTTGCTTGCAGGGTAAACATCACACGAGGACGTGTGCAAGCAGGATGGCCGTGTCGGATCCGGTCATGAGTACGGACGGGTGAATGAATCGAAAGCGCGCCAGTGGTGACATCACGCGAGCTACTCCCCACCATGACGGCTTTTACAGAGTCCTGATGTTGACACCTCGCGGCGAGGCAGACAGTCTGGGTCTGACCGCAGCGGAGTGAAGACGTCTTGAAACTGTACACGATTCATTGTGCCTAGTGTTAATGTGTGAAAGTGTAATGTCAAGTTATTTGTTAGACTCAGTGTATTTGTTTGAAAAGAGTAACCATGGAGTTTCTTGCCGGTTCTTCTCCATGGAAACTACCTACCCGAACCGTGCAATGCGAAATAAAATAGTGTTTCGCATCCAATGTGTTTTCATAGCACGAAACCCGTGTTCTGCCCACATAAGCTCGAGCCTAGCGAAATAAATTCCTGACAAACCCCCGACATCAGAAGTGGGATTAAATCGTGCTAATGAAATCATAAACGGGGACAGTGTCGATAACAATCAGTGTCAACTGTGTAAAAACCGAAGTTCGCGAAAAAAAAAAAAAAACGGACAAGAAAGAAGGTAGACCGATTAGTGTGCTAATAAACACCCACCTGCAATAACTTTAGTTTATCCGTAATCATGGTGCTTGCTACAGCGCCGAAATAAAACAGACTGTAAACAAGTGATATTTGTGGTATGTGAAAAACAATGACAATCAGTGACAGTTACTTTTTGAAACGCAAAACAAAGACTTTGTATCGTTTAGACTTTGTATCGTTTACAAATTCTTAAAACCTAACCAGTGAATAGCAAGATAGTGTTGTGGTATGTCGTGAAACCAGTGTAAAGAATTGTTCAGTGCCAAATTCGTGTACGTTGTACGTCATTTACGTGAGTAGTAACAAACAAAAGAAAAATATGCGCACTGACGCCGGTTACAAGATACGTTAGAAATTTTCATCGTAACTACCAATCAAGTGTCGCGCATGCGGCAAACAAGGACAAACAAGCGGATTTTCGGACGAAGACGACCGCCGTCAAGAAGCCGTTGCCTGTGCCGACTGCTACAGGCGTTGGGCGGCGACCGTAGGCCAGCAGCAGCTCACTGATGTGCTTCAAGTGTGGCACGCCGGGCCACATCGCCAGTCGCTGCGCAGCAGGCCA
Organism: Xestia xanthographa; assembly: GCA_905147715.2. Classification (NCBI taxonomy): domain Eukaryota; kingdom Metazoa; phylum Arthropoda; class Insecta; order Lepidoptera; family Noctuidae; genus Xestia; species Xestia xanthographa. The sequence continues at coordinate 322,381 of LR990644.1, read as the reverse complement.
GCGCTGGTCCAGTGCTGCTGTACTGGTCGAGAAGTGAGTCGACCTTTGCATCATCGAGCCGGAACATGAAAGTACTTTGGTGAGTCGTTTTCATTTTGTTATGACTCTGGAGCAGAGTGCCAATTCTGTTTAATCTATCTAAGAGTGAGCATATTTATCCTGTCGTTGCTATAACTGGTGTAGTTCAAGGTTCGGTAAATGGTAATTCGAAGATTTTAGCCTGTGTTAGAAAGATCCCCGATCACAAAGTTCCTCGAGAATTAGATGTCATAGTTGATGACAGTGGTAGTGAGACCAAATCTGATTAAGAAAGGCTTGTACACTCATACTCGAAAGTTTAGACCGCACCACATGAGTGACATGTGGCGATGGGTCAGGTAGACCGCACCTCATGAGTGACATGATGGCGATGGGTCTGTTATCTGTTGGACCGCACCTCATGAGTAACATGATGGTGATGGGTCTGTTATAAGTTAGACCGCACCTCGTGAGTAACACGTGGTGATGGGTCTGTTGGACCGCACCTCATGAGTAACATGTGGCGATGGGTCTGTAGGAAATCGTTGGTACGATTTCTGTCTGTGTTGGTGCACAGAGCGCTTATGACAGTTTTATGAGTTGAGTTTGCATTGCCTAAGAATTATGGTAAAAGTAACAGAATTGTTAGAATTCCTGTGTTGTAACTTTTTGATCGGACCTTTTCCAATGTTGATCGGACTTTTTCCAATGTTGATCGGACCTTCTGCAATGAGAGAGCAGGCATCGCGCAATATAGTTGAAAGTTCCAATTATGACAGACTGCGAAAAATAACTGACGTTGACATGCTCGTAGGTGACAATGACGAGACTAGCCATGACGAAAATGATAACGCTGACGAGACTAGTTAAATATCAAGTAGTCCACTTAACATTTTGAGTACCCAGCATAGTAAGAGTTTTCTTATAATCTCATTTTCTAAACTAAACTAACTATGATGATTTTAATTGTTTTGATTTTAATGGATCCACTGTTTACAACTACAATGCTTTCGATGGACTGAAAGCATACCCGATGGACTGGGTATTGTTGTGGCCGCATCAGAAGCGCCGGAGCATGTAAGAGGTGCACGTTGACTGCTTTTTCTGTGCAGTATACTCTTTGCGAGGAGTAGCACTTACGCGGCTGAGATGGTTAGCTTCTGACGATGGGTTCACATTTTACGTTGTGACTTGCCGATGGACTGGCAATTGAGTGTAGAGTCACGTGTAGAGACACGTGTAGAGACACGTGTAGAGACACGTGTAGAGACACGTGTAGAGACACGCGTAGAGACATGCGTGGAGACACGCGTAGAGACACGCGCAGAGACACGCGTAGAGACACGCGCAGAGACACGCGTAGTGACGCGTAGTGCCGCGTAGTGACGCGTAGTGACGCGTAGTGACGCGTAGTGACGCGTAGTGACGCGTAGTGACGCGTAGTGACGCGTAGTGACGCGTAGTGACGCGTAGTGACATGTAGAGTGACATGTAGAGTGACATGTAGAGTGACATGTAGAGTGACATGTAGAGTGACATGTAGAGTGACATGTAGAGTGACATGTAGAGTGACATGTAGAGTGACTTGTAGAGTGACTTGTAGAGTGACTTGTAGAGTGACATGTAGAGTGACATGTAGAGTGACGTGTAGAGTCTAATTTTCCGACGAGTTTATTATTCTGACATCAGATACACTTTGCAATTATTAAATTGTAATTGCCAGTGTGAATATGCTCACGACCGTGTACGTGCTATGCCAGATTGCTATGTTCCGTTGGAATTGAATGCTAATTTGGAAGTACCTGGAAGTGCCGATGACGGCAAAAGTAAGTAGATATAGCAGTGTTAACCTATCATGTGACAAATTGTCTGTGTGACAATCAGTCTGTGTGACAATCAGTCTGTGTGACAATCAGTCTGTGTGACAATCAGTCTGTGTGACAATCAGTCTGTGTGACAATCAGTCTGTGTGACAATCAGTCTGTGTGACAATCAGTCTGTGTGACAATCAGTCTGTGTGACAATCAGTCTGTGTGACAATCAGTCTGTGTGACAATCAGTTTGTCTGTGTGACAATCAGTCTGTGTGACGAACCGTATGTGTGACAAAATGTTTGTGTCTGTTAACCCATTGATATTACTATCCCTCTATGAGATAATTAGATATGTCTGAATGACAACCATTTTGGGTGATGTTGATTAAAGAAAGAATAGGGCCAGAATGGCCGAGCTTGAGTGTACTACTTACCGTAATTTTGCTCTTTACAGATAGTGCCGATGACGGCCATGGTAAGTAACTACATTTCCGTTCAATTGTACTCTTTGATCTATGTGACAATGACGAGCCTGTGTGGCAATGACTAGCCTGTGTGGCAATGACGAGCCTGTGTGGCAATGACGAGCCTGTGTGGCAATGACTAGCCTGTGTGGCAATGACGAGCCTGTGTGGCAATGACGAGCCTGTGTGGCAATGACTAGCCTGTGTGGCAATGACGAGCCTGTGTGGCAATGACTAGCCTGTGTGGCAATGACTAGCCTGTGTGGCAATGACTAGCCTGTGTGGCAATGACTAGCCTGTGTGGCAATGACTAGCCTGTGTGGCAACGACTAGCCTGTGTGGCAGCAAATAGCCTGTGTGGCATTGACTGACGTATGTGATATATTATGTGTGTAGGACCCTATGTTATGTGTGTCTTTTAAGAGTCATTTGATGAGTCAGGGAGACCGAACGGAGTATACTATAAGGCGCTATGTCTTTGGTTTACAGATGAGACTCACACACACGAGGACGCGTGATAATGCAGGACGGCCGTGACGTTCATATTATTTTACGTATTTTTTGTGTTTTATTTAATTTGTGTAGTCACTGGGTGATGCACATGGCAGATCCATTTAATGGATGTGAAAGCAATGCGATTGCTGGTCGGCTGGAGAGCCGTAGCGTTAGAGGTTTTACTCGAGGGTTTCTGTAAGCTTGGTAGTTTTTAATGCTGTAGAGTTCTAAAAGTTGATTCGAACGACTGTTACATGGCCCAAGGGTTGACCCATTTTCGATTATTCCAAACACGACAGCTGAGCACGAGGTCCTGGGTTCGATTCCCAGGTCGGGCAAAGTGTTATTGAGTTTTTCCATCCGAAATTTCTCAGTAACGGCCACGGTGTCTGGATTTGCGCCGGTTGATGTCAATAGGCTCGCCCCTATTACATGGGACTTGGAGATAACTAGCGAACTGTAAGTGTACTATTAAGTACACCTCTGTTAAACCCTTTGGGGATTACAGATGTGATGTTATGAGTTTGGTCAGGAGTGACCGAGTGGAACAAATTTCTGTCGTGGACTTTTTGCTTGCAGGGTAAACATCACACGAGGACGTGTGCAAGCAGGATGGCCGTGTCGGATCCGGTCATGAGTACGGACGGGTGAATGAATCGAAAGCGCGCCAGTGGTGACATCACGCGAGCTACTCCCCACCATGACGGCTTTTACAGAGTCCTGATGTTGACACCTCGCGGCGAGGCAGACAGTCTGGGTCTGACCGCAGCGGAGTGAAGACGTCTTGAAACTGTACACGATTCATTGTGCCTAGTGTTAATGTGTGAAAGTGTAATGTCAAGTTATTTGTTAGACTCAGTGTATTTGTTTGAAAAGAGTAACCATGGAGTTTCTTGCCGGTTCTTCTCCATGGAAACTACCTACCCGAACCGTGCAATGCGAAATAAAATAGTGTTTCGCATCCAATGTGTTTTCATAGCACGAAACCCGTGTTCTGCCCACATAAGCTCGAGCCTAGCGAAATAAATTCCTGACAAACCCCCGACATATATTTCTTTTCAGATTTTCTTCTATACGGTATTCACAGCATATATAAGTTTGCGGAACGTTAGTGATGCTTTATCAGTTAGAAGTTTGATAGCGGATGGTGTTCCAAGAGTAAGTACCCAATCAAAAAACCATTCAACTGTACCCAATTTTAATAAATTCTCTCGAAGCAGTTGTGAAGTCGAGCTCAATGAGAAAAGCGTTATGCTGTTTTGAGTTATGCTTTTCTATGTATATGTACACACATCAACACGGTCTAGGGATATTTCATACTCAATTAAATAACTCGAAAAGTACTGGCCGCATTGGAATCTTTTATACACCGATTTGTTTGTAATTTATCTCAGACTAATTCCAAATTCAAATTTTTGAAAATTCTTTTGTTTCGGTGGCATAAAAATGTCTTGATGTATAGGAGAGGGAATTTTCATTTGTGCGAAATTTAGAAAACAATACGAATTACGTTTAGTTACAGTTTTTTTTCATTTTTAAACGAAAGATAAAGTTAAAATTGAGGTATTGTAGCCATGCAACGCCGACATTTGACGAGGGCGGAGATGTTACGAGCTGTGGGAATGCTGGAAGCTGGATCTGTTCAGCGTAATGTTGCTGAGGCCATAGGGACCCGACCCATCAAAATGTAATTTCAAGATTGTGGACACGCTATCGTGCCACAGGTGAAGTAGCGGAGAGGCACCGGGGGCCCAAGTCGCATCACTACCCCCAGACAAGACCGATTTTTGCAAATTACTGCGCGAGCACAACCAAATGCAACGGCGACTCAATTGGTCCAAAGGCTGCGAGTGGAACACCAAGTGCTTGTGAGTGACCAAACTGTAAGAAGGCGACTGCATGAAAGCAATCTACGCTCTCGTAGACCACTCCGGGTCCCACCTTTACGGAGAGGCAATCGTGGACGACGATTAGAATGGGTTCGGAACCACGTGGACTGGGGCCGTGACCAATGGTCCAATGTGCTGTTCACGGATGAATCCAGGTTCGGCTTCCATCCAGATTCACGAAGGACGCGTGTTTGGCGAGTTCCTGGACGATGGAGCCGTCTCCAGAACCCTCAGGAAGTTCACCCATACCAAGGAGGAACAATTATGGTTTGGACAGGAATTCGTCTTGGAGGACGGACGGATCTCGTTTGGGTGCGGGGCAATATGACGGCAGAACGATACGTCCAACAGGTGCTGGGGCCCGTAATCTTGCCCCACAGAATACAAATGGGGCAAGATTTTCTGCTCATGCACGACAATGCCCGGGCACACACGGCGAGAACGGTAGCAGCTTGGTTACATACACATAATGTTAGGGCCTTAGAATGGCCTGCTCAATCGCCAGATCTAAATCCCATTGAGCATGCGTGGGATATGCTGCAAAGAAGAGCTCTGAAGGAAGTTCCTGAAAATCTGGCTACAGAAGATCAACTTTTTGCGACACCTCAGAAGGACATGGGACAATATTCCGCAGCAAGACATTGACAACCTTGTTCTGAGCATGCCGAATCGTTGCCGATGTGTTATGAACATCATGGGCGCTTTCTCAGACTACTAACTCCAAGTTTATAAACACAAATTAAATGATTTTTCTATTTTTTTCAGTTTTTACTTACAAATTAAAAGTTCATTCATATACGGTTTCCGTCTATGCTTCATTTTTTTTCCATAAAATCCAATCTATACCTTAACCATTATTAAAAAATGGTAGAATATTAAATAACGTATCTTTTAAATACATACATGTCATATAAATAATTAACACATTGATAGTAATTCGCTTTTTTTAAAATATCCCTAGACCGTGTTGATGTGTTTATATCTGAGGTTGGAAGTTGGATTACTCATATATGCACGGACTAAAAACAGCACGGAGCATATTGGAGGTATGGTAGCAAAGACTGCAGAATGTTGGACTAAAATTGAGTATAATCAAAACGGAATACATGTTTTCCGATTTCGGGGCTGTTTGCAGTCCTGTGCCCATAACTCTTACCGCAACGAAAGAAATAAATTAAAAACACTTTTTACAGTTTGTCATTCAACCAGTAGCAACTCAAATGTGGAATTGGAAGAACATCATTCTTCTCACATGCTTGAGCGTGCTATGCGAGAGATTCTATTCAGCAATGAGGGACGTTCATAGTACCTGTGTCCTGCTCATGAAATCAAGTCATTGTTCTGGTATGTAGCTTTTTTATGTTTTGAGTGTATCTCCGTCTTGTTGATGCTACCGTATTTTATTTATGATTTCCTTTTAACAGATCCCGAGAGAAGAGTTTGCAGAAATATCCAACGTGTACAGAAGGCATCATTCAAGAAGATGAGCGCGTGCGACTTGTTCATCATAGACTCCGAACTACCTCTACAGTTCGCAAGCTTCATTGCTTCCTATACTATTGTATTCTTTCAGTTTGTCTATCTTTAATTTAAGTATAGCAGCGTTTTCTTGGAGATCCTTTCTTTTTCTTTTTATTCCTTTATTGAGGCATTCAAAACTGACACCAAACACACTGTCCTTTGGTGATGTACCGACCATATTATGCATCCAAGCAGCAGTTGTAATGAAATTTTCAGTGTATGAGAGCCGTCGTTATTACTGGCACATAAAACTTTTCACCTAAGCAGTACCTAAACTTTAACTGTCACTTACGGGATTTCATTCGAGAAGAGGGTTCCAGTTATGAGTATGCTCAAAAGTAGCAGCCGGCATCGTAACGAGGACTCTACAAAACTTAGTGATACTGTGTGTTTGCCGTGACTAGGGGCCGCCTCCTCGAGCGAGAGGATTGCGGCGATATTAGCGTCCTTGCCACGTTTTTCTATACACTCTCTTTTGGCCTGTCTCCACGGGCGAGAGAATCGCGGCGATATTTTCGTATAGAAATACGTTGAATCGCCGCGATTCGCTCGTTCGTGGAGGCGGTCACTTAGTGTCGATTTCCAGTAGTGCGCCAAGCAAAAGACAAAGAAAGAGGGTGGACAGATTTATTTTATCTACACCTAAAAATTTAAGAGTGTGCATCAGAAAAAGAGACGTGTAAGAACTGCAGGTGATACAACGAAAACGAACTGGTCACTCTGTACTAGGTTTAAACAGACTAAAATCATGATGAAATCAAGATACTAACCGTATAGTTTTCGTATTCTTATACGAAAACTATACGGTATAGTATGTGCTTTTTAGACGTATTAGGCTTTTGGTTCACAATGAAGGCCATGATTATACTTTCGAAATCCTTATCACTAAATTGCTTTTACTGTAATTTGAAAATTGACAAGTTGATTCTTAGTGACACACGTTTTCATTGAAACGCAATAGTAATAACTTACTATAAATTTGAAAATGTCTTCTATTGACCATCTAACTGCAGGCAAGTAACGCTGTTAACATGAATATGATTAGAGCGTTGTTTCCAACGAAGAAAATAAAAACAAACATGTCATTGTATCCACCAGAAGTATTACTAAATAATCGTTTAGAAAAAGTAGTTCAAAGAATGTTTTATCCATTAGACTGCCTACTTTTTCCATTATTCTCTTCAAAGTATACCATTGAAGATGATTATATTACTCCTTATAGCAGGAAGCGTATCATTCTGTCGTTCTTAAGTGTGTGTTTTGTCATTGACACCTGTGTTTACTTCATGTATTTTGATGAAATCAACGATAGCTATACAAATGTCCATAAAAATATGATCATTTCGCTCATCACAACATTCTCATTTATTTACTTCGCGTTCGGCGTTAGCATATTTTTCATTCTTAATATCGTTCATAGTCAAAACAACATTTTGCTCATTATAACAATTCAAAGTATACATAAAAGTATTCATATCAGTAAAAGTATCAATAGTTTCTTTATTTGGAATTGGATCTCAGTTTTCAGTATTTTAGGAATTAACCTGTTCATTAACTTTACACATATGGCAATGTTCCATGCTAATTTCTTGGATTTGGCAATGTTTATTTGTAATTTTGTATACGCTGCATTTGATATTAACTGTATTTATGCTATTCGTGTTATAACGTTGATAACAAAATACCTAAAAGTTGTAATGTGTATGTCTTTTACATGTTTTTTACTTACATTTTTGGATATTATTAACCTGAAAATTTATGCATTCGTCCTCCCTAGGTAGCTTCATGGTCATTTCTTGGAGGCTTAGCAACGGCTTTGGCCTTTTCACCTTGTAATTCAAGTTATAAGTTTTTATCTCTATTAAATCTTTGTTTACTTTTGTGATGTCAGTTAGTGGCAACCCTAGTTTTATTTTTAAATTATTGCTGGAGCTAGTTGTAGGTTGTATAGGTAAATCACATCGACCTCATTCGATTTTCTTTTTAATAATTTTCTAATTTTAAAATGTAAATATCTGGAGTTGACAGGAGCCTGGTGGTGGAATGGGCAGTCTACGTTCAGAGCTGAGAGCAGGAACACCTCGGAGAAGCTCCATAAAAGTACCTATATTTAAAAGGGCAGTTCCCCTTATTCTTCGGTTTTAAGTCGGCCTCTCTCCGTGCCGCACCCTCACGAAGAACACCTGGAAACCTTGATCCTTGAGCTACACAAGCCTGATGAAGATTTGATGCTCCTCGGCCCTCCTCCTACGGCCTGAGGATTGACGGTCCTCGGCCGTCCACCACCGTCTGAAGACGGATGCCCTCGGCCCTCCTCCTACGGCCTGAGGATTGACGGTCCTCGGCCGTCCACCACCGTCTGAAGACAGATGCCCTAGGCCTTTCTCTACGGCCTGAGAGTTGATGGTTCCTCGGTCCTCCTCCACAGTCTGAAGACGGACGTTCTTCAGTTATTTATTTCATTCTGCGTTTCATCTTCAGTACTTTCGGCCAGCTTCACTGGCATTAGTAATTAAGTAGCTCCAGCCTTTAGATTATCTTTGTTAATAAATTCTTATAACTCGTCCCCTTTATTTCTTTTAATAGTGCTCCCCTCCAGACTGAAAGTTAGGTAGGTGAGTGCTCAGTGACCTTACAGTTTTGTGGATCCTATCCAGGAAAATGTAACGTTACAAAGTATGGATCAAAGAAATCTTGGAACTACGTGAAGAATCAGAAAATGATACATATTGTATCAGAATATTTAATATCTACCGAAATATTTTGGAAGCTTACAAGCTGTTCAAGAATGTGTTCCAAGTATTGGTAAGAATTTCGAATGTAATGCACCCTGAATTAAAACGTTGATAAAAGACAACAGATCAAATTGAATACATGACTATAACTCAGGATAATACGATCGAGCAAGTCTGTCACCGTTAAAGCATGTCTTGTCATGACTGAACGAACATAATAATATGTAAGCTAACAAAATATATTTTTTTACAGATCTTATATACGACAGTATTAGTATTTTTCCGCAATGTAGGATATTTGGAGACAAGACTACAAATGCTGAAAGAGCCAACAGTATCACATTTCGAGGTAACAACAAGAAATAAGTTTTCCGAATATTTTGAAATCCCTTCACTGCCTGCAGCGAATGAATTCGTAAAGGTAACCGATGAATACTAAAACTGTAATCATTTCGCATTTAGTCTCACGGGACCGGTCAATGTGGCGACACTTGGGGGAGCCCTATGTCAAGCAGTGGACGTCTTTCGGCTGAAATGATGATGATAAAGTAGTACTCCGCAATCGTCAGTCTGTCTTCCACGATGTGAACATAGCCTTATGATTGTTGTTAAATTCCATTAATTATAATAGCTGACAAGAAAACTGATCGGTAACTGAGGCTTTAAGAAACTATAGATATCTTTCTAATGTCCTTTTTTTAAGTCTTAAATGAAGGTTTTCGTGTTTAGGCAGTTTTCCGATCGCCTCTACTCGGATGTGTGATAATTCTATGGATGATAAAAGACCTATTACTAGTTATTATTCATAGTCTGGAATGTGAAAAATTTTACAAAGCCATTACGGAAGCAGAAACCACATGCATACAGCGTATGAAAAACAAGAACTGTCCAAGTACGTACGAGTTTCGATATTAGAGAGAACTTCGCAATTAAACACTGTTTTTAGCTTTCACGGTTCATAACTATTCATAAAATGTCACTTACGGGATATCTTCCGTGATTATTGATTATTTTGAGCTCCCGATATTTCGACGCTGTTGCAAGCGCCATGATCGCAGGTTAACTAGAGAATGCGGGTGGGTGAAAAAAATTGTTAGGAGCAGACAGACAGGCAGACATGTTGTTATTTGTTTATTTTAAATCTTCAAAAACTGGTATTTCTTGTTTACAGATAACCAAGTACGGCTCTGCAAGCAAGTCTTACAAACAAATTGTACTTTCAGTAAGATGACTGCGTGTGGCCTGTTCTACGTAGACGCTACGTTACCAATTCGTTTGATGGGACTTCTCACTAGCTAAGTTATTATAGTGCTGCAATTTGCCTTTCTTTAGATTGACTACTTGTTATAAATAAACATACATAACAGTAAATATTTTGCAATAATACTCAATTTAGCAACTTTCAGCAAAAACCAAAATTGTTTGCGAAATTATGATTATTACTTAGCTTCGTTTTATTTAATTTAACTAACTTGTTTTTTTTCTTTATTTATATCTGTAATTCAATGGTCGTACATAATAGGGTTCCCTATCCATTTGCATAAAATTTTAAGACCTAATATAACTTGGCATACTTTTGTTACTACTAATTATATTATCGCATAACATTATTTACGCATAACAGCTTACGCATAATTTATCTTATCATAATAATGATTAAGCATAACATTGTTAGGCATAAATTGATTTACGCATAATGATACCAAAACATAATTTTTATAGGCATAACAAAGAAGCATAATCCTAAAATGTTAGACATAAGTACCCTAATTGGATATAACAATTTATTTTGACGATTGGAAAAAAACCATCTCTCCGAAGCAGGTAATACATAACATATTTGTTTTGAACATAGTTGATTGTGAACATATATGTGAGTTTTTTCCCTGTAAGAAGCATGCAAACAAGCATACACCATGCAGCTTGCAAACATTTAAACAAGCATACACCATGCATGCAGCAAGCATAAAGCAAGCATGCGTGCAGCAAGCATGCAGCATGCAAGCAAGCATGCAGCAAGCAAGCATGCAGTATGCAACATGCAGCAGGAAAGGTTTCTGTCACGGCTCCGGCGCTGCGGGGCTCCGGCGGTCCCACGCGAGCTTATCGTCGCAGATGTGTTTTACGCTCACCACCGCAGCTTCGGCTTGCTGGCCGGCTCAGCCGGCCAGCCTCAGCTGCAGCGGCGACCGTTAAAACCACCTGCTCCTCAACTCGCAGGCCGCCTCGCCCCTCCGCGCCTACGCGGGCTTAGATTACACTCTAGGGGTAGGGCAGACAAGACTACGCGGAGTCGGTTTTGCAGCGATTCGTTTCTGTCACTAACTTTTGTAGCACAACTTAATGAATTTTTAATTCAAAATAAATACGTAAAAATAACTCAAATTTGATTCCGGTATTTACATTATTTGTATGCCTAAATATGATTATGCTAATAGTCATTATACCTATTAAAATTATGCAAAATTCAATTTATGCCAAAACAAATTAGCCTTCAAGATGATTATGCCAACATAAACAGTATGCCAAAAAAAATTTTGGCAAAGTATTATTATGGCAAAACAAATTATGCCAAAACAGTTATGCCAAAGTATATTAGGAAAAAGAAGATTATGCAAAAAAAAGGGATCCCACATAATAGTGATCGATTCTATTTCACCTACTTTTATAATAAATATAAGAAATTAAGATACAAGTATATTTTCTTTAAATATTTTTAAAAGTTATTTCATCATCATGCTTAGTGCGATTCAGTGCTTTTACTGTAATTGAAATATCAACTTTAGCGTCACCACCTACCCGCTAACAACTACACGACCATGGAATCATACCTACAACATATTTTATCTTATAAAAGCAATATTACTAAGTACTTTATCATTGAATTTGATGTCTTCATAGGTCTCATTCATTAATCATTTTAAAACGGGCTAGTAACGTTGTTAATAATGTCGTTTAAACTCAAAAACATGTACCTAAAGAAAAAACCAAACTGGTCATTACATCCACGGGAAGTATTAGTAGTAAATAATCGTCTAGAAAAGGAAGTTCAAAGAATGTTTTATCCATTACACGGCCCACTGTTTCTATTGTTCTCTTCAAAGTATACTATACAAGATAATTATATTACTCCCAATGGGAAGATGCGTACTATGGCGTCGTTCTTGAGTTTATGTTATATTATAATAATCTGTGTTTATTGCATGTTTTTCAATCAATCTAACGTGGACTACACAATCACTCATAGTGACAATACAGTTTTTTTAACCGTTTTTGTTTCTTACATTTACTTTGTTATCGGTATGATAATAACTCTAGTTCTCAATATTATTCACAGTAAAAACAACATATTACTCGTTCAAACAATTCAGATTATTAACAAAAGTATTGATTTTAGGAACAGCGGTAGAAGTTATATTATTCGGAATTGGGTCTCGGCCGTCCTTGTTTTCGGTGTTAACATTTTTATTTATGTCGTTTATCAAGCAGAATCTATATTTAATTTATACGACTGGCCTGTGATAATTCGCAACTATTTGCTTATAAAACTTGACATGGATTGTGTTTATGCTATTCGTGTTTTGGTATTATTAACAAAATATCTCGATGATTGGATCACAACAGTTTTGAAGCTGAGCAATGAGAGACATGATAATGACACGTATTTTGTTGAGTTATTTACGATATACCAGAATATCCTGAAAGCGTACAGTGTATACAAAACCATATTTCATGTATTGGTATGCACACGAATGTTGAAACCATATTTTTGTTTTATTAAATAGTTAATGAATATGCAGCTTGTAGCTTTCTGTTTTGCAGATTTTGTATACCACGGTCAATGTATTCACAAGGAATTTACTCTACTTAGCCACAATATTAAAAATTTTACACAATCAAACAGAATCACAAAGCGAGGTAACATTTAATTAATACGTTAATTATAATTATTATTGGTGCTTATTTTTTAAGCTGAGGAAACATACATTATTACCAATCACAGATAACACTCGTATCTGTGATCATATCTGTCTCATTTGTGTCTCATTCTTTAATAACAGGCTTATAAACAAATGAAATATTTTCAGCTGATTAAAGAGAATCAGCCCTCGTTGGTGACGCTCGTGACGATTTTATGGATAGCTAAGGACATATTACAAGCGTTTTTCCACAGTTTGCAATGCGAGAAATTTTATATATCTGTTGAGAAAGCTGAAACGGCTTGTATACAGCTTTTAAAGAACAAAGACTGTCCAAGTAAGTATCTTAAGTTTCAACTTGTTTTTCACTTTGAGTGAATCAATTTCTGCGTTTTTTTCATTGGGCTTAGCTTGCACATAACTTAACAGGATTTTTAGAATATCTCATTTGACCAAACAATCGCTGTTTTTCTTTACAGATGAGCAAGCACGTCTATGCAAGAAAGTTCTGCAGACTAATCAATCGTTCAGTAAAATGACGGCGTGTGGCCTATTCTATATAAACGCTGCGCTACCAATTTCTTTGATAGGACTTCTCACTAGTTACGTTATTATACTCTTGCAATTCGCATTTCTGTGAAACAATAGAAAACTTGATGGAATCAGGTGAGATTTTACAATCAATAAATGTTTGATGCGACAGTTTGTATATATATTTTTATTTAATACATTTCTCAATTTTGACTGCTTTTGCTGGTTCAGTCTAGCTTTTGTTGCGTTCTTTCTTTGCTAGTCTCTGAGCACGGTTTGCTCGCTCTTTGTCAGATTAGCCGGTAGAATGAAAAAGAAAGAAAAAAAGAAAAAATATTATTAAACTTACACAGGACATAACAGAAACAAAATTATATAAAAAAGTAAACAAGAGAAAAATAAAAAAAAACAATCAAAATGGTCCTGTGCAAGGCTAAAAGACTTTTATCTCAGCAATGTGCTGTGACATTTAAAAAAAGTCTCAGCGCTGGTATTTACTACTCGATTCGACAGAGCTTTTGCTAGGGATGATCGATATTCATCGATGGTAGATAAAACATCGACACATCAACTAATAATAATAGGTTAAGCCGTTAAGCCGCACTCGCCTAAGTTGGTCCGTGAATCAGTCAATTACATAAAGAGTTTCCTTCGTACCTCGGAAAGCACGTTGAGCCGTTGGTCCCGGTTTTCATTTGTACATCTTTGGCAATCGTAACAAGTAGTCACTGGCCCTAAACTCTGGCAATCAGTCATACCTGACTTTTCTCGCTCGCTTGGCAATCGAACGTTCAGTAAGATGACCGCGTGTGGTCGGTTTTATGTCGACACTGTTCTGCCAGTATGTTTGCTGGGACTTCTCACTAGCTATACGTGATTATACTGTTGCAATTCGCTTTCCTGTGAAACAACTACGATGGAGGGTTTTGAGATTTTTAAGATGGTGGTTTGTTAAATGAAGCGATTTATGTCAAAACCTCACTACTTTTATTTATTATTACACCTGTATCTACAGAATGATTGGTTATTGGGTTCTTGAAATGGATGAAATTTAACCCCGATAACTAGGGGGAATCTGAGTGGTATCGGAGTAAACGAACTTTCGAGTTTCTTTAGAAATTTTCCTTCTCTCGACCAAAAATTGACAATTGGAACAAAACTACATCGCTCAGATGTTAATGTAAAAAAAACACCATAATTAAAATTAGTAGATAATTCTAACAAAATGACTTTTCTTTTCCTCGATACGAGTAAGTACCGTATTTCAAATAGCTTCGTTTGAAAATGAGGAATACGTTTTCCGTACCACTGGTTACTAAAAGCAAGAGTATTTGGTTAATTTTATCAGCGGATTCGAGAAGAAGGCACACATTCATCTTCCTGCAGAAGAAGATGATGTGTTGTCAATTTTTTTTCTAGCGGACTCCACTTGTTCTAAGGTGATGCAGTGAGGCGTATTGATTTTTGCCGATTTTCCCTTAATTCCAATGCTGAAGATCCAGACTGTTTAGTAAGAATTTTGTGAACAAATGAATCCAAATTTTATCGCCACGGCATAATAAATTACCACAATGCGTATTATTGAGCCTCTTAACTCTTCAATTCCCAGTGTCACCTGTAGGTGACACATTTTTATGTTTTTTTTTTCTACCGCACAGATATTTAAGTTTTGTATTGTACCATGATTGTTGCAAAGCCAACTAGTCACACTATTCATATGTATTTTATGGAAAAAATTCTATACACCATTTTTCAAATTAATTCTTTTGTTTCTTGAGTAATTGAAGTAATCCTAGTTTCTATGATTTCTTGCAATATGAAGTGAATAACAAATGCCTAAACCGTAAGTATTGTTTTTTTTTTCTTATTATATATAATAAATGAATACCTAAAGTATAGTGTATAATTTATAATAAAATAACTTATACTTAGATAGCTACAACATTGAAAATATGCCGTGTCACCAGCAAATACAAAATTCAAAACCAATTTTCGTTTGAAATAGTCATTGTCACTTCGTGAAAAGAAAATTATTTCATAATAGAATAATTTCCAAAATGCTACGTTTGTATAAACAACGTTTGATCAGAACTTTAGGAGGAAATCGCATAATTATAATAGTTATCTTGCGTAATTTTTATTACACACAGAATAATAATATTTACATTACTTATTAACTCTATAATAGAAATAAAAATATTTACAAGTATCAAAAAGGTCATCGAAAAATTCATCCACATCGCTGTCAACAAGAAAAGTGCCCAAAAGGCTGGCAGCATTGCCACGTTGGATAGCAATGTTTATTCTTTGGCCAAAAAATCGGCCCGCCCTCTGGTCACGTGAAGAGTCGACCAACCGTTTGGCGATTTCTCGAAAAACTAGGTGGATAACTAGCTGGTTGAAACACTCGGACCCCATGGCCCTAGTGTTTCAACCCCAAACGGCTCAAACACATAATTACCAATTAAATTATTGTATTTGCGCCGTTTGAGGTTTTCAGCACCCGCGGCAGCTGCCCCAGCGCAGCAATGAATTTTTAATTCAAAATAAATACGTAAAAGTAACTCAAAGTTTGATTCCGGTATTTATATTAATTGTATACATAAATACTATTATGCTAATGATCATTATGCCTAGTAATATTATGCGAATTCAATTTATTCCGAAACAAATTAGCCTTCAAGATGATTATGCCAACATAAACAGTATGCCAAAAAAAATGCAACAACGTGCATACTGCCTAGTACTGTCAAATGCTATTACGATAATTGTAATAATATCAACTTCACAATCACCATTCAACGATACGATCATAGACGCATACCTACTTTTTTTTAAATTTTATGTTTCCACGTTGAATTCATTAATCATTTCAAACCAGACTAGTAACATTGCCGCTGTTAATAATGTCGTTTATGAAAATATTCGGAAAGAATAAAACGAAACCAAATTTATCACTGTATCCAACAGAAGTATTACTCAATAATCGTCTGGAAAAAAATGTTCAAACAATGTTTAATCCTTTACACTGTCCACTATTTCTATTGTTATCTTCGAAATACAGTGTACAAAATAATTATATTACTCCTAACGGAAAGATGCGTACTATGCTCTCGTTATTAAGTTTGTGCTATATTTATGTGATCTGTGTTTATTACATGTATTTTAATGAATCCTCTGTAGACTACAATAATATTCACAGTGACACTATAACCTCACTTTCAATATTCTTTTCCTACATTTACTTCGTCATCGGTATGACCATTACTTTTTTACTCAATATTGTTCACAGTCAAAACAACATCTTGCTAATTGTAATGATTCAGATTTTACATGAAAGCATCGATTTTCGTAAGAGTATCAGATACTATATTATTTGGAACAGGATCTCAGTTTTAATAGCTTTCAGTGTCAACGTTGTTATATGGCTCCTTTTTCATACAATGTTCAATTACGGTTTCTCCGACTTACCAATATTCATTCGTAACTACTTGCTTACCAAATTTGACATGGAGTGTGTGTATGCAATTCGTGTTATGGTGTTGTTAACAAATTACCTGAATGTATGGCTTAAAACTATTTTGGAATTGAACAGTAACCGACAAGAAAATGACTCATGTTGTATCAAATTATTTAACATTTATCAAAATATTTTGGAAACGTACAGTTTATACAAGATCATTTTTCAAGTTTTGGTAAATACCCACGCTACTTTTTGTATCATATTTAATTGCTTGCGAGTCAGGACTTACGGACCGCATCAGAAAAAAAAGCACAAATAGCTGCTGACCTTACAGCTGCTTAGTTGAAGAGAAACTGAGCTAGTCACACTTGCCGCATGTCGGAGGCGTAATTGGCAAAATTAACCACACCGTGGATCCCGACTGACAGAAAACGATTTCGCGGCAAACTGGGCTGGATGAGCTGGGCTCGATTTTTAAAGGAGATAGAGAGCGCACGGAGGTCTTTGCCCTGCAGTGGGTCAACATAGGCTCATAATGAAATAAAAATTGCTTACTAGCGTCATAATCTACTCTATTGCAGATACTGTTTACCACGGTCAATGTATTTACTCGCAACTTATTTTTTGTGGAGGCAATGTTACAAATGAATGAAAATCAAAGAAAATCACAAATCGAGGTAACTTTTTATTGTTACAATAATGTACCACTGTTATCATTTACTCACGACACATAAACGTTTGAACGGAAGTGTGGCAGAGGGAAAGCCTATATCCATCATGATGGTGATGTTATCATTTTGCGATCGATCGCACACCCCCCTATCCATAAAACTGACGAACGCCAATAAAGAAATTAAAATAGTCATCATATTTAATTTTTCTAGCAAATCAAAAACATGCAAACTCCGGTGATGATATGTATTACTATTTTATGGATAACTAAGGACATATTTCTAGCATTCATACACAGCTTGCAATGCGAGAAGTTCTATATAACGGTTGAAGAAGCTAAGACAGCGTGTATACAGCTTATGAAGAACAGGAATTGTCCAAGTACGTACCAAACATTTTGGGAATTACACTTTCTAGATTTCAGGTTTTAGGCTACGGGTAAGGTGTAAAGTAAGTTAAGTAACTTCACTGCTTGGAAACGACTTTTTTCGAGAACAAATGCTTTTCGGCTTCCTTATGGTTACCCTTTATTTTAATAATTGTTTTTCTTACAGAAGATCAAGTACGTCTTTGCAAGAAAGTGCTACAAACAAATCGAACGTTTACTAAGATGTCCGCATGTGGTCTATTCTACGTAGACGCTACACTACCAATATGTTTGATGGGACTTCTCACTAGCTACATTATCATACTGTTGCAGTTCGCTTTTGTGTGAGAAACAACTAAGATGGAAGTTTTTGAGATTTCCAAGATGGTCGTTGATGGTCAACACCTTATTTATCAATTTTAATTAATAAAAGCTATTAATGTCAAAGCCTTATTACTTTTATTGATAACCTTGTCAATTGCTTTTATCGTAATTGGAATGTCACTATGTTCTATGTAAGCGTTACCACCATCAACGATTAAAGATACTGACTTTAAATGCTTTCATTGCGTTGTCAACTCAACCATCAATATTAACCAAAACGTTGTTAGTAGGATTGAAGTTACGTTTAATTTTTAACAAGTCCTGTTTATGATCAGCATGTGGAAAAAGATTGAACAAAACTTTTGTAAAAAGAAAATTAAACCAAACTCTTCATTAGATTCCCAAGAACTATTTCTAAATAATCGTCTAGACAAAGAAGTTCAAAGAATGTTTTATCCTTTAAACTTACCACTTCTTGTATTGTTTTCTTCAAAATACATATATTATACGAGATCATTTTATAACTCCTAACGGATATACACGTAACATTTTATCATTCTTGAGTGTGTGTTACATTTTTGTGACCTGTATTTATTACATGTATGTCCATGAAAGCAGCGATGCCTACCAAAGGATTCATAGTAACATGATGCAATCGTTTTTGACTTTTCTTGAATTCATGGTGTTTTTTGGAAGTGCTTTAATGATTTTTGTTCTTAACATCGTACACAGTCAAAACAACATCTTCCTCGTTATATTGATTCAGGCTATACATACAAGTATTGATTTTAGTAAGAGTGTCAAAAGTTTCATCATTGGTAGTTGGGTCTCTGTTTGTATCGCGTTTGGTGCAAACTGCTTCATTTGGCTAGTATTTTATGCAGAGGTTGTAAACATTGTGGAGTGTTTGCCTGATTTAATTCGTACATGCCTGCTTATCAAAATTAACATGGATTGTGTTTATGCAATTCGTGTTATGGTACTGTTAACGAAATATCTCAATGAATGGATTTTTTCAATCATAAAGCTTGCTGATGAACAAGAAAGTGATAAATTTTGTTGTATTCATCTATTCAAGGATTATCGAAATATTTTAGAAGCATACAAATTGTACACAACGATTTTTCAAGTATTGGTAAGTACTGGAAGGTACTCTATACGAAGAATCGTTATGAACAAAAATACTTCAACCTCATGGCATAATCACCTTGTTTTACAGATATTATTTACGACTGTCAATGTATTTACTCGGAATTTAATTTTCGTGGAAACAGTGTTACAAATGATAGGAGATCAAACAATTTTACAGCGCCAGGTAACATTTACTTTTTGACAATCACGGGTTCAGAAAATCTATTAAATTCTGTATCCTAAGAGACTACGTCGCCACAACCATAACTTGTCTTACAAATGGTACACTTCCCTAAATGTAAAAGCAATTTTCGCGAGAAATACCGATTGCAACTTGGAGATAGGATCTACATAAAAATATGAGTTCCAGAATATAATGATCGTAACAACATGGAATTTTAATCAAAACAGTAGGAGAAAAACACTTATAAAAGTGGTTAAGTGTTTACATACTGGTGCTCGTGACTACGTGGAACACTAAGTTTTTTTTTATCAAGGTAGTTGTAATTGAAAACGATGTTATGTTTTCAGGTTGAGATCATGCAAACACCGATGATAACATTGGTATTGACTCTATGGATAAGCAAGGACATACTTCTGGTAATTTTTCACAACTTGCAATGCGAGATGTTTTATATAGCCATTGAAGAAGCGGAGACGGCTTGTATACAGCTTATAAAGAACAAGAACTGTCCAAGTACGTACAAACTTGCTAAATAAGGGTATAGTACTCGCTAGATGGTCTTTAAAACGATCAGTCAACCCGATACGGACCAACTGCTGCTCGGCTGCCGATACTAGCAGAACTTCAGTCATTTTAACTCCTCCGTTGGTCTTGTGGTAGCAAGCGACACTGCTGAGCGTGGTGTCCTGGGTTGGAGTGGATCCGGCAAAAAGTGCTATTGGGCTTTTCCACTAAGAATTTCTCAGTAGCGACCCGGAGTTTGGATGTTGGGGGCATGTTACCCCCGTGCCTCAGAATGCTCGCTAAGCCTCCTGCGCCTGATCTTTTCCGGTCGTGTCCGATGGCCATCCAATGGGACCATACGATTAAAGGAACAGAGAGTGCACTTGTGTGTGCACACACACTAATGCATTATAATATCTCACGTACTGATGGCTTATCTCCGCTGACATTGGCAATCGGGACAAGAGTACTATTATTGTTATTAACAGAGGCGATCGTTTTCGGAGCCTTTTCCGCGATGTGTCCCGTAATGGTTTTACCGAACAGTCATATTCACATTTTCCAGACGATCAAGCACGTCTTTGCAAGAAAGTGCTGCAGGCAAATAGAAATTTCAATAAGATGACCGCATGTGGCCTATTCTATGTAGACGGAGCTCTACCAATACGTTTGATAGCACTTCTCACCAACTACGTTATTATACTGCTACAATTCGCTTTTCTGTAATATAATAATAATAATAATAAAGTTCTTTATTTCTCCTCACAATAACAAACTTAGTGTAGGTTTCACATTATTATTTCTTTTTTGGCAATGTGAGGAGCTGGTGTCTGAGTTAGGCGTAAAATGCCTGTATTACAAATCACCAGGTCCCCACCCCACGGAAGAACAGAAAGTTTTACTTAACAAAATATGATAATAGAATACAATGCTAAGGAGATTTAGAACAAAAAATTATTATAATTTTGGGGGGTAGAAGTTAAAAAGAAAATAGTAACAAAAAGTTAATCAAGGCGCCTGTGTCTGTGTGTATGTGTGTCTATGAGAGTGTGTTTGGTATTTGCAATAAAACGACGAACTGTTACCGTTACTATATATTAAGAGAAGCACTATAAGATTATTAGGTACACTGTATGTATGTTGTAGACTCTTAAATCACTTTTAGACCATTAAAACTGAATAAAACAATGTGCGAGGTAAGCGTGCTGCTAAAGACACGAACGGAAGAGGGAGATAGCTCACGTAAGAGTGAGACAGCAATACAGTAATAAGTTTATGTACTAAACATTCTCGCACCTTATTTTAAAAGTAATGCTACATAATATAATTTATGAGTACTAATGTAAGTTTATACAATCATCAAAATTTTATAACTGAATTTTAACAAAGGCTGTGCTATGTATGTGCTATGACATAGGTATCAATAACATTTAAGTTAGTTTTTCAATTACAAAATATTATTTTGACACACAAGTTTACACACTTAATAGTAACAAAGAAAAATAATCTAACAATTATTAAAGAAGTACAACTTAATTCTAGTAGCTAAAACTAGGTATAGTTAATGCGAATTAATTTAGAACAAGTTTATTAGGTAGTAAAATTAATTTATGAATAGGTCTAGTATATTCACTTTTAGAGGTGCGAATCACTGCTGATCTGACTAAACCATCAGTTTTATTTTTATTTGTAGAAATAACTCTGCCTAAGGGCCAAAAGGTGGGTGGAGTATTCTCATCTTTAATTATAATAAGATCACCAGTCTTTAAATTATTTTGTACCTGTAACCATTTATTTCTAGATTGCAGTTCCGACAAGTAATTACAATAAAATTGCTTCCAGAATTTTTGTTTAATTTGAATAATTTTCTGATAGATATTAAGTCTAGATTCGTTTAGGTCTAATACATTGGGTTCAGGTAGGTCAGTTAAGGCTGTACCTATGATAAAATGAGCTGGAGTTAAACAATTTAAATCATAAGGTAAGTCTGTTAATGGATATAAAGGTCTTGAGTTAAGAATACTTTCAATTTGTGTTAATACAGTATAAAAAAACTCATATGTTAACTTAGTGCTAAACAAGTGTTTCTTAAGTAAAGATTTTACTGATTTTATACCAGCTTCGTATATGCCACCCATGTGACTAGCTAGTGGAATTGTAAACTTATATTCTATACAGTTTGCAGATGCATAGTCCAGTATATTACTATAACAAGTTTCATTTTTAAACATTTTGTACAGATCATGTAATTCGGTTTTAGAACCTTTAAAGTTAGTTGCATTATCTGTGTATAGACAAGTTGGTATGCCTCTCCTGGAGACAAATCTTTTTAGAGCACAAATAAATGATTGAGATGACATGTCAGTCACCAATTCAAGGTGAATGGCACGAGTAGACGGACACACAAATAAACATATGTATCCCTTTGAGTACTTGCAATTTCTAGTCATAGAATTTCTAATAGACATAGCACCACTAAAATCAATTCCTACATGATTGAAGGCACGTGTTAAATTCACTCTAGGTGCTGGGAGACTTGCCATTTGCTGTCCACAGACCTTGCCCTGGTATCTAATGCATCGAACACAGGAGTGAATACATTTTTTCACCTCACATCTGCCATTAATTGGCCAATATTTCAATCTCATGTTATAAAGAGTGCATTGAATACCTGCATGTAATAATTTAGTGTGATAGTGTTGTACAATGATAGATGTTATATGATCTTTACCAGGTAATATAATAGGATGGGCCTGATTGTAAGGTATATCCGAGTGTTGTATACGACCTCCTACTCTTAGAAGGTTGAACTCATCTAAAAAGGGGTTCAGTCTCTTAAGTGGACTTGATGTAAATGTATAATATGACTTTACCTTGTTTGTGTTAATGTGTTGAGAGACATTTGTGTGAATGGACTGTATTTCATGAATTTCCTTCGAAAATGAATTATATTGACATGTTTTTATTATAAAGTCATGTGCATTTTTTAGCTCAGAAATAGATAGATAAGAAGTGAGTTTATTGTTTTTATTTTTTATGTTATGTATAAATCTAAAAAAGTAGGCCATAGATCTGATCAAACTTGTGAAATTTGAATGTTTGCAAAGGCTCTCATAAAATGAATTATAATTTATATGGGGTGTCACCGAAGCAGTAAACACACCACTCTGATGTGAGGATTTTTCTGGTTGAGCCTGAGTGAACTCAATTGGCGGTGGTGTTTGTGTTATGGGCCATGAGGCAATATCTTGACACAACGATGATGGACCCTGCCACCATAATGTACATGACTGTAAGGCAGTTGGCATCACTCCACGAGTGATTAAGTCGGCGGGATTTTGTTTAGTGTTGACGTAATATCAATCACGGCTTTGAGTAGTTTCAATAATTCGCATAAGGCGATGTGTGATATAAGTATCATGTTTTGATTTGTATGGTGATCTAATCCAGTTGAGTACGATGGATGAGTCTGTAAAGAGATGTATTTGATTTATGGTAATTATATCTTTTGTTAGAGCAATAAATCTATTAGTAAGTTGAGCCAAAAGAAGTGCTCCACATAATTCCAATCTAGGGATTGATTGTTGTTTTTTAATAGGGGAGACTTTAGATTTGGCGGTAACCAAAGTACAAGTAGGCTGTTTGTTGGGATAAGTAGCCCTTAAGTACAAACAAGCACCATATGCTTTACTTGAAGAATCACAAAAGCCTATTAAAATAATATCATTGGAATTATCTGAAAAATAATATCTAGATATTTGAATATTTATTAAACTATGCAATTGATTAATAAAATTCTGCCAAGTGGTTTGTATCTCCTGAGAAACAAGAGAATCCCAGTCAGTGTTCTGTCTCCAAATTTCTTGCATCGGAATTTTAGCTAAAATAGTGACAGGTGCTAATAGTCCTATAGGGTCGAAAATTTGAGCAATTTGGGACAAAATATTCCTTTTTGTGCAAGGGATATTGGTAAGATTTGGGATAAAGACTTGAAGTGTATCTTTAGCAGGCAACCATGTAATACCTAAGGTTTTCACTGAGGTAGGTGGTGTAAAGTTATAAGATGAAATATCTATGTCTTTATCTTTCTGTGAACTTTGTGAGGGTAGGTTTTTGAATGAAGGTTCTATGCTTGCTAAATAATTGTATAAATCTGGATGATTGTCCACTTGTGTAATTTGAATCCTGCTTTGCTTAGCAAGTCAATAAGTTCTGAACATAATTGGAAAAGCTTTTCTTTAGATTTTTCTCCACATAAATAATCATCCATATATGAACAATTCTTTATACAGTTCGCTGCCAATTTATGTGACTTAGTGTATTTTTCGGCTAAATATAACATTGTACGACATGCCAAGTAGGGTGCACTTTTTGTGCCATAAGTAACTGTGTCTAATTCAATACACTTAAGTTTCTCGTTTGGAGAGTCTCTCCATAATATCCTTTGTAGTCTAGTTTGCTGTGGATCTATAAAAATACCTCGAAACATTTTAACTATATCACATGAAAATGCGTACTTATATGTCCTAAATCTGATAATTATTTCGAATAAATCATTATATATATTGGGACCTTCATACATGATATCATTAAGGGATATTCCAGATGATGTTTTTGCACTAGCATTAAATACAGTGCGTAACTTTGTTGAAACACTATCAGGTTTTAAAACAGCAAAGTGTGGCATGTAGTATGTATTTAGCTCTGTAGGTGAGAAATTATCAATATAATGAGCATGGCCAAGATCTATAAATTCTTGAATAAATGCCTTATATTGTTTAGATAGTTCAGTGTCTTTACTCATTTTAGACTCAAGTTGAAGTAGTAATTTGTAAGCAATATTGAATGAATTACCTAATTCTTTAATCCTGTTTGTTTGAATAGGTAAGTTAACTACGAACTGTCCTAATTTATTTTGTGTAGTTGTGGAATTGAAGAGCTCCTCACAGTATTTATCCATGGGTGAGAGCATCTTTTTCTTAGAAACAGGTTCCTCCTGCTCCCAGAAAGATTGTAGTAATTGATCTGTTGAGTTTGAGGACTCAGAGATATCACACATGCTAACATGAGCACAGAGCAAAGTAGCTAAGCTGCTGTCCATGGCAACTGGACCAGAAACAACCCACCCGAAAGCAGTGTCTATAAGATATGGCAGGTTAGGACCAAGCTTCATGCGTCCAGATTTCATAATAGAATAAAATAGTTCAGCACCGATGAGTATGTCTATTGTACTTGGAATATAAAAGGTTGGGTCGGCGAGTGTTTGTGCATGTTTGTAAGGAATAGGCCAAGCATGCGTAGGTATGTATGTATGTGGTAGTGGCACAGTAATTTTATCCATAATAATCAATGAGAGATTGGCAGTGTAGTCAGTATAGCGAGATGAAATAATGGCATTAGCACTCACTTGTGTTGGCTTTTGGCTGTTGCCAATACCTTGTATTAGACAAGCATTGTCTGTTAGTTTAAGCTGCAATTGAGTAGCAAGCCTGTGGGTAGCAATGTTTACTTCACTTCCAGCATCCAGTAGAGCACGAGCATTCACCCACTTTCCTGATGGGCCTTGTATGCGTATGATAGCTGTGGAAAGTAGAATTTGATTTTTATTAACACTGGACACTAGCACCGTTGAAGTTGAGGGATTGTTATGAGAATTGTTATTATGCAGTGACTGTGTACAGTCGAGCTGAGAAGTTGTAGAAGACTTCTGTGTTTGCGGTGAAATATTATTATGTAGTAGCACTTGCGGGTGTTCATTTAATGTAGCAGTAGTAGGTAATATATTTTGTGATGATTGGGGTACATCTTGTAATGTAGTAGATGTATGACTGACCTGTAGTTGGTTCTTATCCATATGTATGCTTGTGTGGTGTCTACCGTGACACTTTAAGCATGTATATTTTGAGCACTTATGCTTGGCTACATAAGGCTGCAGACAGTTATAACACAAGGAGTTAGCTTTAATAAGCTGTATACGATTAGGTATTGTTAGTTCTAGGTAGTGAGGACACTTTGACAACATATGTTTGCTTTGACATAATATGCAAGATAGATTAGATGTTGCTGATATTATATGACTTGATTTTACATTTGAATTATCATTGGTTTTGTTATCATTTAACATCTCAAATGCGGTTCGCCGTAAATTTAAAAATTCTAAAAGTTCTGCTAATGTTGCTATGGTGTTTTCTTTTCTACTTATTTCCCATGCAGCACGTAAAGAGTTATCCAATTTTTGACTGATTAAAAATACAAGTAAAGCATCCCAGCTTTCTACAGGCAAGTTAATTGACTTTAATGAGTCTAGGCTTTGCTGCAAGATTACTAAAAAGTCTTTCAAGTTAGATTTAGTAATTAAATTATGCTTAACTATCATAGCTTTTAAATGAAAGTTAACAACAATAGATTTGTTTTCATACCTTTTTGATAGGATACTTAATGCTTTTTCGTAATTCTCCTCTGTAATTAACAATGACGAGATAAGACGGCTTCTCCAGCGAGGGCAGACTTCAAATATTGCATTTTATTCACCACAGGTAAGTCCGCGTTGTCCACTGATGCGTAAAATATGTTTTTGAAGGTTGACCATTGTCTGATGTCCCCATCGAACCTCGGTAGTTCAAGCTGCGGTAACCTGACACGTGGTTTTTTAATGTTACACTCATGCACAGTTGTAGAATTATGTTCAATGGAAAGATTTGCAGATTGTTGTTGTGAATTAATTGTCAATTCCTCAAGAGTAGCCATTGTGCTGTAGTATCGTTCTTCAAAGGTTTCTCGTTCCAGTTCATGTGCTGGCTGAAGTTCGGGGTCCATGTCCGCTATTTCGATTTCCAACTGTATGTCTTCAAAGCGCTGAATCATGGAGCCGAGTTCCATTTTCCTGACCTCAAGATCGTGAGTAGTGTTGCGGTCCTGACTGTAGCCATCGATGAAGTTTATGATTCTTGTTAGTTTTCCTTTTATAGCGCCTCTCTGGACCTTCAGTTTACTGAGGTCCATTTTGTCGAAAATAATTAGAAATTGTGATGCACGTTGCACGTAGTACTTTTCAATATTGTAATGTATTTGTAGCAATGAGATTTATGTAGAACAGCATTGATTTTGTAGTAGTTATTTAGATATGATTCACATTGATTTTTCACGATTTCTTTTGGCGGAGCGTTTCGTCCTTTTTTTGTTGTTTCGTTAGCACACACGTCAAGCAGTAGAGCAGCGCAGCGGCGCTAGCGCATGCGAGTGAAAGAGAAGAAACGATGTCCGGTGTTCCGGGGCCACCACGATCGCGCGCCTATGCGGCTATTTTGTTGTCCTCTAGCTCCGTTGGTGGCGCTAGACGTTGAGAGCTCGTTCCGTCGCGTCGGTAAAACAGTTGTGTTTTTACGTCGGATGATGTTGGCTTGACGCTGGCAAATATGGCGGCTTCTATCCGGCTCGAAGGACCAATTTTATGTTTGGTATTTGCAATAAAACGACGAACTGTTAACGTTACTATATATTAAGAGAAGCACTATAAGATTATTAGGTACACTGTATGTATGTTGTAGACTCTTAAATCACTTTTAGACCATTAAAACTGAATAAAACAATGTGCGAGGTAAGCGTGCTGCTAAGGACACGAACGGAAGAGGGAGATAGCTCACGTAAGAGTGAGACAGCAATACAGTAGTAAGTTTATGTACTAAACATAGGGTTTGATAAATTTTGTGAGGAAAGAGAGGGTAATTTTGTCTGCCATTTTAGTAGCTTTTAGTTTTGGTGCTGGAATGTCCTCTGAAGAATCTGAATGAGATGAAGATGCAATTTCTTCGGAAAAATCCTTTTTTAGAGGCATTCAAATGCAGACGATATAATTATCGTAATAAAGCACTACAGAACATCAGACACACATAAATATGAAAAAAAGTATGAATACAAAATTGAATACTAAACTTGAACTTAAAAGGTGTAAAACAGGATAAATCTAATTTAAAGAGAGTTCTAGGAAAATTAAGTTATCTTGAAAATTTGGGAAAATTCACTTCACAAAAATAGACTTGAGATCACTTTCACCAGATAAAAAGATAGGAAAACTCACAGTAATAGTGATATGGCAGCAGTGCACGCGAACATTCTGGAACGATGACGTCACACACACGTAGTGTGGCGAGACACGGCGCACGACGTGGCGACCTGGCGATTCAGCGAATCGTATAAACGGGTCGTCGACACGACACGTTGCGTTCTGCTTGCACGTGGTGCGACCACGTAGCTGATGATGGATGATGTGCAGTTGGAGGTCTTCAGCAAGACCTCGACGGAGGGTCCTTTTGTGATGCGAGCTCGCACTCGGAAGTGGAAACTCACCGTTGACCACAAGGCAGCAGGCGATTTTCCGGGGTGATGCGGGCTCACGCTCTATAGCGGAGGCTGATCGTCGATCACGGGCAGCAGGAGGTGTTCCGGTGTGATGCGGGCTCACGCACAATAGCGGAGGCTGATCGTCGATCACGGGTAGCAGGAGGTGTTTCGGGGTGATGCGGGCTCACGCTCAATAGCGGAGGCTGATCGTCGATCACGTGGATGCAGTAGCGCGGGCTTAGGCTTTTGAGGAACCCAAGGCTTATCGTCGACCACTTACCGAAGGACTACTAGGCCACGGAGCCAACAATTATTAGGTTGCAGACGAGTGGCAACGAATTGACGACGTCTACACCTTTGGATCCCAGTACTCGATGATTTTCCTGAGAACCTTTCCACTTCTGACACCAGTTTGTTAGGATGGCGCTCCGTGGGTCCCTTTTAATTGAAACACTTTGACTTCTGCTACACTGAATTTATTTAAACTTGCACACAAAAATTACATTAAGTCGGAAAATTGTGAATTGATTGAATTTGGTAGGTCGACTGCACTGCGTGCATGGCGAGCAGTTTTATATAATACATGAATTCTCAAATCAGCAATTTTAAAGTAGTGTATTTGGAATTTATTTATAACAGTGCGTTTTCCGGTAGCTGACAAGTTAGACTTTGTGTTGCCATAAAAAGTGCAAAGAAATCGATAGATCGATTAAAGCTTTATTTTTAATTTATCATTAGCTTCTTCAAAACTAGAATTAATAATAATTATGAAAGGGGATTTCTGTGATTCATAATGTATACAATTAAGTTTGCTTGGCAGATAATGAACGGTGAAAAAAAGATGACTGATTATTCCGATTAATTACCTGTCATAATTGTTTTGTAAAGGCAACATTTAGAAATTAAGTTTTGTTCAAGTTTCACTAATTTAGTCGTTTCAATATTTATTATTTTCGAAAAAATGTTGCTGACTTGCACAGACTAATGAAGACGCGGAACACATGGGAAAAATATGGACTTTTTTTTTTTAAGGAAACCAATTCCATGTGCAAGTCTGGGCCTAAAATTGTCATTCCCCTTTACGTGTAAATTTGATTT